>CM024668.1:8100374-8700374 GCA_014182725.1 Eucalyptus brandiana | reverse complement strand
TGTCACGTGTGTCGGTTTGGGGTTTTTCATGATAAAAAAATAGTTTAAGGTAAATTTGTTACGAGATATACTAGTTTTGGATTTTTCAAGATATTAACAAAAAAAAAAAAAAAAAAACAGTTTTCAACATAAAAAAAAAAAAGAGTAAGTTTTCCAAAGTAGTATGTAATTATGTGCAACAAAAGTTGTAGTAAGAGGCTAGCGTTGCTAAAAAATATAAGATTTCAGTGAGTTTTATATTCGCTAGTTGCGAGGTGTATTATATGAATATATTGATGCACCCTCTTTTATCTAATAATTAATGTGTTCTTTTTTATTTTATTTTTTGTATTTTCCTTTTTCGTCATCTTCTTTGCTTATGAGTATATCAAAAATGTGCCAACTCAAAAAGATGTTAAAATAATTACTGGGTTTGCCCCAGTGGCCACTCTTTTAACTTGAAAGGAGGAAGTGGGGGGTTCGAATCCCCACCTTCTCAACGAGTTTGGGTGGGGACATTTTAGTTTCAGGACTGGGCGCTATTATGAACAATTTTTTTAATGAATTTTTATTATTTTTATTTGTTTTGTTCTTTTTCCTCTTTCTTTCCTTTCCTTTTTTTTTCCCAATTGTGCGCCAACAAGGTCAAGGGCTTTCGAGGGTCGTTGGCATGGCCTTGCTAGCTCAAAGTTGGAGAGAGAGAGAGAGAGAGAGAGAGAGAGAGAGAGAGAAGTTCATTAATATATTAAAAAATTGTAAAATTTGTCTACGTCACGCCATTTCTCGTAGAATCCCCGTAAATGATTTCTAATCAAAATTGATGAGAGAGAGAGAGAGAGAGAGAGAGAGAGAGAAGTTCATTAATATATTAAAAAATTGTAAAATTTGTCTACGTCACGCCATTTCTCGTAGAATCCCCGTAAATGATTTCTAATCAAAATTGATGAGAGAGAGAGAGAGAGAGAGAGAGAGAGAGAGAAGTTCATTAATATATTAAAAAATTGTAAAATTTGTCTACGTCACGCCATTTCTCGTAGAATCCCCGTAAATGATTTCTAATCAAAATTGATGAGAGAGAGAAAGAGAGAGAGAGAGAGAGAGAGAGAGAAGTTCATTAATATATTAAAAAATTGTAAAATTTGTCTACGTCACACCATTTCTCGTAGAATCCCCGTAAATGATTTCTAATCAAAATTGGTAATGAATGAATTACATTAATAAATTGTCCAAAGATTTTGGACTCAATTTGTACAATTGAAAAATTTATGACTAAATTGGTGCAAATGTAATGAGTTTATGAATTTTTCAATACATTTCTTGATGACGAAAGCAAAAAAGCACCTTAAGTCAGATTTGGGGTATTAGGGTGAAACAGAAAAGTGGTACAACAAAGGGTTTGTCAATTAGTGATTGATTTGGATAGATGGAAACGTCATGAGTCGGAACCTCTATAAATCTTATGTGGACATTCTAGTGGTGACTTTGAAGTTCTGATGGAAGGAGTAGGGGTGAGCGGTTCCCGGTTCCTTACAGGGTTCCGCTTGGAACCCTGAACCTACCCTCAGTGCAGGTTCCTCATTTTTTGGAACCGGGAACCTACCCGTCGAAAAGAACACCGAACCTACCCTGTCACGGGTTCCGGGGTCGGTTCCGGGTTCCAACAGGTTCTTTTTCTAAAAATTTTTAGTTAAAAAAATGAAAATGAATGCAGCAATAATACATAAACTTGTCATTCATCGAAGATAATATAACATAAACAGCAAACAGCATTTTAGAAGTAATAAACAAACTGTTTTTACACTCATAAACAAACTGTTTTTACACAAAAGAGCTCAATCACCTCAGTGTCAGCTTCTTGTTGCACATTTTTATCCCGGTATGCTTCATGAGTGGACTCATTTCCTTCATAAACTGTTAAATCAGGATTAGAAGGAAGAGCCGGCTGAAGAACAGAAGCAGCTACACCCTCGGCAACATTTCGAAGATCTTGCTTGATGAGATCCTCTGCTGAACCTTCGAAGAGAAATTAAACAACCAAAAGAAGCCACTTGACAAAAGTATCAATTTGGTAACGGAAGATGCACATGATTCAGAATTAAGTAGAAGCACTCTCCCATATAAATATATTAGACAACACAAGCTCACCTTATGATACGCCGATCCTCTCTCGGACACCCGGTAGTTCGGGACAGCAGAAGTTAAATAGCGCCCATAGTAGTACAAGAGAGTATTGATGGCATCCTGGAAGGTATGGCTCTTAGCTGATCAAACTGTGCATTGACAGAATGAAGCTTCTCACTTAAGATCAATACCTACAGTAGTACAAGAGAGTAATTAACAGCAAATTAATCCACCAGAAAATGCATGTCCCATGCCACAGAAACCACAGTGTAAACCTGAGTATCCTAATCAAATCTGATAAGATAACGGGAAGCCAGAAGTCCTCTCTCTCTCTCTCTCTCTCTCTCTCTCTCTCATGTGTGCATGCGTGCCCGAAAAGAACCTGAAAAAGCAAATCCCTCTCACCAAGCACAGGAAATTCATACCAAAACAGAGAAAGGTAAATCTCCAGCAACCTTATAGCATTAGACATGTTACAACATGAAAGAACAGAACTCCTTTATGCGCAGAATGATTCATCAAAATCAGCACCATACATGCGGATCTCAATTTTGTTCTAGTGCAATGCAAAAGTCCCTCCAATTGCTTCTTTAAAACAAGAAAATAAAAATGGTGAAATATATCTCGTGCTAGGAGAAAATTCTTCTTAACCGCAATATCTTATTTAAACAGCAGTCTCCAAGGCCCATACAGAGGCTTAATCATGAAACATCTCAAATAACTCATAAAGCATTACAACAAACTTACGTCCTTTCTATGGAATCTAAAGTCCTAAAGCATTACTTCTGTTTTTCTACCAAAAAAAAAAAAAGTCCTAAAGCATCTCCAAATTCACCAAATTAATGTTATATGTTTCAATCTAAATAAAGAGTAACTGAACAATTAGTTTCCTTAAAAATCATAATAAGATGAACACACTTTTTTAACAATCATTTTCAAAGAAACAAGCAGAGCCAACAAAAAAACAAGCAAAATTTTCATGTTGTGCTTATAGATAGCCGCCAATGTGATCAATATCAAACAGCATGAAGAAACTACACTATCCCAGCAGTACAGTCGAATCCTCATTCAAAAGTCCCCCCAAATATCAGCACAAAAGATTCTCTCCACAGCCCAACATCAGCCACAATAGAGAGAATGTGCCCAACAATTCGTCAACAGTTGTGCAACACTTCCCATAAGTCAACCACAGCTCTCACTAAGCAGCACGAACAATATCAATCTCCACGCAACATAACCAATCTAGAGCCTAAAGCGGATTCCACATAAATCCCAATTCCCAAGGAGAAGCCGGAAGAACATAAAACTCACCCATCTTGCGAACATTAACCTTCCGCTTATTGGGCTGAGGCTGAGCAGGCGCATCATTCGCCTCGCGAGCCGCTCTCTTCGCCAAGTTGGTCTGATGCCTCTTCCCCTGCGTGTGCGCCAAGTAGTTCCCCTCGTTGTTGTGCAGCGTCAAGCAAAGCTTACACTCGTAACTGCAACCACCGAAACAAGCCAGTGTCGCCGTCAGCCCCGTAAAAACATCAAATTGACGCGAAAGCCCAGTTCTGGGGGATCGATTACTGAGGGGGGAAAGGAAGGGGGAAGTCTGAACCTGCCGAGGTGGTTGTGCATGAAGTAAGGGTCCTTGGCGAGATCGATGGTCTCGAGGGCGCGGCGGCGGAGGCGCTCGCGGCGGTCAATGGCTTCGTTCTAGGCGGAGGCAGCGCCCCCGCTCCCGGGCTTCGAACCTCGCTCCCGATCCATTCTCTCACCGTTGTTGCGGCATCGCGGGCTTTGGGGCACGGCTTCGGGCGCGACTTCGAGTCACGGCGAAGGCAGAGCAGTGGCGTCGCGGGCTGCAGGCGAGGTGCGGCGAAGGCAGTAGTGGGCTGAGCAGGAGCGACGTCGGGGCATGGCGAAGGCACGGTAGAGCAGCGGCGTCGCGGGCTGCAGGCGAGGCGCGGCGAAGGCAGCAGCGGGCGGAGCAGGAGCGACGTCGGTGCGGGCTGCAGGCGAGGCGCGGCGGGGATGCTATTTGGTGGCGTCGAGTAGAGGGCGAAGAGAGAACAGACTCGTGGGTGAAGCAGCAACCAGAAAGAGGAAGAAGAAGAAGAAGAAGAAGAATGGGGGGTTTCGGCCGAGAGAGGGGGTAAGAGGAGAGAGAGAAGAAAAGAAAAAGTAGGGGTAGGGGGGCAGGAAGTGACGTGTGAGAAGGAAAAAGAAGAGAAAAGAAAGAGAGAGAAAAAAAAAGAAAGGAGAAGGAGGGAAAATCGAGAGGGAAATCACGCGGGGAAGGGGGAAGGGGAGATTTAGGGTTTTTTTTTTTTTTGAATTTGACCGGTTCGGTTCCGGTTCCGGTTCTTGTTCCAGAACCGGAACCGGAACCGAGAACCGCCGGTTCTAAGAAAAAGGAACCGGGAACCGGAACCGGTCACTTCGTAACCGGAACCGAACCGGACCCTCCTCCGGTTCGGTTCCGGTTCCCGGTCTACCCGGAACCACGCTCACCCCTAGGAAGGAGGGACGATTGCCCAACAAGGTGACTCGAGATGGCAGCAATGCTGTGGACTCAAAAGTGCTCTCTCAAATCCAAGGCCGGATCCAGAAAGAGCCTGATTGCAGGAACGGGCCTCAAGGTGTACTTGCGCTACTTTCGTCCAATTGGAGCCCAAGTTCTTGCAAAGTCGGCTCCGGTTGGGGTCCTGTCTTTGGTCCTTTAGCTTTATGTGCGGAGCGATCATCTAACTGTTTTGCTGAGCAACGGAGTCCTCCATCTTTTCTCTATTTGTGTAATCAATTAAGGTCTCTATCAACTACTTTTGCCAACATTATTCAGTTGGTGACACGACCATGTCATTACGGTCGAAATTTGAAAAGAGGGGCATTGCGTCAGAGTCGCGCCGTCGTGAATTTTCAAGCAAGAGCGTTGGAGGTGGAGCACAGCACCTTTATATAAGCATGACTTTTTGAATGGCGTAAAGAAAATTTGCAGGTATAGAGAACCACTATGCAGTGCGAGTTACGAAGACATCATATAATCAAAGCTTTGGGATACCGGAAAAAGCGTCTTTGGACACTTTCGAATGTCTCTTTCACCAATTGAATGCGTATTATCTGGTTAATGGCCGCTTATTGTTTGACACATCATTTAGTAAACACATTTAATGTACCGGTCATAATATTTCTAGCATTCCTCTCTTTTGTTTTGCTGATAAACTTAGTTTTTTTTCCTCATTAGGCAGTTAGCTTTTTAGTCATCGTGCTATCATATATTTTAATTGCGTGTTAATATTTGACAAGAAAATTACCCAAAAAGTTCAAAACTTATTGTACCACTGCTAATTTAATTCCAAACATTTTAATTTTGCTAATTTAGTTTCAAATCTTTTGATAACGTGCTAATTCAATTATAAACCTTGTAAAAACTTACTAATTTAGTAATAAATCTTTCAATTGTGTCAATTTAGTCTTAAACATTTTAATGATTTGCTAAAATGGCCATCATTGACTGAATCGTCACGACACTAATATTAGATCAAAATTAGCCGGAAAACTTAAAATGGTAATTCGTTAAAAGGTTTAGGAATAATTTGGCTAATTGTTAAAAAGGTTTTTGATTAAACTAGTAATTGAAAGATTTAGGATTGAATTGACAAAATTGAAAGACTTAGGACTGAACTAGCTAGCGGATAATGGGTTAGAACTTTTTAGATAATTTTCCCAAATTTGACCCACATGCATAGAGTAATTTTCACTTTCAATTTGTAAATCAATTATTATAAATTTCATCAAACAATCTAAAACACCATTACCATTTTGCAGAGGCTTAAACCCAAGGCAAAAAGAAAATGATAATCAGGAAACCTTTCCAAAATATCACATGGTGTAGAGAGAGAGAGAGAGAGGATTACATGACAGTGCGACAAGCCGGTTGGCCAAAATATCACATGATGTAGAGAGACGTAGCATTACATGACGGTGCAACAAGCCGGTTCCGTTACAACATACGATGAATACGATGGATCCCACGGATACGAGACAACCGGCACCTCATTTATCTTGGGCTTCTCTTCTTCTTGTTTCTCCTCCTCTTTGACTTCGTTCACCGTCTCCAAAATCGCATAACCCAAGCTCTTGCGAAGCTTACTGGTGAGCTCGACCGCGTCAACTCCATCCCCTGTTACTTCGATCACGTCTCGGTCCGTTCCTTTCCTTTCAAACTCAGCGATTGGAACCCTACACGCATCGGTCGAGTAGAGAAATCGCAGACCAGTTAACCCTTTCTACTAGAAAACCACACGGAACATGTTTTGATTTACTATCATAGTGCGATTAATTTCTGTCCGATGAATTGGTACAACGATTCTTTAAAAAGTATTAGAACTAAAATTTTATTTTTCAAGAATTTTATTGTTTTTTTGGAATCTTTCTTGCAGACAACCTGAAAAATAAACTGCTTATATTACCAGGAATGGCCGTTGCAATTTGAAGAGCCTTCCCGCGATTATCTTGCCTTCTAAAATTTGGGAAGAGTGAGAACTTCTGATTCCTACCGTTCATGGACACCTTGACCACCACCTTTTTCTACAATAATAATAATATTTGTGTATATATACATACAAATATACAATAAAATAATATTTTCTTGTAAAAATAATTATAATATTGTTATTCTATGTTACGTACCTTAGCCATAGTCTTGGTTTGCCAATAATGCTCGTCGATGGACCTGCAGATAATTACTCCAAATTTTTAGAATATGAGAGATGGACTGAGTTGAGTTAGGGAAGGATATTTGAATCGTGAAGGCGATTTGGACAGTGTCTTCCATATCTATAGCCATTTCTCTGAAGATAGTTCATTCATATCGAGTCTTGACTGGAGTATCCTATGTGGAAAAAGGGAAATTTCCCAACAAATCTAAAATAAAAAGTCAAAAAAAGGTGGAAAAAAACATGTTGGATTTTTTTTCAGGAAATTTATGTCGGGAAATTTTGACACAACCTGAGTATTTTTTTTTAAAGATAATTTCGAAATTATTTCCCTATCGTAGAATATAAAATGCACAAAATAGGGCAAGGCTACAAACCCTAGCTGCTCAATTATCAAAGAAACATTTGGAGATGCAAATAGATGTGGCATGACCGACTTATTGTTTTGCCCCCATGGTATGCATTCCATATTTGGGACAAAATTTTGGGAAAATTGTCCAAAAAGTCCTAAACCTATTGCACTTTTGCCAATGCAGTCCTAAACCTTTTAATTTTGCCAATTGAGTTCTAAACCTTTTCACTTCTTGCCAATTCAGTCAATCTGGTCAATTTTGATCGGAAAATGTTGACGTGGATGCCGGCGGTGCCACGTAAGACCACCGGTGTTGACGTGGACAGTTTTTAATAATATTTTAATATTTTTTGATTTTTTTGAATTTTTATTATTTTTTCTGTTTTTTTTCCTTTTTTTCTTTTCTTTTCTTTCTTTTCTTTTTGGCTTTTTCTTTTGCCTTTTCGGTGGCCAGCCACCGGCCTCGCCCGCCACAGGCGAGGCTCGGCCGGGCGAGGAGGAGCTTCAGCAAGGGCAGCCCTCGCCCAGGCACGACCCGGCAAGGGTCGGCCGGGCGGGCCGACCCTCGCCCGGCTAGGGTGGCCTTGCTAGGTGTCGACCGGGCGACAGCGACGGCGACGCCCGTGAGGCCGCCCTAGCTCCGGGCGAGGGCCGGCCTCCCCAGATCCGGCGAGGGGAGCCCTCACTGGGGCTCGCCCAAACTAGATCTGGTGAGGCCAGCCCTCACCCCTGGCCAAGCTCGGGCGGCTTGGAGTTGTTGGTCGAAGATGATGAACGACAGCAGGGCGAAGAGGTAAGGTGAGAGGCGCGTCTTCCTCAGTGGAGAAGACAAAGACGACGGCAGGGGCGGCGGCGCCGATGCCAGAGGAGAGAGAGAGGTGATTTCATCGAGCTGGGTGGCGTCGGCCGGCCAGGGGCGAGGGCGAGCCCCGGCGAGGGCTCCCCTTGCTAGATCTGGCAAGGTCGGCCCTCGCCTAGGCCAGGGCGGCCTTGCCCGGCATCGTCGTCGCCCGCCGACGCTTGGCGAGGCCGGCTTGGGCGAGGGTCAGCCTTGCCCAGGCGACCCTTGCCGGGTCACGCCTGGGCGAGGGCTACCCTCACCGGAGCTCCTCCTCGCCCGGCCGGGCCTTGCCTGTGGCAGGCAAAGCCAGCCCGGCCGGCTGGCCGTGGCCGGTGGCCTGCCGTCGCTGGTGGCTGGTGGCCAACCACCAGAAAAGGCAAAAGAAAAAGCCAAAAAGAAAAGAAAGAAAAGAAAAGAAAAAAGGGGAAAAAACAGAAAATAAAAATAAAAATTCAAAAAAATTCAAAAATATTAAAATATTATTAAAATTGTCCACGTCGGCAAGACTTGGCAGTTCTACGTGGCACTGCCGACATCCACGTCAGCATTTTCCGGCCAAAATTGGCCGGATGGACTGAATTGGCAAGAAGTGAAAAAGTTTAGAATTCAATTGGCAAAGTTAAAAGGTTTAGGACTGAATTGGCAAAAGTGCGATAGGTTTAGGACTTTTGGACAATTCTCCCAAAATTTCGCACCCGTCAAAAGGAAGAGGAAGATGAATTTAAGAAAAAAAAGGTTGCCTCGAGGCATTGAGAAGATTCGAGCCGTTACCTCCTCTGGGATGCAAGTAACTGCTACTTTCAGGCAGATTCTTCAAACTAATGTCTATATTATCGGAGAACTATCGATTTTCGTGGGGCTAGGGGGGCAAATTAATACTCGACACCCAGCGCACCTGAAGTGTTGAGCTAACAGCCCTAATATCGCTTGTTGGACTCAAGTGGATATTCGGCCTAAAAATAAACACTCTCTTTTATTATTACTAGAAGACTCAATTACACACCCACACTCACACAATGAACTCTCTACTTTATCTCCACACTCTACACCACTCTCTGCTCCCGCCTCTCACAACACCGCGCACTACCCCCACAACACTCCAGCAAGTTGGGTAGGGTAAACCACCTATTTATATTAAGAAAAGTCAAGTTGGGTCCCTCACGTATTTTCACAGCAAGTTGGCAGCTTTCGCTAATTTTCCACATATAAGACAAGCAACAGCTTAGAGTAGAAAATGAAGTCTTCAAGTTGTCAAAAAGCTGACTCATTTTTCTTCATGACAATATAGACAACTTACAATCACGACCAACTATTCTAAAAAAGCAGATAGAAACCTAGAAAAATTAGAATTCAAAACATTCTATTATGATATAACGTAAGATTTTGTGAAAGCACTGCCTCACAAAAGTAGTAGATAAAGTGAAGGCAAAAAATTTATGTAAGATATGGAAATATATAGGCAACCCTATGTACCATGCATACAACACCAATTCTTGAAAAGGGTCCTTTGTACTTTCTATTTTACTCTATTGAAAAATACCAACAACGCAACGAGAAATATCCATTGAATGTGAATTGAAAGAGCTAGTTACTTTCTTAGAGAATATTTAAAATCAAACTCTACATGATCTCATATATATTTAGATGTGTATTGAGACTGTATCCTTTTCATCCTCGAAAGATGATATATTTTTCGTGATAAATTGAAGAGTGTTGATTGTTCACTAACTTGATAGGATCCCAATCCTATCGTGTGGGAGTGTGCGGTCCACATGTATATACGTGTGTTATCAATGCGATCAATCAAAGGTCATTCTCATTTTTCCAAACCCCCCGCTCTCTCTCTATCTCTCTCACTCTCAAAGGTGCTTGTACTCATGTAATACGTGTTCTAAGCAAGACATTAACAAGATGAATAGAACAAACTCCCAAGACCAAGACCTGTGACTTTCAAGTTTCTAACCGAGAGCAGAGAGTAGGGAGAGGCTTGACCACTAGCTAAAGGAGGAAGAAAGAAAGGAAAAATAAATAAATTAAAAAGAAAAGAAAAAATAAATTAAAAAAATATGAAAATATTATTAAAAATTGTCCATGTCAACTACGGGCATACCACGTAGGACGAGCGGTGTCCACGTCAGCAATTTTAGGTCAAAATTGACAAGAATATTTAAAACTAAATTGGCAAAACATTATAAGAATTAGTATTCAATTGGCACAACTAAAATATTTAAAACTGAATTGGCAAAAGTGCAATAAATTTAGGAATTTTTGGACAATTTTCCCGTATACTAACCTTGTTGCTCATGAACAAAGAAACATTTAGCGACAAATAGATGTGGCATGAGCGACTTTTCGTTTCGCCTGCATGGCATGCATTTCATGTTTGGGGCAAATTTTAGCATTCATCAAAAGGGAAAGGAAAATAAATTAAAAAAAATGGTGGCTCGAGGCATCCAGAGGATTCCAACCGTTGCCTCTTCCGAGATGCGAGTGGCTGATATTTTCAGGTAAAATTTTCAAACTAAATGTATATATTATCTGAAAGTTATCGAATTTTGTGGAGCTAGTAGGTTAAATAATGCCCACACGCAGCGCAGCCCTTGTCTTTATCTAGCACGTTAAGGTAGCAGATAATGTGGAGGGAAAGCTTTATACGAGATATAGAAAGATATAGGTGACTCTAGTCTCTGTGCACCACACACATAACACCAATGCTTGAAAGGAATGTCATTTCTAATACACTTGAAATTTCCCAACACCGCATCCGAAATATCCAATATATGCAAATTGAAGGAGTTAATTACTTTCTCGAAGAATAAACTTTCAATAGATATCTAAATTCAAACTCTATATGATCTCATATATATTGAAATGATATCATTTTCATCTTTAAAAGATGATGAGATTTCTTTCGAGAAAAATTGAAAAATGCCGATCGAATGGATAGGATCCCAATCCTATCATTTGTGAGTGTGTGGTCCGCATGTACATACGCGGGAGTTATCGATGAGATCAATTAATTGTCATCCTCGTTTTCTCAAATCGGTCGCTTCCAAGTTTC
This sequence comes from Eucalyptus brandiana, assembly GCA_014182725.1. Lineage (NCBI taxonomy): Eukaryota > Viridiplantae > Streptophyta > Magnoliopsida > Myrtales > Myrtaceae > Eucalyptus > Eucalyptus brandiana. The sequence goes on along the minus strand of CM024668.1, from coordinate 8,689,320 downwards.
AAGCCAAGATCGAAGCGTAGGGAGAGGGACGTTTCCTTAGGTCTCGACAAAACAAAACGTGAAGAAAGGCCAACTGGAAATTAATAGATTTGATCGAGCTTAGAAAGCGAATGCTTCGGAGCGAATGAGACCGTAGCGAAGACGTTCCACCTCTTTCTCTTCAACCATTGGTCAACTACATGGGAAATCAAGAAGAATGATCGCTTTTAGGTAGAGCGAGATCAAGAGAATTCCATGCTCTAATTGAAAAGAGCTAGCAAATGTTGGGGTACTCATGATTCCTAGAATAAGATTTTTCTTAATATACTTCGGGAGCAATCGCAACCGTTGATTTTGGAAAAACGACAATACCCGGATCCATTTGAATCCACTTATGGATCAAAATAGATGGTTCCGGTCGTGTTTATAAGTACCGAAAAAAAAAAAAAGGTTCTGCAATGGAAATTCTTGGAAATATTCTCCATCTAAAAGAAAACGTCCAATATGCCTAGCAATGAGTCGTCCAAAAGCCCTACACCAATGATTATTGCCTTGGCGATGGATATTTTATATCAGGCTAGTGGTAGATTGATAATTGTTGGCCTCGTTGACACAAGGTGAGGGTCGGTGATCCTCACCCACGACTATACCAAGGCTTTGCGGCCCTCACCAAATCTAGGTGAGGGCTCGACCCTCACTTGTGGCCAATGAGGGTTAGTTAGCAACCCTCGCTAGGCTTAGGAAAAGAAGAAAAAAAAATATTAAAATAATATAATTTTAAAAAAAATTATAAAAATTATTTACATCGGCCCGGCTATCTTACATTGATTGTGCGATGCAGGACAGCTCTCATCCATGCAAGCAATTGCTAGTCAAAATTGGCCAAAATGATTAATTGGCAAATAGCCAAAAGATTTAAGACTAAATTAGCAAAATAAAATTGTTTAGGTCTAAATTGCCACAAGTGTAATAAGTTATAACATTTTTGCAATTTCCCTGCATGTTCGGTCACAACATATGCATACTTTCCTAGCTTTTTTTATGTGCATTTCAATCGTAAGGTTTTTTTATGTTTTTATTTTATTTACTAACATATTTTATCATGTTGATTTATTTTTTTCATTTGATAAAAAAATCTACTTAAGTAACATATTCTATGAAGAGCTTAAGTCAGTCAAATGTTTTGGTATGTATATGCATGTATTTTAGTGATATAGGTTGGGTTAAATTGATCAATTCGAATCGGATCATTTTCGATTCAACCCACCTATTTGACAAAATGGGGCCACCTGTGCATATGACAACATTTTTTTACAACCGTAACCCTTCAAAACTGGATGAAGACACATTCCAAAGGGTAAAAGTTGACCCACAATTGCTAAGGATCTGTCGAATGACCTCACAAAAGATGAAGTACCCGTTTTCGTGGTTAGTAACTGAAACGAGAAAGCTAGGCCAAGCATGCTCCGTGTGAAGAGAGCTTGTGACCAAAAGGGTAGCATTAAGTTGGTTTTGGAAACTATCATTGTGTGGATTCGTAGATAGATAAGCCTGGAAATGGTCATGGGCTATGGCCTCTTGACCATGGAGTAAAATTTTCCAGTCAATTTATGCAGCTATTTTGAGAAATATATATGTATATTAATTTTATGATTTTATAGTATATTGATTAGCCTTCTCATTGTTTATAAATATGTTAGTATAAGCACCAGACGTTTGCTAAGAAATGCAAAATGTTAAACAAAAAGTTAATCGACAAATTAAGGGAACTTGATCGATTTCCGCATCGCCCAAACATCACCTTACCGTATATCATATTCCTTTGTAAATTAGCCTGTGTATATATATAATATCATTAGAGAGAAAAGCAACATGAACCTCACACTACAATACCATCTTATATTAATCACAACGATATTACAGCCAAAGCCGAAAGCTGGTCATTCGAATCATTCGAGTCATTCAAATAGAAAAGCCCGAAACCATCGTGCACAGAAATTCTGCGTATTGTTAGTGGTATGGTTGAATCAACCGTTGGTCAGAGGTGGAACGAGGATGTATGATTCAAAGTGTTGATATGAATGGACGGATGATTAAGACCGCGCCACCTGATTTCTCTGCTGCAAGAATGGAATAACTTGCCATGAAGCAACGAATGACTCCAACCAGAGAGAAGCAGGAACAAGCCATGAAGTTTCATGCGGCATCAGCACTTGTTGATCCCTCTCCCCCACCCCCCCACGGGGCAGCGTCTTCGACTCCCTGGTCGTCCAGTTCGTTAGTTCGTTTCCGATTCTCTATCTTGCCACGTCGCTCCCATTGACCTCGGTAGTCTATTCACTCTGGCCGTCGATGGGTCGTCTTCTCGGCTCAAGCTTCCCTAGCCGTGGAGGTTGAAACTTGTTTCCGTTGACTTGGAAGGCCCCGCTGTTTCTCTCTGCACCGAGACCCGAGGATTTGTACCGTGTCATCGAAACTCCATAGCCTTGGAAGCACGGATGAACCAGTCGCCCTTTGAGATTTCATAGCAGGTTAGGAAAAAGGTGTCGGATGGAGAAAGTGTTTGTCTGATGTTCTTTTCACAAGGAGAGAGAAATAGAGGAGCTGGCCACAAAAGCCCGTTTGCTAGCGAGACATGCTTGCGTAATAGTCTTTTATCTATTGTGAGAATAGTAATCTATTTTAGATCACAAAAAACAAAACAAATAACAGACTTTGCTAACGGAGATCCAATGATTCTCATCGTGCTCCACCCGAAGTTGCGGGATAGCCACTGGCAGCAGGGGTAACATAACCCTCACCGGTGGCTGATGAGGATTTACTGGCAAGCATCGCTTGCCCTCACCGTGAGCGAGAAACTCCTTGGCAAGTGCCACCTCTCTCTCTGTCTCTCTGTCTCTCTGTCTCTGTCTCTGTCTCTCTCTCTCAATTTCTTTGTTTTCTTATAAAGGACTTAATTTGCTATTATGTCTGCTATTAATACACGGAAGATTTTGATTGCAGAAATCAAGAGGCATAAAAGGACGTGGTTGCTCAATAAAAGAGTTCTAGAGAGCCAACACGCATCATGACTTGATGTTAAAGAGCTAAAATTGTACTTAACCCAATAAAATAGGTTTATATAGTGATTATGAAGTCCGAAGGAAGACTAGTGGTTATATCTAACATGTCGTGCCCAGTACGGTGGATTTGATTTAGACGGCATTGAGCATTGCGGGATCGTTAACCTATTAATCTCCACCATCAAATCATACCAAGTTAGAGGAACCCGTAATGATATGCTATGTATTAAACAATGTAACTAATTTCTGTTCGGTGCTTTGATGGACCCGCTAACTTAAATAGTTTTGCTACATTACTTGGTAAAGCCATATCGTATATCATTGTTCGTGTTTCTAGCATCACTCTATTTGTTTTGCCGATATATGTAGTTTTTGCGCTATGTTTGTTGGCCATCCGAGTGAAAATTGGCTCTTACTGCCATTAGTGTTTTTTTTTTTTTTAGGTTCAAGTATTGGCATCTAGTTAAGTTGCTGATTTTAATCCGTTTATATGGGCACGACATGGTAAAACTGCCCCCAAGGCGTGTTCGATCAGCCGGTCTCACCTTCGCAAAACCCTTTGCGAACCCAGGAAGGTCGGTAAGAAGTTCTTGTTCATGCCCTCCATTTTCTAAGGTCGACATTAAGGAGAAATTTCGATGAAGACGTATGCCCTAGACCTTGGATGAATGGAAACAGAACTTTGATGTCTCTTCCGGATCTGCCATGAAATTTCATATCATTGGATTCATTGCTTAAAAATGCTGTGAAGAATTATTTGATGGATCAAGACCCATTTTATAAAAATGTGTTGCGCAAGTCAAGACCTATATTCGAATTGCGCGTTGAAATATGGCCCGCATGCATGGTGCAATTTTCACTTTTCATTTGTAGCATCGCTTAATATAAACACGACCAATTTAAACAAGCTCACCATTATTCAGAGGCTCAAATACAAGTGAAATGAAAGCGAAAGCGGTAGTAGGGAAATTGTTGGGAAGTATCGCATGGCGTAGAGAGAGAGAGAGAAAGAGAGAGAGAGAGAGAGAGAGAGAGAGAGAGAGAGAGAGAGAGGGAGGGGAGGGAGGGAGGGAGGGAGGGAGGGAGGGAGCGCTTTACATGATAGTACAACAAGCTGGTCCGGGTTCGGATTCCATTACGATGTACGTCGGCGGTTGCGCAAAGACAACCTGCGGCTCCTTTGCCTGGGGCTTTTGCTCTTCTTTCTTTTCCTTGACTTCCTCCACCGCCTCCAACTTCGCATGACCCACGTTCTTGCGAAGCTTCGTGGTGAGCTCGACTGCATCAAATTCATCCCCCGTTACTTCAATCACATCTCGGTCCGTTCCTTTCAAACTCAACGATGAGAACCCTACATGCATTGATCGAGCAAAGAAGAGAAATTAGCTTCCAAGGAAATGGAAATAGTTTAGGTTTTATGCTTGCTTCTCAGCCTACTCCATTACATATGGCAAAGAAAGGTTCTCTTTTTTGCTGTAAAAACTTTGCTTCTGTCAATCCTGAAAACCAATTCATTCCTTCAAGCACCAAGTTTCTTTTTGGACAAGGACCTCTCCAGCGCCTGCTTCATATCCTTAACACATATTACAACTAAGTACACCTCTAATGTTATTTTAGTTTTTGATTATTACCTGGGACAGTGGCTGCAATTTTAAGAGCCTCCGAGCGATTATCTTGAGCTCCAAATTTCGGGCAGAGCCAGAACTTCAGCTTCTTACCGTTCATGTTGTCCACCTTGACCACCACCTTTTTCTGCAAGCACAAAGAACCGGGACCATATATATCAACATTTTCTGGTAAACAGATCAAACATTAAGTGTCATACTAGATTTCGCACCTTAGCCATCGTCTTGGTTTGTTGAGGATGCTCTTCAACAGGCCTGCAGATAATCTTCCAATCTTCTTAGAGATGGACTGAATAGAGTTAGGGCATGATTTGTATTGTGTAGACGACAGAGAGATAGAGAGAGAGTGTGTGTTTATAGCCATTTTCTTCTATTCATATTGACTCTTGACTGGAGTTTTTCACGTGGAAAAAGAGAAATGCCGCCACAAATTTCAACAAGAAAAGGCGGAAAGAAGCTAGACAGAAGCTGGGGGGAATCTGTGTGGGGAAATTTCGACGTGACCTGCGACCTGCGACCTACCTCCAAGACAAGTCCAGAGACGTCGCCTTCTGAAAGGAAATGCAGGACAATGGAGGAAATACTATTCTGTGTATTTCATTATCACAAATGTACAAGAAAGTGTCAGTATTTGTAGTACAAGAGAGAATAAAAATGAATCAGAAAAAATATATAAGCAATATTGTTTTTCCTAAAATATTCTATGTCTATGATATGCTATATCAATTGTAATCTCAATAGATAAGATCAAATTATTTCTCCAACACTCCCCCTCAAGCTGGCGGCCTATAAATGTCAAAGGCACCAAGCTTGCTTAACAAATATCTATGCTATCTCCGGCATAACGGCTTAGTGAAGATGTCTGCTGGCTATTTTACAGTTCCAATTTCTCGAGTTGTAACAACGCCTTTTTGAATTTTTTCTCGAGTAAAATGACAATCAACTTCAATATGTCTCGTTCTCTCATGGAAAACTAGGTTTGCCACTAATTTTAGCGCATCATCATTATCACAAAACAATTCACTTGCTCCGTTGACTTGCACACCAAGATCTAAAAGTAATCCTCATATCCAAACTATCTCGCATACAGTTTTTGCCATGGCTCAATATTCTGATTTTGCTGATGACGATGAAACTGTTGACTATTTCTTCGTTTTTCATGAAATCAAGGACTTTCCCAGCTTGATGCAAAAACTAGTAATGGATCTTCTTATCATAGGACAAGTAGCATAATATGTGTCACAATATGCTGTCATCTTCATGTTGCAATCACGAGATAGTAGAATTCCAAGTCCTGGACATCCTTTCAAGTACTTTACAACCTTTAGTGCTACATTCACATGTGATGGCTTCGGGTTGTGCATAAATTGACTAAGTATTTGTACTGAATAACATATGTCAAGCCTAGTCATGGTGAGATAGATTAATTTGCCAACAAGTCGCTGATATCCCAATGGATCCTTGAGCAGTGGATCTTCATTTGGAGAAGAAGAACTTACATCATATTCATATGTTGTCAACTTGATATTTTGCTCAATAGGTACAGCAGCTGGTTTGCACCCCAATAATCCTGCATCTAATATGATTTCCAAGATGAATTTTCGCTGACTGAGACAAATTTCCTCACTGGATCGAGCTATTTCGATACCAAGAAACTATTTTGGAGGACCCAAATCTTTACTATGGAAAGTCAAATGGAAGCATCATTTGACCTTTTGAATTGCAACATCATCATTTCCCTTGATAAGTATATCGTCAACATAAATCAATAAGTAGATCAATGAAGTACCTTTGGTCCATGTGAACAATGCATAATCATGCTTCGAGTGTTGAAAACCCGCATTTGTAAGTGCTGCGGTAAATTTTGCATACCATTGTCAAGAGGCTTATTTAAGCCCATACAGGGATTTGTGGAGACGGCACACTCGAGACTCCCCCTGTCTACGTAATCCCTGTGGAAGCTCCATATAAATTTCTTCATCAAGCTCTCCATGAAGGAAGGCATTGTTGACATCCATCTGATGTAAGTCCCAATTACGTAATGCAGCAATTGCCAGAAAAGAGTGAACAGTGACCTCTTTAGCAATTGGAGAAAAATTCTTATGATAGTCAAAGCCTTTACGCTGCGTGAATCCTTTAGCGACAAGTCGAGCCTTGTATCTCTCAATTGAACCATCTGCCATATATTTTATTTTATAAACCCATTTGCAGCCAATGGGCCTTTTGTGAGATGGCAGAGGGACAATGTCCCAAGTGTTATTCTCTGTGAGAGCAGCAATCTCTTCTTTCATGGCCCTTTGCCAATGAATATCACCTGCTACTTCCTCATAGGAAGTTGGTTCTTTTTTTTTGGTAAAAATCATAGGAAGTTGGTTCTTGTTCTTCATATATCCGATTGATGCAACATACGTGTTCCTGCGATAATTGACCGAAAGAAACATACGAGGATACCGAATATTGCGTACCTGAAGTCCTTAAGGTAGAGCAAATATAGTCCTCGGTCCATGTCAGAGGACGAACTTGTCATCATGAGCGTCTAGGCCTGTCAACTACTGGGGATGATGGTCCAATATGATGTTGCTGTGACAAAGGAGGCTCATTGCTACTTTGCCTTGTGGGAAAATCAGAAGACCCAGTAGTGAGAGCAGGAGATTTGGGGCATGCCATCGCAGAACATGGGTCAGAAAATGATTGATCTGGTGCAATCAAGACATATTGTGGCTGTACAGAAATATCCTCCATCGATAAAAATTGTCAATGACTTGATTCTGGGGAAAAGTGCCAAAAAAGTCCTAAACCTTTTGTCTTTGTGCCGATTTAGTCCTAAACCTTTTTATTTGGTGCCGATTTAGTCCTTTCGGCAAATTTAGACCGGAAAATGCCTACGTGGATACAAAGTCAACGCCGGCCGTCCTACGTGGCCGAACCGGCGCTGACATGGATTTCTGAAAACAAAACGATGCCGTTTTATTAAAAAAAAACCCTAGAACCTTCAAAACAAACGACGTCGTTAAGAGCTCTTACGTTTTCCCTTTTCTCACTTGCCTCCAATCGTCTTCAGCGATGGAGGAAGAACCCCAAATCCCATCTGCCCAAATCAATTCAGTCTGAACTCAAATCCAAGGAGTTTGCTCAAGCCGAGTTGCTCTTTGATCGAATCGACTCCCCAATCTAGCCCAACCCCTTCGTCTGCCCAAACCCTACAATTCGGCCTTCGAAATTGCGAAGACCCGACTGACCCAATTTGAGTCGCCACTCGATTGACCCGATTCAGGTCGCAACCGGATTCGACCTCACTGAACACGACAAAGTGTTTCGCCATGGCCGCGCCGTTCTTCTGGACGCCTTTTTAGCCCTACCTTTATCAGGTAAATTTCTGAAACATTTTGCCTAGGAATTGCGATGGAGGATAGAGGTTTTGTTTGCTTTAGTTAGAGTTCGGATTCATTTTTCGTCGACCCCTTTTTAGCTCAGGCCACTGCGTATCAAGCAATCATTTTCTTGCGGCCGAGATTTAGTGAATTGAAAATCACGGAGCTAATAGTTTGGAAGAGGTATTGGTGTGTTGTGACAAGTGGAGAAGAAGTTCTGCACTTAGTATTATCCATTTTAGTGAATCAGCATCTTTGGATGAGTGGAACTTTGAGTTTGGTCGGGAACGAGGTTCCATGATTCGAGTTTTGGGGGTGTCGGCATGAGAAGCAGTAGATATTTGAGTCGGTTTGTTGAGGTGAAAATGGTGCCTGCTGCATTTGTGTCGTTGTTAGTTGGCTTGTATGATTTTTATCACTTTTATGTGCATTACTTTTCAGCTAATGACCTACTGGAATCTATTCATACATTGCAATCATTGGAAAAACTACATCTTTGTTGGTTGGATTGTATGTTGTATCACTTTTATGTGCATTCCTTTTCAGCTAATGATATGCTAGAATCTCTTTGTGCATTGCAAGCATTAGAAAAAGCAGAACGTGAAAAATATTTTCTTGGGTGTATGTGATGAAATGTGAGAACATCATATGGGATAATAATTCAAAAATTGTGATCAAGTTTCTTGAGAAGATCAATGGTACGAGGTCTAATTAGCATTCCATGTAGGCAAAATTATAGATCCTCTATGCTCTCGAGTGATGTAAGTCCAAAGACAATGTGGGCTATTTTGGCTCTTAAAAGGCTAATTTTTCTTAAACCTTTGTAGAAAGTGATTAATTAGTTTCTCTGTTAAAAAAAATTTGGATATAATTTCTACCCATGCTTGTGTGACTAGCGGTTGCTCATCTTAGACTTCTAGTTTGTAAAGTTTTCTGATCATCATCCAATGTGCAATCTCTTGTGGCTAGGTTTTTTAACGGACTTCTAGGATTGACGACAAGAGGAGATCAGTGAATTCATGACGATATCATCAAATTTGTCAGACTTAGTGACGTCAGTCCGTCCAATTGACAACGATACGTATGTATTTTGCTATTGTGCGTCGGCCTAACGCCTCCGTCCAACGCTCGGCCTGACGTCTTCGTCCAACGCTCGCCCGACGCCTCCATCCGACGCTCGCTCATATTCGCCTGGCGCTTGCTTGACTCTCACTCAACGCCTTCATCGTCTTCTTGAAATTGCGGTGCTTTATATTTATGTTGAGGGTTTAGCTGTCTTGATTTCACTTGAATTTTATTTTAAATTTTGTTGACATGGGTTTGTTGTAGTAATGGGTGTGTGGTTGTTGAATTGGTTCATTTGAAATGGCTATGCAAATTGCTGACATGAGTTTGTGGATAGTCTCGCGTAGAATGTCTCTGTCTCATCTAGAATTTTTGGTATTGTTGCTGCTTTTGGCTCATTTGGGAAGACTATATTACTTTGAGTTGCTGCCTCAGGTTTAGATCGACAAAGTTTATTAGGTATATAGAGTTCCTAATATACTCCTCATTCTAATTTCCCAAAGCTCTCGACTGGATCACCTAAATCTCACAGCAATTGCAGCAATTAGACTATGCTCCTCCCATCTAGTCACGCCCCAAACCAAGTCACCTTTCTTGAAGTTTGGATGTACAATCAGTCATTTGCTCAATCTTCTTTACTATATTCCTGGTTCACCTTTTCAGTGTAGCATCCATGTCCAGTTCTTCCTTGTAGTTGAAAGTATCATCAAATCCAAACTTGTTCTTCAGCAAATCAACCTTTTTTCCCGAACATAACAGCAAGCAAGAATTTTAAGTAAATATAAATCAGGAAGAGAATATTAAGCAAATTCTATTCAGGGAAACACTAGACAGATGCGGGATGATTACCTTCTCTTTGCTACCAACGCTACCAAACCCAACACCTCATTTTTAAAACCTCCTTGTTTTATCGAGTATATAAAATTTGGCGTCCAAACTCGACAATTCATTTTTTTTCTCTATTTCTTGCCTAACAATCCTTTTTGAAATAAACTTGGTCAACTCTTTTTTCTTTCTTTAAAGCTTTGGGAAATAAATTCGTACAGGCTATCGTACTCAAAATTAATCCATTAAACTTTGCATGCCCTAGTTTAAAATCTCCTTGTGTTATTGAGCAAATAAAATTTGACGTCCAAACCCGACGCCTCATTTATTTTTATTTTCTTGCCCAACCACCCTTTTGAAAATAATCTTGGGCAACTTTTTTTTTCTTCAAAACTTTAGAAAATAAATTCGTACATGCTCCCGTATTCAAAATTAATCTATCAAACTTTGCACGCACTTAGTTTAAAACCTCCTTGTTTTATTGAGCATATAAAATTTGGTGTCCAAACTCGACGCCCCATTTATTTTTTATTTTCTTGCCCAACCACCCTTTTTGAAAATAATCATGGGCAACTTTTTTTTTCTTCAAAAATTTCGAAAATAAATTTGTACATGCTCCCGTACTCAAAATTAATCCATCAAACTTTGCATGCACTTAGTTTAAAACCTCCTCGTTTTATTGAGCATATAAAATTTGGCGTCCAAACCCGACGCCCCATTTATTTTTTATTTTCTTGCCCAGCTACCCTTTTTGGAAATAATCTTGGGCAACTTTTTTTTTTCTTCAAAGCTTTCGAAAATAAATTCGTACATACTCCCGTACTCAAAATTAATTTATCAAACTTTGCACGCACCTAGTTTAAAACCTCCTCGTTTTATTGAGCATATAAAATCTGGCGTCCAAACCTGACGCCCCATTTATTTTTTATTTTCTTGCCCAACTACCCTTTTTGGAAATAATCTTGGGCAACCTTTTTTTTCTTCAAAGCTTTCGAAAATAAATTCGTACATACTCCCATACTCAAAATTAACCTATTAAATTTTGCACACACCTAGTTCAAAACCTCCTTGTTTTATTGAGCATATAAAATTCGGCGTCCAAACCCGACACCCCATTTATTTTTTATTTTCTTGCCTAGCTACCCTTTTTGGAAATAATCTTGGGCAACTTTTTTTTTTCTTCAAAGCTTTCGAAAATAAATTCGTACATACTTTCGTACTCAAAATTAATTTATCAAACTTTGCACGCACCTAGTTTAAAACCTCATTGTTTTATTGAGCATATAAAATTTGGCGTCCAAACCTGACACCCCATTTATTTTTTATTTTCTTGCCTAGCTACCCTTTTTGGAAATAATCTTGGGCAACTTTTTTTTTTTCTTCAAAGCTTTCGAAAATAAATTCGTACATACTTTTGTACTCAAAATTAATTTATCAAACTTTGCACGCACCTAGTTTAAAACCTCCTTGTTTTATTGAGCATATAAAATTTGGCGTCCAAACCCGACACCCCATTTATTTTTTATTTTCTTGCCCAGCTACCCTTTTTGGAAATAATCTTGGGCAACTTTTTTTTTTTCTTCAAAACTTTCGAAAATAAATTCGTACATACTCCCGTACTCAAAATTAATTTATCAAACTTTGCATGTACCTAGTTTAAAACCTCCTCGTTTTATTGAGCATATAAAATTTGGCGTCCAAACCCGACGCCCCATTTATTTTTTATTTTCTTGCCCAACTACCCCTTTTGGAAATAATCTTGGGCAACTTTTTTTTTTTTGTTCAAAGCTTTCGAAAATAAATTCGTACATACTCCCATACTCAAAATTAATCTATCAAATTTTGCACACACCTAGTTCAAAACCTCCTTGTTTTATTGAACATATAAAATTCGGCGTCCAAACCCGACACCCCATTTATTCGACCTAAATGGAGCATAAATTGACATGGAGAAGCAAGAAATGAAAAGGAGACAGTTCATAAGTTAACGAGTAAAGACACATGAGAAATCAATCACTTTTGATGAGCTAGGAGAAATCAATGAAAAACACGATTGTGCGCCAATGGAAGGCTTCACCAATTCTCCAATACACTTATCATAACAACATAAGCAGCTATCGACCAATTTAGTTCATGGGATCGCATGCAAAACAGAGTTTCTTTCCTTCCAAATACATTAAATGGCCCCATTCTAAGCCAACTTCAGGATTTTTTTATAAAGAGAATTATCTTTTCAGGAATTCCATAACCTAAGTAAACTAAGAATCCAGTCCATAGTAGCCTTTCACACACCACAAACGTCAAAGTAGTGAAGACCACACAACACTTGGAGGAGTGGATCGATTTCCCATACATCAGCAACAAACAAAAAATAGCCACTGCACTATTTCATTGAACCAACACATCATTGACAAATAAAAAAATAGCCACAACACTTCGTCCTAATGCCGTCACTTCTTGTAAATTGGAGTTACTTCCTCTTATTTTTTTTCTTCTTTCCTATTGGGCCTCTTGCATTAAATGGAACTTCGATTGCAGCCGCTTGTGATGTTGATTCAACTTGTACTTGTATATCAACTCTATTGCCTTGTCTGGCACTCATACTCTGCACTTGACATTGTTAATTTCATTACTCAACAAAATTATCTTGGTAAAAACAAAAGTACTAACAAAAACATTACTTACACTCCCATGAGATAATGGTATCCTAAGAGCAGCACTAGCAATTGGTGTCCCACCAACACTTTTACTTGTACCTTTGCTAGTACGCCGCTTAACCTGGAAAGAATAATATTCATTTAAAATTTATTCATGAAATAAACATGAAACAATAGATATGAAAGTACTTATTGAAAGTTTTTACCGAGGTAATTGTGTTTGTGATGTTGCGATCTTAGCCTTCTTAGTTGGACATGTCAAACCGTTGTGTCCTGTCTTCGAGCAACTTCGACGGGTCATTTTCATTCCTCTTCTTGACATTCTAATACCACGTGCGACCTCACCTTCCTCCCTTCTTCTTTTCTGTTTGGGCCTACCGAGCTTCACCCTAGTCGGAAGTGGTTCGGGTGCCTCATTATTAGTTTTTTCCAAAATTTCTCTCCCGAACCGGCATCATCATATTTTGATATGTAGCTAAGAACTTTACCTTCATGTAACACTCATCCACATAATCATATGCATCATGTCGCTTATGATCTATAGCTGAAATGGCATGGGGACAAGGAATACCGGTAAGTTGCCACCTCCTGCAAGTACAATCTCTCTTGGACACATCAACTACGTACTTAACACCCTTATCCAACACCTCATATCCAGCATCGCCATTCCATATCACATGGCAATAAGTTGCGCCAACTCTATTTTCTTCCAACTTTTTAATGATTCTTGGACCACAATCCCTTCTCCATCGAGCACACAGGCATCCCTCTGTGTATGCATCCTTGTCATGATCATTATTCTCATCTCTTCTAACATACTATAAATAGACTTACACCTGGCATCAATAATTCTTCCGTTGAATGCTTTACATAAATTGTTATCGACAATGTCGCATTTAACCTCAGTAGTAAAGAAAGCCCTGCTCCAGTGCTTTGGCTCTGTTTGAATCAAGTCATGATACGCAGCAGGACTGATTTTCTTCAATGCCTGTGTGTGTTCATCAAACTCCACCATAGTATTGCTCTTAGCACATTGCCAAAATAGTCTTTGCATTTGTATTCCCTTATACCTTTGGCCCCAATTAGCATAAATGTGTCTAGCACACATTCTATGCTCAGCTAAAGGCAACAAGTTCACCACGGCTTGAAGAAGGCCCTAAAAAAGATGATTTCAATGTCAGCAACATACTACAAGAGTGATCATTTACAAGGCATAACACTGAAAAAAAAATAACGAACTTACCTTTTGCTTGTCACTAATTATAACCCAACCTTGTCCATATGTGCCTATCATATTGAGGTCATACATCAAACTTGTCAAAAACCAAGTCCAAGTGTCTCCACTTTCAACTCTCATAACTGCCCATGCAATTGGGAACATTTGGTCGTTTGCATCTCTTCCAATAGCACACAATATCTCCCCTTTACAAATTCCCTTTAAAAAACAGCCATCTAACCCCACAACTTTTCTGCATCCATCAAGAAATCCTTTCTTACATGCAGCAAAACATATGTACATTCTCTCAAATAATGCTTTAGAATGCATGTCAGGCTTTTCAACCTTCAATGTAACAGTACTCCCAGGATTTGTCTCTCTTAACTCCTCCACATAATCCCATAACTTTGAATATTCCTTCCTATAATTTCCCATCAAAACTTTAAAGGCAAGCAGCTTCGCTTTTTTGCATTGATCTATAGTTACATTTAAGCCCAACTTGCTCCTTAATAAGTTCCTTAAAAGCAATGGTTTTTATAGTTGGCATTGCTCTAAGTGTACTAAAATAGTGATCCGCCAACCAAGAACTTGTGACCCTCTTATTAGTGAAACTAATGCTACAAGTATGCTCTTTATGATAAGCCTTCACATGGAATGATCCAGTTCTAACATCAAAAGATGTAGAAATCTTCCAAGGACAATTTACATCGACACATTTTGCCCTAACAAATTTCTTTTCATTCTTGACAAATTTTATCTCTCTACGCTCGACCACTGAATGCTTTTTGACAGCATCTTTGAATTGTCTACCATCATCAAACATCATAGATGTAGTAAACATAGGCACAATACAATTAGGGTCGTACCTTGGATACCTACTTCTCCTTCTTGACACTTCATCTTCTGGCTCCACATCAGATTCCAAACTTTCATCTCCATCTGTTTCGTAATAGTCTGTTTGGTAATTGCCTTCAGCAATAACTATGTCAGATTGTTGGGGATTAGATGATTCTCCGATAGATTGTTGAGATGGTATAAACTCTGCAAGAGGTTCCCTTATAATCCAAGCCTTTGTGGCCATTTTGTGGAATTCCTTGAGTTTTTTCCTTCTTTCTACAAGGTCTTCGTTATCCCTATTATCATCATCAGTCAAGAATAGTTCATCGACTAAGTCCATGTCTTCATTTTCCGAATCGACTTCGACCATAGATTCATCACCCTCTAACTCAAAGCATAATCACCCTCATCTATTAAGTAATCCTAATCTAAATCATGCCCATGTTGAGCAAATGCCTTATCACCTAAACCAACACCCTCACCCTCACTAATCCCCTCGCCCGACAAATGCCCTCACCAAAGACACCCTCAACATTGCCCTCACCCTAACAAACGCCCTCACCAACACCTTCGCCATTGCCCTCACCATGACCAGCACCTTCACCTACCGTATTGTCAAAAGATTCTCCATACACCTCAATCGATCCATGTCGCAAATGATAGAAAACTAGATCGACAATAGTGCTATCATTACATATATGTCTCAACCCATCTTCTAGAGATTTCTCGGGAAGCTTAAAATATAGTTTTTCGAATTTACCATTTACCACATTCTCAATGTCTCTTATGAACCTTTCATGGCTCATAGAATCGATATTTAAGTGTACTAAATCCATCTTTCCCCGATATATTCAAGCATTGGGCGACGAACAAATTTCCCACCGTGATAAAAGCAAACCGATGCAGACTTGTTGCTCATCTTGACCCTACACAAAATGAAAACATATATTATAAGCATATGGAGACTCATAATGGAGCAACAACATAATAGGTCCAATGGCAAATCATGATTCTGCTTTTAAGCTATTACTATTCAAAATATGCAATTGAAGTTCAACATGAGAATCAACAAATTGAATGTGGAAGATGACAAAAGACTGCAATTGACTCCAAATATATACAGTCCAGGAAATGGGTGGGCCATATAAGTAGCAATACTAAAAATTCAAACACACATTTATATAGATTGCAATTGAAATTCTATTGCATGTTGTGCTTTGACTTGGCCTTTATAATCAATACGTTGTTCTTTGAAGTTTTGGTCTCCCCTACCATTAACTCACTTGACAAACTATTGTGGTTGCCCCTAAGATCAGCTTGACCAGAATGCAATCAAGATACACCTACAGACAAGTTTCGCTTATGTTTAGAGGAGACGATCGATTTTGTGTTGCCTCTTGAGAAATAGTTCTTTTTTTTTTTTTCATATGGAGAAATAATACCAAAAAAAAAACTGCTTCCAACCTTGCACGGTTTAGGTCCGTACGAAAAAGTCTTCATTTGGGTGCCGGATTCAATCACAAACGCATACCTTCGTACATAAAAAGTAGAAATGCTAAGGTAAAGCAATCCCACAACAACCCATTTATACTAAAATCAATTCATACGTAATCATCACATATGAGAACATAGAAATCCTTGTTAAAATCAATTTGTACTAAAATCAATTCAAACGCCACCTGTTCGATGAAATTTCTGAGTGAAATTAGAATGCATATTCTCCAAAGGAAATAAGTTCAATAGCAATTTACTTCAATGTTTTGCTTCTCAAAATATAATGGTAATATTGTCATGTCTTTTTTTGCCTTTATATTCTGTCAAGCTCATGTGAAGACAACGAAAACCTAAAAATTTATTGGACGTTAGACCAATAGCATGGCTACAAGGCATGTTGAGTGTTGAGTGTCTGGATATCATCACAACAACATCGTGGGATGTATTGACAAAATTTGAGGGTTGGGACCACAACCACAAAAACATACCTTTATGTCGGCTGAGTGTTGACAACACGAGCAAATTGGGACCACACACTTTGTCGTGTTCGGGACCACACACTTTGTCGTGTTTGGTGAGGTCGAATCCGGTTGCAACCTGAATCGGGTCAATCGAGTGGCGACTTGAATTGGGTCAGTCGGGTCTTCGCAATTTCGAAGGCCAAATTGTAGGGTTTTGGTAGACGAAGGGGTTGGGCTAGATTGGGGGGGAGTCGATTCGATCAAAGAGCAACTCGGCTTGAGCAAACTCCTTGGATTTGAGTTCATATTGAATCGATTTGGGCAGATGGGATTTGGGTTTCTTCCTCCATCGCTGAAGATGATTCGAGGCAAGTGAGAAAAGGGAAAATGTAAGAGCTCGTGAGAAAAGGGAAAACGTAAGAGCTCTTAATGACGCTGTTTGTTTTGAAGGTTCTAGGGTTTTTTTTTTTTAATAAAACGGCGTCATTTTGTTTTCAGGAATCCATGTCAGCGCCGGTTCGGCCACGTAGGACGGCCGGCGTTGACTTTGTATCCACGTAGGCATTTTCCGGTCTAAATTTGCCGGAAGGACTAAATCGGCACCAAATAAAAAGGTTTAGGACTAAATCGGCACAAAGGCAAAAGGTTTAGGACTTTTTTGGCACTTTTCCCCTTGATTCTGTCATGGGTGTTTCATGTGAAGATGCCATTTCTTGGAAGGGAAATATATCATCATGGAATATAACATCACAACTAACAAAGAAATGACTTGTAGATACCTCCATAACCCGATAACCCTTTTGTAGGGTGGCATATCCCATAAAGACACATCGAAGAGCACGAGGATCCAATTTATGTGGATATTGAACATTCGTCATGTAGCAAAGACAACCAAACACTCGGAGATGACTAATGTTTGGTTTCTTACCAAAGAGCATTTGAAAAGGGGTGCAACCTTTTAATATTCTAGTTGGCATGCAATTAATTAAATAGGTTGCTGTGATCACACAATCTCTCCAAAAAGATCCGGGAATGGAGGCTTGATATTTTAGCGCATGAGCAACTTCTAGAAAGTGTCGATGTTTATGTTCGACAATTCCATTCTATTGCGGAGTGTAAGCACAAGAACTCTCATGGAGAATTCCTTGTGATGAGAGAAAAGATTGATACTCAGTTGAAAAGAATTCACTTCCATTGTCTATACGAATCCTCTTAACATGTTTATCAAACTGATTTTTAACCATGGATAAGAATTTCGATAGACATTAAAAAGCTTGACTTTTGGATTGTATGAGAAATACCCAAGTGGCACAAGAATGTAAAATCATCCACGATGGTAAGAAAGAATCGGGATCCATCATGATGTGATGTATGATAAGGACCCCAAATGTACTAGTGGCTCGAGATACACAAGTTGGGAATGGATGTCTTGTTTGTTTTGCCAGAGGGCATACTTTACAATCAGAACAAGGAAAACAAGGACTATGACCCAAACGCTTATGAGAAAGTAAAATTTTATTTCCAACAACAGCATTACAAGAAATGCCTTTATTCAAAGAGGAAAGATCAAAATCTTTGGGGAAATTAATCCAAAAATATAGCCCTTGTTCCATTCTACCCAAGCCCATCAGTTTCCTAGTCAAAAGGTCCTGAAAGGAACAATTTTTGCAGTTGAAATTGGCTCAACAATAATTGTCCTCACAAACTTTGGAAACAGCTATGAGATTGAATTCAAATTCCGGAATATAGAGAACATTTCTAAGGATAATGTATGCATCAGTAATATTTCCATTTGGAAGCCGAACATATATGGAATCGGGCTTTGCAGAGGTACTAGAAAACAAATATTCATGGCAAATTATGTGATCACTGGCGCCCGAATTAATAATCCATGCATCAACTGAAATATTATTAGTCTTGTTTGATGAAGTACCTAAGAAATTTGCAGTTTTGTCAACTGTCTATAACTGATTTAGTGCCTTCATAATGTTCTGATATTGATCCTGGGAAATAGGCTAATGAGATCTGTCATTTCCTTGTGCTGACACCTAATAACCTAATAAGCAGAAAATTCTTTTCCTTTATTTTCTTTGTCAATGGGCTTACCATGTAATTTCTAGCATGTCTCAATAGTATGATGAGGACGCCGACAATATTGACAATATTTACCTTTAAATTTATAATTTTGGCTTCCTCCCTTTTGTGATGACGTGGCATTATAACGACCACTGGATTCAGCCCCATACGAGATTAAATGAGAGCCGTCAAATTCGCAGCCTCTCTTCTAATCCACGATGTCCGATCAGGTGAAATTTGGGCCGTCAGATCCGCGCCCCTGTTTATCTCTACCGTCGGTTCTGCTGAGTGAATAAGGACCGTCTGATCCAAGCTTTTGATTTGGACTGTTCATTCGGTAGGCCCTAAAAATTAGGGTTGTCTTCATCTTCTTCAGTTTCTGCGAAAGACCTAGGGTTTCCTCCCGAGGATGCTACTCACTATGGCGCGCGAAGGCCACCATGGGAGCAACCCGAAACCCTTGCCGACCTAATGAGGGCCATGCTTTCTCCTCCCCTTCCAAGTCTGACAGCAACTATTCGCTGATTCTCCTCTTGGATGGTGAGTTGGAATATACGGTTGAGTGGCGGGATGGTCTCCATGGCGAGGATCTACGAGCGGAAAGGTACGTAGCTTTCATTTAGGGCTAATAGGAACTGAGTCACCTTATCGTGGTCTTTGATTTCTCTGTATTGCTTGAGTGTCGACTCCAATCCTTCAAGCTGCTCCTCGGCTGCCTCAAGTTCATTCAAGAGCGCTGAGAGCCGGTTGAAATAGGCGGTAATTGAAAGGTTCTCTTGTTCCAACTCAGTGAGGGCTTGAGTGAGCGAAAAAACTTTGACCCTGTCGAGCTTCCTGTACATTTCCTTGATGTTATTCCACATTAGTTTTGTGTCTTCATTTGGAGGAAGCCTAGCTACAACCTCTAGCGTCACACAATTTCCAATCCATGTACGCACTAATTGGTTGCATTTGCGCCAATGGCGTTGCAAGCATTCATTGATCGGGAAAGGGACGGATCCGTCAAGGAATCCATCCTTATCCTTGGTAACGAGAGCCCGCTGGAAATCCATCGCCCATGTTGAATAGTGATATGATCTAGCGAGTTGAAGAGTGATCAATCGCAACTCCAGGCCATCAGCTGGTGATGTGTATAGTGTTTCGCCGGGTTTTGGATGGCCGACGGTGGGCGGAAAGGCTAGCGGCGCAAACCCGGGTGGGAAACTTGGGTAGGGATTCATTCTCGACCCACTCGGGTTCAATTTGGGTCTATGGCCCAAACTTGGATCTAGGTTTCCATTTGGGACATAGTTGGCCCACTATTAATTGGCCCAGTGGCCCATGGTCCTTGAACCGGAACCCATGGTACATACGACCATGAAGTTGGAGTAGGGAATTGTCCCGTGATTGGAGCAAAAGTAGGTTGGTCCGACGATTCTTTTGTTGTGTTTAAGATTGAATCTTGAATTTTTTTATTGCTGGGGTCCTGCATATTGAATGAAAGGCTGAATTCCTCTTTTCAATTTGCTGATTTTATTCTGTAGGTAGTGATTTGCAGCAACAAAAAATAGAAGACAACTGGAGGCAATTCGGAAAATTTGGTTGGGAAGGTGGGTCAGAAACGTTGCTCTAATACCATGAAAGGAAATGTAGGACAACGGAGGAAATACCATTCTGTGTATTTCATTATCACAAATGTACAAGAAAGTATCAGTTTTTCTAGTACAAGAGAGAAGAAAAATGAATCAGAAAGAATTTATACACAATATTGTTTTTCCTAAAACATTCTATGTTAATGATCTGCTATATCAATTGTAATCTCAATAGATAAGATCAAATTCTTCCTCCAACACTTTCCTAACATTTGCCGTGCAAATTGGAGCAAGGCCAGCGGCGACAATAAAATTGTTGGAAGATACACGGCATCTCTCAAGATCATTCAATATCGGATCCAATTGGATTCCGATTGTAATTCCAATTATAGAATATTTACTTACCTTTTCCTTGTACACGATTGTATTATATACGAACACAATGTACATTGAAAATGCAATGAATACAAAGTAAAATTTCCCATCTTCTCTATTCGACTACATTATACTCAATTTCTTACATGGTATCAGAGCTACTTCTGATCCCAATCTAGCTTCCGCATTGTTGATCGAATTGCCTTCCATTTTTTTCTGTTCTTGTTCTTTGCGACATTCGCAAAACAACAACGTCGAGAAGGAATTCTTTTCTATATTCATCTGCAAAACAGAATTCATCATGGCAGACCCACAAGAGATTACCTCGCCCACTGAAGATCAATCGGAAAGGAACGCAGCACCATCAGACCCATCCGTGGTCACCTCCATGTCTGGACACACGCCGAGGCAACAGATTCCGGCTCAGTTCAATCCAGGGCTACCTCTTTCGGGGTATCCTTATCAGTGGATGCCTTACCCTTGGATCCAGGGGCTAAACCCAGGTACATCACAGCCGGGCTACCAAGGCGTGCGGGTCGATGGAGGCCTACCTACCGAAACCGGAGCAGGCTCAGCCACCGGCCTTGAGCAGACGGGCGGATTAGGAAGTGCGAATATGGGTCAGTCCTCAAATAATCCAGGCTTTCCAACAGGATTTGTACCCTTTCCCTTCGCGGCCGCCATGGGTCGCCCAGAACCCGGCGACGCGCTGTACGTCTCCAACACCGACGGACCTGAGTTGCGGCTAATCAGCCACCCTCTCACAGGACCTGAAAATTACTCGAATTGGGCACGGGAATTCCGTCGAGCCCTCATAACCAAGGATAAGGAGGGATTCATCGACGGAACCGTCCCGGTTCCAACAGAGGAAAGATTAGCGCGACAATGGAAAAAATGCAACCAGTTGGTAAGAACGTGGATCGGCAACTGCGTCAGCCCAGAAATAGCAGCTGGGTTACCGCCAACAGAAGATTCCAAAACGTTTTGGGATAATATAAAAGAGATGTACGGAAAACTAGATCGGGCGAAAATTTTTTCGCTCCATCAAGCCCTATCCGAACTGAAGCAGGGAAACACGTCGGTGACAACGTGCTTCAACAAGCTGTCGGCTCTCTGGAATGAGCTTGAGGCAGCGGAGGAAAAACTCAATGGACCCGAGGCCACCCTTCAACAAGACAAGGAGATGAGAGACGAGAGAGAAGGCGACCCGTTTTCTACTTATTCTCAACGATTCTTACCTCCATTTCAGTCACAAATTCTCGCGATGGAGCTGCGCCTTCAATCGGGCGTATTTTTCAACTCGCTGTGCAAGAAGAAAACCAAAGGCTCGCATCGATGGAGGGAAAGGGGGCGGAAACCCTAGCTCTTGCCGCAAGAGCGAGAGAGGGGATCGCAAAGAAGACGCGAATCAACCCTAGGGTTTGCGGAACGAAGCCCTTTAAAAGGATCGCAACGGACGGCCACGATCGCATGCAACGATCGGACGGTCCAAAAGGCGCGCGAACTTATGGAGATATCGACGGTGACGATGGACTCTTCATTAAAGGATCCAACGGTGGGGATTTTTCAAAGCCTCATGGGCTGACTCAACATGGGCCTAATTCTTTTGGGCTTGCTTCGAAGAACTACGGATCAAATTCGTATGAGCCGAGTAATTATGGGCCTAATTATTTTGGGCCAAATTCGAAGGGCAAAGGAAAATTATATTGTGAATTTTGCAGACGTCCCCATCACACTTGTGGAAAATTGCTGGAAATTACATGGGAGACCTGGAGAAAAAAAGGGAAGGGAAATTTCAGCGGCAAAGATATCGCTTCGGACAAGCTGGTCCAAATCAACCCATCACTCATGGAGAATATGAGCAATTGATGCAAGCACTGCAAAAATTGGATGTTCAAAAGAAAGGAAGCAGACTTTACGGTATTTCTCATTGCCAATTGAATAATATATCGAGAAGTACTTGGATAGTTGATTACGGAGCTAGTGATCATATTGCATGTGAGAAGGGATTATTTGCTACCGTTAATGATAAGTTGGATAGTCCTATTATAGTGCAATTACCAAATGGGAGCATTGCTAAAGTCACTGTAAATCGGGACAATCAATCTTAGTCCTGACATCACTCTCACAAATGTCCTTTATATCCCTGAATTCCAGTTCAATCTTATATCTGTGTCTAGAGCCTGTAAGGAAAATTCATGTCAAATTTCCTTCAATGTTCATGGTTGTCATTTTCAGGCCCCTTTGACTGGGAAATTGATAGGATGGGGCGATCTATCTGAAGGACTATTTTTCTGGAGAAGTTCGGCCAAGAATTTAGATGTTTTTCCTTATAATAAATCATTGTGTAATTTAACTACCAGTGATAAAAATTTCATTTCCCATTCCAGATTGGGTCATAGTTCTTTTTTCCCATATTCTCAATGTCACATTTGTCCTCTTGCCAAACAATCACGCAATTCTTTTCCATTAAGTAAAAATCGTGCGGCCGATATTCTCTCCTTGATTCACATCGATGTCCGGGACCATATCATACACCGAATCATGATGGCTCTCGCTTCTTTCTCACCATTGTCGATGATCATTCGAGAGCTACATGGATTTTCCTTATGCAATTTAAAAGTCAAGTCGCGTCCCATTTAAAGACTTTTCTTTCCCTGGCAAAAACTCAATTTGGA
Organism: Eucalyptus brandiana; assembly: GCA_014182725.1. Classification (NCBI taxonomy): domain Eukaryota; kingdom Viridiplantae; phylum Streptophyta; class Magnoliopsida; order Myrtales; family Myrtaceae; genus Eucalyptus; species Eucalyptus brandiana. The sequence goes on along the minus strand of CM024668.1, from coordinate 8,666,028 downwards.
AAATCTGTCAAAAAAATTAGGACAGACAATGGAAGAGAGTTCTTCAATTATGAGTGTACGTCCTTGCGACATCTCAAGGAATCCTACATGAGAGCTCTTGTACTTACACACCACAACAAAATGGAGTGGTGGAAAGGAAACATCGTCACTTGTTGGAAGTTGCTCGGGCCCTTAAATTTCAAGGTTCTATTCCGGATATTTTTGGGGAGAATGTGTATTGACTCGCAGCATATCTAATTAACCGTATGCCGACTAAGGTTCTTAATGGTCGAAGTCCTTTCGAGCTTCTTTTTGGGAAGAAGCCATATCTTGATCATCTAAGAATTTTTGGATGTCTGTGTTACGCTTCTATAGTTGGACCCAAGGATAAGATGGGTCCACGGGCTCGCCGTTGCATATTCATGGGGTATGCGACTCTACAAAAGGGATATCGAGTATTTGATCCATCCACAAACGACTTCTTCGTCGGCGAGAGATGTTCAATTTCAAGAAGATTCGTTTCCTTTCTCTATCCAGAATCGATGCGCGAGATATCGGCATTCGATAGTCCTCATATGGAAGAGTCACATAGTGATCAGGGATATTTTCTGGTTCCTTATCTAGAAAGTACAGGGACTGATGCCATGGGCACAACACCCTTAGAAGAAAACATGGATCAACACCTGGGAGAAGAGATTACATCAGAATCTCCTTCTGAAAATCTGATGGAAACACCAAAGACTTCCATCCCCTTCCGAGGCCATCCGCCAAGAAGATCAGGGCGAGCCACGCGTCCCCCAACCTGGACCAAGGATTACGTATGTGGAGTAAAGAATTCACCAGGTATTCTCTTTCCCATTTCTTCTTATGTCTCCTTCGACCGCTTATCTGAGGAGCATCGATGTTGCATTGCTCGGATTTCTGAAGAACGAGAACCTTCAACCTATCATGAAGCAAGCACTGATCCACGATGGCAAAAGGCCATGGCATCGAATTACAAGCACGATAAATAACCGGACATGGGATCTTGTCGGTTTGCCTCCACATCGCAAGCCTATAGGATGCAAGTGGGTCTACAAAATCAAATACCGAGCTGATGGCTCTGTTGAAAGGTACAAGGCACGGTTAGTGGCAAAGGGCTTTACACAGAAGGAAGGTTTTGATTATCACGAGACCTTCTCCCCAGTTGCCAAAGATGCTACGGTCCGGTCATTTCTTTCCGTTGCAGCTTATCAAGAATGGCCACTACACCAAATGGATGTCCACAACGCTTTCTTACATGGAGATCTGGATGAAGAAATCTATATGGACATACCACCGGGTTTACGGAGACGGGGGAGGATAAAGTGTGTCGTCTCCGCAAATCCTTATATGGGCTCAAGCAAGCATCTAGACAATGGTATGCAAAATTCTCTGAGTCCTTGATCGCTGCCGGGTTTCGACAATCAAAGTTCGATTATGCTGTCTTCACATGGACCAAAGGTACGTCATCTATATATTTAATGATATATGTAGATGATATATTGATCATGGGAAATGATGAGGCAGCTATCAATAGTTTCAAGCAATACTTGCACTCCACTTTTCACATTAAAGATTTAGGGTCACCAAAATATTTCCTTGGAATAGAAATTGCTCGTTCAAGCCAGGGAATATCTCTTAGCCAGAGAAAATTTGCCTTGGAAATCATATCAGAAGCTGGATTATCAGGGTGTAGGCCAGCTGTAATTCCAATCGAGCAAAATACCAAATTGACCACGGCAGAGTATGACGCTGGAATCTCTCAAGAAGCTGACCCTACACTGAGAGATCCAATGAGTTATCAAAAACTTGTTGGGAAACTTATTTATTTGACCATGACCAGGCCAGACATTAGTTATGCTGTGCAGACACTTAGCCAGTTCATGCACAATCCGAAGCAGTCCCACATGAATGCAGCACTCAAAGTGGTCAAATATTTGAAGAAATGCCCAGGCCTTGGGATTCTTCTTTCCAAGAAATGTGATATGAAGATGACTGCATACTGTGATGCAGATTATGCGACGTGTCCGATGAGCAGAAGATCGATCACAGGTTTCTGTATCAAATTAGGGGATTCTTTACTCTCATGGAAGACGAAGAAACAACCGACTGTTTCGTTATCCTCAGCAGAAGCAGAATATCGAGCTATGGCAAAAACAACATGTGAAGTAGTGTGGTTACGTGGATTGCTTCGAGATCTTGGAGTGCAGCTTGAAGGACCAACCAGATTGTTTTGTGATAACGATGCAGCCATAAAGCTTGCCTCAAATCCGATAGTCCACGAAAGAACGAAACACATAGAAGTAGATTGCCATTTTACACGAGAGAAGATCCAACAAGGGATAATTGAAACACTGGGGATCCGAACAGAAGAACAGCCAGCGGACATATTCACCAAGCCTTTATGTCAAAGCCAGCACGCGTATCTTCGAGCAAGCTAGGCGTCTTGGACATATACAAGCCACCAGCTTGAGGGGGAGTGTTGGAAGATACACGGCATCTCTCAAGATCATTCAATATCGGATCCAATTGGATTCCGATTGTAATTCCAATTATAGAATATTTACTTACCTTTTCCTTGTACACAGATTGTATTATATACAGAACACAATGTACATTGAAAATGCAATGAATACAAAGTAAAATTTCCCATCTTCTCTATTCGACTACATTATACTCAATTTCTTACAAAAATCGCCATAATCTACAAACCCTAAATAGTCAATCATTAAGGAGAACATATAGAAAAAACTTGGTTTAGAGAATTTAAAAGTACCACAAATCGAGAGCACGGACATGCGATTGAAATCTGTCTTTGCTCACGCTGAACACGATGATACTCTAAACCTATTGTTTACCTCTCAAGAAAGTATTTTAGCTGCTCGATCTAAGGAAACATAGAGAAAACTGGGTTTGAAGAATTTAGACGTTACGTAAATTGAGAGCATGGACTTTGCTTGCCCCTGACACATTGATACTCTAAACTAACTATTTATTTCTTGAGAAAAAAAATTACGTATTGATTACACAGCAGATATGATGTGACCAACTAATTGCTTAGCTACATGGCATATCCCTGATTGGGGACATGTTATCTTATTGGTAATTCCCTCCTCATCGCTATTGTAGAGGAATACATTTTTGGAATTTAGAGAACCCCAAAAGTTTTTGGGCACAAATTCTAGGACCTCATCAATGGCTTTTTCTAAGGGAAATGGTGGAAGATGATGAATCCTTCTGGTGGTGAAAAAAAAAAGAGATGCTTAAGCCACTCGAGCCTTGCGACTTTTGCATTCAATCGCAACAATAAAAAACAACGGCCAGGCTACTAGCCGATGTTCAAAAGCTATATGTCACATCTCAATCCTCAAGCACACACCCATCCCTCACCTTGGTCGAATTAATAGCGACGTCCCAGGACGCATCACCGACCCTTTCATTTTAAATGCGCATGCGGAAGCATAAAACCAATCCTTAGACAATAAAATAATGAAATAAGAAAGCAGGGCTACAAATTCTTGAAATTTAAACCACACCTTTTATACATATTAGAACACTTTAGATACAATGCTACCTGATATTTACAAAGTCTAACAAAAGGCTTGATTCTCAAAATTAGTAAATCTAAACTCAACTACTCTGACCTGCATACTGAGCTCTTTAGGTCCATGGGATCCGGATGATACGATGGATCCTCTACCATACCATCAGGGAGACCCGCCACATCCCCATCTAGAGCATGGGCAGCATCAATCACTTTCGCCGATATACCAAAGTTTGAGAGAGGGCCTATTCTAAGACCATAAGGGGTGGTATGGAACCAAGCCTTGAATCTATTAGGCCTCTCTTGGTATGGAACTTCCAAAACCCAAACGGTAGTCACGACCATCTCATACGTCCAGTCACTCTTGGGGTCGGGGAAAACTGTGACTTGCTCTATTATTCTTGTGGGACGACCGAGATGTCTAGGAGGAGTCACCATTTGTGAACCTGAAAATGTGGTCTCACAACGGGGTGAGACTCACAAGTTCTACCCCACTAAGACTTGATTAGGAAACCAATACACATGGTTGCTTAAGCAAAGCACGAGTTAGAAGACTTACCTTGGCATCGGTCCCGACCTACAATTCAAGGTTATATATAGATGCTTTATATATATTGCATCAAACAATCAATCAATTCATGACAATCAGATCAAATCATTGATCAATTGAGCTAGTCGATTACATGTCAGTCGGACCATTTCTAGGTCATTCATTCCATACCATATAACCTCCAATAGTACACTCAGTCACAGAGCCATATTAATGCTCTTGGGCGTCGATTTCGCCAAGGTGACGTATACACTAGACAATTGCGTGTGTTCTTTAGGGCGCCGTTTTCGCCAGTAATGTCCTTAATCACCGAACCACGCATGCCTATAACGATGTATTTAATAGACAATTACGTGCGTTCTTTAAAGCACCATTTTCACCAATGATATCCTTAATCACCGAGCCATGTATGTTTATAATGATGTATGTACTAGACCGTTACGTGCGTTCTTTAAAGCGCCGTTTTCACCAGTGCTATCTTTAATCACCAAACCACGTAAGTCCATAACATCGTATTTGATCGGTTGTAGCCAAGAGTATTTCTAGTTTACTCTCACAAATCTTTAATCACCAAATCACGTAAGTCCATAACATTGTATCTGATCAGTTGTAGCCAAGAGTATTTCCAATTTACTCTCACAATTCTCTCCGCTTTACAACTCATCAAAGCATTATAAATGCTAAATAACCAAACTCAGTCATCTACTAATCAATCATTTAATTTCACTCAATTTTAATCAATTTAGGATAAATTGATAAAATATCACAATTAATTCAATTCCATGTAACGTAGAGCTCAAATAAATAAACGGACTGCACCATGACAAACCGCACGAAATTTCAGTCATTGGGTATCCCTGCCTAATTTCCGAAAAATAAATAAATAATTAATTAATTTCGAAAATTAATAAATAAATACTAAAAATCCAATTTATGCCCGTAATGCCTAATTGAAGCCTGATAAGGGTCAGGAAAAATCTCGAGATGTATTCAATAAATAGTATAGGCTATTCTCTAGCTAAGTACACCAACCACCTAACTAATATGCAATGCAATTAACTAATAATCACTAATTCATTCTAATCTAACCACCTAATACTACTTAATTAACACTAAGCAACCATTAATCATAATTAGTCTACTAAGCAAGGATTAGTGAGATTACTCACTTGATTAAAGATTTGCTCGGATCAAAATGACGAGCATGCGAGAAAGCTCGGTTCTCTTCAAAGCGGTTCCGGCAACCGGGGTCGGGATGGCTCAAAAACGGGCCACTAAGCCCACAAACCCTTACTGGAAAATTGCTGGAACGGGCCGCCTTCACCACTTCAAGAGGCTTCGTTTATGCTGGATTGAAGAAGGCGTGGGCTGGGTCGGCTAAGGAAAATGTGGAGCTGATGTTGCTGCTGATGGAGGCCGTGGCATCCATGCGTGGAGAGGGGCTCAGCTCGTGGAGGCGCTGACCGAAGAGAGCGGACGAAAGTGGGGTTCGGTGGGTGACTGACTAGGTGGAGTCCACGGTTGCTTCGCTGGCATGGATGCGTGAGGGGAAACAGAAAGCTTGGTGGGATTTCTGTGGGGGCAGCACACGCGAGAAAAATAAATAAACAAGGGGGAAGGGGCAGAAAACTCGGTGGGACAGGGAGCATGAAAGGAACCAGATAGTGGAGAAGAACAAAAGGAAGCAGCGCTCGTCGTCAAAAACCCCTGTACAACACTTGGTCGCACGCACAAGCTTTGCCATCCATTTGCTATGATGCAGTTCAATCTTCGTGCATACTTCATGTCTCTGATATGCAAATATCATTGTTCAAATACGACACATAGATGGGCAGACATAGGAAGTCAGGACTCATGCATCCACTTTTCTCTTTAGAAGACTGAAAATCTGTGATTAGCACGAGACCAATTGCTCAATGTCCCGCCATTAGTTTCCTAGGAAGAAAGCAGTCAACCTAGCGACTCGTAGTTGGTAAATCGCACCGAGCGACCGAAGCTAGAAGGGATAGACGGCGGGGGAGGATTCGATTAGGGGAAGAGGGAAGACGGAAAAGGGAGAGGGAGAGGGAGAGGGAGAGGAGGAGATACCTTTTGAATCTGCTCGGTGGTGATGTTGGTCGGGGGAAACGAGGGCAACACGGGGATCATCTGCGGAGGCTGCTGCATCTTTGCTGGGTCTCGTCTTACTCCTCCTCCTCCTCCCCAACGCGCATTCAATCGAAGGATCGATGGAATCCTCCCCCAAAAACCCTCTATACATGCAAACAAGAGGAGAGAGATCTATGAGGACGCTTCAATCCGTGCATACGCCGCTTGAAGACAACTACGCGTGGAAGAGTATGAACTGACCAGCAGTGAAGAGGAAGCAGGGCACGTCGCGGAGATCGAGCACCACTGGACGAGGGGAAGGCTCCGCTGCTACTAATCATCGGCGTCGAAGGAGGAGGACGAGATCAGAAACCCAGGGCTTCGTGAGGGCGGAGATCCAGCATTGTCGACCCCGCCGCTGCTAATCGTCGGCGTCGAAGGAGGAGGAGGACGAGATCAGAAGCCCTAGGTTTTGTGAGAAAGAGGGCAGAAATGGCAGATGAGTAATGAAAGATGAGAGCGCGCAACGGGAAAAGATTTCCTCCAGAAAATGATTTCCTCTTTTCATAAAAGGAAATCATTTTCCACGATTTGATGGGGAAATTTTCCTTTGACCGGAAAATATCTTCCTTGACCATTTATTTTCCGCCATCCGAACATCGGAAATTCTGAAAAATATTTTCCCCGAAGTTATTTTCCGCGAAACGAACGGAGCATAAAAAGAAGAACGGTTGCCTCAAGGCACAAAGAGGATTCAAACTGTTACCTCCAGGATGCGAGTAGCCGATACTTTCAGGCTGATTCTTCAAACTAACATGCATATATTATCTGAGAACTATTGATTTTCGTCAAGCTGCTGGGCGAACTAATACTCAACACCCGGTGTAATCGAAGTGTTGAGCAGCACAGCTCTAATACCGCTTGTTAGACTCAAATGGATATTCTAACCGAAAATAAACACTCTTTTTTACTATTACTAGAAGACTCAATTAAACCCCCTCACTCACACAATGAACTCTCTTCTTTTCTCTCCACACCCTACACCACTCTCTGCTCACGCCTCTTCACAACACCACGCACTACTACACAATACTACACACGTTTCTCTACGCACCTCTGCACAACTCTATTCAAGTGGGAAGGGCAAACCACCTATTTGTACTAAGTAAAGTTGGTGGAGCCCTTTACACATTTTCATAGCAAGTTGGTAGCTTTGGCTAATTTTCCATGCAGAATATAACAAGTGGCAGCTTAGAGCGAAGCCTTCAAGTTATCAACAAGCTGACTCAAGACGTATTTTAATAATAAATTTCATCGACCAATCTAAAACACCATTATTATTTTCCAAAGGCTTAAACCTAAGGCAAAAAGAAAATGGTAATCAGGAAACCATTCCCAATTATCACATGATATGAGAGAGAGCGAGAGAGGGAGAGGGCATCACATGACAGTGCAACAAGCTGGTTGGGGTTCTGCTATAACATCCGATGGATATAACCAGACAACCGGCAGCTCCACCGGCTTGGACTGCTTTTCTTCTTATTTTTCCTCCTCTTTGACTTCGTTTCACCGTCTCCATATTTGCATAACCCAAGTTCTTGCAAAGCTTACTGGTGAGCTCGGCTCCGACGACTCCGTCTGTAATTAATGGGCTTTATAAAAAATAAAAAAAAAAAAAAAAGGGGGAGGGGGAAAGAAAGAAAGAGTTTGAAAAGTCAACAAAAGAAGCTGAAGGAAAACGGTAGAAGCTTTTGTTGTTTTAAAGAGAGGAGAGAGGGAGGCATTCGGCAGAAATGAAAGCAAGGGAAAGAAAGAAACAGGGGAGAGGAGAGAGAAGAGAAAGGAAAAAGGAAAAAAGGGAAAAAAAATTGATGCACTCACGATCCCGATGCCTCACCAAGTCGACTCAACTCCGTTTTGCAATGCCAGTAAGTGATCGGGGCCTTTAATCATCTACTTGAAGCAATCGTCGCAATCAGGGCTTGAAATTCGGATTTCTTGGATATTTGTGGGATGAAGTCCGATTTTTGGGTTGTTGAACTACATATTTTTGTAGAAATTGTACTTTAGGATGTTGTGAAGTTATAGCATCTTATGGATTGTGATTTGAGCTCGCGGTTTGTCCGAAACAGAATTTTAAAGTTGTTTTAAAGTTGGGGGCGCATTCTGAAACTGTAGAGATCGGTAGCTTTGAGCCTGTTTTTTTGTTGTTTTTGGCGCTGTTTTGGGATGGTTGAGTTGGGGTTGTTGTTGTACATTAAGAGAGCTTTCTAAAGACTATAATACAGCTTAAAACAAAATTTTGTGGAGGAAGTTATGGCATGACGAAGTTGGCGAATGGGCCGTGCCTAGCTGAAAGCAATTTCCACTAAATGTGAGCTTTCATGGCACATAGGTGTCGTTTCATCGACAAATAGGCCTAGTATAGGCGAGTCATTATAAGAATATCCTTTTTACTTGGCCTTTTGATATTGTTTTTCCGTTAATTGTTAGGGATTCGAGTGTGTTGATTCGAGTGAAAATTGTAGTTGATTTTTTTGCTTTTCCCAGGTGAGTGACACTATTTCTTCTTCGTATTTTAAACTCATGTTTTGAGAAACATGGTGGATTATATATTTTATGGGTTGATAAAAATCATATTTTGTTGCATAAAACGGGATCGGGCTAATACTGCCATTTTTGTTGTTCGAATGGAGTTATATTTCAAATTCGATTTGAATGGTTGTTTGAAAATGGTTTGTGAAATTATTTATGAAAGAATCCTAAGACATTTTGAGGAATTCTTTGATATTTATTTATCAAATTTTGAGTTGTGATATGACTTTCCTTCTGATGTTGGATTATTGAAAATTGTGATTGGTGGTTGGTGCTCAATGTCTCTATGAACCCTGAGGGGTGTATGGGTACGCGCATACTAGTCTAGGATATCCTTGTGAGCCTAACCATCGGCTAATAATAGGTGGAGACCTTGACAAGGGGGGAATCTTGGTCGTCTTGTCACGGGCGTTACGAGTGACCATGACTAGACATTTGAGCATGAATTGATCAATGGAGTAGACCATTGACGTGCGATTTGAGTTTGGTCAATGGAATGGACCATCGATGTGATTTGATGAGATTAATCAATGGAATAGACCATTGATACATGTTTTATGAGATTGACTAATAGACTAGATTATTGGTATCTTCGGTATTTGAGTTATGATTATATATTATGATAAAGTGAGTTACAATTGTATTTTAAATGTGCATAATGATTTCTTAATCCGCTTAGAAGAAATGTGTTACTGAGCCGTGGTAGCTCACTCCTTTCATCTACTTGTTTTTCAGGTTCTTCCGTGAGTTGCGAATAGGCGTGGACGTTCGTTCGGGGGAGGGGGGACTTTTGTGGTGGAAATTTTTTGGTATGACGTGTGCATAGTTGATAAGTTTATAAGTTAGTCTTTGCAGAATGTATATGTTTTGATTTGGTTGATTATAGAAATACTCTGATATTGTAACCAAATGCCTTTTTTGTCATATATGTATATGTATATGTATATGTATATATGTCGATATCAGGCTGAATCTTGATTATGTTGAGGCTGCGTCTTTTGGTGAAAGGACGGCCATGTCATGCCCTTGCTCTTATGGATTGGGGTGTGACACCATCCCCTGTTACTTCAATCACATCTCAGTCTGTTCCTTTCAAACTGGGCAATTAGAACCCTACACACATCGATTGAGTAGAGAAATCATGGACTAGTTAACCCATTCTACTAGAAAACCACACAGAACATGTTTCGATTTACTATTATAATCCGCTTAATTTTTGTTCAATAAATCGGTACAACAACTCTTTAACAAGTATTAGAACTAAAAATTTAATTTTTCAAGAATTTTTTTTTTAATCTTTCTTGCGGACAACCCTAAAAAATAAACTGCTTATATTACCAGGAACGGCCGTTGCGATTTGCAATAATAATAATAATAATAATAATAATAATAATAATAATAATAATAATAATAATAAGGTATATACACATACAAACTTATAATAAAAGTAATAATTATTGTTCTATGTTACGTACCTCTGTCATAGTCTTGTTTTGCTATTAACGCTCCTCGACAAACCTCCAGATAATTGCTCCAAATTTTAAGAATATGACAGATGGATTGAGTTGAGTTAGGGAATGACATTTGATTGTGAAGGCCATCTAGACAGTGTCTTCCATAATTATGGTCATTTCTCTTGAGAACGTTGATTCATATTGAGTCTTCATTGGAGTGGCCTACGTGGAAAGAGGGAAATTTCCTGGCAAATTTAAAACAAAAAGTTTAAAAAAGGTGGAAAGAAACATGTTGATTTTTTTGGAGGGGGGTGGGAATTTATGTCGGATATTTCAACGTGACTTAGATTTTTAACATAAGTTTGAAATTATTTCGCTATCATAGAATATAAAATGCAAAAGATAGGGCAAGGCTACAAACCCTAGTTGCTCAATCATCAAAGAAACATCTAGAGACACAAATAGATGTGGCATGATTGACTTGTTTTCGCCCGCGTGATGCATTTCATGCTGGGAACAAAACTTCGCACCTGTCAAAAGGAAGAGGAAAATGAAATTTAAAAGAAGAATGGTTACCTCGAGGGACTCAGAGGATTCGAATTGTTACCTCCTCAGGGATGTGAATACTCACTACTTTCGAGCAAATTCTTCAAACTAATATGTATATATCATCTGAGAACTATCAATTTTCATGGAGCTGGTGAGCGAACTAATACTCAACACCCGGCGTACTTGAAGTGTTGAGCAACGCAGCTTTGATACCACTTATTGGACTCAGGTGGATATTCCGACTAAAAACAAACACTCTCATTTACTATTACTAGAAGACTCAATAAACCCCCTACCTCGCACAATGAACTCTCTACTTTTCTCTCCACACTCTACACCACTCTCTACTCACCCCTCACAACACCACGCACTGTTACACAACACTCCATATGTTTCTCTACACACCTCCCCACAACTCCATTCAATTGGGAAGGGCAAACCCCCCATTTATACTAAGTGAAGTCAGTGGAGCCCTTCGCGCATTTGCATAGCAAGTTGGCAACTTTGGCTAATTTTCCACGTAGAAGACAACAAACGACAGCTTAGAGTGGAGCCTTCGAGTTATCAACAAGCTGACTCATTTTTCTTCATAAAAGTCTGGAGAACTCAAGGGAGAGAGAGAATGTACCCCATTAAGGTTGTGAGATCTTGTGAAACTATAGCCAACTATTCTAAAAAGGCAAATAGAAACCTACAAACATTTAAACTTGAAACCTTCTACTCCGATATCATGTAAAGTTCTACATGACCACTACCTCACAAAGGTAGTAGATAATGTGGAGGCGAAGGTTTTATGTAAGATATGGAAATATATAGGCAACCTTATGTACCACACATACAACACCAATGCTTGAAGAGGGTCCTCTTAACGTATACGTGGGTATTTTCTATTTAAATCTATTAAGAAATGCCAACAACGCATCTGGAAATATCTAATGGATGCGAATTGAAAGAGCTAGCTATTTCTTAGACAATATTTAAATTAAACTCTACGTGATCTCGTATATATTTAGATGCATATTGAGATGGTATCCTTTTCATCCTCAAAAGATGATATCATTTTTTGTGATTATTTGAAAAGTGCTAATTGTTCACTGAATGGATAGGATCCCAATCCTATCGTGCGGAAGTGTGCAGTCCACATGCGATCGATTAAAGGTCATGTATTTTCATGCCTCTCTCTCTCTCTCATGCTGGTAGTCTCTCTCTCTCTCAGAGGTGTGCATCCCATGTGGTGATGCTGGTAGCGACCTAATATATGTCTTAAGCAAAGACATTGACAAGATGAATAGAACAAACTCCCAAGACCAAGACCTGTGACTTTCAAGTTCCTAGCCAAAAGCAGAGCATAGGAAGAGGGCTGAACACCGGCTAGAGAAGAAAGAAGGGAAGGGGAAAAAAAAGAGATAAAGAAAAGAAAAAGAAAAAAAGAAAATTTAATAAATAAATTAGAAAATTATTAAATATTATTAAAAATTATTCACGTCAACACCGTCCATACCACATAGAACAACCAACATGCACGTCGAATGACTAGCGTCTACGTTAGTAATGTTAGATCAAAATTGGTTGGATGGATTAAATTGGCAAAACATGAAAATTTTATGAACTCAATTGGCACAATTAAAATATTTAAGACTGAATTGATAAATGTATAATAAATTTAAAAAATTTTGGATAATTTTTCCCGTTTACAAACCTTGCTACTCAATGATCAAAGAAACATCTAGAGACATGATAAAAGTGACATGACCAACTTGTCGTTTTGCCTGTGTGGTATGCATTTCATGTTGAGGGCAGATTTTAGCATTTCCCAAAAGGAAAAGGAAAAGGAAATTTTATAATAAAAAAATGGTGTCCTTGAGACATTGAGAGAATATGAACCATTGCCTCCTCCGAGATGCGAGTAGCTGATACTTTTAGGTAAATTCTTCAAACTAGATGCATATATTATTTGAAAATTATCAAATTTCGTGGAGCTAGTGGATGAATTAATATTCAACACACAATGCACCGTTGTCTTTATATAGCACATAAGGTAGTAGATAATGTAAAGGCAAAGCTTTATGCAAGATATAGGAAGATATAAGTGACTTTATTCAACACATGCCTAACAGCAATGCTCACAAGAACGTGCTTTCTATTGACTCCATTGAAATTTGCCAACACCGCATCTGAAATATCTAATTGATGTAAATTGAAAGAGTTAGTTACCTTCTTGAAGAATAAATTTTCAATAAATATCTAAATTCGAACTCTATATGATCTCATATAAAAGATGATATCTTTTTCGAAATAAGTTTTTTTTTGAGCAACTTTTTCGAAATAAGTTGAAAAATGGCGATTTTTCACTGAATGGATAGGATCTCAATCCCATCATGTGCGAGTGTGCATTCCGCATGCACATACATGAGTCATCGATGAGATCGATTGAAGATCATTCTCGTTTTTTCAAATCCTTCTCTCTCTCTCTCTCTCTCTCTCTCTCTCTCTCTCTCTCAATGGTGCACGGCACATGTGGTGATGCTTCTAGTGACATAATAAATGTTCTAAGCAAGACATTGACACGACGAATAGAACAAACTCCCAAGACCAAGACCCGTCACTTCCAAGTTTCAATCCAAGAGCAGAGCGTAGGGAGAGGGGCGTTTCCTTGGGGTCTCGACAAAACAAAACGTGAAGAAAGTCCAAATGGAAATTGATAGATTTGATGAGCTTAGAAAGTGAATGCTGCGGAGCGAATGAGACCGTAGCGAAGACGTTCCACCTCTTTCTCTTCAACCATTGGTCAACTACATGGGAAATCAAGAAGAATGACCGCTTTTAGGTAGAGCGAGACCAAGAGAATTCCATGTTCTAATTGAAAAGAGCTAGCAAATGTTGGGGTTGGGGGTACTCATGATTCCTAGAATAAGTTTTTTCTTAATATACTTCGGGAGCAATCGCGACCATTGATTTTGGAAAAATAACAATCCCCGGATCCGTTTGAATCCACTTATGGATCAAAATAGATGGTTCCGGCCGCGTTTATAAGTACCGAAAAAAAAAGATTCTGCAATGGATATGTTTGGACATATTCTCGATCTAAAAGAAAACGTCCAATTTGCCTAGCAATGTCGTAACCTACTCATTGTCAGTGGAAAAAATGAGTCGTCCAAAAACCCTACACCAATGATTATTGCCTTGGTGATGGATATTTTATATCAGGCTAGTGGTAGATTGATAATTGTTGGCCTCATTGACAGCAGGTGAAGGTTAGTGATCCTCGCCCACAAGTGGTCAAGGCCTTGGGTCAAGGCCTTGCGGCCCTCGCCAAATCTAGGTGAGGGCTCAATCCTCACTTGTGGCCAATGAGGGTCAGCTAGCAACCCTCGCTGGGCTTAGGAAAAAAAAAAAAAAAAAAAATAATAATATTAAAATAGTATGGAAATTTTTTAAAAATTATAAAAATTGTTTACATCAGGCCGACTATCTTACATCGGTTGTGCAACGTAGGACAGCTCTCGTCCATGCAAGCAATTGCTAGTCAAAATTGGACAAAATGACTAATTGACAAATAGCCAAAAGATTTAAGACTAAATTAGCAAAATGGAATTGTTTAGGTCTAAATTGGCACAAGTATAATAAGTTATAACATTTTTTTGCAATTTCCCGCATGTTCGGTCACAACACATGCATACTTTTCTAGCTTTTTATGTGCATTTCAATCGTAAGGTTTTTTTATGTTTTTATTTTATTTACTAACAAATTTTATTATGTTGATTTTTTTTTTCATTTGATAAAAAAATCTATCCAGGTAACATATTCTATGAAGAGCTTAAGTTAGTCAAATGTTTTGGTATGTCTATGCATGTATTTTAGTGATATAGGTTGGGTTAATATAATTGTATAATATAAAATTAGGTTGATATGGGTTAAATTGATCTATTTCAACCGGATCATTTTCGATTCAACCCACCCATTTGACAAAATGGGCCCACCTGTGCATATGAAAACATTTTTTTTTACATCCGTAACCCTTCAAACTAGATGAAGACACATTCCAAAGGGTAAAAATTGACCCACAACTACTAAGGATATGTTGAATGATGAGAAAATTACCAAAAAAGTTATAAATCTATTACAATTGTGCCAATTCGGTCATAAACTTATTTTTTTTACCAATTAAATCTTAAAACTTTTACAATTATTCACGATCAGTCCATCTGGCTAGAATTGGACGGCTGGCATTGATGTGGCAGCTGACAACCTTTTTCTAATAATATTTTATTTTTTGAAATATTTTATTAATTTTTATCTTTTTTATCTTCTTTTTTTTTCCCTTCTCCCTCTTCCTTCTTCCTCCTTCTTTTGAGCAAACGACCAGTCTGGCCAGTCGTCGGACTAAGGCAATTCGACGAGCTCACCTCGCCAGTTGGCAAGCTTGTGCCTAGCAACGGTGAGGTGAGCCCCTGCCGAATCTAGCGAGGGCTCGCCTTGCGGTCGCCATGCAAGGTAAGCCCTTGCCAGATCCGGTGAGGAGGGCCTTGCCAGATGCGACGGCGAGCCCCCCTCGCTGGATCGAGCAAGGGCTAGCTGGGCGAGCTTGCCCTCGCCTAGTGACAGTGAGGCAAGCTAGCTCGATCGCTTCAGTCCGGCGACCAGCCAGCCCTTCCCTTTGGTCGGTCGTTGAAGCCAAAGGAAGAAGGAGGGAGGAGGAGAGAAGAGGAAGAAGAGAAAAAAAAAAAAAAAGAACATAAAAATTAATAAAAATTTCAAAAAATAAAATATTATTAAAAAAGGTCACTGTGCCGCCCAGCTAACCAATTTTGGCCGGATGGACTAATTGAGAATAATTATAAAAGATTTAGGACTAAATTGATCAAAAAAAATAAGTTTAGAACTGAATTGGCATAATTGCAATAGATTTATGACTTTTTTGGTAATTTTCCTGTCGAATGACCTCACAAAAGATGAAATACCCGTTTTCGTGGTTAGTAACTACTACGAGAAAGCTAGACCAAGCATGCTCCGTGTGAAGAGAGCTTGTGACCAAAAGGGTAGCATTAAGTTGGTTTGGGAAAAACTATCATTGAGTGGATTCCTAGATAGATAAGCATGGAAATGGTCATGGGCTATGGCCTCTTGACCATGGAGTAAAATTTTCCAGTCGATTTATGCAGCTATTTTGAGAAATATATATGTATATTAATTTTTCGATTTTATAGTATATTGATGAGCCTTCTCATTGTTTATAAATATGTTAGTATAAGCACTGGACGTTTGCTAAGAAATGCAAAATGTTAAACAAAAAGTTAATCGACAAATTAAGGGAATTTAATCGATTTCCGCATCGCCCAGACATCACCTTACCATATATGATATTCCTTTGTAAATTAGCCTGTGTATTTATATATATAATATCATTAGAGAGAAAAGCAACATGAACCTCACACTACAATACCATCTTATATTAATCACGACGATATTACAGCCAAAGCCGAAAGCTGGTCATTCGAATCATTCGAGCCAACGGAACTCCGAGACCCGAGGATTTGCACCGTGTCATCGAAACTCCGTAGCCTTGGAAGCACGGATGAACCAGTCGCCCTTTGAGATTTCATAGCAGGTTAGGAAGAAAGATGTCGGATGTGGAAAGTGTTTGTCTAATGTTCTTTTCACAAAGAGAGAGAAATAAAGGAGCTGGCCACAAAAGCCCGTTTGCTAGCAAGACATGCCTGTATAATAGTTTTTAATCTACTGTGAGAACAGTAGTCTATTTTAGATCACAAAAAAAAAAAAAAAAAAAACCAATAACATTCTTTGCTAACAAAGATCCAACGATTCTCATCGTGCTCCACCCGAAGTTGCGGCATAGCCACTGGCGACAGGGATAACATAACCCTAATCGGTGGCTGGTGAGGATTTACTGGCAAGCATCGCTTGCCCTCACCGAGAGCGAGAAACTCCTCGGCAAGTGCCACCTCTCTCTCTCTCTCTCTCTCTCTCTCTCTCTCTCTCTCTCTCTCTATTTCTTTGTTTTCTTAAAAAGAACTTAATTTGCTATTATGTCTGCTATTAATAAACGGAAGATTTTGATTGCAGAAATCAAGAGGCATAAAAGGACGTGGTTGCTCAATAAAAAAGAGTTCTAGAGAGCCAACATGCATCAATACTTGATGCTAAAGAACTAAAATTGTACTTAACCCAATAAAATAGGTTTATATAGTGATTATGAAGTCCGAAGGAAGACTAGTGGGCATATCTAACAAGTCGTGCCCAATACGGCGGATTTGATTTAGAGGGCATTGAGCATTGCGGGTTCTTTAACCTATTAATCTCCACCATCAAATCATATCAAGTTAGAGGAACCCGTAATGATATGCTATGTATTAAACAATGTGACTGATTTCTGTTCGGTGCTTTGATGGACCCACTGACTTAAATGGTTCTGCCACATTACTTGGTAAAGCCATATAGTATATCATTGTTCGTGTTTCTAGCATCACTCTATTTGTTTTGCCGATATATGTAGTTTTTGCGCTTTGTTTGTTGGCCATCCGAGTGAAAATTGGCTATTACTGCCATTAGTTTTTTTTTTTTTTTTGGTCAAGTATTGGCATTAAGTCAAGTCGCTGATTTTAATCCGTTTAGCACGACATGGTAATACTGCCCCCAAGGCGTGTTCGATCAGCCGGTCTCACCTTTTCAAAACCCTTTGTGAACCTAGGAAGGTCGGTAAGAAGTTCTTGTTCATGCCCTCCATTTTCCCATTTTCTAAGGTCGACATTAAGGAGAAATTTCGATGAAGACGTATGCAAATGGAAACAGAACTTTGATGTCTCTTCCGGATCTGCCATGAAATTTCATATCATTGGATTCATTGCTTAAAAATGCTGTGAAGAATTATTTGATGGATCAAGACCCATTTTATAAAAATGTGTTGCGCAAGTCAAGACCTATATTCGAATTGTGCGTTGAAATATGGCCCGCATGCATGGTGCAATTTTCACTTTCCATTTGTAGCATCGCTTAATATAAACACGACCAATTTAAACAAGGTCACCATTATTCAGAGGCTCAAATACAAGCGAAATGAAAGCGAAAGCGGTAGTAGGGAAATTGTTGGGAAGTATACTATGGCGTAGAGACAGAGAGACAGAGAGAGAGAGAGAGGGAGGGGAGGGAGGGAGGGAGCGCTTTACATGATAGTACAACAAGCTGGTTCGGGTTCGGATTCCGTTAAGATGTACGTCGGCGGATGTGCAAAGACAACCTGCGGCTCCTTTGCCTGGGGCTCCTCTGCCTTGGGCTTTTGCTCTTCTTTCTTCTCCTCGACTTCCTCCACCGCCTCCAACTTCGCATGACCCACGTTCTTGCGAAGCTTCTTGGTGAGCTCGACTGCATCAAATTCATCCCCCGTTACTTCAATCACATCTCGGTCCGTTCCTTTCAAACTCAACGATGAGAACCCTACATGCATTAATCGAGCAAAGAAGAGAAATTAGCTTCCAAGGAAATGGAAATAGTTTAGGTTTTATGCTTGCTTCTCAGCCTACTCCATTACCTATGGCAAAGAAAGGTTCTCTTTTTTGTTGTAAAAACTTTGCTTCTGCAATCCTGAAAACCAATTCATTCCTTCAAGCAACAAGTTTCTTTTTGGACAAGGACCTCTTCAGCGCCTGCTTCATATCCTTAACAGGTATTACAACTAATTTTCTGTCTTCAGGAACTTTTTTTATCTTTCTTGTGGACAACCCTAAGTACACCTCTAATGTTAACTTTGTTTTTCATTATTACCTGGGACAGTGGCTGCAATTTTAAGAGCCTCCGAGCGATTATCTTGCTCTCCAAATTTCGGGCAGAGCCAGCACTTCAGCTTCCTACCGTTCATGTTGTACACCTTGACCACCACCTTTTTCTGCAAGCACAAAGGACTGGGATCATATATATCAACATTTTCTGGTAAACAGATCAAACATTAAGTGTCATACTAGATTTCGCACCTTAGCCATCTTCTTGGTTTGTTGAGGATGCTCTTCAACAGACCTGCAGATAATTTTCCAATCTTCTTAGAGATGGACTGAATAGAGTTAGGGCATGATTTGTATTGTGTAGACGACAGAGAGATAGAGAGTGTGTGTTTATAGCCATTTTCTTCTATTCGTATTGACTCTTGACTGGAGCTTTTTACGTGGAAAAGGAGAACGCCGCCACAAATTTCAACAAAAAAAGGTGGAAAGAAGCTAGACAGAGCTGGGGGGAATCTGTGTGGGGAAAATTTCGACGCGACCTGCCTCCAAGACAAGTCCGTAGACGTCGCTTTCCTCACATTTGACGTGCAAATTGGGGCAAGGCCAGCGGCGACAATAAAATCGCCATAATCTACAAACCCTAGCTGCTCATGGTTCTTTGATTCTGCGTGTTGTAATCACATGACTTCCTATTCCAATTTATTTAAGTCAAAATAATACACTTCATAAACACCTATTGTTCACACAGCTGATAACTCTCAAATGATAGTTAGTCATACAGGAAACGTTCTAATGATAGTTAGTCATACAGGAAACGTTCTAACATCCACCTTGTCCTTACCTGATACATTTATGGTTCCCAAACTCTCTTTGAACTTGATATATGTGGGTTAGCTATGTGAGCTTGGTTTTTACATTCATTTCTCTTCAAATGGTTGTCGTGTATAGGATCCATGTTAAAATCTAAATTTTGGCGATCCGGTCATTTATTTATTACATACAAAATTATGGGTTAATTTTATCCCTGAAAAAATATTAATTACATAGTATATAGATTTAAGTATATTTATTTTAATTTATATTTTTTACATTTTATTGAACCAGTGGTGGATGGGTTCAAATTTATGTTTCTGAGCTTTAGTTCGGCAGGCCGGACTAGGCCTATGAAAAGAGCAAATTAGCCCAAACTTGTTGTTTTTTTTAAATTAATTATCTTGTGAGAAATTGAGATTTGATGCGATATTATGGTGAATTTTTGAAATTTAAGAAAATCTCATTGCAATCTTATTTTTAGCAATAGGCGATAGCAAAGGGATAGAGAGGTGAGAGAGGAAAAAGAAAAAAAAAGGAGCCACCGTTCGTCTTCCCCGCGGAGCCTCCGGCGATCGCTGCTGCCCACATCGCCTACACCACAGCAATCGGCCGCTGTCCCTCTACCAGAACATCGCGCTCGAATCAGCCACTGAGCCCCGACACCAGCCCGAAGCTCCGCCAGCCACCGTCGCACTCACCGTGCTCAACTCTAGACGCCGCTCTTGCTGTGACCCGACGCCAGAGCAACACCGACCTGCATCTGCTCCCCTTCGCCTGCGACCCATGACCCACAGAAGCCCGTGCCGCGACTTGATTCCCCTGCTTGTCGGACCGCATCGCCGATCCGCCTCTGCCGCGCCTTCATAAGCACCTGCGCGCCTGCCGATCTGCCTCTGCAGCGTCTCCACGAACCACCACCGCGCGCCTCTAACCCTCTGACGCCGCAACAGCCGCGGGTTTCCCCTGTTGCTTTCACCCTCCGATTGGTCGCACCAGCCTCGCCCGAAGCCCGACGCCACCTCTGCTGGCCCCGCCTCCGCACAGCTCTCTGCTCCGCACCTCTGCTCGAGCCCAAACCAGTCATTGATTTTTCTTCCCTACAGCTCCGAATTGCTAGACCTCGCCGGAGCTCCGCACCTCTGCAACCTCCGATCGACGATGACGCCACCGCTACAGCCGCCGCACCTCACTAGAGCCGGTGACCAGCCGCACGAGCACAAGCCGTGCTTGGGAAGAAAAAGAAGAAAGGAAAAAACAAAAGAAAAAAAAAGAAAAGGAAATTAGGTAGTTTTATTTTCTTTTTCTATTTAATTTATTTTGTTTATTTTTTTAAGTTTAGTTATTTAAATTGGAACATCATGAATCTTGTAGGCATTATCCAAGGATTTTGTCCAAAATTATTGTAATTATTAATTTGATCCGTAAGATGTTGGATCATTTTTAATTATATTAATTTTTGGGCATTTTGATAGTATTTTAATTGTTAAATCATTATAATTATTAATTTGATCCATAAAATTTCGGATCGATTTTAATTATTTTGAATTTTTGTTGTGATGTTTATGGTTAAAATAATTGTTAATCGACATGTGAGACTAACATGTTATTTTTTCGATTATTCTAATCCTTTCTTTAGTAGATATCTTGATAGTTTAGATGTAATTTAATAATTGATTGTCTTTAAAAAAACACTAAAAAAAACATAAAAATCAAAAAAATTCAAAAAATTCAAATCTTGCATTTGGGTGTGTTGGTTTAGTAAATCAGGATTGCATTTTTAGGATTGCATTTTTAGATGACTTCTTGAATAGATTAGGATTGATTTTAGATAATGTTTGCACATTTTAAATAATCTCATTGTTCTAAAAGATAATTTTCTAAGATAGGATAGGGTTTAAGTCAAAATTACCCCTAAAATAAATTAGAAAATTATTCATTTTAGATAATTTAGTTAGGATTGTTTTTTAATTCCGAATTTCAAATAAAAAATACAAGGTGCATGTCAATTAGTTTGCATGTTAGGTTCATTTAATTAGAATTTGCTTGTTAATAAAGTTAGATCATGACGTTAAAATGCACGTTTCGATTTCAAAATAAAAGAAAACCCAAAAAAATGCTTTGTGTGTTTATTTCTTTTAATGAAAGTCTTTTGATAGTTAAATAATGACTGAGCATCCGTATGAATCACCATTTTGCATGATAGAGATTTAGGTCAAAATGAATCCAAGCTGCCTGCAAAAATATTTTTGAAATTAAAAAGAAATGGTACCGAAAGGGTATTAGAGAAATCTAGTGTAACCAAATTCATGTACCTTTAGTCTCTAGTTCGTAGGAGTAAAATAATCCTCCCATTATTTTACTTAGGTGTCTAATCGACCTACCATAAATTGATTAGTGGCGACTCTTAGATAAACTCCATTTGCATGTTAAAAAATTGAACCTAAGTCGTGAATTGGTATGGGCTTGGGAAAGCCCGAGTTAAGTCTAGGCTTAACAATCCATTAGCCTAATCTTAGGTGGTGCATCCGAAATTTAAGTCGCGACAATCCACAAACAAGATAGACAATTGGGATAGGCCGTAAAGTCCGTAAAGTGGGACGGTTGTTTAAGCTTGTTTCCCTGAAGCTTCCCAACTCCTTCACCAGTTGTGCTGACAAAGTTTCATATGAAACTTGGCATTCTCATTTAGGTCACCTTTCTTTTTCTCAATTAAGTCATTTGCTTTCAAGTGGTCATCTAGGTTCCATTAACAATAAAACCTTTAATTGTCTACCTTATAAGTTAGGAAAACATCATTCTTTGTCAGTCACTTCAGGTACTCTTGATTCATGGTTCTTTGATTTTGTGTGTTGTAATCACATGACTTCCCATTCCAATTTATTTAAGTCAAAATCATACACTTCACAAACACATATTATTCACACAGCTGATAACTCTCAAATGATAGTTAGTCATACAAGGAACATTTCAACGTCCACCTTGTCCTTATCCAATACATTTATGGTTCCCAAACTCTCTTTAAACTTGATATCTGTGGGTCAGCTATGTGAGCTTGGTTTTTACATTCATTTCTCTTCAAATGGTTGTCGTGTGCAGGATCCACAAACAAGATAGACAATTGGGACATGCCGTAAAGTGAGACGGTTGTTTGAGCTTGTTTCCTTGAAGCTTCCCAACTCCTTCACCAGTTGTGCTACCAAAGTTTCATATGAAACTTGGCATTCTCATTTAGGTCACCTTTTTTTTTTCTCAATTAAGTCATTTGCTTTCAAGTGGTCATCTAGGTTCCATTGACAAGAAAACCTTTAATTGTCTACCTTATAAGTTAGGAAAACATCATGCTTTACTGTTCAATATTAGTGAATCTGTCTTATGCTCCCTTTGATCTAGTTCATTCAGATATTTGGGGATCGTCTACTGCTCCCACTATGGGAGGTTCTTGTTATTTTGTGATTTTTGTTGATGGATCATTCACGTTATACATGACTTTATCTCATGAAAAATTGATCTAAACTTACCTATATCTATGGTAATTTTGTTGCCATGATCAAAACACAATTTTCTCAAGATATCAAGATTTTTCGTATTGATAATGCCATGGAATATAAGGACAGAGAATTCCTTAAAATTCTTTCTCAAAATGGTATTATTATTCATCATTCTTGTCCAGGAACTTCCCAACAAAATGGTCGAGCAAAGCGTAAACACAGGAATATCTTAGATATTGTATGCACTCTTCTAATCTCAGTATCTTGTCCAAAAAAGTTTTGGGGGGAGGCCTGTCATATTGCTGTCTACACTATTAACCGTATTCTATCACCTACTATAGGTAACATTTCTCCATACGAGCACTTGTATGATAGTATTCCTAATTATAGCCTATTTCGAGTTTTTAGTAGTGCATGTTTTGTGCATCTTCTTACAAATGAACGTCCGAAGATAAAACCTCGTGTTTGTCTATGTTGTTTCCTTGGATATGGCATTGAGCATAAAGGGTATAGATATTGGGACTCTGTCTCCAATCGACTTCGTGTGTCTTGTTTCATTACCTTCTGGGAACATAAAATATTCTCATCTTTACGTTTTTTTGCATCTTCTCCCATTGTTCCAAATGTTCATTTCTTCACCAATCCTTCTGTCAAACTATTTTCTGAAGATGACACTCCTGCATCTTCCTCTTTAGAATTGCCCTCTCATAATCTTGATGCAGGTACCTCTAGAAATCCCACTTCAGCAGCTCCTCATATGTCTATGCCTTCTGCAGATCCACATTTGGAAGTTCCTTCTTCTTCAATTCATCTTCCACCCATGTAAGTCAACCTTCTATTTGGTTTCGTGATTTTCACTGTTATTCTACAATTGCCACTTTTCACGAGCCTTGCACATATAGAGAAGCTCATACTAATCCTCTTTGGTAGTAAGCAATGGCAGATGAGTTGCAAGCATTAGAACACTCTCATACTTGGGATTTGGTTAATTTGCCTCCTGAAATGCTAACTATAGGTTATAAATGGGTGTACAAAATCAAAATTAAGGCAGATGGTACAGTGGAATGCTATAAAGCTCAACTAGTAGCAAAAGGCTTAACCAAGGAGTATGGCATTGACTATGACGAGAAGTTTGCTCCAGTCGCACGTCTTACTTCTGTTCGTAGCATCCTTGTTGTCGTTGTTATTAAGCAATGGCCTCTATTCCAAATGGATGTCAAAAATGCATTCCTTAATGGAGATCTCACTAAAGAAGTGTATATGGAACCATCTCCTGGATATACTCGTACTCTTGGTAAAGTGTGTCGTCTACGCCAAACATTATATGGACTAAAACAGGCTCTTTGTGCATGGTATTTCCAGTTTAATTCCACTATGGAACGCCTTGGATTTGCGTAAAATCCCTATGATAACGCTCTATTTGTTCAACAAACATCTTGTGGGAGTTATATGTGAATGACATGGTTATTACTAGCGATGATCACAAAGGCATTACAAAACTATAGTTGTATTTGAGTCAACAGTTTGAAATGAAATATCTTGGATGGCTCAATTATTTTCTAGAATTGGAGGTTGCTTCAGATTCATCTGGATATTATCTTTCTCAAGCGAAATATGCCACTAATCTTGTTTCTAGAGCTGGACTTATTGATAACAAGATCACTACCACTCACATTGAGAATAATGCCAAATTTGATGAAAAAGATGGGACTCCTCTTCCAAACCTACACTTTATCGATAGTTAGTTGGCAGTCTGGTTTATCTCACTATTACCCACCCTAACATCACTTATGATGTTCACATTGTGAGTCAATTCATGACTGCGTTGCAGACAACTCACTTTGCTGTTGTTCTTTGAATTTTTCGCTACATCAAGGGTACTTTATTTCATGGTCTTCACTTTTCTACTAACACATCCTTAGAGTTAATATCTTATTTTGATGCCAATTGGGCTGGTGATCCTCTTAATCATCGCTCTACTACAGGCTATTGCTTTTTCTTAGGGAAGTCCCTTATTTCCTAACGGAGTAAGAAACAGACTATTGTCACCCGATCAAGTACAGAAGCAAAATATTGTGCCCTTGCCAATACAACTTTGGAATTATGATGGTTGTGGTGGTTACTAGAAGACATGGGAGTTCGTCATAATGGTGGAACGGTCATTCATAATGATAACCAAAGTGCCATCCAAATAGCTCATAATGATGGTTTCCATGAGCGTACCAAACATATTGAAATAGGCTGTCATTTCATACGCTCCCATGTGCTTCATGGCGATGTTCGTCTTGTTCCCACCTCCTTAATTGATCAAATGGCTAATGTTTTCACAAAGGCACATTGACCTGGCATTTTAAAGATCTTTTCTCCAAACGCTAGTTGACCTCTTCTATGTCATCTTGAGTTTGAGGAGGGTGTTAGAGATATTTATCTTCCTGATTGATTATAATTGATTTCATATTAATTATAATTTATTATAATGATTTCATTCTGATATTGTAATATTTTATTACTTTAAATATTTGTCTAGAACAACCTATAAATAGGCTCTTGTATTATTAGTATTACATACAGTGAAATATACAGAAATTCATTTTCCACTTTATTCTATCAGCAACAATAAGAAAAACAACAGCCGGGCTACTAGCCGATGTCCAAAAGCTGGACATGTTTTCGGAGCAGTACTTAGAGGCAGCCAACCCCCGTGATGTGGTCCGGATCCAAACTTGGTAAAATCCTATTTTCAAAACTCATATTGTATCGGAAACTTAGGAAAAATTTAAAGAGTTTTTGAGAGCTGTCATTTAAGAGAGACAAGAGCATGGGAATACTCCTCTTTTGTGATTGATTATTGTAGGTTAGGATGTTCCTAGGATGAGTGAGAATTTCGAGTGATTGTAATCATTTCTTAGCCTATTATAAAGGAACCATCCCATCGATCTCTCCCCCGTATAGCAGGCACATCATCAACTACATAAATGAGCTGTGTTCATGCTTTGTTTTCGCAATATTCTTACTCCAATTGTCTTGTTTGTTCGCGCTTTCGAGATGCTAGGACTTTGGCTTTTCAGGCACAAATTCTAAGACCTCTTCAATGGCTTTTTATAAGGAAAATGGTGGAGGATTATGAATCCTTCTCATGGTGAAAAGAAAGGAGATGCTTAAACCACTCGGGCCTTGTGACTTTGGCATTCGATCATAAAAATTTAAAACTATGGCCGGGCTACCAGCCAATGTCCAGAAGCTGGACGTGTTTCTAGCGTAGTACCCGGGCGTCCGACCCCACGATGCAATGCCGATCCAAATTTGGTATGACTCTTTTTTTCAAAACTTATATTCTATTGAAAATTCGTGAAAACTCTATAGAGCTTTTGATAACCGTCATCTAAGAGAGATGAGAGGATGGGAATACCCCTCTTTTGCAATCGATTCTTGTGGGTTTGGATGTACCTAAGATAGGAAAACCCTTGAGAGTGAGTATTTCGAGCAATTGCAATCTTCTCTTTGCCAAATTATAAAGGAACCATCCTGTCGATCTCTCCTTGTATGGTCAGCACATCACCAACCACATAAACAGTTGTATTCGAGGTTTATGTACGCAATATATTTCTTGCTTGAATTATCTTGTGTGTTCATGCTTCCGAGTAACTCTTGAAAATATCATATTTGCAATGGATTTCGGCTTTTTCTAAGGACAAAATGAAAGGAAAAGGAAACTTAAAGTGACAAATTTCTGAATTTGTGTAGGATATGGAATGATATATAGCTAACTATATATACCACACATGTGACACCAATGCTTGAATGGATCCTCTTAATTCCTAAATTGGTATGTTCTATATACTCTATTGAGAAATGCCGTCCAATGGATGTAAATCGAAAGAGTTAGTTATGATATAGCTAGTACGATTACCTAGAGGGGGGTGAATAGGTATAAAGGATTTTTCTTTTGATAATTACACACTATTTAGATAAATAAACGATTTGCAGCAATTAAGAAAAACAATCGTAAGACTAAGTAAGGGAAAGAGAGAATTAGACACGAGGTTTATAGTGGTTCGGCTTGTGTCAAGCCTACGTCCACTCTTCTGCACTAACAGCCAATTGGCTGGATTCCACTATGAACAAAGAGATGTTACAGTGATGATCTTCATTGACTTCTTGGTGTAGACGATCTTCCACACTCTCAAGGTGTCACTAGAAATTAACACTCTCTGTGTATACAATTTCGCTCAAAATGGTCTCGACTAATAATCAAGGATCTTCAGACTCTGGAATTTTTCTATCAATCACACTCTAAAACAACTGGAATGTCTTCATTTTATACTCCTTTATGCCATCATAGCCGTTGGCACTTACCAAAGGAATTCCTCCAATCTACCCGTTGGACGGAATCAATTACGAAGATCATTCGAGCTATTTAAGGAGTCTGGCGATAGCCCATCAATCTGTTCGCCCATACAATCGGGATCTTGGTTTCCAAGAATAGAACATTCCAAGAATACTTCGACAGCCATCGGATCTTTAATCGATCTAGATAAGAACAAACAAAGACTCCGAGATGTTTATCCAACCAAGGGATCTTTTCCAGAGGATAAGATCGAATCCTCAACCATAAGCTTCGGCTCTGGATTTCCTTTGCTACTGGAATAGAAAGACTGTCAGTGAGAATAGTCTTAAGTCTAGAGTCTTGAGTCTTGAGTCTTGAGATAATAAAGTCTTGAGACTTTAATCTTCGGTCTCCGAATATCCAGACTTAGACTGATAGAAACGTTTTGTTAGCTTCAAAAGACTCTAGAAAGATTTCTCCAACAATCTCCCCCTTTTTGATGGTGACAAAACTTCCTTGTAGATTTGAACAACTTTGACCTGCAAAAACATTTCTCAAGCAATATGGCTAACTCATAAATATTAATAAAACAACCACATTCTCGCATCCACAAAGAAATTGGTTAGTCTTTCATGAGTAATACCATAAAACAACACTTGATATGAACGCAACCCAGTCAAGCATTTAAATCCACAGTCAAGAGTACTCAAGTCAAACTCAAAAAAATGACTACAAATAACCACAAATTCAAAGATTAAAAGATAAAATGATGTTTGAAGGTTGATGGTGTTGATTGTTCAAATTGATTCTCCCCTTTTTGTCATCATGAAAAAGTGAGAAAGGGATCAAGTCTCGCTTGGGAATGCGAACGATTTGGAAATCTCCCATAGACTAGACTAAGCCTTCTAGCCTCTTCAAGTCTTCCCTTAACTGAGCTACCTCCTCTCCTTTTGCATTTGCTTGAAGTTGTAGAGCGAGGTCTTTCATTCTGTCCTCCAGGGTAACTGAAGATGCTTGGCCAGCATTCTTGATGGATTGAATCTCACAGTCTAGAGCATAAATCTGTCCCCGCATATCCATAAGGATATCAACAATACGACGAAAATCTGCTGAGTTATCCGTCTGTGTACTTGCATCAGCTTTTTCAGATGGAGTGAATGCAGACGTTGTAGCTTCCGTGAAATCATGCAGATTTGGGTTCGAAGTATCGTGTCCTTCTTCAGGCAATTTAGAAACCTGAACTTCTTCTGTGTCTGCTGGAGATGGTCTCGGACCTTCACTATTGGCAGCATGTGGTGAAGACCTTTCTTGCTCGCCAACTCCCCCTGTCTCTAGGACATCACAAGGAGAATAGTGATGATCATGTTCTTGATCTCCCTTGTCTCCAGAGTCTGATGCAGACTGTTCTTTCTCTCCTCCTCTCTCCTTTTCTCCTTCTTTCTCCTTCTCTCCCTCTTTCTCCTTTTCTTTGATCTTCTTCTCGATCTTTGCTTGCTCCTCTTCCTCTCTCTCGTTCTGTTGAAGTTCTGTTGATCGAGGCACAGAACGTCTGGTTCTTGTTAAAGCAAAGATTGTGGGATCCTCATCTTCTTCATCTTCATCCTCTAAGATGAGAGTCCTTTTCTTCTTCCTCGATGGGGTTCCAACGATTTCTTTTCCTTTCCTTTTTGAAGCAGATGGGACAGGAGTCTTCACTCTGAATTTCTCCATTGCCTTGGAAAGCTCTTGTAGACGCATCTTCGTCAGCATCTTCAAACCTACCACCATCTTATCGCACGGTCGAACACAAAGTGAATGGGGCGGTTCAATATTCATGTGTCTAAAGATCTTGGTCACCGGACCGGGATAAGGCAATTGTCCCTTGTCTTTTGACACCGCTTCTCGTACATATGGAAAAGAATCGTGTGCGGGAGAGAGAACTTCCTTCCGAGTTGATTGCATACATCAACTTTGCTTGAGAATAAGACACGAAGTCTTTGATGTAGACTTTGGTCCGAGACAGTTGATTACGATCTTATGAAGCACAATGTTGATTGCATTCATCCCGAATAGGTAACTCTCTTGTCTCGCGTCCCTATCCTTGACAAGATCCCGAGTAGTACGTGCGGGTGAGACTTTGATTAGCGATAACGCCCTCGTTCAACTCCAACAATGTCCGCCAACATATTCACATCTACCACGTAGACTTTGTCTCGAACATCGAACGAAATTCTATTCGCATCCAAAAGCTCGATTTGAATAGAAATAAGCGGTTAAATGTGCGTACCCGTCCGTAGAGTCAGAGCAAAATTTCTCAAGTTGAAGCAAGTTCAACTTCTCTCTCAAGTTCATGTTGATGGCGTCTAGAAAGTCAAAATCAACACTTCGAGGGTTTATCACCCCTCTTTTCAACAGGTTTGCCATATACTTTCTCCTGTTCCTCGGATTTAAACAAATCCAATCGATTTCCTTTCGTCTTCGCTGCCACACCCATTCTCGGTTGAAACTCAAGGAACATTCTATCATCATCGTTCCCTTCAATTAAGTTTTGTCCGTGGCACACAAGGATCACTTGGAATATTTGCAAGTGCATCCTCTCGCTTTTCCTCTCGGAGCAATTCCTAACTCCTCCATTTTCCGCAGAAAAAGATATTCATTTCCATAGTTCTTATCCTTAAGGAAATCGTCTATGTAATTCAATGGTGTACCGGTGATTTTCAACGCACGATAAAGCTTGTAGATATAGGAGGGTTTTGGACTCTTACGGGGTCGGCGTCCTCGATTATCTCTTCTTCAAGATGATGACTTTCACCATGTGGGGTAGGAGGCGATGAATGACGTGGATGAGAACGAATCGGACTTTGTTGCTGACTTGAAAAGTCTTCCTCCTCGCAAGATCGAAGTGTATTGGTCCCTTCTCCATTCTTTGTGGTCCCCGCTTGCTATTCTCGATGATTTCCTCGAAGAAGACATTCTTCTTTGTCGATTTGAGAGATTCCTTCGATTGCTTCCCAAAGAAAAATGACCACTTTCTCGACGATGAACAAGAGATTGAAACAGTTCGGGAGAAGAGTACTTTTTAGGGTTTTGACGATTGTGGAAAAAGCTGTATATATATATTTAACTCACTTTTGAAAAAGGAAGTTCAATCGTCGCGGGAAAGAGTACGATCATTTCTTTTCAAAATCAATAACTGCCAAAATTAATCTTTTTGAAAAGACAAGTTTTTGATTTTCACACGATAATAATAACAACAAAAAATCGTACCTTTTCGAGTTCGAATAAAATAGCCACTTACGCTATAGCCATGAATGTCCGAGTCTCAAGATCTCGAGACGAGAGATTAGAGTCTAAGGATTGTTGAGTCTTTAGACTTTAACTTCTTCAAGCTTCAAAATGTTGAGTCTTGAACGGATAGCGTCAAATTGATTTTTCTCCAAAGGCTTTGTGAAAATATCCGCTAGTTGACTTTTTGAATCAACAAATTGAATCGAGATTTCTCCGTTTTGAATATGATCTCTAATGAAGTGGTGTCGAATCTCAATATGCTTTGCTCTTGAATGAAGAATTGGATTTTTGGTAAGATTGATCGCGCCGGTGTTGTCACATCTCGATTTCGTGCATGAGTCTTCAATGCCAAAGTCTTGTAGCTGTTTGTTTGATCCATAGAATTTGCGAACAGCAACTTCCAAGGGCTACATACTCGCTTCGTTGTTGAAAGAGCCACGGTACTTTGTTTCCTTGAAAACCAAGATACTTGTTCTATTTCCAAGTAACGACAAGTTCCGGAAGTGCTCTTTCTATCGACTCGCAACCGAACCGCCGATCGCATCCGAGTACCCTAGAAGATCAAAGTCTCCCTTCTTTGGATACCAAAGACCGATGCTTGAGGATGAGGCAATGTATTTGATAATTCGTTTCACGGCATTGAGATGTGATTCTCTAGGATCCGATTGAAACCTAGCACGAGACACAAACACTTAACAAAATATCGTCTAGAAGCAAGTAAGATAAAGAAGTGAACCAATCATGCTCCTATATAGCTTTTGATCTACTTTCTTCCCTTCTTCATCCTTATCTATCTTCTGAGAACATGACATTGGTATGTCGGTCTTTTTGCATTTTTCCAATCCAAATCTTTTGACAAGATCATTTGCATACTTTTCTTGATGAATAAAAGTTCCTTCCTTCATTTTCTTTACTTGGAGTCCAAGAAAGAATGTCAATTCTCCCATCATACTCATTTCAAACTCATCCCGCATAGACTTAGAAAATTTCTTGCATAGGCTTTCATTAGGAGATCCAAATATAATATCGTCTACATATATTTGAACAAGTAAAAAGCTTTTGTTTTCCTTTTTGAT
This sequence comes from Eucalyptus brandiana, assembly GCA_014182725.1. NCBI lineage: Eukaryota > Viridiplantae > Streptophyta > Magnoliopsida > Myrtales > Myrtaceae > Eucalyptus > Eucalyptus brandiana. The sequence goes on along the minus strand of CM024668.1, from coordinate 8,634,544 downwards.
AAATAAGGTAGTATCTACTTTACCTTTGACAAAACCGTTACGTATTAGGAACTTACTTAGCCTATCATACCAAGCTCGGGGTGCTTGCTTTAAACCATACAAGGCCTTTTCGGTCTAAAGACTCGAATCGGCTTCTTTGGGTCTTCAAATCCAGTGGTTGTTCCACATAAACTTCCTCATGGATGAATCCATTTAGAAATGCACTCTTGATGTCCATTTGGAATAACCTGAAATTTTTATAGCAAGCAAACGCAAGTAATAGACGAATAGCTTCTAACCTTGCTACCGGTGCGTAGGTCTCATCATAGTCTATTCCTTCCTCTTGCGTGTATCCTTTGGCCACGAGTCCGGCTTTGTTCCGTACGACTTTTCCATCCTCGTTCATCTTGTTCCCGAATACCCATTTGGTTCCAATAACGTTTTTACCTTTTGGTTTAGATGTCAAATCCCGGACATCATTGATGTTAAACTGCTCGAGTTCTTCTTGCATAGCTTCAATCCAGCTTTCATCGATAAAGCTTCTTCTATGCTTTTTGGTTCAATTTCGAGATTAGAGCCACAAAGACTAGATTCTTCACGTCTTTTTGATCTCGTGCGATTCCTTCATTGATTTCGCCGATAATGAGATCTTCGGGATGACTGGATTTGTGCTTCCGATTCTTGGTTGATTTTCCCGGTTGATGATCTCTTTCTTTATTTGAATCTTCAAGAACATTTTGATGATGGACTTCCGAGACGAGATGCTTCTTGAGTTGTAAGACTTGAAAGATCTCGGAGATGATTCGGACTCTTCATATTGAGTCGACTAGATTCAACTTGCGTTGAGTCTTGAAATTTGACATTCATAGATTCCTCCACCGATTGGCTTTTGTTGTTAAAGACTCGTAAGCCTTGCTTGTCATAGAATATCCAAGGAAAATGCCTTCATCCGATCTTTCTTCAAACTTACCAACTCGATCATTTGCATTTTTCAAAATAAAGCATTTGCAACCGAACACATGAAAATATGAAACAAGAGGCTTCTTACCTTTGAATAATTCATAGGGGTTTTCTCTAAAATGGGTCTTAGAAAGACTCTATTGATAATGTAACATGCTTTGTTGAAACAACTTCAGCCCAAAATCGAGAAGAAATTTTACTTTCAATTAAAAGTGTTCTAGCCATTTCTTGAAGAGATCTATTCTTTCTTTCCACAACTCCATTTTGTTCGAGTATATGGAGAGGAAAATACATGATTAAAACCAGATTTATCACAAAACTTTGTAAAGTTTTGGTTTTCGAATTCACTTCCATGATCTGTTCTAATACTTGAAATAGCACATCATTTTTCATTTTGAACCTTTTTAGCAAACTTTTCAAAGTACGAAAAGGTTTCTGACTTACTTGCAAGAAAATATACCCGTGTAAAACGAGTAATCATCTACAATTACTAGACAATATTTCTTACCTCCAATGCTCGGGTTCTTGTTGGTCCAAAGAGATCCATATGCAAAGAATCGGAGAACATGATTAGTAGAGATATGTTTTATAGGCTTAAATGAATTTCTTACCTGTTTTCCCCGAATACATGGTGTGCATGAGTCGACTTTTGATAAGGCGCTTTTGGTAGTCCTTGAACAAGCTTCTTTGATGATATTTTGGCTAATTGCTTCATGTTGACATGGCCAAGCTTTCTATGCCACAAGACCGCTTCATCTTGAATTGAGATGAGACATTGCGTTTCATTTGGTCTTACATCAAGAAGATAGATATTTCCATGCCTTCGACCCATGAAAGACTGAGTTGAGTCTTTACTTATTCCGAACATATGCCTTCTTGAAAAGAGATCTTGAACCCAAAGTATCACACGCTTGGCTAATCTTTGAGAAGATTATAGTTGAGTCCTTCCACTAAAGAAACATTGCTTATTGTGAGATTTCCAATTTTAACAGTTCCAAATCCCACAATACTTCCTTTGTCTTTGTTTCCACCAAATGAAACTTTTCCACCGTTTACTTGAACAATCTTTATAAAGCAATTTGAGTCTCCCGTCATGTGTCTTGAGCATCCGCAAGATACCATTTTACCTTCTTTTGACAGAAACCCCGTAATCAAAAGAGAGTCTCAAGCTTTCTTTGGTACCCAAATTTTCTTGGGTCCTTTGGTGTTAGTAGGAAAAACATTATTAGGCCATACCCTTTTAACAGGCTTCCAGATCATAGGACATTCTTTTTCAAAGTGATCTTGACTGTTACACTTTGAACACCTTAGAGCATTTCGACCTACGGACTTTACAAAAACCCTTTTGAAATGATTTTTGTACGCTTCTCTCGATGGTCTTTTCTTGATTCTTTCTTTTACTTTCGGAAAATCAATCAAAGGGATTGTTTCGCTGTCATACCTAAACCAGACTTGTTGAAGTAAGGTCTTTGACCGAAAGAACTTTCTCAAGTTTTTCGGACCCTATTGAAAATTTCTTTGAAATATTTGATAAGTCGGTTTTCAAGAAAGCATTTTCTTTTGAAAGTTTATCTTCATTCTCTTTAAGAGTAGAAACATTCAAGTCTAGACTTTTCACTTTTTCTTCTAAAATATTTTCCTTTTGTTTTAAAGCTGAGTTTTCCTTTTTCAGTTCGGAAATCTTTTTAAGAGAAGTCTTAAGACGAAACATAATTCATCAATATATTTAGAGACTTTGACAGAATTTTAAAATCACTTACCTCAAATTCACCGTCCGAATCGATCCAGTAGTCCGAGTCCGATTGTGCCATCGGACATAGATTGGCATATTCCTCATCACTTTCTTCACACTCGTATCGCTCCGGTTTCGGCTTTGAGAGCTTTTCGAGATTTTTCGGTTTTTCCTCTCTTCTTCTTCGAAGAGGACAGTTGGGTCCGATGTGTCCCTTTTTCTTACATTCGAAGCGACTACATCTTTGTTTGGTTCCTCATCAACAAACTTGGTTTGCTGTTTCGAAAACTTTGTTTTCTTGAGTTGAACCTTCTTCCTTTTCTATTCAGCTTTTCGAATCTTCTTATCATAAGAGCAAGCTCCTCATCATCCGGATCTTCTTCGAATCAGTATCATCGAGTCATCATTAGATCTTAATGCAATGGATTTCTTACCTCTTGGATCTTCGTCTTCATTAATTCGCTCCACTTCGTAAGACCGAAGAGTTCCAATCAGCTCATCTACGATAATGGCATAATTCTTTGCGTCTCTCGTATTGAAGTCTTTATATGATTCCAATCCTTGGAGAGTCCTCTCAAAGAACTTGTTCACCTTCATAGGATCGGTAATTTTCTGTCCTTGATTATCAAGTCCATTGACAATATCTCGTAAACGGCTAAACATGTCGGTTATAGATTCTCCTGGTTTCATTTTGAAGGCTTCGTATTGACCAAGAAGAATATTAATTCTGGTTTCCTTCACTCGGTCTGTCCCTTCATAGGTGATATGTAATCTATCCTGGACTTCTTTTGCTGTGACACACAAGAAGATATTCTTATATTCGATTGGTGACAAAGCACAATATAAAGAATAAATTGCTTTTGCATCGAGTGCTTGTCTCTTGTTTATCTCATCTTGAGACATTCCGCCGGTCTCAACAGTTTCTTTCCCTCTTTCGGATGCGATGCGATAATAGGAGTGATTCCTCTCTCCACAACATCCCGAGTCCGTAGGATCCTTAGATCGTAGGAAAGCTTTCATCTTGTTCTTCCGGATGTTATAATCCTTTCCATCGAAGTAGGGTGGTCTGCAGTATTGCTTTGACCTTCCACCAGCCCGATGCTAGCATACTAGCCATGGATCTTTTACTCAAGTAAAACACTTCAAATAAAGTAAGAACACGAGCTCGATACCAATTGATATAGCTAGTACGATTACCTAGAGGGGGGTGAATAGGTATAAAGGATTTTTCTTTTGATAATTACACACTATTTAGATAAATAAACGATTTGCAGCAATTAAGAAAAACAATCGTAAGACTAAGTAAGGGAAAGAGAGAATTAGACACGAGGTTTATAGTGGTTCGGCTTGTGTCAAGCCTACGTCCACTCTTTTCGCACCGACAAACCAATTGGCTGGATTCCACTATGAACAAAGAGATGTTACAAAGGTGATGATCTTCCTTGACTTCTTGGTGTAGACGAGCTTCCACACTCTCAAGGTGTCACTAGAAATGAACACTCTCTGTGTATACAATTTCGCTCAAAATGGTCTCGACTAATAATCAAGGATCTTCGTACTGGAATTTTTCTATCAATCACACTCTAAAACAACTGGAATGTCTTCATTTTATACTCCTTTATGCCATCATAGCCGTTGGCACTTACCAAAGGAATTCCTCCAATCTACCCGTTGGACGGAATCAATTACGAAGATCATTCGAGCTATTTAAGGAGTCTGGCGATAGCCCATCAATCCTGTTCGCCCATACAATCAGGATCTTGGTTTCCAAGAATAGAACATTCCAAGAATACTTCGACAGCCATCGGATCTTTAATCGATCTAGATAAGAACAAACAAAGACTCCGAGATGTTTATCCAACCAAGGGATCTTTTCCGGAGGATAGGATCGAATCCTCAACCATAAGCTTCGGCTCTGGATTTCCTTTGCTTCTTGGAATAGAAAGACATCATGAGAATAGTCTTGAGTCTAGAGTCTTGAGTCTTGAGTCTTGAGTCTTGAGATAATAAAGTCTTGAGACTTTAATCTTCGGTCTCCGAATATCCAGGACTTGGGATCGATAGAAACGTTTTGTCGAACAAAAGACTCTGGAAAGATTTCTCCAACAAGTTAAGAATGACTTTTGTCCCAAATACCTAAGATCAAACTCTATGTAATCTTGTACAGATTTCAATGCCTATTGAGGTAATATCATTTTCATCCTTAAAAAATGGTATTATCTCGTCGTAAAATAGGACAAGCATGATAACAATTATATTTCCCTATTTTTCTATTCCCGAAAACATGTTTGGAATAGAAATCCATTTAAGAATACAATTTCATTTTTCTAATTTTGTAACAAATTTTTAGTCCAAAAATAAGTTTAGAATAGAAATGAGAAGTAATTTTTTTTTTTTTTTGACTTTGCTATTTCTAGAACAAAAATAAAAAATAAAAACTTTTCTTATCGCTCACCCTCATTACCAGCTGGCCATTAGCTCTCCGCCACCATCCGCCCACCCACCCGCCACCTCCCATCTCCGCCCTCTCACGAGAGAGAAATTATGTGTCATATAGAAATAGAAAAATAAATTTCTACTCAGAGATTGATTTGTGGAACAAATTCCTATCATCCCCGCCCTTAAAAGCCGTGAATCATTCACTAAGCATAGGATCCCAGTCCGATTCCATGACAGCGTGTGTTTATGTTATATGCACGTGTATACATGTATGCGTTATGCATTATCGATGTGTTTAAAGGTCATTGTCACTGTTGTATTTTGGGTGCGCGAGATGATATTGACATGGTTGTTATTAAAAAAATCCCTAGACCAAGACCTGCAGCTTTCAAGTTTCACGCCAACAGCCAGAACGTGGGCGGCGGAGGGACTTTTGTCCAGGCCTTGACGAAACGAAAACGGAGAAAGTGCGATGGAAATTTACTAATTAAATTACCTGAGATTGATCGAGCATCGAAAATGTATGTGCCGGAGTGAAGGAGACGGTAGCAAAAGTTCCTTTTTAGCTACCATTAACCGGTCAAAATATATGGAAATACAAGAAGAATGGTCGGTTTAGGTACTGTAAGACCAAGAATTCAATGGGTTGAGTCAAAAAAAGAGCTAGCAAATGTTATTATACTTCTGAGAGAAAGAGAGAATATCCGACTTGTCTGGCAACACGCCGAGTTGCTAGGGGAAAATGATCTTCGTCCAAAAGGTAGCACGTGAGATGGTTGTACCTGCGATGGATTATTTTATATCGGTCTTCTGCTAGATTGATAATTGTCGCAATAAGCTTCGGTTTGGGATATGCAGTTGTGGCTGCGCTGCAATTGCAGTCCCTTGTGCGAATGGTGATACATGTTTTAAAACCCCGGTTTTTTGGTTTCCTTTGGGTCTATCTTGTTCACAGATCGACCCCATAGCAGCAAGAAAAGGTGGTCCCCTAACAAGAAAAGAAAGGAGAACCTATTTATTTTTTCAGGAAGGGAGGGAGAGAGAGAGAGACCCACAAAATCAAGAGTACCTTCATCCGTATACATGGGCTTAGCAAGCTCGAAGTACCTTTGTCAGAGACTAGCTACTTTTTGACCGATATAGACGCGCTCAATCTGCTTGTTTAAACGTGCCAAGTGCGCCAACACAAGCCCCAACGCCGGCCGGCCATCCCTGGGATGTCCAATTTCGGGGTGGAGCAGTTTAAAGACCTGCTCAGGTCTTGATTACGCCGTATTATAAGGTCGAGCAAAGGCACTCAGGTGCACAACAAGTATTCAATTTCCTCCGTTGTATCACTTACCTTGCATACTATGAGAGCTAACTAGTTGCTTTCTTACCTTGCTTACCTTTTTGGACTATAGGAGCTATCAAATTGAGTTAGTCAATATTCTCAACTACTCCTGCCCTTACTAATGGGAAATCAGTTCCAAAAAGGTGATTTATTTGAGATTCGGTATGCTCCACATTGACATTTTGCGTAACCCTACAAGTGGGGCTAATCTTTGGCTCAATCAAATGTTCAGGGAATTGGAGGTAACATTTCGCTGATGTTAAATCATGGACCGATTTCTTCAGCTTTTTCTTATGTGTTGGTGTTTTGTATGACCTACATAAGAGTCACCGTCTCGACCGAGTACGCTCGGAGTCAAGAGAACTTGAGACCGAGTTGGTTTGGGAAGGCCTGGGATCAAAACCATTTGTAGACCAAGCAAAGGGCCCATGGGCCCTTAGGCAAACTATTGTTGAGTGGATTACTAGATGGACAGGCTTGTTGGTGGTCATGGACTACGGGCACTTGAGTATGGAGTGAAATTTTCGACTTAAATTAGGCAGCTATTTTTGAGAAATAAATACATATTAATTTTTTCGATAGCCTTCTCATTGTATATACGTATTCTAGTATCAAGCTACACATCACATGTTTGCCAAGAAATGCAAATTGTTAATTGACAAAACTAATCAGAAGTTAATCAATCTCAACATAATCCAAATGTAAGCTTACAATCTATCATCATATTCCTTTCTAATTCTATCTTTCCATTCGAAACACACCCCGAGAATTACATCCGGGATGAAGCACTATAAAATCCAATGCCGAAAGCAAAGGAGAAAGAGCCCGGAATCACGACCCCACTCTTGTGCCCGGAGTTTCCACGACGTCGCCAGCGTCCGTGGAATTGCCGTTGGTACCGCCGGTCGTAGGTGAAACGGAGGAGTCACGATTCAACGTGTCGATGTAGATGGGGACGAGTGATTAAGGCCGTGCCAGGACCGAGACCTCGGATCTGAAGCAGCGTCTGGGCGGCGACCAATGATGACGGCTCGTGCGAAGGAGGAGTCCGTGGCCGAAACGCACCGGCGGCTCGTGCCTTGCATCGAATGCTCAGGCTTATGGGGAGTCTCGTCCTTCTATTAATTTCCCCAAGAACCGATGCCTTCTCAGATCTCTCACGTTGAACTTTCTACCACGACGAGTAAACAGTCAAAATATATATTTTTTATCATATGAGTTAATGAGTAAACGCCAGTTTTAGACGTTATGGTCAACCCCATTTGTATTTTTAAAAAAAATGTCGATACAATGCATTTTCACATGAATATGATGTTGGTGAACATAGCTACCAAATAATCTATGAGCTTATTGTCTAAGATAATTTATATTAGGGCCTCATACCCTAAAAAGTCTCATTTAACTCCAACCTCAATTCTATCCTAAATTTTTTTCTTGTAAAAAACCTTAAACTTTTCTGTCCAGTCCTAATTTCATCCTAATTTTTTTTTACCTCATAAAATATTGCCAACTTTAGGTTCAGTCTTAATTCTACCTAAACTTTTTTTCATTAACTCTTTGTCTAAAATCGACCTTAGTGACGTGATTGCTCTAGTTTTTTTTTTCTCAAATCACACGTGCAAGAAGATGTCTTTCTAGGGATGAATTTCCACGTTAGCCCAAATGACATTATTAGATCTGAAATTTGGGTAAAAATTGGGGCAATTAGTGTTAGCTTTCTTCAATTGCCCTTACTCTTAAGAGAGTTTTTCTTTCATTATGCTTAAGGATCTTCGATTTTGCACTGCATCTTCAATCTCTCATAATTTGGAGTCTTCCATCTCTCATGGTTGGAGAGCTCATGCTCAGGACACTTGGCTTGGGACGCTTCAATGGCTTGTGCTAAGGAGTTTTGTATCTCTTTGTTGTCAAGAGAAATTTTGGGAAAAATGATGAACGAAGGCAGATTTAGGACTCAAGTCAAAATTTGTGATATTTTGTGAGACGAAAAAAAAAATTATGATAGAATTGAGACTAAACCTAAAGTTGATGGTTTTTTATGGGACAAAAACATTTTATGGTAGAATTGGAATTAAACCTAAAGTTATGAATTTCTTAGGGTGTTAGGCCTTTGAAATATACATGCTTGAGAAATTATTTTTGTTTTTTTCAATAAAACTCCCGTCAACTAGGAAGGCAAATGAGAAAACTCGATAAGCCCCAAATATTCCACAAGATCCCCGCCGCGAGGGCAAAACTCAAGACACACTCAACAGTCTAAAGTAATTTAGGTAACTGCGATAGATCACTTACAGAGAAAACACGGATTTCGCTTTCCCTAATTCCCTCATTTTTAATTTCGAGTCTTGCCCTTTTCACATTTTTTAATCGTGGAAATCTTCCTTTCGGCACATGGAAGACGGCGTACTCCGGGAAAAAGTAGAGCTCAACTTAGGCTTGAAAAAGAGCTTTGGCGAGTCCAAAAAGGAGACGTCGACTCTAAGAAAGCATTTTGCATGGAGGGAACAGCACGTTCATCAAATCCTTTCTTATTTATACCTGTCAAAATGCCGAGTAAGAAGCGAAGCAAACCCCACCTGGATTCTCTTGTGCAAGTATGGAATATCTTGCCATGAAGCAATGAATCCTATCCCTTGAGGCCCCTGAAGGGAAGCCAGGAACGGCACCTGGAAGAGCGTGACGCAACATGGGCACCTCGAAGGCCTTCTCGCCCGCCCCATCTCCGTCGCCCCGGTCATCCAGTTCGCTTCTGGTTCTCTATCTCGTTGTGCCGGTCGTGCTGATCTCGGCCGGCCTTTTCGCTCTGGCTGGTAACGGGTCGTCTTCCCGGGTCGAGCTTGCCTCGCCGTGGAAGCTGAGAGTGGCTTTCGCCGGCTTGAGAGCCACTGCCGCCCTGTCTGCGCTCAGGCCCAGCGATGTGCCCCGCGCCATCGAATTTCCATGGCCTTCGAGTTATTCGGAAGAAAACCAAGTAGCTTTTGCCCCTGCAAGTGTAAGGATGGAACGTACCTTTGTGCAAAATTTCCCCTTTCTTCTTTTCATTTTAGACACCCTGCATGGCCATGCTCTAATAATCCTCGGATCTTTCGCTTGTCCTTTCTATCAGGCACCCGAGAACGAGCCGCCGACGGAGCAACCGGAACCAGATGAAACGGTCACCGTCAAGGAGCCTGTGAGGGCTGTCAAAAGATTTAGCAGGTTAGGAGGAAAGGTGTTGGATTTGAGTTAAAAGCCAGGCCTTCTGTATGCTTTCACAACCTGCTGATTGAGTCATACTCATTTGAGGGCATTTGATCACTTTGGGCAGGTTTGAGAGGCTAGAGGCCAGCCTGTCCCAGGCACGGTCCGCCATCAGGGAAGCCGCTCTGGTCCGAAACCTGACTTCTGTCCATGCCGACGCCGACTACGTCCCCCGAGGACCGATTTACAGGAACGCCAACGCCTTCCACAGGTAAAACCGCCTCCTTCCCTGCATGCCGCCACTCGATCTCCCTTGTAATTCCCGATCAATTCCCCTTAGCTCAACGCCATGAACCGGAGAAAAACTACGTGCAGGAGTTATCTGGAGATGGAGAAGCTGTTCAAGATATACGTGTACCAGGAAGGGGAGCCGCCCATGTTCCATGACGGGCCGTGCAAGAACATCTACTCCACGGAGGGAAGGTTCATCCATGAGATGGAGAGAGGCCACAACATGTACCGGACCACGGACCCGGACGAGGCCCTCGTCTACTTCCTACCCTTCAGCGTGGTCATGCTGGTCCAGTACCTCTACGAGCCGGGGTCCCATGAGACGCATGCCATCGGGCGTGCTGTGGTCGACTACATCGACGTCATCGCCGCCAAGCACCCGTTCTGGAACCGGAGCCTCGGGGCCGACCACTTCATGCTCTCTTGCCACGATTGGGTAATGATGCTGAACATCACAATTTCGAGACCAGTCAAGAACACGTCGATTTTCGCCGTTCGGCCTTCTTTGCACTAAAGTTTTTCAAAACCGTAGTAGGAAGTAACTAAGTGCATTACTCAAAGTCGCTGCCCGTTTGGCCTTCTTTGCACTCAAAGGCTTGATTTCTAATATAGGATATATCATGTTAGCATGCCATGTCTCGGTTTCGCTAGCATCTTCGATCCTGCTGACGCCGCATTGCGCGATCCGTTTCAACTCTCCACAGGGGCCGCGCACGTCTTCCTACGTGCCCAACCTATTCAGCAAGTCCATTAGGGTCCTGTGCAACGCCAACACCTCGGAAGGGTTCGACCCCTTTAAGGACGCGTCGCTCCCGGAGATCAACCTCAAGACGGGGGAGATCTCCGGCCTCCTGGGCGGCCCATCCCCTTCCCGCCGCGGCACCCTGGCCTTCTTTGCAGGCCGCCTGCACGGCCACATCAGGTACTTGCTGCTGAAGGAGTGGAAGGACAAGGGGGACCCGGACGTGCGAGTCTACGACGAGCTCCCGCGTGGGGTCAGCTACGAGTCAATGCTGAGGCAGAGCAGGTATTGCCTGTGCCCGAGCGGGTACGAGGTGGCGAGCCCCAGGATCGTGGAGGCCATATACGCGGAATGCGTGCCAGTGCTGATCTCCGACAGCTACGTGCCGCCGTTCAGCGATGTCCTGAACTGGAAAGCCTTCTCTGTGCAAGTGCAGGTGAAGGACATTCCCAACATCAAGAAGATACTCATGGCCATTTCACCGTCTCAGTACCTGAGGATGCAGAGGAGAGTGAAGCAAGTGCAGCGGCACTTCGTGGCCAACGGGCCGCCGAGGCGATACGACGTCTTCCACATGACCGTGCACTCCATCTGGCTCCGCCGCCTGAATATCCGGATCACCGACTCGGCTTAAACCGGCAAGCATGCCGGGTATGCAATCGGAAGGAGAGACTTGCTGCAGCTTTTTTTTGTATGTCTAGCATTGCAATTAGGGAAGAATTGAGTTAGTCTCATGGCTGTGAAACAATTTTTTGTGAATATCATGTTCTTGGATAGACTACTTGGAAAAGGACACCGCACTTCTTCTGTAGCAACCCAAACAGAGAGGGCAAGAAACCACCTGGGTGGGATTTTCTGTACTCAAAATGTTTACAATCATAAACTTTTGAACAGTGCCAAAGTAAGATTGGATTGCAAAATCCACAGCCCGATTGTCCAATCAATCACCAAATCTATCGTACAAAATTAAATTCAATCCCAGATTTTTCAGTTTTGTCAATATAATCACAAATCCTTGCATGAAATTTTAATGTAGTCATTTGAGCCAATATTCACAAGAATTCATTGATACAATGGTGTCTTGTGTAGAATCGCCAGCAATGACCAAATTGCCACTTCAACGAGTTTTCAACAAAATTTGGTGAAAAAAACTAAATTGAAATTTCACACAAATGTTTAAGACAAAAACTGAATTAAGATCCATATGATCTCAAAATTGGCAACCCAATGGAACAACATGTATCCAACTAGTAACTTGTTATCAAGGTTTTTCCAAGCAAGATTCTTAACAAAATAATAATTTTACATCAAAAATTAATAAATAAAAGAACATTACGTAAAAATGAGAACTAGGGCGGGGATTTTCCTATCCGAAATTCACACACAATCCTCTATAATACAAAACACGAAATTTTTTTTTTTTAAAAAAAAAAGAAGAATTAATCCATTTTGCTCCTTATCTTTTTGGGGTTTCGAGTCGGTTCCCGCCAAAAAAGAGAGAAAGCGTTCCTCTCGACACGCGTCCCCCGTGACTCCTCTCGCAGCCTGCCACCTCACGCGAGAAAGCTCTCCCGCGATCTCTCTCTGTCTCTCCCTCCCTTCCTCATCGTCATCTCCATCTTCTCCGCGAGACTCTCTCTCTCTCTCTCTCTCTCTCTCTCTGCGTATCTTCGCTTCGGGAGCCGGCGATGGAGGTCCCCGTGGGGTTCCTGGCCAAGCTGTGGAGCCTCGTCACCTTCCTCCCCTTCTTCTTCTCCCTCTTCCTCCTCGGCCTCCTCAAAGGTAAACACATCTCCTCCACGCTACTGCTCGATCGAGAACAAAACGCGTGCTCGTGTTGCGTTTAAGCGAGACTCCCCTGTCCGCATCCGACGGTGGTGATTCGCCCGTTGTTTTTTTTTTTTATGTTTTTTCGAACAGCCGCCGTGGTCGGCCCGGTCGCGGCCTGCGTCGTCGGGATGGGGAACTCGGCCGTGATCGCGGGGCTCTGGATCGCGCATCTCGCCTGGACTTACTACTGCGTCGCGAGGTAAAACGTTGCCGCTGGCGATTTCGCGAAATTTCGGGCTCCTCTGTTTTTTTTTTTTTTTTTTTTTTTTGTAATTTCGCGGTGGCGATGATTTCCAGGACCAAGAGGCTGGGGCTGATTCTGAAGATTCTGGTGCTGATGATGCTGCCGGTGCCGCTAGTCCTCTGGCCGGTAGTCGGGATTGCGGGAAGCGTGCTGGGGGGAGCCGCGTACGGGGTCTTTGCTCCCTTGATTGCGACCTTCGAAGCGGTTGGGGAGAACGTGACGGATAAGCTCTATCACTGCTTTCTTGTGAGTGCCCACTTAGGATGCTGTGTCTGGTTTTGCTTCTGGATGGTCCGCAGCGATTTTGAAACGTGTGACTAGGAAACAGAGTGTTTGTGCTGATTTCCAGCACCAAGGTATTCAGAAATGTAGAAAAAATTGTCAGCTATTATAGAGAATATGAAGATCTTCTCGATTACCGGTCGAAGTCGTGTTAGGGGCACATTGAGGGATGTTTATGAATTGTGGCCTTACAGAAGGTTGACAGCTAAAGGATGCAATTTTGTGTGGATGACTCGGCGTTTCAAATGCTTTGCTTTGTGGTATCTCTTGTTACCATGATGGTATCAACTTATCACCACAGCACTTGTCCTAAAAAAGTCCTTGGGGGGGGGGAATTAGGCTGCTTAAAATAGAATTCTGAGAGCAGCTTGCATGAATCCTTCTGTCATTGACCACATAGCAGTTCTCTCCCAGTTCCATAACTTCAGTTTTAACATAAAGTCATGAACAGTAAAAACTTTATGGGCTGAATGGAATTTAATTGTGAGCTGTTTTTGACTTGAACAAGGCGATCACCTTTGTTAATGTTTCTCTATCATTATGAATAATATATGGAAAGCAAAAACTCATAAGATCCCTAGTAGTTTTTGGATGATTTTTTACATCTCCAATCATAAGTAAGCAACCACTCCATGTGAGAGTAATATGTTACCCATAAGCAAGGGACGTGGGGTGCTTTTTGTTCAGGTCTTATATGCACGTGATCTCTTTCCTCCTGATAGCCCCATCCATTAATTTCATGTGCGGTCTTTTGTAGTCCAGTTTGTGCATAAGGAGTGTTAAATCATCTCAAAAAGCTTGTTTATGGGGTTCGTATGGGACCTGTTTACATGTAATAGATTGGATAGTACTTGGTATTGGTATTAGATAGAATGCAACAGGAAATGTAACTGACGCCATTGGGTTGGGAAAAGCTTGGTGTTGGTTGTGTTTTTCTTATATAGTTGGTGCTTTCTCTTTTAATCTTTGTGTGGTAACTGGGAGTCCTTTCTTTCCAGTTATTCACTTTCACAACAATATGCAGTGCCTATATCCCAATTATAAATATGGTTTTTATGGTACCAGGATGGTCTTTGGTCCACAGTAGAAGGAAGTTGCACTGTGGTACGGGACTTCACAGATTTCTGCTTCCACTCCTACTTTTCCTTCATGGATGAATTGAGAGAGAAAATACAACCAGATGAAAAGCCCATGGACATCAAGTAAACCTTTACCTTTCTATCTTGTAACAATATGCAATATGGCAACTACGCCGCATTCACATTATGATGTTATCTTTAGGTTATCAAAGTTGCCTGCCTCTTTGATGGTGAGTCTGGTGGGGGTGGTGGTGGATGTTCCTTCAATCATGGCTGTTGCCCTGGTGAAAAGTCCATATATGTTGTTCAGAGGGTGGAAGAGACTACTGGAAGACTTGATTGGCCGAGAAGGACCCTTTTTAGAGACGGTCTGTGTCCCATTTGCAGGGCTTGCCATAATTTTGTGGCCTCTTGCTGTTGTTGGAGCTGTGACAGCAGCTTTCCTTTCTAGCTTTTTTCTGGGGTTATATAGTGGAGTAGTTACCTATCAGGTACTAAAAATCTGCCACCTTCTGAAACATCCTTGTATTTGAACAATTCTGCATCAGTGTGTTGATAGCTTTTCTTTATCCTCAAGTTTGATCTGAACAGAGATACCTAATTCCAGGAGGATTCGCTTCGAATGGGAGTGGCATACATTGTGTCGGTTGTCTCATTGTTCGATGAGTATGTTAATGATTTACTTTACCTGCAAGAAGGGTCTTGTCTGCCAAGGTTCATTTGTGATCTTCTTTCATTTGATCATTCATGCTTGATAATCTGTGAGGAATTGTTCTATTACAAATTGATGTTTAAGGTTGAGCTACCAATTGACAGCCAGGCCCAAATATCGTCGAAACATGAATGCTAGCCTCGAGAGAAAGAATTCCAGCGTCAACAAGGAATCAAGGGATGGCAAAGGAGGTCCATACATTTCAAAGCTTTATTCACAACAGTCGAGAACATTGAAGCGGGCAATCCAACAGTATAGACCAGTGCAAGTGAGACTAATAGACGTACCACCTCAATCATCTTTTCAATATGATGCTCACCAACAAAAATCTTGTCTCTGCAGGTGTGGGATTGGCTCTTTAAATCATGTGAGGTTAATGGTAGGATACTTCTGCATGAAGGTTTGATTGATGTTACAGACATTGAGGATTGCATGTTGAAAGGAAATTGTAAGAAGTTAGGCATCAAGCTTCCCGCTTGGTCAATCTTACAGTGTCTGCTAGCTTCAGCTAAGTCAGAGACTGATGGTTTGCTCATCTGTATGTCTATCAAATCTGACTATTTCGTTTGTGGAATATGGATAGTTCCATGTTATTTTAATGATTCTCACGGATGTTTTGAATGGTTTCACAGTTGATGACGTGGAGCTTACAACGATGAACAGTCCAAGGGACAGGATGTTTGAGTGGTTTATTGGGCCTTTGTTGATTATCAAAGAGCAAATCAAGAGCCTCCGGTTAACTGAAGACGAAGATGCGTGCCTCGGAAAGCTAGTCATGAGGTGCAAAAATGAGAAACCGGAGGAATGGGACAATACTAGTTTTCCATCAGATGACAGTGTGAGAAGGGCCCAATTGCAAGCCATAATTAGAAGGTATTAGTCTGCGCTCAATCTCTTACCCCTGGGATAATAGTTAATACAAAAAATGTACGTTATCAAACTGAATGTGCCGTGTCATATTAGATTCGGCCCATGCTGTCCCTCCTTCACCTGCTTGAAATCGAAAGGCTGATGGAATCAGTTTCTTTCGTGCATTTACTTAATGGTTGCAGGCTGCAGGGGATCGTGGCTTCCATGTCCCGACTACCGACTTTTAGACGCCGGTTCAGAAATTTGGTGAAGGTGTTGTATATAGAGGCTGTCCACGCCGCTTCCTCAGCAAACCGAGTGGGAGGCATAGGCATCTCCAAATCTGGAAATGGTAGGGATAGCTCCACAGGAACTGCCGATGGGGAGGAAAGAGAAGCAGGGCCCGTCAGCATGCCCGATGGGATTGTCTAGTGACTCGTTTGGCCGCGCGTGATTTAGACTGTATGTAGATGGTCATGCACTGTCAATAGTTTGGCGGCATTAGGATTGGTTTTGGATTGAACCAGCAACTCAATTTACCAAGGTATGTACATAAGTAGTCGGGTCGGCTAATGTTTTGGGTCACTTGTCTCGTGCTTTGGCCAAAACTTGTGGTCAGAATGTCGGACTTCTCGGCCAAACGGGGGATTTGCATATAGGTGCGGAGATACTTTTCAAGCCTATCTTTCTTTAAGTCGGATAGCTAAGAACAGAAATGCTAGTTTTCTACAAAAGTTTAAGGTGTTCTTATTTTACCAAAAAAAAAAAAAACTCTTATAAATGTCATGTATTTTCATGGAAATTATTCTAAGGAACATTCTTAATTTTTATTTATTTGATGGTTTAGAAAAAGTTAATTTTATTTTTATTAAAAGGAAGTTACTGTTCTCATCTGATTTAATTTTGTTGTTTTAACTTCATGAAAGATGTATTTTTGTAAATTTATTAGTTTTGAGGAAGTCGAAAAATAATTTTCGAAAATAGATTTTTCTTTAATAAATGGACCTTAAAAATCTGATAAAAGAATTCTTGGTGATTTATTGTGGAGCTTAAAGGTTAATCATTTTTCTTTCGCCGAAAGAAAAATAAGATGGGATGGACGTTGAACAATCAGCTCAGCTGCCTTAGCAAATTTATCCAGAGAAAAGTAAGATGCATTGATATGAGGTTCGGTTATTTGAATTCAGGCAAAAGCAAAAACTGTTTTTATCTTTCGCCATCTTGTCAAAATTTATTTATTTATTAAATCATTAAAGATTATAACAGAGTTTAAATGTTGAAAGAAATGAATCGCAAGATTTTGATGAGTAAAATGTAAAATGTAAGCCCCTTCAAACAAATTAGTCATGTTACTACTTCAGAGAATAATGTCGAGTGTCTATGCTGCAATTGTAGAATATTATTCTCATAAACAATTAATCAATTAAGAACAAACGGATCCATACATGATTGTAGAATACCGAGATCAATAAATACAGTGGAATTAAAGCGTACCTGTTTGAGCCATTGCTTCACTTGCAGAAAAATAGATCACTCTGATAATCAGGGATCTATCTAGGTCCGTTAACAATAGATGTCAATACACAATTCAATCAGATCACTTTAGGGTATAATAAATATTGGAATATCCATTAACCCGATTATTTAAAATAGAAAATTAATTAATTAATATAAGCCCATATTATAGGAAATTTCCAACATTCTCTCACTTGGGCTACATTAATTAACTTATTTTATTTTGAAAAAGATTTTATATTGAAAACGACACTATCGGGTTAATAACTAAAATTTTGTTTTATGTGGCCACAACTTTTAAAAAATAATATTCCAATAATGACATCTCAATACCAATCCAATCCTATATAACCTCAATATAGAACTACGGAGATTAATGTGTTAAGAAAATACCACAACACAAGACCTTCCATAATCACATATAATAAGTATTATATTTTCATGGATCATGGGCCTAGTAGTGTAGTAAGAAATAGTGCCAACAGATCAAGATATACACTATTTCTTATCGGTCATCAATGCAATTTTTCAACGACATGAAACTGCATTAGCGCAATTTCTAAATAACATGAATTTGCTTCAGTGCGATTTCTAAACAACATGAAATTGCACAATTATGTCACAATCCATCATGAGATCTCATAATCAGTGACATCTAGTCATCTTTAAACTAAAATTTGTTTAAAAATACTGTTTTATACTTCCATTTCTCAGTCAACAGGAGAAAAAATAATAATAGAATCAATAACAACAATTGAAAATAAATGCTTTAATAGACATCATAAAAGCATTATCAGTCTGCATATAACTATAATATCCAGAAATACAAACTATATAACTCTCACTAACAAAAGAAATCAAAAGATTCTAAAACATCCATATTATTTACATGTTTTTTAAATAAAATGGGTCGTAAGCCTTTTATTAGAGGATCAGCCAACATGGACTCAGTTCTGATATTTTCAATTACAATGTCTCCAGTTTTGACCAAGTCCTTAACAGTATAATATTTGATCTCCATGTGTTTGGACGCATTACTAATCTTGTCATGCTTGGAATAAAACACAGTTGCAGTGTTGTCACAATGATCACCATGGGTCTAGCAATAGAGTCCACAACACGCAATTCTGAGATCAAATTTTTGAGCCAAACTGCTTGAACCGACGTGCCGTAGCACGCTACAAACTCAGCATACATTGTAGAGTTTGTAATCAAAGTTTGCTTTGTGCTCTTCCAAGAAATAGCACCTCCAGCCATCATAAAAATATACCCAGAAGTTGATTTTCTATCATCTGAACAACTAGCAAAATCAGCATCTGAATATCCAATCACTTTTAGGTCCTCAACTCTGCTATAAACGAGCATGAAATCCTTTGTTTGTTGTAGATATCTCATCACCTTCTTAGCTGCAACCCAATGTTCTTGACCTGGATTCGACAGATATCTTCCAAGAGTATTTACAGCAAAAGCAATATTGGTACATACTTGTGCATACATAAGACTGCCAACTGCACTAGCATATGGAACATTTTTCATGACTTCTTTTTCAACATCATTCTTGGGGCATTGTTCTATACTTAATTTATCTCCTTTCATAATAGGAGCTTCACCTGACTTACAGGTCTGCATATTAAATCTTTTCAAAACACGATCTATATAACTTTTCTGAGATAACCCCAGAACCTTCTTAGATCTATCACGATGAATCTCAATGCCTAGAACAAAATAGGCTTCCCCAAGATCTTTCATATCAAACTTTGTAGATAGAAAATTTTTGGTGTCATTCAATAGATCAACATCACTGCTAGCAAGTAAAATGTCATCTACATAAAGTACTAAGAAAATATATTTACTCCCACTTACTTTCATGTAGATGCATTAATCAAACTTATTTTCTTCAAAGCCAAATGATTGAAATTTTAAATACCACTGACGTGATGCTTGTTTGAGACCATATATGGACCTTTGAAGTTTGCACACCGTATGCTCCTTTTTGGCTTCTTTAAACCCTTCAGGTTGTTGCATATATACTTCTTCATCCAGATCTCCATTTAGAAAAGCTGTCTTGACATCCATTTGGTGAAGCTCTAAATCAAAATGAGCCACCAAAACCATGATTATCCGAAAAGAGTCTTTAGTAGATACTGGGGAAAAGACTTCATTATAATCAATACCTTCTCTTTGTGTGTATCCTTTTGTGACTAACCTTGCTTTGAATCTCTCTATGTTGCCTTTATTGTCTTTCTTAGTTTTGAATACCCATTTGCAGCCGATTGGTTTATGCCAATCAGGTAAATCAACTAGTTTCCACACTTGATTAGTTGACATGGACATCATCTCGTCATTCATCGCTCCTAATCATTTATCTGCCTGATCACTATTAAGAGCTTCTTTGAAGGTCGTCGGATCAACTACTCTTCCAATATCAAAATCAGCTTCTCCAAGATAGACATGATAATCATTTAAAAGTGTTGGTCTTATTTGTCGCTGTGATCTTCGCACAGGAATCTCTGGAGCTGCATCATTCATTTGGGGAATTTCATTTGTAATGGGATGATCTATCGCCATATTTTCAGTATTTACTTCTTGCTAAATTTCCACACTGTTAGGATCTCGCATAGAATCATCATGTAAGATGGGCAATGGAATAGAGACCATTTTGTTTGGTTCTTCCCTTTCAAAAGATTGAGAGGAACTCTTTTTAGCAACATCTAATTCCAGGAATTTAGCAGTTTGAGATTCAACGATTCTAGTGCCTCGAGTAGGACAATAGAATCTATACCCTTTAGAATGATCAGGATATCCAATAAAGTAACATCTAGTAGTCCTGGATTCCGTCTTCTTCTGAGAAGGATCATAAATTTTCACCTCTGCAGGACAACCCCAAACTCGTAAATGATTCAAGCTTGGTTTCCTCCCTGTCCACAATTCAAAAGGTGTTTTCGGCACCAATTTACCAGGTACATGATTAAATATATAAGTTGCCGTTTTAATCGCATCACCCCATAAGTATTCAGGCAAATTAGAACTGCTCATCATACTTCGTTTCATCTCCATGAGTGTGCGATTTCGCCGTTCAGCTACACCATTTTGCTCAAGACTCCCAGACATTGTATATTGAGCAACAATACCACAGTCCTGCAAATATTTTGCAAACGGTCCCTTTTGTTGTCCAGCCTCAGTATATCGCCCATAATACTTACCACCGCGATCAGATCTAACAATCGTGATAATTTTTCCCAATTGTTTTTCAACTTCAGTACGAAACACTTTAAACATGTTAAGAGCATAAGTCTTCTCCTTAATTAGATAAAGATAACAATAATGGGAGAAATCATCAATGAACGTGATGAAGTATTTATTTCCACACAAGGTGGTTGAGTATGGCCCACTAATATCGTATGAATTATCTCCAATAGACTTTGACTGCGAGTAGCACCTTTCTTCTTTGTTTTAGTTAATTTTCCCCTCACACAATCAATACAAGTCTCAATATCATCTGAGTCAAGAGGAGGGAGAATATCAGCCACGACAAGTCGTTTTACCCATTCTTGGGAGATATGCCCCAATCACTTATGCCATAGCATTGAAGATCTATCTTTGATTAAAGATCTCTTAGCAACAACATTCTCGACATTGAAAGAGCAATATGGTCTATCGGGAGATAAGGATAATCGATATAATCCATCAGACAAAACACAATTCCCAATAATTCTGGAATCATAACTCAAATCCACTTTTTTATTCACAAAATGAAAACAATATCCAGCTTTGTCAAGCGAAGAAAGAGATACTAAGTTTCTCCTAAAATTAGGAACATAAAAGACATTGTTCAAGACAAGCTGAAAATCAGAATCTAAATTCAAAACAATTGTCCTTATGCGCTCCACATCAACTCCAGTATTGTTTCCAACTTTAAGCTTTGACTCCCTCAGACTTGGACTCCTTAGATTTGTGAGACCTTGTAAGGCAGTAGTCACATGAACAGTAGCACCAGAATCAAGCCACCAAGAATCCAAAGGAATATCAACCAAATTTGATTCAAAACAAACCAACAACTCACCTTGGTGACTTTCTTTTCTTGTTTTTAGCCAAGCTCGAAATTTGTAGCAATTGGCTCTCTTGTGACCCTGCTTCTTGCAGTGAAAACATTTAAAATCCTTATCTCCATTCCTCCCATAGTTCTCATTTTTCCTAAAGTCTTGCAATTTCTTTGGGCCATGAGCATTTGACCCATTAGGCTTCCATTTGCCTTTATACGAACTCAACTTGGCATTGGTAGTTAAATGGGTAGACTCATACTTTTCCTTCTTTAATTTCTCTTCCTCAGTCACACACTTAGTAATCAAGGCATTAACACTCCATGTCTCATTCTGAGCATTATAAGCGCCTTAATCAAGGCTAAATTCAGCTGGCAAAACATTTAAGGCTTGATGCACAATATAATTTTCAGAAAGAACAATTTCATGGGCCTTAAGTTTGGACTGAATGTGGACCATCTTCAGTATAAATTCTCTAACACCTATAGCAGTATCATATCTCATGTTCGTTAACTCACTCAGCAAGTTCCCAGCTTCAGCCTTATCTAAGACTCTATATCTTTCTCCCACTGCTTCAAGGAACTGCCTGGCATTCGTATCTTCCGGCAAACCACTAATCAAATGCTCAGCAATGGACCTCTTCATAGCAATGAGGCTCAGTCGATTAGATTTTTCCCATCTAGCATAATGGGCCTTTTGATCTGCAGTACTTTGATCATTGGGCCTGGCAGGTTCATCCTCACGTAGAGCTAAGTCCATATCGACGATGCCCAAAGCAAACTCTATATCTTGCTTCCATCTTTTAAAGTTTGATCCAGTTAACATTTCCACCATGACATTGCTTTTATTTACAACAAATGTAACTGTTTAACACACATAATGCAATAAGATCAATTATGGGCAATAAGCAATGCAATAAAAATAATAAGTACATCATAAACTCCCCTTTGAGCAGAGTGTATAATGTACCATTATTTTTCCCAACATGAAATTTATAAAGCAACAAGGAGAATTACATATGATTGTCAATGATCCATCCCCTTTTGGCAGACAAATCCTTTAAATCATACATCTCCATAATATCAACATAGAGGGGAATTACATATAATTTTCAAAACATTTATCCCCTTTGGGCAGATAAATATTTTTCAATTATATATCCCCATATTTTAAATATGGGAATAAACTTCATGCTATTTTTTCAAATTAATATACACAATAACTCCCTTTGGGCGAGTAATTGTATATATTAATCTTTTATCAATAGGGAACTCCAAAATTCATCAAACAATATGAAACACTTTACAACATGTGCTTCCAATGATCATATTGCACCTTTTCAAACAACAAATTTTTTTGCCACAATTTTTTTTATTTTTTTTTTAAATTTTTTTATATTATTTTTTTATTATATTATTATAATATTATTTAAATATTACGGACTCCCGCAGGCCCAGGACCTGCGAGCAGCCCTAATCGAACCGCGGGC
The DNA here is from genome assembly GCA_014182725.1 of Eucalyptus brandiana. Classification (NCBI taxonomy): domain Eukaryota; kingdom Viridiplantae; phylum Streptophyta; class Magnoliopsida; order Myrtales; family Myrtaceae; genus Eucalyptus; species Eucalyptus brandiana. Next base: position 8,611,848 of record CM024668.1, on the reverse strand, counting down.
CAAAACCGCGAATCCTTAAACCTTCACGTGGCCCACCTTTTTTTTTTTAAATAGAAAATTGGCCCACAAATCTTTAAAAGTCCAAATATTGGGCTATAGGCCCATGCACAATTTTTTTTTAATATGTTTCTGGTTCTAGTCGAGAACCCAGAACTCTCTTCCTTATATTAAAAAATGGGCTTATCCCCATTATAAGCTCAATCTGGCTTTCTTTTTCTCGCGCGGGCTCATCTCGCCTTTAATTTAAAAAAAAAAAAATGTTTCCCATGAAATGGGCTAAGAAATTAACCTACGAAAAAAAAAATATGGGCAAAAGCCCATATTTAGGCCCAGGCCCGGCTGGAGGTCTTCTTCAACCTCCAGCCGGGTCACGAATTTGCAGCAAACCGGGTCGCACGACCCGGTTTTGACTCGAAGCTCCAAAATACCATAGAAACACTGATTTTTTTAATGAAACTTATCCATGGATATTGCATATAACATCACTATGATTGATTATAATGAATTAAACGGAGAAAAAACTAACTAAATCTACCACATGCAAGCTTCGAAGTTTCGGACTAAAGCTCCCATGGCTGAATTTCGAATTTCCTAAATTTAAACCCTAAAAACTCAATTCAATACAACAAAAGATACTAAAACAAATATATAACAATACCCATGCAACGGTTTACATCATACATCAATCGATTGCAAGTAATTTTCAAATTCTAGAACTTTTTCACATACTAACCCTAGAATTTCAAATCTAAAATTCTCTCTCAATTCTCAACGAAATTATGCAAATTATATATGGTTGGAAAGATCTCAACATGTAGAACAAAAGCCCTATGGTTACGGGATTAATCAAGCAAAAAATCTACACGAAAAAATAATGCCCATATTTGGCTCAAAGAGAAGGATTTCGAATTTGTCCATAAAAAAAATTTTGGGTTCTACAATCATATACGATCGGCTCTAATACCACATGTAGAATATTATTTTCATAAACAATTAATCAATTAAGAACAAACGAATTCATACATGATTGTAAAATACCGAGATCAATAAATACAACGGAATTAAAGCGTACCTGTTTGAGCCATTACTTCACTTGCAGAAAAATAAATCATTCGATAATCGGGGATCTATCGGATACCGATCTTCCTCTCTATGACCTATTTCGATATAGCAAACTTTTCAATGGGAGTAAAGCAACTAATAGATATAACCTACCCTTTTATAGGCTAGAGATGGGACATAAGAAACCCTAATCAATAGCGTGTCAACTGGCTTTTCCCATTACGGGCTTCACCAAACACAATTGCCTACACTTTGCTGCTCAACTAGGCCCGTTAATAATATATGCCAATACCCAATTCAATCAGATCACTTTAAGGTATAACAAATATTGGAATATCCATTAACCCGATTATTTAAAATAGAAAATCAATTAATTAATGTAAGCCATATTATAGGAAATGTCCAACAGTGATTTCTAACCTCAGTATTCAAATATGTAGAGCTTGAGACAAACATTATGCTCTTTTGTATAGCTCAATGGATGATATATTAATCTACAAGAAAAATCAACACATACAAAATTCAAGCTAAATCATTTAATTTTTTTTTTAGCCAATAAACATCATGCCATTCGTAAATTATAATTATAAATAAAGAAAATTACAAATAAAGGCTTGAAGAGTTTTTATTTTCTCAAATAATGATTTGAAGTAAACATTATTTCAAATAAGGGTTCGAAATGCTACTTTAAAAAAAAAAAAAAAAAAAAAAAAAAAAAAAAAAAAAAAGAGCCTGAAGTGGATATTGTTTAAAGTAAAAGTCTGAAGTACCCATATCGGTCTTAAAAAATGAGCCTAAACTAACTGGTTGCGAAGGGCAATTTTGTCTTATAAATTTTTTAATTTTTTTCCTTTTTTTCTTTATTTTTTATTTTTTTTTTCATAAAATGTTTTGAAAAAAAGGAAAACACGAGCAAGTTGTGTTTTTCCTTTTTTAAGTTTTTTAAATTTTTAATCTAATTTAATTTTAATTTAACTTGTATTTTGATGAAAATATATTTAATTAGCCGGAATATTTTGTCGATCGGTAAGAATAGGTCTTAATTTGAAACAATCATAATTATAGCATTTTATTTAAAACAAGATTCACTCACATAATTATTTGAGAAATTGAGATTATTTCGAGTTTTTATTTGGAATTTTCTTATTTAAATAGGTTCCATTTTTTTAGAAAATTCCGGAAAATTAATTTTTTTTTAAAATGCAAAATTGTTTTAGAAAGAAAAGGGAAAAAGCTGCCACTCTCTCTCTCTGCCCACCGATCGAACTCAGAAACCCCCGCCGGCACCGGCAATGGCTTGCTTTTATATAAAGAAAATTTATGAAGTAGCAATGTAATGGTTTTCACTTTGCAATTTTACAGAAGGCAGATCAATCTCGTGGTGCTTCTAAGAAAAGGTAACGTCCATTTTAACTTTGTGAGAGTTAAGATTCATTGATGTGTGGCATGTTGGGTGTATAAAATGAGCCTTTTTCATCATTGAGTTGCAGATTATATGAGATCAATTCTCTGATGTATAAAGCATTGCGTGAGAAGGAGAGATTGCACTTAAATTGTGTGAAGCGTGAGAGGCTGCATGTATAGAGCAACTGACTCATATTGTTGGGATATAATATGCGGAAATAACAGGATCTTGCAAGTTACGTCAACACAAAATCGCCAGAGAAATAAACGATAAATAATGACATTAGAAATTTACGTGGTTCAATCCGAGTATCGGTACCTACGTTCACGGGAAAAGCTAATAACAAATAATCCACTATCATAGGAGAATCAGAGTTTACAATCGCTCAAACACTCAAGTGTTTTCCACACCTAGATTTAACCCCAAACCCTAAGTGTTTATAAATAAACAACTCTTGGGTATAAACTCACAGCATAAAATTACCGCGCGTTCAAGCTCAAAGTTTAATGTGCACAACTTCAAGAAGTTGCGGCTCTTTCTCAAACGACGTGAACGTCCGGCTCCTTACGTAGCTTTGAGGCGTGTTTCTACGTAAAGGACTTTGGCGGCTTCAAAACCCCATAAGAAGAAGACCTGCAAAAATATTTGCCTTTTATACGTGTACCCATCGAGGGCCCACCTACTCCTTGCTTCACATACAGAAGCCCATGGTGAAATACATGTGTGTGCCCAAAGTCAACACTTTGACTCTGGGCCCACCTATTTTCCATTTACGTACAAAGGCTTCACACCAAAGGATTTCGGTAGCACATGGGGCTTCGGTAGCTTCATTCCAAAGAGAAAAATTCCTTATTTAATTATTTCTTCTTTTGTACAATTTTAAGGAATTCAGCGAATCGCGTTTTTGCAAACACTCAAACTCGAATCATAATCTAACAATTCTCCACATTGGCTCGATGTTTGAAGCCAATTTATAATGTTCATCATCCAAGCTGCTCTCCCAATGCCCTAATGGGCGCTCACTCTCCACAAACACCAATAGAGCTCAAGCAGAACTTGAACTTCATCAAAAGAACAGACTTAGTCATCATGTCTACTAGGTTATCTGCGTAGCAATCTTTTTAACAATAACATTACCCTTAACTAAGACATCTCGGATGAAGTGGTACCTGATGTTGATATGCTTCGTTCGCTCGTGATAAATTGGATTATACGCCAAATATATCGCACCTTGGTTATCATAGTGTACATCCACACTTTTTTATTCTAACCCAAAGTCTGAAAGCAAACTTTGTAACCATATCGCCTCCTTTAGTGCCATGTATTTTGCTTCAATCGAAGACAAGGCAGTGTGATCCTATAAGGACACTTTCCAACTAACGACACCACCCGCTAGCGTAAATACATACCCTGCTAAAGACCTGCAATCATCCAAGTCATCGGCGTGATTCGAATCCATAAAACCAGTGGTCTCACTGCCATTGCTGTCCCTCCGGTACACTATACCCACGTCTATTGTCCCCTTCAAATATCTAAAGATCCACTTCACAGCTTCCCAATGAGCTTTACCAGGACGCTTCATATAGCGACTAACCATGCTCACAACTTGTGAAATATCAAGCCTAGTGCACACCATGGCATACATAATACAACCCACAGCACTAGAATAAGGAACACATGACATATGCTCCTCCTCCTCTTCAGACTACGGTGATAATTTATCTGAAAGTTTAAAGTGCTTCGCTAAATGTGTATTTACAGATTTTGCCAACTGCATATTAAAACATGCTACAATCTTCTCAATATATTTCTTTTGAGATAGACGTAAAACTCCTACAATCCTGTCACGCAAAATCTCCATACCCAAAATTTTATTTGCAGCACATAAATTTTTCATCTCAAATTTAGCATTTAACTGCATTTTCAACACATCAATATCAAACATATTCTTAGTTGCTATCAGTATATCATCAACATATAATAGTAAATCAATCAAAGAATCATTCTCCAATCTCCTATAGTAAACGCAACTATCCATCTGACTCTTTGAATAGTCTTGACTAGCCATGAAAGCATCAAAACATTTATACCACTACCTAGGAGACTATTTCAACCCATACAAAGATTTCTTTAACAAGCAAACATGATCTTCCTCACCCGGAATAGCAAATCCGTATGATTGCCTCATGTAAATCTGCTCCTCCAACTCATCGTGAAGAAACGTAGTTTTCACATCTAGCTACTCTAACTCGATATCTTACAAAGCAACTAAGGCAAGTAAAACATGAATAGAAGTATGTCTTGCCACAAGAGAGAATACCTCATTGTAGTCAATGCCCTCACGTTGTGTATATTACTTCGCTACTTCGACACCGGGAATGCCCTATTTCCGTTTAAAGACCCATTTACTTCCGACAATCTTTTGGCCCTAGGGTACTTTGACCAGCTCCCATGTCTAATTTCGATGGAATGATTCCATCTCTTCATTCATAGCCCCTAGCCACTGCGACGACTCCGAACTAGCCATCGCCTTAGAGTAACACAAAGGCTCATCTGTCTCCACCTCATCACCTATAGTTAATGCATAAGCAATATTTGTATAACCATAGCGTATCGGTGATTTAATGTGCCTTTTGTGTCTATCTGTGGCTATAATGTGCTACGGCTTTGCTGGTTGTTCACTATCACCAACTTCAGGAACTGTGGTTTCATCTGCAGTCTCAACTTTTATTACCTTCGAGGTCTCCGGAGTCTCCACCCGAAGCTCCAACTCACTAATGACACCACGATCTGTCTTCTCTGCTGGTTGTGTCTTAGAATTCATCTTTTGAAGTATTACAGTCTCGTCGAAAATCACATCTCTGCTTATTAGAAAACCGGATGATCCAGGATCGGTACACCACAGCCGGTAGCTTTTCACCCCATGTGCATAACCCAGAAATATGCACTTCTTTGCCATCAGCTCAAGCTTACCATCACTCGCATGAGCATACGCAGGGCATCCGAATATACATAATTCGGAATAATTAACAGTTTTCCTCGACTATACGTCCTCAGGTATCTTTCACTCGATAACAGACGTTGGAAATCGATTAACTAAGTAACATGATTTGTTCACTGCTTTGGCTCAAAATTCCTTGCCAAGTCTTGCATGCGAAAGCATGCATTGAGCTCGCTCAAGCAAAGTTCTGTTCTTCCGTTCTGCTATGCCATTCTGCTGTGGTGTCCAAGATACTGTGCAGTATCTTACAATACCTTCTTTCTAACAGAACTCGGTAAAATCTTTGCCACAGAACTCCATGTCATTATGAGTTCTTAAGCACTTGATTTGTTTATCTGACTGTTTCTCAATTAATGCCTTAAATTTCTTGAACCGATCAAAAACATCATATTTGTACTTTAGAAAGTATATCCATACTTTCCTCGAATAGTCGTCGATAAATGTCAGCATATGCCGGGCACCTCCTTTCGAATGAATTGAAGATGGGCCCTAGACGTCTGAGTGAATATATTCAACTGGTCGTTTGGTCGAATGAATAGTTGTAGTAAACTTAACTCGATGCCGCTTCCCATAGATGTAGTGCTCACATAAGTCTAGCTTCCCTATCTTCTAACTATTCAACAACCCATTTTCACTTAGCATCGTCATACCTACCTCACTCATGTGCCCCAAACGCATATGTCATAATTGAGTCAAGTTAGAGTCTGACTCACCTGATAAAACTGCAGCAGTTTCGGTCACGGTCTCTCCCAACAGATGATAGAGAGTATTCATTTTCTTCCATTTCATCACTGTCATGGTACCTCGAGAGATCTTCAGTACTCCACCTTTAGCAGCGTACCTACACCTGATGTCATCGAGCGTCCCCAGAAAAATAAGGTTCTTCTTGAGCTCCGATACATGTCTCACATCTGTCAATGTGTGCACCACCCCATCGTGCATCCGAATCCGAATTGTCATTATTCTCACAACCTTATAGACAGCATTATTCCCCAAAAGAACCCTACCACTATCTGCAACTTGATAAGTAGTAAACCAGTTCTTATGAGGCGTCATGTGATAGGAATACCCCGAATCTAGCACCCATTCGTCTCCTGACAAAGTAGCAGTCACACATAAAACAGATTTTGCATCACTAGAGCTCCCCTTAGCAACATTTGCCATATTGCTTGGAGCATTCTGCCTATCAACTTTATTTCTCTACTTTGGACAACCTCTCATGATGTGCCCCTTCTCGTGACACTCAAAGCACTTCACGCGTCCCTTGGATTTTCTATGGCGTGATTTTGATATGCTTTTATCTCTGCTACTACTAGGCTCTTGATGTTATTTTCTACCCCGAATCGTCGGTGCTTGCGCTACTTCTTTCGCCGCTTCTTTCGCCAGACCGTCATCTCGCAACTTTCTCTACCACTCCTTAGAAAATAAGGCAAACTTTACCTCCTCTGAGGTAATAGTAGTATGCCCTTGTAAAAGTGAACTGGTAAAGTTCTCCCATGACTCTAGCAAAGAGGCTAACAACATCATGCCATGCTCTTCATCATCAAGAATCTTACCGACGTTCTTCAAATCCAACATGAGTTTATTAAATTCATCTAGGTGAGTTATGATAGACGTACCTTCAGTATATCTAAATTGAAACATCTTCTTCAACATGTATAAGCGATTGTTCAAATCTTTTTTCACATAGAGTGCTTGAAGTTTTGCCCATAACACTGCAGCATCATTTTCCTCAGCAACCTCTATTAAGACCTAATCCGTCAAATTTAATAGGATTATACTTTTTGCTTTTTCCATCAGCTCTACCCTCTTAAAGGCTTTCATTATAATTGGCAGCTTATCTTTACCATTCAGTGCCTTGACCAAACCTTGTGTTGTCAATAATGCCCGTACATTAATGCTCCATAACACAAAGTTGTTGCTCTCATCAAAATTCTCAATCTCAGATTTCCTCTCATACATAATTGCAATAACAGAATTTTCAGATAATAATCAGACAAGCAAAAGCCCCAAATCATAATCAAGAAATCCAACCCCAAGCTCTGATACCAATTGTTGGGATATAATACACCGAAACGACAGAATCTTGCAATTTACGTCAACACGAAATCACCAGAGAAATAAACGAGAAAAATAAGGACGCTAGAAATTTATGTGGTTCAGTCTGAGTATCGATACCTACGTCCACGAAAAGAGCCATCAGCAAATAATCCAATATAATTGGAGAATTAGAGTTTACAGTCGCTCAAACGCTCAAGTATTTCCCACACCTAGATTTAACCCCAAACCCTAAGTGTTTATAAATAAACAACTCACTTGGGTATAAACTCATGGCACAAAATTACCGCGCATTCAAGCTCAAAGTTTAATGCACGCAGCTTCAAGAAGTTGCAGCTCTTTCTCAAACGACGTGAATGTCCGGCTCCTTACATAGCTTCTGAGAGTGCTAGTATGAACAAAATAAAGGAGTCAGGGAAGAGAATAAGAACACGAGATTTATAGTGGTTCGGCTTAATCCAAGCCTACGTCCACTCTCCCACGCTAACAGCCTTCTTGGCTAGATTCCACTATGCAATCAACAAGAGATTACAACTTCGAGTGCAAACACTTAGTAGTAGATCACACTATCTCACTAAGTCACTCTTTTGGTATTTCTCTCACGATTACAAACGTTTAAGCTCTCTAAAGACAAGTTGATGATCGAAGGTCGCTCAGACTTTGGAATTATAAATTCTACGCTCCGTCTCTTACTTGCTCATCGGTCCATGATCTCCTTAAATACTCCTCCACTTCCAAACTAGCCGTTGGACAGTATCCCGGAGAATCGTCTTCCAATATACCAATTGAACAGCTCTGTATCTAGAAGATTTGGTAGCCGTTGAGCGACAAAGGTAAAATCCCAAATTGATTCCGATCGCCCATACAAACGAAATCTTGGTTTTCATAAGTAAAGCTTCTCCGTATAGAAAGTTCTTGTCTTCAAGATCCAATCGTCAATCAATTAGATTGAATCAATTAAATCAATCTTGATGTGGAATCCAAACCAGATCACTAGCCGTTGTATGATTGGGCTTGAGTTACGATTCATCGTAATCTGGATGTAAAGTCTGAGTCTATAGACTTTACAATCTGAGTCTGTAGACTTTACAATCTGGGTCTAAACATATCTGCTTCTGAACAGATTTAGCTTTTAAGGTCTGTACCCAGTTCAGCTTCAGCATAGAGTCTGTCTTCTGGTTCATCATTCACGTTCGCCTAGAATTAGTCGAGTTGACAGACTTCGATGTAGAATGACTTTGATACTAAAGTCCTGCGCCTTCGACTTTGAGTCTTGAGTCTGGCAGTCTTCAGACTTTGACACAGAAGTTTGGAAATCTTCAGAATATACTTTGGACATGAGTTACGTTCAGTCTTCTGGTCGTCTTCACACTTTGACAATATCATTTACATGTTCTATCATCTGCATGGTCTATTACTTAACCATTAAACATGTTAGTAGCCTTTGATTTATTTTGTCATTTTCAAAACATCATAAGGGATTTCCCTAACAATCTCCCCCTTTTTGATTATGACAAAACAATCTCTGAATATGCAGATTTGTAAACATACTTTTAAATCAAAGGATATCAGAAGATAACAAATAGATTGAGCATAAGAATATATAGAAAAATAATCGCAGCTCAATATTATGCCATAGATAATATCAACCAATCAGCATATATGCATATTCATATCTTCTCCCCATTTTTGTCATAATCAAAAAGCGATAATAATGGATTCACGTAGAGAATATAAAATGATAACAAATATCTTGCATGAATCACAATTTCCAAAAATCAGCTTTTATAAAGTAAATCGAACATTAAAGATATGCAATATAGCTCACTTCGATTATATAGATCAGCAAATATCCAATAAAAATCACGGATGCATCATAACTTGCACGTACCATTTTTGTCATAATAAAGTGATAATATCAATACAAGATTTATCAATGACAAAAGGTAATAAAAGATGCACTAACCGGATTTTTTTAGAATAAATTCTGACACATTTACCTTTCCTTCCATTCATAATAAGAGCACGATCAATCCAAAAGGATTTTTCCATAATTGATCAAAGCTCCCCCTCAATTTGTTGCCTTTTTGAGATAATCACGATTCTTTTCCTTTTCTTTTGGATTCGATTTCTGCCCTAGATAGAATATATCTTCAATTGTCGCAGGAGATATTTTCTGATTGCACCAAAATTTGCATAGATTCGCAATCATCCTTCCTTTAAAGAATTTCCTGCAATCAACTCATTTCCCTTTTTGGTATCCATCAATTTGGATCCTTCCTTGACGTTAGAGTAAAATAGAAAATCTCCATAATCAAATATTCTTTCTTAATTCATCGTAACAAAGTATTCAAAGAAAGAATATTATGCACAATGATATTTTGAAAAATAAATTCTCACTTAGTCATAGTACAATAAAATCGAGAGAATAAAATCCTTGAATATCTCAGAAAAAAATATCTTGCAAAATTAGTATAACATAGAATCGGATTTTTACTTTGCAAAATATGACAATTTTAGAGCATAAAATTAAACCAAATAATCTGAATTATCTCAAATAATCACACGTACTAAATCAAATCTTAACTCACAAATCACAAAAATAAATCATACGATTCTTTCTTCCATAAAGCAAAATATGATCACTATAAAATCTCAATCAACCAAGGATATATCGAATATCAAGCATAATGAGAATTATTGCCCAAATCAAATTGAGAATAAAAAATTTCTTACCAAATCATCTTTCTTCTTTCTTCTTTATATCCTGCAAAAATAACTTATCTTTTCTTTGGTACCCATTTTTTCTTGGGTCCATGAGAGTTAGCAGAATATGTTGCTTTTATCCAATTTTTCTTAATAGGTCTCCAGACTTGAGAAAGATCTTGTTGCCTAAGTCGAGAATTCTCCTTTTAAGTTCGAAAATCCTTTTAAGAGAAGATTTGAGATTTGAACAAAGCTCATTTATATATTTTGAAACTTTGAGAGGAATTTTTGAATTGCTTACCTCGATTTCCTCATCGGATTCTGAATCTGTGTCCGAGTCAGACTTTGATTCTGAGTCTGTGTCTGAATCAGACTCTGGTTCTGAGTCTATGTTTGAGTCGACTCGATTCCCGAATGTGCCGTCAAGCATATATTTTCTTGCTCACCATCTTTTTTCATGATTCTTTTCTGGCCATTATGCTTGTATTGACTTCATCCATCGAAGTTCCTTCCTTTTCTACTCAGCTTTTTAAATTTCTTGACCATAAAAGCAAGTTCTTCATCGTCCATGTCATTTTCTGAGTCTGTTTCATCAAAAACAGCATTAGATATTAAAGCAATGGACTTCTTACCTTCGGGATCTTCGTCATTAAGTTGTTCCACTTCATAGGATTGAAGAGTGCCAATCAATTCATCAACGGAAAGTGGCATAATCCTTTGAGTCTCCCGGATTGAGGTCTTGACATGGTTCCAATCTTTTGAGAGACCTCGCAAGAGTTTGTTGACCTTCATTGGTGAAGAAATTGGCTGACCTTGATATGCTAAACCATTTACAATTTCTGTAAAACGGTTGAACATATCTCCAATCGACTCTCCTTGCTTCATCTTGAAAGATTCATATTTGCCAAGCAGGAAGTTTACTTTTGTCTCTTTTACACGATCAGTCCCTTCATATGTAACATGAAGTCTATCCCAAACTTATTTTGCTGTTTCACATGAAGAGATTCTATTATATTCAGTAGGAGACAAAGCGCAATATAAAGAATAAATTGCTTTCGCATCAAGCGCTTCTCTTTTGGACATCTCCATCCGAGACATAGGAGCGGAGGGTTTGCTTTCTTTGTCTTTGCCATTCTTATTTGATGTAGACGCAGCAATGAGGTTGATTCCTCTTTCCACAACATCCCATTGTAAGAGATCTCTGAATCTTAGGAATGCTTTCATTTTGTTCTTCCACACGTCATATTCCTTTCCATCAAAATATGGTGGCCTTGTGTTGCTTTGCCCTTCCATAAGTCCTGGTGCCAGCATACTAGCCATAAAAAATCTTTAGCTCAAAAGTAAAAACACTTTTATAAACCGAGCACTTGGCTCTGATACCAATTGAGAGTGCTAGTATGAACAAAATAAAGGAGTCAGGGAAGAGAATAAGAACACAAGATTTATAGTGGTTCGGCTTAATCCAAGCCTACGTCCACTCTCCCACACTAACAGCCTTCTTGGCTGGATTCCATTATGCAATCAACAAGATATTACAATTTCGAGTGCAAACACTTAGTAGTAGATCACACTATCTCACTAAGTCACTCTTTTGGTATTTCTCTCACGATTACAAACGTTTAAGCTCTCCAAAGACAAGTTGATGATCGAAGGTCGCTCAGACTTTGGAATTATAAATTCTACGCTCCGTCTCTTACTTGCTCATCGGTCCATGATCTCCTTAAATACTCCTCCACTTCCAAACTAGCCGTTGGACAGTATCCCGGAGAATCGTCTTCCAATATACCCATTGGATAGCTCTGTATCTAGAAGATTTGGTAGCCGTTGAGTGACAAAGGTAAAATCCCAAATTGATTCCGATCGCCCATACAAACGAAATCTTGGTTTTCATAAGTAAAGCTTCTCCGTATAGAAAGTTCTTGTCTTCAAGATCCAATCGTCAATCAATTAGATTGAATCAATTTAATCAATCTTGATGTGGAATCCAAACCAGATCACTAGCCGTTGTATGATTGGGCTTGAGTTACAATTCATCGTAATCTGGATGTAAAGTCTCGAGTCCGTAGACTTTACAATCTCGAGTCTGTAGACTTTACAATGCGGGTCCGAACATATCTCGCTTCGAAGTTTTAGCTTTTAAGGTCTGCCCCGGTTCGGCTTCAGCATAGAGTCTCGTCTTCCGGTTCATCATTCACGTTCGCCTAGAATTAGTCGAGTTGACAGACTTCGATGTAGAACAGACTTTGACACTAAAAGTCGGCAATCTTCGACTTTGAGTCTTGAGTCGCGGTCTTCGGACTTTGACACGAAGTCTGGAAATCTTCGAATATACTTTGGACATGAGTTACGTTCAGTCTTCTGGTCGTCTTCACACTTTGACAATATCCTTTACATGTTCTATCATCTGCATGGTCTATTACTTAACCATTAAACATGTTAGTAGCTTTTGATTTATTTTGTCATCTTCAAAACATCATAGGGGATTTCCCTAACAGCTTCAGCAGTGTGTTCCTACGTAAAGGACTTCGGCGGCTTCAAAACCCCAGAAGAAGAAGACTTGTAAAAATATTTATCTTTTATACGTGTGCCCATCAAGGGCCCACCTGCTCCTTGCTTCACGTACAGAAGCCCACGTGGAAATATGTGTGTGTGGAGAAAATATTGGGTGGTCCGGGAGCTCCACGTCAGCATAGTCCCCGGCCACTCACAAGGTGCCATGTGGAGGGGTGGGCTCACTTGGTGTCTTCTTCCTTCTTCCCATTCTCTCTCCTCTTCCTAGCCTACCGACGCCCTCTCTCCTCCTAGCCTGCACGCTCTGTCTCTTGTGCAGCGCATTTATTGAGGCTTAAACTTTTCTCTTTCCTTCTCAAATGAAGGAAAGAGAAGCTCGTTCGTTCCTCTGTCCCTCTCCATTTCCTTCCTTTCGAAATTTTGAATTTGAAATTTTCTCCCTCTGCACTCTCGTTGTTGCTCTGCCGTGCATCAAGCAGCTGTTCCCCTGCCGTCGCCGACGAACCACATTACAGTCGCCCCTACTCCGGTGCTCGCTCGCTTCTCTCTTCGGGCTCGTTGCTGCTCTGTCGTTTGTTCTGGCGTTCCCGGGATCGCAGATGTAGCACGCGAAGGAGAAGCAAGCCTCTTCAAGCTCCCCTCAATGTCGACGAGCGTCACCCTCCGAGTGAGACTCCCACACACGAAAGGCTTGGAGGCAAGGTTACTGGAGAAGCTAGTGCCGTACGTGAAACAGCTTGGTGCTGGGCTGCCTCGTCGTGTTCGCGGGCTCCACCACCTCAACCCGAACCGTTCTCTCCCCGTTCTTTGTTCTGTTGCGAGGAGAACAAAATTGCGGAGGGTTAAGAGGAAAACATAAAGGTTGAGCCCCTCCTCCATTGCCCTCCACACTGACACCGATGCTGCCAACGCTCCTCCGCCTCCCTCTCACGACGTCCGCTCTGCTCTCTCTCTCCCCTCTCCACGAAGTCGTGCCTCTCTTCTAGCGAAACGCAACGCCGACGTCCGCTCTGCACAACTTGATATGCATGTCTTTTTTCAATGTTATTATTGTTCTACGATTCGATGGTTCTTGTCCTTTGAGACCTAAGATGAGTGGATTATGGTTGAAATTCCACCTCTGAATGGTAGGATCATTGTCTGTGCCTCAGGGTTTCAGGAAAATTGATCCAAACAGGTGGGAATTCGCCAACGAAGGCTTTCGGGGAGGGAAGAAGCACTTGCTCAAGAACATCAAGAGAAGAGGTAGAATCACCAAAAAAAAAAAATCAAGGATCCACAATTCCCGAGGATATTCAAACAACAGAGATGGATTTCTTTTAAACACCTATTCACCCCCTTTGTACTAGTATTTTTCAATTTGTTGGTGTTTTGCAACTAGACCTGAAAGATGTTTTTTTTTTTTTTCCTTTTGTTAGAATTATTTAGATGTGGCAGCTCGCACAGCATTCGCTTTTGTTTTCAACAGCGAGACAGTTAAGAAGTATGCCACTTCAAGATGTTTGGCAAAGGAAACGCAAGTAAGTTTCACTCATAAGCTTTTGATGCATTAGTCTAGATGAAATGCTTATCCCTTTATTCTCCAGTCATTTTGTCATGGAAGCCATATGAGGTTACTGGCAAAGGCCGTGTTCTCTATATGTATCTTGGCCAAATTTTCTTACTTCATTTTTATGGCTTTGCAGATGACACATCTGGTCCTTAGAAATCTCTTGGATGTACTTGAGGAATTACTTCTAGCACGACCAGAAATCAAGAGTCTAACACGCACACGTGTTTTTCTCTCCAAGAGGTAACAGAATTTTTTGTGCTTGGACTCCGTTTCCTTTTTTCTCAGATAAATTGTTTTGTTGAATTTTTTTGGTACTTATACATTTTAATACCACCTTCTCATGTGATCTGCACCCTTCCACACAAAATTCTGCTTTCATGATGCATTCATTTTCACTCGCATTTAAACTTGATGATGAATTTTTGAAACAAGAGACTTAAAGAATTGCTGCAATGATGCTGATGTCACATTTTTTAGATTCTCACTAGTAACTCATTGTGCCCTGCTATTGAACTTAGATTTTGATTTTGAAGTCAGCATCGTGTATAGTTGCTTTTCTTGTTGTAGGTGGGTTGTCCCTTACTCATAATTTCTTATCTTCATCTAAATGCAAATTGCACTTTACCCATCAAACTTAATTGTAAGTGTTGTTTTGACCTTGAATTTGCTGTTTTTCTCAATGTGGTCCTGCTGCTTAATTTTAATTATTTTTTAAGGCGGTCCTTGAACTTAAAGACTTTTTCCAAATACGTTTCCAGTCAGTTTTATTAATGGGCATGTTGGAGAGAGTTACTGGGTCCTTGTTTTCATTTTTAGAAATAAATGGTCGATTTTGTGTTCATACTTACAGGAAGTCAATTTTTAGGAAAGTTCAGTTTCAAATGTCGTGGTGCTTTAATATTGGCGGGATTGATTGTTGATCAGGTTCTTTGCTAATAAGAGGCATAATAACCACAGCAACAAGTGGTTAAGAATTGCTGAGTGAAAACTTACTTTTGAAAAGAGTTGATAAGTTTCGGAATTGAGCGGAGAATTTTAATTTGAGGATGAAATTCGGGGAAGCAAAGACAAGTCTGGGAACTTAAATGGCATTAAATTGATCAAATTCTTAGTTTGTACGTCAGATGACAATTGCCAACTATAACATTGTTGACCGACTTTTTTTAGTGTTGGCAATTTTAATTGCAGGACACAAGTATGGCAATTTTAGCCCTCCTTTTCTAATATATGTTCCATCCCTATAGCTCAGTCTTAGGCCACCTTTTTGCATTGATGATGCGCTTGTCTGGCCTGCCTTTTTTTTTTTTTTTTTTTTTTTTTTTTGGTCAGTATCTGGCCTGCCTTTACTTCCTTCATTTTTGCTAAAATGAGACTTTCCATATATTGATCTACATTGTCACTATGTGCACTGATTGTGTGATTCATGTATTTTACAGATGGGCAACTTGATCTGCTGCTTTCCTTCATTGACTTCCGCAGTGATCAGAAGGTGGCATTAAGCTTTGACGTGACATGTCTGAATTGGTAAATTTCTTTAAGTTCTTTTAATATGTCCTGGTTGTTCCCATAAGGTTCCTCAAGCTTCTTTGCAGCTTGAAAAAGTCGTGCATTTATTTGCTGACTGCTTTACAAGAGAAACTAGCATTCTTTTTTAAAGTTTCGATTTATGCTCCTCTGGACAGGTCACCCAACTTAGAAATGATACTTGGGTATTAGATCACTGCAATTCGATTCTCTAATATTAGACTTGACCGATCATGTGACGTACTTACCTGGGTTTGCTTCTTAAAAGGACTTTCTAATTGATTACCTAACCATATGATGTCTTTTTGTTTGGCTCAAATTCGTTCCGGCTTTTGGTGTCTAATCTATGAATTTGACATTTGCCATTTCAGAAGAGAGAAATTGAAAAATTTCATAACTTCAATTGTGTTAGCAATTGCTTTCGTGTGTGAATGACTTTGCCGATCACTATCAACACTCTCAACTATCAATTGTTAATTATCGATCATCCTGTGATATGCTATCTATATTACCTTTTCTAGCCAACGCAAATTACATTTAAATCAATTCACTAACCTAGAACCGTTTTAGAATTAATTCGGTCGTCACTCCTGACGAATGTAGGTTCTAATATCGTTTCAGACCCTAATTCGAGCATTAACTCTGTAACTCACTAATTTCGGCATTAACTCTGTAACAGTTACAGAATATTATTTCAGACATTTATTTGTAATTGTCGTAAGTCTTTATTCTGGGTATTAACTTTATAACAATTATAAATATTTAATTTGACCATCACATCCGAAACTGTTTCAGAGCATTAATTGGGCATCAACTTTGTAACTATTAAAAATATAATACTACTATTTCAAAATTATAAAAAATATATTTCTATCATAAAATTAGAAAAATCCAAAAATAATTTACATTTTCCAAAAAAATCAGAAAAAGCCCAAAAGATAGAGTTTTGGCCGTTGGATCTTTGGAGAAGTTGAGTTGTCTTTAAGGGTGTGTATGACAAAATTTTTTGGAACAAAATTGATTTACTAGGAAATTGAGAAGTTAAAAATTTTAGGCTTTTGAATTCTTCTTCAAATCTATTTCTAATAGAAATCTGTTAAAATAGAAAAATCAAATCAAGGTTCTACCAAACGGATTTTTGTTCAAACCTATTCCGAAGAATAGAGAAACAGAGAAATAGAGAAGTAGAAATTTTATCATGCATGCCCTAAGTAACTAGACTTTCTAATGATATTTTTATGTGAGATATTTTGATCGACGTTGTTCTATTTTTTTTTTTTTTTTTGGGTGGTCCAATCGTATTTCCATGGTCTAGGAATTATCATGTATAAAGAAAAAATAATATCATGGACATGTCACAACACCTTTGATTAATTAAAAGTTGAACCAAAAATTATTTAGAAAATCTTAGACTTGACCAACCATGTGACGTACTTACCTGGGTTTGCTTCTTAAAGGACTTTCTAATTGATTACCTAACCATATGATGTCTTTTTGTTTTGCTCAAACTCGTTCTAGCTTTTGGTGTCTAATCTATGAATTTGACATTTGCCATTTCAAAAGAGAGAAATTGAAAAATCTCATAATTTCAATTGTGCTAGCAATTGCTTTCGTGTGTGAATGACTTTGCTGATCACTATCAACACTCTCAATTATCAATTGTTAATTACCGATCATCCTATGATATGTTATCTATATTACCTTTTATAGCCAACGTAGATTACATTTAAATCAATTCACTAATCCTAAAACCATTTTAGAATTAATATGGTCGTCACTCCTGATAGATGTAGGTTCTGATATTAGACCTTAATTCAGGCATTAACTTTGTAACTCACTAATTTTGGCATTAACTCTGTAATAGTTACAGAATATTATAACAGACATTTATTTGTAACCGTTGTAAGTTTTTATTCTGGGTATTAACTTTATAATTGTTATAAATATTTAATTTGACCGTCACATCCGAAACTGTTTTAGAGCATTAATTGGGCATCAACTTTGTAATTGTTACCAATATAATATTACTATTTCAAAGTTATAAAAATATATTTCTATAATAAAATCAGAAAAATCCAAAACTAATTTACGTTTTGCAAAAAAATCAGAAAAAGCCCAAAAGATAGGTTTTATTCCCAGAATTGACAACAACCTAATCCCCAACGTTGTCTTATGAATGAGTCAAGCGTGGGACACACCAAAATACCCTCTCGAATGTTGACAGAATCTAAAGAAAACCCCAGCAGCAACAAGGGATCGAGTTTTGGCCATTCGATCTTTGGAGTAGTTGGGGGTCATCTTTAAGTGAATAGACTTTCCGAGGATATTTTTATGTGAGATATTTTGATCGACGTTGTTCTATTTTTTTTTTTTTTTTTGGGTGGTCCGATCGTATATCCATGGGCTAGGAATTATCGCATATAAAGAAAAAATAATGTCATGGACATGTCACAACACCTTTGATTAATTAAAAGTTGAACCAAAAATTATTTAGAAAATCTTAACATTATAAGGGAGAAACACTTGATAGATACACCACGTCACTCCATTTTTCTTCGTTTTGTTGCTCCCATTAGTTGGTTGATTACAAATATAATTACTAATTCATTTGATGAGCTTACATCTCGCGCCCACATCTACCCCTATCTTGTACTCGAACCCATGTCGGACTCACCATACAGGGTGAAAGAAAGAGCGGAGGAAACAAGGGTCGAAGCGATGGCGAAACAGTACCCTAGGGAAATCTTACAACACTAGTATATATCACGAGAACAAGGTATACGGGTGACAATAATGTTTCAGATTTATATCAGCGGTGACAAAGAGAATGTAGACACAAGAAGCAACGAATAGAACGAGAAGGCGATCCTTTCCATGGAGTTCCTAGGAGCAGGCAACCATGGCGCGGCTGTTCGTGTTTGTTTCGATAGACAAGAATACACACCTAAGAAAATTATGATCAAAGTCTGATCGCAATGGAAGTAAAAACATTTTGAAACATATTTCCAAAGCATTTTTCTGCATTTTAATAAAAGCATACAGAAGAGATAAACGGGCTAATCATATTAACCTTGTACCGTGCTCTAAATTTGGTTTAGACGTTTCTTTGAGTTCTAATCACGAACGTCTAATGTCCTTGCAACACTGGTTCTAATGTTCTTCAGACTCTGACCATGAACCGTCTAACGCATTTTTGGTAACACTAGTTCTGACGTTCTTGGAATATTGACCACGAACGTCCAATGCCTTCTAGCAATACCGGTTCTAACATTAGATGTAGAACGTATGATCTCTTCATAACGTAGGCTTTGACATTCTTTAGATCGAGCCCCACAATTGTCGGGCTTCTAGTTCAGACATACCGCCAATTTTCACGTTGAACAGAATAGAGAAATTGAGAGATTTCATAACTTCAATTGTGCTAGCAATTGCTCTTGTGCGTGAATGACTTTGCTTATCACTATCAACACTCTCGATTTTCGATTGTTAATTATCGATCATCTTGTGATCTGCTCTCTATATTACCTTTATAGCCAACGCAACTCACTAACCCTAAAACCATTTTAGAATTAATTCGGCCGTGACTCCTGATGGATGTATGTTCTGATATCATTTCAGACCCTAATTCGGATAGTAACTCTATAACTGTTATAGAGTATTATTCCACACATTTATTTGTGACCGTCATAACTCTTTATTCTAGGTATTAACTTTATAACCATTATAAATATTTAATTTGACCGTCACATCCGAAACTGTGTCAAAGCATTAATTGGGCATCAACTTTGTAACTATTACAAATATAATATTACTATTTCAAATAAAATTAGAAAAATCCAAAAATAATTTACGTTTTCCAAAAAAATCAGAGAAAGCCCGAAAGATACCTTTTATTCCCCAGAATTGACAACAACCTAATTTCCAACGTTGTCTTATGAATGAGTCAATCGTGGGACACACACCAAAATACCCTCTCAAATGTTGACAGAATCTAAAGAAAACCCCAACAGCGACAAGGGATCGAGTTTTGGCCATTGGATCTTTGGAGAAGTCGGGGTCGTCTTTAAGTGACTAGACTTTCCGAGGATATTCTTACGAGAGATATTTTGATCGACGTTGTTCTATTTTTTTATTTTATTTTGGGTGGTCCGATTGTATTTCCATGGTCTAGGAATTATCACGTATAAAGAAAAAATAATATCATGGACATGTCACAACACCTTTGATTAATTAAAAGTTGAACCAAAAATTATTTAGAAAATCTTAACATAATAAGGGAGAAACACTTGATAGATCGACCACGACACTGCACTTTTCTTCATTTTGTTGCTCCTACTAGTGGGTTGATTACTAATATAATTACTAATTCATTTGATGAGCTTACATCTCGCGCCCGCATCTACCCCTATCTTGTACTCGAACCCATGTCGGACTCGCCTTACGGGGGTGAAAGAAAGAGCAGAGGAAACAAGGGTCGAAGCGATGGCGAAACAGTACCCTAGGGAAATCTTATAACACTAGTATATATCACAAGAACAAGGTATACGGGTGACAATAATGTTTCAGATTTATATCAGCCGTGACAGAGAGAATGATAGACACAAGGAGCAACGAATAGAACGAGAAGGCGATCCTTTCCATGGAGTTGCAAGGAGCAGGCAACCATGGTGCGGCTGTTGGTGTTTGTTTCGATACACAAGAATACACACGTAAGCAAATTATGATCGAAGTCTGATCGTAGTAGAAGTAAAAACGTTTTGAAACATGTTTCCAAAGCATTTTTGTGCATTTTAATAAAAGTAGACAGAAGAGATAAATGGGCTAATCATATCAACCTTGTATCATGCTCTAAATTTGGTTCGGACATTTCTTCGAGTTCTGATCACGAACATCTAATGTCCTTGCAACAGTGGTTATAATGTTCTTTAGACTGACCACGAACGTCTCACGCCTTTTCTGGTAACACCAGTTTTGACGTTCTTGGAATATTGACCACAAATGTCCGATACCTTCTGGCAATACCAGTTCTGATGTTCTTTAGATGTAGAACGTATGATCTCTTCGTAACGTACGTTCTTCAGATCGAGTGCCACAATTGTCGGGCTTCTAGTTCAAACATACCGCCAATTTTCATGGATGTAGGTTCCGATATCGTTTCAGACCTAATTCGAGCATTAACTCTATAACTATTACAGAGTATTATTTTAGACATTTATTTGTGACCGTCATAACTCTTTATTATGGGTATTAACTTTATGATTGAATTGAGACTAAACCTAAAGTTGATGGTTTTTATGGGACAAAAACATTTTATGTAGAACTGGAATTAAACCTAAAGTTATGAATTTCTTAGAGTGTTAGGCCTTTGAAATATACATGCTTGAGAAATTATTTTTGTTTTTTTCAATAAAACTCCCAGTCAACTAGGAAGGCAAATGAGAAAACTCGATAAGCCCCAAATATTCCACAAGATCCCCGCCGCAAGGGCAAAACTCGAGACACACTCAACAGTCTAAAAGTAATTTAGTTAAGTGCGATAGATCACTTATAGAGAAAACACGGATTTCGCACGCCAAACTTTCCCTAATTCCCTCATTTTTAATTTCGAGTCTTGCCCTTTTCACATTTTTTAATCGTGGAAATCTTCCTTTCGGCACATGAAAGACGGCGTACTCCGGGAAAAAGTAGAGCTCAACTTAGGCTTGAAAAAGAGCTTTGGCGAGTCCAAAAAGGAGACGTCGACTCTAAGAAAGCATTTTGCATGGAGGGAACAGCACATCCAACGCTCATCAAACCCTTCTTATTTATACCTGTCAAGATGCCAAGAAGCGAAGCAAACCCCACCTGGGTTTTCTTGCGCGAGTATGGAACATCTTGCCATGAAGCAATGAATCCTCTCCCTAGAGGCCCCTGAAGGGAAGCCAGGAACGGCACCTGGAAGAGCGTGATGCAACATGGGCACCTCGACGGCCTCCTCGCCCGCCGCGTCTCCGTTGCCCCGGTCATCCAGTTCACTTCCGGTTCTCTATCTCGTTGTGCCGGTCGTGCTGATCTCGGCCGGCCTGTTCGCTCTGGCTGGTTCTCGGGTCGAGCTCGCCTCGCCGTGGAAGCTGAGAGTGACTTTTGCCAGCTCGCGAGCCACTGCCGCCCTGTCTGCGATCAGGCCCAGCGATTTGCCCCGCGCCATCGAATCTCCAAGGCCTTCGAGTTATTCGGAAGAAAACCAAGAAGCTTTTGCCCCAGCAAGTGTAAGGATGGAATATACCTTTGTGCAAAATTTCCTCTCTCTTCTCTTCATTTTAGACACCCTGCATAGCCATGCTCTAATAATCCTCGGATGTTTTGCTTGTCCTTTCTATCAGGCGCCCGAGAACGAGCCACTGACGGAGCAACCGGAACCAGATGAAACGGTCGCCATCCAGGAGCCTGTGAGGGCTGTCAAAAGATATAGCAGGTTAGGAGAAAAGGTGTTGGATTTGAGTTAAAAGCCAGGCCTTCTGTATGCTTTCACAGCCTGCTGATTGAGTCAGTCATACTCATTTGAGGGCATTTGATCACTTTGGGCAGGTTTGAGAGGCTAGAGGCCAGCCTGTCCCGGGCACGGTCCGCCATCAGGGAAGCCGCTCTGGTCCGGAACCTGACGTCGGTCCATGCCGACGCTGACTACATCCCCCAAGGACCGATTTACAGGAACGCCAACGCCTTCCACAGGTAAAACCGCCTCCTTCCCTGCATGCCGCTACTCGATCTTCCTTGTAATTCCCGATCAATTCCCCATAGCTCGACGCCGTGAACCGGAGAAAAACTACGTGCAGGAGTTATCTGGAGATGGAGAAGCTGTTCAAGATATATGTGTACCAGGAAGGGGAACCGCCCATGTTCCATGATGGGCCGTGCAAGAGCATCTACTCCACGGAGGGAAGGTTCATCCATGAGATGGAGAGAGGCCACAACATGTACCGGACCACGGGCCCGGACGAGGCCCTCGTCTACTTCCTCCCCTTCAGCGTGGTCATGCTGGTCCACTACCTCTACGAGCCCGGGTCCCACGAGACACACGCCATCGGGCGGGCCGTAGTCGACTACATCGACGTCATCGCCGCCAAGCATCCGTTCTGGAACCGGAGCCTTGGGGCCGACCACTTCATGCTCTCTTGCCACGACTGGGTAATGATGCTGAACATCGCAATTTCAAGACCGGTCGAGAACAAGTCAATTTTAGCCGTTTGGCCTTCTTTGCACTAAAGCTTTTCGAAACCATAGTACGAAGTAACTAAGTGCATTACTCAAAGTCACTGCCCGTTTGGCCTTCTTTGCACTCAAAGGCTTGATTTCTAATATAGAATATATCATGTTAGCATGCCATGTCTCGGTTTCGCTAGCATCTTCGATCCTGCTGACGCCGCATTGCGCGATCCGTTTCAACTCTCCACAGGGGCCGCGCACGTCTTCCTACGTGCCCAACCTATTCAGCAAGTCCATTAGGGTCCTGTGCAACGCCAACACCTCGGAAGGGTTCGACCCCTTTAAGGACGCGTCGCTCCCGGAGATCAACCTCAAGACGGGGGAGATCTCCGGCCTCCTGGGCGGCCCATCCCCTTCCCGCCGCGGCACCCTGGCCTTCTTTGCAGGCCGCCTGCACGGCCACATCAGGTACTTGCTGCTGCAGGAGTGGAAGGACAAGGAGGACCCGGACGTGCGAGTCTACGACAAGCTCCCGCACGGGGTCAGCTACGAGTCGATGCTGAGGCAGAGCAGGTATTGCCTGTGCCCGAGCGGGTACGAGGTGGCGAGCCCCAGGATCGTGGAGGCCATATACACCGAGTGCGTGCCGGTGCTGATCTCCGACGGCTACGTGCCACCGTTCAGCGATGTCCTGAACTGGAAGGCCTTCTCTGTGCAAGTGCAGGTGAAGGACATTCCCAACATCAAGAAGATACTCATGGCCATTTCGCCGTCTCAGTACCTGAGGATGCAGAGAAGAGTGAAGCAAGTGCAGCGGCACTTTGTGGCCAACGGGCCACCGAGGCGATACGACGTCTTCCACATGACTGTGCACTCCATCTGGCTCCGCCGCCTGAATATCCGGATCACCGACTCGGCTTAAACCGGCAAGCATGCTGAGTTTGCGATCGGAAGGAGAGACTTGCTGCAGCATTTTTTTTGTATGTCTAGCACTGCAATTAGGGAAGAATTGAGTTAGTCTCATGGCTGTGTAACAAAGTTTTGTGAATATCATGTTCTTGGATAGACTACTTGTAAAAGGACACCGCACTTATTCTATAGCAGCCCAAACAGAGAGGGCAAGAAACCACCTGGGTGGGATTTTCTGTACTCAAAATGTTTACAATTATAAGGTTCTGAACAGTGCCAAAGTAAGATTGTATTGCAAAATTCACAGCCCGATTGGACAATCCATCATACAAAATTAAATTCAATCCTAAATTTTTCAATTTTGTCAATGTAATCATAACTTTGCATGAAATTTTAATGTAGTCATTTAGGTCAATGTTCACAATAATTCATTGACATGATAGTGTGCTGCGTAAGACCTCCAACAATGACCAAATAGCCACTTCAACGAGCTTTCAACAAAATTGGGCCAAAAAAAACTAAATTGAAATTTCACGCAAATGTTTAGGACAAAAACTGAATTGAGATCCTTTACCAAAAAAAAAAAAACTGAATTGAGATCCATATGATAAGTGTAGAATCGGTTGTATAATTTCTCCTCAAAATTGGCAACCTAATGGAACAAGTATAGTCGAATCAAGTAAGGTGTATCCAACTAGTAACTTGTTATCAAGGTTTTTCCAAGCAAGATTTTTAACAAAATAATAATTTTACATAAAAATTAATAAATAAATAAATAGAAAGAAGAGAACTGGGGTGGGGATTTTCCTATCCGAAATTCACACACAATCCTCTATAATACAAAACACGAAAAAAAAAAATTGCACGTTTGGTAACATTTCGTTTAAAGATTATTCTGGGAACGGAAATAGAAAAAAGTGTTTACTGCTCCTAGAACAATTTTTGAATAAAAAATGCGTTTGGTAAACTTGTTCCGAGAATAAAAAATGAAAAAACACATTTGATAATTTTATGTTATTTTTTTTGTTTCTTTTAATTTTTTAATATTTTTATTTTATTTTTCTTATTTTTCTTTCTTTTTTTTTTTTTTTTTTTTTTCTTCTTTTTGGCCGGTAGCCTCGCCTTGGCTGGGCGAGCTCGAACTCGCTTAGATCCGGCGAGCTCGAGCTCACCTAGCCTTGCCCCGCACCGGCGAGGCTCGGCCAGATCCGGCAAGCTCGAGCTTGCCCGGCCACCGGCGAGGCCCGAGCTCGCCCTAGCCGCCGGCCCTCGACGGCCGGGCGAGTCCGGCCATGGCCGAGGCCAACGACCGGCTAAAGAAAAAAAAAAAAAAAAAAAAGAAAAAAAGGAGAGAGAAAATTTGTTCTTAAAAATTATTCCGTAAACAATAAACACGTTTTTTTGTTTTTTATTTCTATTCCAAACGTGTTTTTGGGACAAAAAAAAAAAATTAAAACAAAAACGTAAACAAACTCACTTCTGTTCTTTTTTTGTTCCCTAAAACAAAACAAAAATAAAATAAAAATTTTGTTTATAAATAGAAATAAAGAACGTTAACCAACAGGCCGAATTAATCCATTTTGCTCCTTATCTTTTTTGGGGTTTCGAGTCGGTTCCCGCCAAAAAAAGAGAGAAAGCGTTCCTCTCGACACGCGTCTCCCGTGATTCCTCTCGCTGCCTGCCACCTCAGCCAGAAAGCTCTCCCCCGGCGATCTCTCTCTCTCCCTTCCTCATCGTCATCTCCATCTTCTTCGCTAATCTGTCTCTCTGTATCTTCGCTTCGGGAGCCGGCGATGGAGGTGCCCGTGGGATTCCTGGCCAAGCTGTGGAGCCTCGTCACCTTCCTCCCCTTCTTCTTCTCCCTCTTCCTCCTCGGCCTCCTCAAAGGTAAACACATCTCCTCCACGCTACTGCTCGATCGAGAACAAAACGCGTCCTTGCGTTGCGTTTAAGCGAGACTCCCCTGTCCGCATCCGACGGTGGTGATTCGCCCGTTGTTTTTTCTTTTCTTTTCGAACAGCCGCCGTGGTCGGCCCCGTCGCGGCCTGCGTCGTCGGGATTGGGAACTCGGCCGTGATCGCGGGGCTGTGGATCGCGCATCTCGCCTGGACTTACTACTGCGTCGCGAGGTAAAACGTTGCCGCCGGCGATTTCGCGAAATTTCGGGCTCCTCTTTTTTTTTTCTTTTTTCTTGTAATTTCGCGGTGGCGATGATTTCCAGGACCAAGAGGCTGGGGCTGATTCTGAAGATTCTGGTGCTGATAATGCTGCCGGTGCCGCTAGTCCTCTGGCCGGTAGTCGGGATTGCGGGAAGCGTGCTGGGGGGAGCCGCGTACGGGCTCTTTGCTCCCTTGATAGCGACCTTTGAAGCGGTCGGGGAGAACGTGACGGACAAGCTCTATCACTGCTTTCTTGTGAGTGCGCACTTTGGCTGCAGTGTCTGGTTTTGCTTCTGGAAGGTCCGCAGCGATTTGAAACGCGTGACTAGGAAACAGAGTGTTTGTGCTGATTTCCAGCACCGAAGATATTCTGAATTATAGTGCATCTCCAATACGATATGTAGGAAAATTGTCAACTGTGTTAGTGAATATGAAGATCTTCTCGATCACCAGTCAAAGACTTGTTAGGGGCGCATTGAGTGATGTTTATGAATTGTGGCCTTACAGAAGGTTGACAGCTAAAGGATGCAATTTTGTGTGGATGACTCAGCGTTTTAAAAGCTTTGCTTTGTGCGGCAGATGTCTGGCTAGTCACTGATAGGATATGGTATCTCTGGTTGCCATGGTACAATCTTAGCTGAAAAAAGAATTCGGAGAATCAGCTTGCATGAGTCCTTCTGTCATTGACCACTTTGCAGTTCTCTGCTAATTCCATAACACTTTTTTTTTAGTCAAAAAACCCTTCCAACTTTAGACTTCAGTCTTAACGGTAAAGTCGTGAACAGTAAAAACTTCATAGGCCGGATGGAACTTAATTGTGAACTGCTTTTGAATTGAACAAGGCGATCGTCTTTGTTAATGTTTCTCTTTCATTCTGAATAATATATTATAAGCAACAACTCTTAAGATCCCTTGTAGTTTTTGGACGCAAGCCACCACTCTATGTGAGAGTAATATGTTACCCAGCAAGGGACATGGGGTGCTTTTTGTTCGGGTCGTATATGCACGTAATCTCTTTCCTCCTGATAGCCCCGTCCTTTAATTTCATGTGCAGTCTTTTGTAGTCCGGTTTGTGCATAAGGAGTGTTAAATCATCTCAAAAAGCTTGTTTATGGGGTTCGTATGGGACTTGTTTACATGTAATAGCTTGGATAGTACTTGGTATTGGTATTGGATAGAACGCAACAGGAAATGTAACCGACTCCATTGAGTTGGGAAAAGCTTGGTGTTGGTTGTGTTTTTCTTGTACAGTTGGTCCTTTCTCATCTAATCTTTGCGTGGTAACTGGGAGTCCTTTCTTTCCAGTTATTCACTTTCACAACAATATGCAGTGCCCGTATCCCAATTATAAATATCATTTTTATGGTACCAGGATGGTCTTTGGTCCACAGTAGAAGGAAGTTGCACTGTGGTACAGGACTTCACAGATTTCTGCTTCCACTCCTACTTTTCCTTCATGGATGAATTGAGAGAGAAAATACAACCGGATGAAAAGCCCATGGACATCAAGTAAAGCTTTAACTTTCTGTCTTGTGACAATATGCAATATGGCAACTACGGGCCATTCACATTACGATATTATCTTTAGGTTATCAAAGTTGCCTGCTTCTTTGTTGGTGAGTCTGGTGGGGGTGGTGGTAGATGTTCCTTCGATCATGGCTGTTGCCCTGGTGAAAAGTCCGTATATGTTGTTCAGAGGGTGGAAGAGACTACTGGAAGACTTGATTGGCCGAGAAGGACCGTTTTTAGAGACAGTCTGTGTCCCATTTGCGGGGCTTGCCATAATTCTGTGGCCTCTTGCTGTTGTTGGAGCTGTGACAGCAGCTTTCCTTTCTAGCTTTTTTCTGGGGTTATATAGTGGAGTAGTTGCCTATCAGGTACTAAAAATCTGCCACCTTCTGAAACATCCTTGTATTTGAACAATTCTGCATCAGTGTGTTGATAGCTTTTCTTTATCCTCAAGTTTGATCTGAACAGAGATACCTAATTCCAGGAGGATTCGCTTCGAATGGGAGTCACATACATTGTGTCGGTTGTCTCATTGTTCGATGAGTATATTAACGATTTACTTTACCTGCAAGAAGGGTCTTGTCTGCCAAGGTGCATTGTGATCTTCTTTCATTTGATCATTCATGGTTGATAATCTGTGAGGAATTGTTCTATTACAAATTGATGTTTAAGTTTGAGCTACCAATTGACAGCCAGGCCCAAATATCGTCAAAACATGAATGCTAGCCTCGAGAGAAAGAATTCCAGCATCAACAAGGGATCAAGGGATGGCAAAGGAGGTCCATACATTTCAAAGCTCTATTCACAACAGTCGAGAACATTGAAGTGGGCAATCCAACATAGGCCAGTGCAAGTGAGAATAATAGACATACCACCTCAATCATCTTTTCAATATGATGCTTGCCAACAAAAATCTTATCTCTGCAGGTGTGGGATTGGCTCTTTAAATCATGTGAGATTAATGGTAGGATACTTCTGCATGAAGGTTTGATCGATGTTAAAGACATTGAGGATTGCATGTTAAAAGGAAATTGTAAGAAGTTAGGCATCAAGCTTCCTGCTTGGTCAATCTTACAGTGTCTGCTAGCTTCAGCTAAGTCAGAGACTGACGGTTTGCTCATCTGTACGTCTATCAAATCTGAGTATTCCTTTGTGGAATAGGAATAGTTCCATGTCATTTTAATGACTTCTCACAAATGTTTCAAATGGATTCACAGTTGATGATGTGGAGCTTACAACGATGAACAGTCCGAGGGACAGGATGTTTGAGTGGTTTATTGGGCCTTTGTTGATTATCAAAGAGCAAATCAAGAGCCTTCGGTTAACTGAAGCCGGAGATGCATGCCTTAGAAAGCTAGTCATGAGGTGCAAAAATGAAAAACCCGAGGAGTGGGACAATACTAGTTTTCCATCCGATGACAGTGTGAGAAGGGCCCAATTGCAAGCCATAATTAGAAGGTATTAGTATGCTTTCAATCTCTTGCCCCTAGGATAATGGGTAATACAAAAATGTACGCTATCAAACTGAATGTGCCGTGTTGTATTAGATTCGGCCCATGCTGTCCCCCCCTCAACTACTTGAAATCAAAAGGCCGATGGAATCCGTTTCTTTCATGCATTTACTTAATGGTTGCAGACTGCAGGGGATCGTGGCTTCCATGTCCCGACTGCCGACTTTTAGATGCCGGTTCAGAAATTTGGTGAAGGTGTTGTATATAGAGGCTGTCCACGCTGCTTCCTCAGCAAACCGAGTGGGAGGCATGGGCATCTTGAAAACTGGAAATGGTAGGGATAGCTCCACAGGAACTGCCGATGGAGAGGAAAGAGAAGCAGGGCCCATCCGCATGCCCGATGAGATCGTCTAGTGACTCTTTTTGCTGCGCGTGATTTAGACTGTATGTAGATGGTCATGCACTGTCAATAGCTTGGCAGCATTAGGATCGGTTTTGGATTGAGCCAGCAACTCAATTTACCAAGGTATGTACATAGGTATTCGGGTCGGCTAATGTTTTGGGTCACTTGTCTCGTGCTTTGGCCAAAACTTGTGGTCAGAATGTCGGACTTCTCGGCCAAACGGGGGATTTGCATATAGGTGAGGAGATACTTTTCAAGCCTAGCTTTCTTTAAGTCGGATAGCTAAGGACAGAAATGCTAGTTTTCTACAAGAGTTTAAGGTGTTTTTATTTTACAAAAAAACTCATATAAATGGATGTATTTTCATGGAAATTATTCTAAGGAAAATTCTTAATTTTTATTTATTTGATGGCTTAGAAAAAGTGATTTTATTTTTATTAGAAGGAAATTACTGTTCTCATCTGATTTAATTTTGTTGTTTTAACTTCATGAAAGATGTTTTCTTTTTTTTTTTTTGTAAATTTATTATTTTTGAGGAAGTCGAAAAATAGATTTTCGAAAATAGATTTTTCTTTAAATAAATGGACCTTAAAAATATGATAAAAGAATACTTGGCGATTTCTTGTGGAGCTTACACGTGAGGTTGATCATTTTTCTTTCACCGAAAGAAAAATAAGCCGGGACTGCTGTTGAACAATTAGCTCAGCTGCGTTAGCAGATTTATCCAGTGAAAAATAAGATGCATTGATATGAGTTTTGGTTATCTGAATTCAAGCAAACGCAAAAACAGTTTTTTTCTTTCGCCATCTTGTCAAAAATTATTTATTTTTTAAATCATTAAAGATTATAAGAGTTTAAATGTTGAAAGAAATGAATCGCAAGATTTTGATGAGTAAAATGTAAAATGTAAGCCCCTTCAAACAAATTAGTCATGTTACTACTTCAAAGAGTAATGTCAAGTGTCCATGCTGCAATTTCTAACCTCGATATTCAACTCATGTAGAGCTTGAGACAAACGTCATGCTCTTTTGAATAGCTCAATAGATGATATATTTATCTACAAGAAAAATCAACACATACGAAATTCAAGCTAAATCAATAAAAAAAAATTTAGCTAGTAAATATCATTCCATTCGTAAATTATAATTATAAATAAAGAAAATTACAAATAAATGCCTGAAGAGTCTTCATTTTCTCAAAACAAAAACTTGAAAATGGATATTATTTCAAATAAATATTTAAAATGTTCTCATTTTTTCAATTATGACTTTGAAGTGAATATTGTTTTAAATAAAAATTCGAAGTATTCATATCGCCTAAAAAAATGACCCTAAACTAAATTAGTAACGAAGGGCAATTTTGTTTTATAAAATTTTTAATTTTTAATTTTTTCCTTTTTTCTTTATTTTTATTTTTTCATAATTTTTTTTTAAAAAAAAAAAAAAAGGAAAACACGGGCTAGTTGTGTTTTTCCTTTTCTTAAGTTTTTTCTTAATTTTTTAAATATAATTTAACTTAAATTTAACTTGTGTTTTGATGAAAGTATTTTATTGGTCAGCTATGCCATAATTTGAAATGATTATAATTATTGAACTAATATTGCATTGTCATTTGAAATCCTTATTTGAAATAAGATTTATGAAATTTTCTCATTTAAATAGGTTACCTTTTATAGAAAATTCCTTAAAATTAATACTTTTTTAAAAATGCAAAATTGTTTTCGAAAGAAAAGGAAAAAAGCTGCCATCGGTTTTTCCCCCCCTTTTCAAACGCACGCCAATCCATCATTTATTTCCCTCTCTCAGCCCCAGCGCCTCCTCGTCTCCTCCCCTCCCCTCTCTCTCTCTCTCTCTCTCTGCCCTCCGATCGAACTCGGAAGCCCCCGCCGGCCGCCGGCCGCCGGCAATGGCGTCGAAGGACCTCCCCTCCGACGACCCCGCCGCCAACACCGAGACCGGCGGCGAGACCGTCGCCGCCCGGCGGAAGCGGTCCCGCCGCGTCAGCTTCGCCGACGTGGAGATCACCTCCGTCCACATCTTCAAGCGCGACGAGGACTACTACGACGCCACCCCTCCCTCCGACCCCAACCCCGACGGCCCGGACTCCGCCGACGCCGGGGAGGGAGCTCACGCCGAGCGGGGAGTACGGGAAGGAGGACGGCGACGAGGTCGGGGTGGGCAGGAAGTCGTTCCTCAGGCCGATTGGGTCGCCGTCTCCCGGGAGCAGCACGTTCGGCTCCGCGACTTCGAATGACGGTGAGTTGATTCGGGTTTTGCATTTCGAGTGCGATTCTTAGCTTAGCAGAGCTTCGGCTTTAACAAGAACATGGTATGCCAGGTGCATTCAATGGACTGGCTTCCCAATTGGATTTGTACTACCGTGCAGCAATGATGTTTACATCATTAATCATCTTAAGTTCACAGTCTTGGTGAATGAGCACAGAAGCTGCGGCTATGACATAACAGATTTTGACTCGCCATCGGTCTCTAAGGGTTATGAACCGGCACCACCGCTTGAGATTGTGGGCTTCACTGTGGCTCCTTGCAGTGTTAAACATGTCCAGGAATACATGAAAAGGCTCAAAATGTACGACAACATAGATTCAATGGAATGTCCCTCCGATCTCGAGACATTGCAGGCTGTGAGGGAGAACGAGAGGATATCCTTCACTTATGAGGTTCAGTTTGTGAAGAGCGATATCCACTGGCAATCTCGTTGGGACATTTATTTGAAGCAGAGATATTCGCGAATCCGTTGGTTCTCAGTAATCCATTCTCTGATGGCCATCCTTCTCTTAACTGGTATTGTCTTCGTGATATTCCTGAAGACAATATCTAGGGAACTCACACAATGTCGGGGACTCGATAAGCAGGCTGAAGCACAGACCCATGAGGAGCCTTCGGGTTGGAAGCTTCTTGCCAGCGATGCATTCAGGGAGCCAAATCACTTGAGGCTTCTCAGTGTGATGGTTGGAACTGGGGTCCAAATCACACTGACCGGATTTGAAACTGTAACTATCGCGGCCTTCTGCTACTTGACACCTGATGCTCGAGGATGGATACTGACATTGATACTGTCTACTCTTTTTGGGGAATCGTCGGTGGGTACATTGGCGTGCGATAGTAGAGAACGCTGAAAGGAAGTATTGATGGTTGGAAGTCAGTTTCGTGGTTGATCACATTTCTCTTTCCAGGAATCGTCCTAATCATACACGTCGCGCTCAACTTCATAATGTGGGTCAACCGTAGCACTGCCACTATTTCCATCTCCACGTCTGTGGCCATTCTATTGTACTGGTTCTGCATTTCAGCGCCAGTCACCCTGTTTGGAGGACTCCTAGCGACCTGGGCTGAGGCTTTCCAATATCCTGTGAAAACCAATCACATTTCTAGGGAAATCCTGGCTTGGACACTCCCCTTGTGACTCTTAGTTCTTGGTGCTGGGATGATCCCGTTCGGCACACTCGTTACTGAACTCATCTTCTTTCTGAGTAGCATATGGCTTGGTAGGTTCTACAGAGTGTCGAGGACCCTCTGCATTTGTCTCTGTCCCTTGTTATTCTCTGTGCTGAAACTTCCTTGATCGTTACTTATCGCAATCTACGAGCTGAGGACTGGAAATGGTGGTGGAAGTCTTTCTGTGCTTCCGGTTCGGCTTCCCTCTTTGTGTTCATGTACTGCATCAATTACTTGGTTTCTGACCCGAATGGTTTGAGCAGGCCTCCATCAGTCAGTTTATGTCGGTTACTTGCTCATCATGGCGATAGCAGCCCTGCTATCAACTGGAAGCATTGGTTTCCTCGCTTCGTTATACTTCGTGAATGCTTTCTTCTCATCAACAGAGATCTGAGTAGAGTCGACTTTTTCCAACTTCATCCATTGCTTGAGCTCCTTGCTTTGGGAAATGCTGACATCACCTCAATCGATATAGTAACGTCCTACTTTATTATGTATTGCCTGCCTTTGTCATGTTTCACTGTCGAAATAAGCACGAGATTGTTGTAAGTAGCTTAATGTTTCAAAGTAATGTATTCCCATCTATTGCACACATTTCCACTTCCATTGCTGTATCATCTGACAATCAAGTATGAAGCTTTACTATTAACAGTCTTCTTTGATCTGAAGGCGCCAATTGGTAGCTCTGCAGGAATGGCATCATCAGATAACATTTAGAACTCAAAGTTATAAATCTGAACAAGCTATGAGATACGTTGGATGGTAAAAATAGAAAAGAGAGGTGGATGGCGCGCGCCATTTAGCAGATAGATAGTACACGTGAGCAACTCAGAACCGCACGTGCATTCATACCAATTGATGTTTAGACGAATAAGTAAATAATGCTGAACCAAGTCTCTCCACAAACCTTATAATTCAGTGACTCCACAATTGAGTATATGGTACATATAAAAAGCACCATTCATAAATAGGCTCAGCATCAATTTTAACCAGAAGGCCATTCTCTAGAAACTACAGGAACAGCCCTTGAATGCCCTTAACAACAATAGGACTCCTTGCACGGCCTTGAAAGACTTCTTTTCACGGAACTTCTTAACCTTCAGGTGGAAAAGAACTGAAACAGTGAAACTTCATTTGTCTGTCGAATCGATGCTTGGTAGCTCCCTGGAGAGCCAACATTCTTCATAGTTTGAGCGACGCCATGATTGATCTTTACATATTGCAACCTTCAAGTGGAGGATTGGAAATGGTGGTGAAAGTGTTTCTATGCTTCCGGTGCGGGCTTTGATCTATGTGTCCACGTACTGCATAGTCTCCCTCCATCACAGTTTATGTCGGTTACTCACTCAGTGGCAATAGCAGCCCTGCTACGACCGGTAGCATCAGTTCCCTCTTTTCCTTCTACCTCATTAATGTTCCTTTCTACCTCATTCACCGTATCATACAATGCCTTTGTCATGTTGCACTGCCGAAAGTGGGACAAGAAGTATACGCCAACTCTTATTGTATTAAAACTGTGTTCTCATCTATTTCACATATTTCGGCCGTCATATCTACATCAGGTGACAATCAAAGAGGGAGCTTTGTTAAGAGACATTGATTTATCTCAGTCCATTGAGTCTTCTTTGAACTGACTGGCTGATTAGTCGTCCAAGCAAAGGGATAGTCTTCTGAAACTTCAGTTTTCCAAACAATGGATGAAGAGAAGCAGTAGCAGGATGCTCACGCAATAAATGAAGAAGAGAACTGAGTTCCTCTGCAGATGCAAAGTATGCTTGCATGCCTAAAATGCACAATGCTCTCATTATAACGACCGATTAGCATTTAGATGAATAAAAAATTTATCTTCATCCTAGTTTCTGAATTAATAAATTTTGAGACCTTATAATTTGCAAACCATTATTTTAAATTCATGAAGCATCGTTCGTGAATAGGATTGACATCAATGTAATAAGAACGCCATTTTTCGGCAATATAATAACAGTCATCAGATGGCTTTCACAACAATAGGACTCCTCACATGATGTTTGGTGTCCGACCATATCAGCTCGCCAAACGAGTAGTCCCCAGTCACACTGGCTCCTTTCGCCTTCAGCACGACCTTGAAAGACTTCTTTTCATTAATCTTCTTGAACTTCAGGTAGGCTGGCTTGACAAGAACCGAAACTCCATTCGGTTCCAGTATCGACGCCCTGTAGGTCCCTGGCAAGCCAACGTTCTTCACAGTTCGAGTCACCGTGATTGATCCCGAGAGCTCAGGAACCGTGATCGAAGGATAGTTGAAGTGTAGAAGACCAATGCGTTTCGAACAACTGTAGGCACCGTCAGAGAACGCCGAGATCTGCATTGCATTGTAGCCTAGAGAACACAATAAGTTGAGATAATCTTCGCTGCCCAGATCATAAACCAGGCCAGGGTCCATAGCACGGTTGGGTTGGATGTGTCCAGCTCCGTAACTGAAAGGAGTCGCCTTGTAGTAGGAGGCATTATCTGGTATCGTTGCTGCAAGCAAACAGGCTAGTTCGTCATGACCATATTATGTACAGGTTCAGTTCGCATTGTTTTCGGTGGAAATTGCAAGGGCGGCAGGTTTGTCATTTTCACTCCCCTAAGGTTCAGGGTGCCCATCAGACATAGCAGTTGAGCTCAGAATGTAGTCGAAGTATATCATTCACTCATACTCACCACTCGTCATGATTGCCGATCGAATTGCAGCAGGACTCCATTCTGGATGTAGAGTTTTCAGAAGACCAGCAATTCCGGAAACATGAGGACACGACATCGAGGTGCCCGACACAGCATTAAAAGAGACCCGGCGTTTATCGAATTTCCTTTCCGTCGGCCCCGCTGCTTCAGTGTAGGCAGCTATGACGCTGACTCCAGGTGCAGTTATATCCGGCTGGTCATAATCATGTCAGTAACTCAACTAGCTATTGCTACAAAAGCAGCGTGACTAAATCGGCGATGAACCTTCAAAGTACCTTTAGAATTTCGGGTATGATGGTGTTCGGCCCCTTTAAGGAAAAAGCCGCCATGAGTGGAGATGGCTTCACGCCCAAATTTGTCACTACGCGTGTGATCTGAGCAGTGGGAAACCTGTCGCAACGAAAAGTTGCGCAAACACATCAAATCACGCGGACAGAAGTTATGCCGGCCTCATGAGCTCGACCAAGAACAACATTGCGCCATGACCGAATCTGTCATTAGTGAGCAAAAGAGGAGCCTGTGTGCACTTACTTAGTTGATTTGATGTAACTGAAGATGGCGGCGCCGTCGCTGTAGTTGACGTTAGACGTGGGAAGGAAATGTGCTTCCGCCTTGATTTCGTTTCCCGGGGGGATATTGTTGGCAAGGACCATCCCGACCGCGCCGGCGCGGATGGCCTGCTCTCCCTTGTCGA
This sequence comes from Eucalyptus brandiana, assembly GCA_014182725.1. Classification (NCBI taxonomy): domain Eukaryota; kingdom Viridiplantae; phylum Streptophyta; class Magnoliopsida; order Myrtales; family Myrtaceae; genus Eucalyptus; species Eucalyptus brandiana. The sequence goes on along the minus strand of CM024668.1, from coordinate 8,575,558 downwards.
CCCCTGCGATTTCTCCTTGAAGGCAAACCAGGATCTTCCCCTTCACCTTCCTCGGATCAAGCGTTCGATCCATGCAGAATATTCTGTCTTATGCAAACATAAACGAATCATAGTTAGCAATAGAGTATATACCGAGCTAAGCGAAAGTGGTAAGTTGACGGGTTCAGCTCGATAGCACGGAAATGGTTGTGATCCTTACGCTTCATCGGGCGACACATGAGAAAATCCAGCATCCGCTGCGCTGATCAGCTTGTAGAACTTGCCTCCAGGCAAGGATTTCTGTGATAAGCTCGCACCCTTCGGGGCAAAAGGAGAAAGCAAAAGGACACATATATACAGAATTAGCAGTTTCCCGGAATCAGAAACGCATTCAACACTGATTTACACAATCAAAATCCCTGACGCGATGTGACAAACAGTAAAACAGTCTTTATCTCTTGTCCAGATTAGCTTACGAACCGACGCAACAATTAAGGGTCATGCTCGATGAAATATCGCTAATCACCTTGCGGACATTCATCATTTGAACATGCGATTTCCAGTGCATTCGTATGGTTTTTCTAATTGGTAATGTGTGTGTCAAACCCTAAGAACAGCTTCACGGATTGAGAGAGGGAGTCTGACCTTGAATCGCCTCTGATCGCCAATCACCACGTAGTTGGAGAAATCCCTGTCCATGGTGCTTGCCGCCACCGTGATCAGCCAAGGCGCGATGTTCGTGACCGTCTCGTAGCCGGCCCCAGTATTCCCGGCCGAGCAAACCACGACGATGCCTTTCGTCACGGCATGGAAGGACCCGATCGAGATGCCGTCGTTGAACAGTTGGGAGGGGGGGAAGCCAACGGAGACCGAGAGGACGTCCACGCCATCGTGTATGGCGGCGTCGAAGCCGGCCACGATGTCCGCGTCAAAGCATTCGTTGCCATCGACCGGTGACCAGCAGACCTTGTAGGCAGCAACCCGGGCCTTCGGGGAGCCGCCCTTGGCGGTGCCTGGGCCGTAGCCAAAGACACTGGCGCCGGCGACAAAGTTGCCACCAGCGGTGGAGAGGGTGTGGGACCCGTGGCCTTCATTGTCGCGGGGCGTGTCGAAGGAGGCGCTGAGGGGCCCCACCACGGGCCCCACCCCGAAGGCGTAGCCTTGGTTGAAGTATCTGGCGCCGATGAGTTTCCTGCGGATCGACGATTCCGTTGGCGGGACTTATCTTTGCATTTTCTTTTTTTAAAATCTATGTCCAAAGGGAATGTGTACGAATAAAATAAATTAAAAAGATTAAAAATTTTGAAAATAGGGTTGCCAAATTAATGTGTGAGAAGGAGATTTAGAAATAAGAAAATTCCTTATTTACAAATTCCGATTTTGCTTATTGAAGAAAAACAATGAAAAGTTAAAACAATGACGGTGGAGATGAAGATAGTCACGTCTCGTGAAAGTCGGCCAATTCTTGAGAAAAATAATAAAGGGAGGAAAAAGATGGTTTCATATGTCAAATCGAATTTTTTAAAAAAGGAAACATGTTTAATTGAATAACATCTTCCCTTTTTTATTTTTTTTTAATGTTACCTTGTTATGTAACTCTATGCAGATCAACACATTTTCAGGTAACTCAAAGATTGCAAATAAATTCATCATTTGAGAAATTTACATAATAGACTTGGACCTAAAGAAAACCTTGATTTTCCAAAAGAAGGGTAAGTGGTTGCGCCACCAATGGTGTTACTCGAGCTCGACAAGGCCGAGTTCAAGGCTTGACAATACCGGATATAGCATCATGAACCCTAACCAAATGTAGGGGTGAAGCAAGCTCGAGAGAGGAATTGACGGTGGGTGCTCGTGAAGTGGTCGATGACATTGGACGGCAAAAGTCACAGCTAATAATTGGCAGGCCAATACAACTTCAAATGAAGTTTTACTTTTTTTTATTATAGATCCAAGAAGAAGGTAAAAGTATAATAAAAGATGGATTCAACTTTATTGTGGAATGGATTAGATTCAATACTTAAGAATAGTTTAAGGGCCATATTAAATATATCAAAAGTTCAAGAATAACATTACACATTAAGTTAAAGTTTAAAAACTATCATGATCATTATCCCTCCTTTAATCATGTCTGTAGGTTGTATCGTACAAGTTGTTCGAAGTATGTCTTATTTCTATAGGTTTGTTTGCTTAAAAGAAAACTTTTTCCAGTAAATTTTTTTCGACTTTCTAATATATGGATGATAGAAAATTAATCAATATACAAAAAACGTTTTTCATAAATTGAAAACAACATGCTTAAATCGGGAAAAACGACTTGCCCTTATGGCAAGAAGGAATTAATTTTCCCTAAACCATCCAACAAATGAGAAATAACCATTTTCTTTTATCGCGAAGTTTTTAATAAAACAAAAGCTACCTAAGACCTAGTTTATAACCATGAAATAGTTCGAGTTGAAATAGTTCATAACATGGCCAACTCTATCTTAAAGAAATTTACCTTAGATAGAAATGCTTAAAAGACTTCGGACACTACCACTAACCACAGTACCAAAAGATATGATAGGAAAGTACCCTTTACCTTCTCGAAAGGAGCTGGGTGGAGAAAAGTCAGCGTTTAGAAAATGGCAACCTTTTTTTCTTTTTTCTTTTTTCCTTTCGGGGTTGAGCGAGGAAGGATAAGAAAGTGGGAGAGTGGGAGCAAGCAAAGAACCTGTTGCAGCGAAAGAGAAAGCGAGGATCCGTGTCGTTTTGGCAGATTCCTTTCCACTTTGGCGGAATCGGTCCAAACCCCTGGTCGCTAAAGCTCTTGGATTCCGGCCACACCCCTGCATGCGCCAAAACCCCAATCGATCACATCTTCTTTCCCCATTTTTTGCACCGAGGCTTGTCAATTCCAGGTCCAACATAGCAATCGCAGCAAAGAAATCAAACCCCACGTGAAGAGCTTGTGTTTTTTCTCGACGTTTTTAATCATGAGGGTGCGCTTCACCTACTCCGGAAAAGAGGGTTTGTCTGGGGCAGCTTTTGTGGGGATTGTTCTCTGTGTATTTTATGGTTTTGGGCCCCGGCTATGATTGAAAGTAGAGGGAGCACATGTGATGGCCGAGACTACCAAGATGTCAATTTAGGCTCTATCTCCATCCTTAGCATAGTACCACCTAAGGAGTTTTAGGCATATAGCTCACAAAATGCCCAAAGACATGATGCATTTCCCTCCTAGTACCTTTGACTAGTATTCAAGATTTGACCCATGTGCCACGCATTCGCAATTAGATCCACAAGAAGTGGATAGAGAATATGAAGATGATACGCACCTCTAGAGCAAATTCCTCCACAATTTTTCATTATTATTTTCCCGTTTTGCATGCATTTTTTTATGGACTTTCGATCATGCAGCTACACAGGTTGTGCTCCTCTAGTCAGCAAGCAAAAGACAACATCCAACAATTTTCGATTAAATAAAGTTTTCCTCATGGGTTCGAGGAGAATCTTTAATTTTCGAGCAAAAGACAACATCCACACGTGTCCATCATTAATGGCAGAATCTTATTATATCCACTAGCTTACTGAGGATTAGGCACATTGGAGTGTGCTCGACTCGCTATCTGTTTCTTTAATATCTACCCTCTTATATTATGGCTCAACCTGTATCATGTGCGTAGGTCAATAAGTTGACAACACAAAGTCGATAGCTTGTGAAAATCATTAGATGGGTATCGATAGTTATAATATGATACAGATTGAGACACGATGAACTACGATCCGTCTTAGAATGAAGAGAACATGCGCTGACCGAAGCAAGAACCGAACATGGAGAGTAAACGAAAGTTGGAGATCTTGAAACATTCGCATTTCTTTATGATAGATAAACGACCTGAAAACCTTGCTCTGGTTGTAATGTAAGTCAACGTTTGTGGGTTTCGTGGGACTTATATTATTTTTCGTCAAGAAAATATGATGTTAGACTAGATAAATGAATAAATAAATAGTGGGTCGAAGTGGCTTGCCTGAGTCCAGATTCCCAATGATGATATCTTCACCAAATCGAGCCTTCTTCCAAATTGACTCGGAAGGAATCACGCCGTTTTGCTCGAGGCCTAGAAACTCCCACGATCTTGTTGTGTGTAGTTTCTTGCCCTGGTTCAGAAAAACCGACACCACTCTTGGGTGCTCTGCCAAAGATTAGAAAACCAACAATAAGCATTCAAGATGGAAAAGAAAAACTAAGTGCCTCCTTGGCGGAAAAACGAAATTCGAACAATTAGAGTTGATTTATTTAGCAATGTGACGGGCTAAGTTTGGATTTTCAATCGAATATTATTGATACACTTGACGCACGCGTCTTGTCAACTGCAATAGTCTTTCTCAAAGTTTCGTAGATGTGTGGAAACATTGCTCTTTTGTTAATTATTTGGAGGGTTTGCGCTAAAAAAAAAATGCATAGGATGGAACAACAAGCATTGTGGGAACCAAAGGTTGCACGACTTGTCATCAAGAAGCGCAAGTTGCACTCTAAGTTTATGATAGAAGCAAACAAAAAGACTGTTGTTTTTGGTGGTCAAAACTCCAAACCAAGGGAGAAAAAAGGGGTCGGAGCTTACTGGCGATTTGGGCAGCTACTTCATCTTCAAGAGTTGCGGCGAAGCCATTGATGTGCCTCGTGTACGAATAGAAGATGGCCTCCTCGGCGTCGTCCCAGCTATACAAAACATAGTCATCAATGCGTACTATAAACCGATAAGAAGAAGTACAAGAAGTGGTTGTGGTGAACTTTATCTGCATCGAAATGCAATACCTTCCCAAGAAAGAGCCAAGAAACTCATGGTGAGACTCCGTCACTCGACTCAGATCAGCCAACGAAGCGTCCCGGCCGTGCGAGTGAGATCCCAAGTAAACCACGTACGACTTCGATTCCACGCACACGGAGACACACAAAACAGAAAGAAAATATTCATGATGATGGTGATGATGAGATGATGATGATATCTGTTAAGATACGACCATCTTCAAACCAAGACTAGAATGGAGAGATTCCATCGCTAACGGAACAGTGCGAGTAGGCTTTGAATGCTCACCTTTTTGGCAGCAAACGCGGGCGCCTGGTGCGGTGTTAACGAAAGAAGAAAGAGCACGAGAAGGCGAACGGAGAGGCTCATGGCAACTTCCCTCTGGAGGGCACTTGCATCACCCCCTTGCAGGAACGGTAGAAAAGAAGTGAAGATGGCTGTGTTCTATTTATAAACTTAGTTGGCACAATTAAAAGGTGCACGGCACATGTGGTGATGCTTGTAGTGACATAATAAAGTAGTGACATAATAAAGTTTCTAAAGAAGACATTGACAAGATGAATAAAACAAAGTCCCAAGACCAAGACCTGTGACTTTGAAGTTTCTAGCCAAGAGCAGATTATAGGGACAGAGCCGCGATCAGCTATAGAACAAATAAGGGGAAGAAAAAAAAAGACAAAGAAAAGACAAAGGAAAACGAAAAGAAAAGAAAATAAAATAATTCAAATTTTGTTAAAATATTATTAATGTCCACGTTAGCGTCATCTATGCCACGTAGAATGTCGGCATCCACATTAGTAATCTCAAGCCAAAATTGGCCAGATAGACTTAATTGACAAAACGCGAAAATCTTATATATTCAGTTGGCACAATTAAAATGTTTAAGACTTGATTGGCAAAAATGTAATAGGTTTAAGAATTTGTGGATAATTTTCCCATTTACAAACCTTGTTGCTCAATAATCAAAGAGACATCTAGAGACACGATAGAAGTGACACGACCGACTTGTTGTTTTGCCTATATTGTATGCATTTCATGTTGAGGGCAAAATTTAGCATTCGCCAAAAGGAAAATGATATTTGAAAAAAAAAAAAATGGTGGCCCCAAGGCATCGACAGGATGTGAACCATTGCTTCCTCCAGGACGTGAGTAGCTGATACTTTTAGGTATATTCTTCAAACTAAATGTTTATATTATCTGAAAATTATTGAATTTCGTGGAGCTAGTGGATGAATTAATACTCAAAACACAATGCAGCCCTTGTCTTTATATACTGCATTAAGGTAGTAGATAATGCAAAGGCAAAGCTTTATGCAACATATAGATAAATATAAGTGATTTTACTTACCACATACATAACATCAATGCTTGCAAGGAATGTACTTTCTATTGACTCTATTGAAATTTGCCAACACCGAATCGGAAGTATCCAATAGATGTCAATTGAAAGAGTTTGTTACTTTCTTGAGGAATAAATTTTCAATGAATATCTAAATTTGAACTCTATAGGATCCCAATCCCATCATATGCAAGTGTTGGGTCTGCATGCACGTACGTTAATTATTGATGCGATGGATGAAAGGTCATTTCCTTTTTTCAAACCCTTCTCTCTCTCTCTCTCTCAAAAAGCTGCACGGCACATGTGGTGATGCTTGTAGTGCAAAAAGCTGCACAGCACATGTGGTGATGCTTGTAGTGACAAAATAAAGTTTCTAAAGAAGACATTGACAAGACGAATAGAACAACATCCCAAGACCAAGACCTATGACTTTGAAGTTTCTAGCCAAGAGTAGATTATAGGGAGAGCGCGGCGATTGGCAAGAGAAGAAAGAAGGGGAAGAAAAAAAAAAAGACAAAGAAAAGACAAAGGAAAAAGAAAATAAAATAAATTAGAAATTTGTTAAAATATTATTAATATTTACGTTAGCGCCGTCTATCGCCACGTGAAAGTCGGCATCCACGTCGATGTAATCTCATACCAAAATTAGTCGGATGACTCAATCGGTGAAACGCGAAAATATTATATATTCAATTGGCACAATTAAAATATTTAAGACTCGATTGGTAAAAGTGTGATAGGTTTAAGAATTTGTGGACAATTTTCCCATTTACAAACCTTGTTGCTCAATAATCAAAGAAACATCTAGAGACACGATAGAAGTGACACGATCGACTTGCCGTTTTGCCTATATTGTATGCATTTCATGTTGAGGGCAAATTTTAGCATTCGCCAAAAGGAAAAGGAAAAGGAAAAGGAAATTTGAAAAAAAAAATGGTGGCCTCGAGGCATCGACAGGATGTGAACCATTGCTTCCTCCAGGACGTGAGTAGCTGATACTTTTAGGTATATTCTTCAAACTAAATGTTTATATTATCTGAAAATTATCGAATTTCGTGGAGCTACTGGGTGAATTAATGCTCAAAACACAATGCAGCCCTTGTCTTTATATACTGCATTAAGGTAGTAGATAATGCAGAGGCAAAGCTTTATGCAACATATAGATAGATATAAGTGACTCTACGTACCACATACATAATACCGATGCTTGCAAGGAATGTACTTTCTATTGACTCTATTGAAATTTGCCAACACCGCATCGGAAGTATCCAATAGATGTCAATTGAAAGAGTTTGTTTCTTTCTTGAGGAATAAATTTTCAATGAATATCTAAATTTGAACTCTATAGGATCCCAATCCCATCATATGCAAGTGTTGGGTCTGCATGCACGTACGTTAATTATTGATGCGATCGATGAAAGGTCATTTCCTTTTTTCAAACACCGCATCGGAAGTATCCAATAGATGTCAATTGAAAGAGTTTGTTTCTTTCTTGAGGAATAAATTTTCAATGAATATCTAAATTTGAACTCTATAGGATCCCAATCCCATCATATGCAAGTGTTGGGTCTGCATGCACGTACGTTAATTATTGATGCGATCGATGAAAGGTCATTTCCTTTTTTCAAACACCGCATCGGAAGTATCCAATAGATGTCAATTGAAAGAGTTTGTTTCTTTCTTGAGGAATAAATTTTCAATGAATATCTAAATTTGAACTCTATAGGATCCCAATCCCATCATATGCAAGTGTTGGGTCTGCATGCACGTACGTTAATTATTGATGCGATCGATGAAAGGTCATTTCCTTTTTTCAAACACCGCATCGGAAGTATCCAATAGATGTCAATTGAAAGAGTTTGTTTCTTTCTTGAGGAATAAATTTTCAATGAATATCTAAATTTGAACTCTATAGGATCCCAATCCCATCATATGCAAGTGTTGGGTCTGCATGCACGTACGTTAATTATTGATGCGATCGATGAAAGGTCATTTCCTTTTTTCAAACACCGCATCGGAAGTATCCAATAGATGTCAATTGAAAGAGTTTGTTTCTTTCTTGAGGAATAAATTTTCAATGAATATCTAAATTTGAACTCTATAGGATCCCAATCCCATCATATGCAAGTGTTGGGTCTGCATGCACGTACGTTAATTATTGATGCGATCGATGAAAGGTCATTTCCTTTTTTCAAACACCGCATCGGAAGTATCCAATAGATGTCAATTGAAAGAGTTTGTTTCTTTCTTGAGGAATAAATTTTCAATGAATATCTAAATTTGAACTCTATAGGATCCCAATCCCATCATATGCAAGTGTTGGGTCTGCATGCACGTACGTTAATTATTGATGCGATCGATGAAAGGTCATTTCCTTTTTTCAAACCCTTCTCTCTCTCTCTCTCTCTCTCTCTCTCTCTCTCTCTCAAAAAGCTGCACGGCACATGTGGTGATGCTTGTAGTGCAAAAAGCTGCATGGCACATGTAGTGATGCTTGTAGTGACCTAGGTTGCACCGACACGGACACGCGACACGCGACACGACACGACACGACACGCCGACACGTCATTTCTCAAAAGTAAAAAATTTCGACACGTTCCGACACGTTATATATTAAATAAATTTATAATTAAAAAAACCTACAATGAATTTACACTAATAATTCAACATACAGTATTTTTATTTTTCAAAATTATTTTTTAATTTATTTAACAATTTTTTCGATTAAATAAAAGGTCCCGAGCCCTTCGATTAAATAAAAAGCGTCCCCCTCCCCCTTCCCCTCCCTCGGCGCTCAAACCCCTTCGATTAACACCCTCCCGCGCCCAAATTCCCTTTTCCCTCGTTTCTTTCCCACCCCCAATTTTTTTCACTTTTTCTTCCCTCCACCTGACACCTGACACCGTCCTTTCCCCTCCCTCCTGTCACTTCCCCTCCTCCAACACGCCAAATCCCTTGTTTTTATTCTTTTATTCTCAAAACCCTAGCAATGCTTCTTCTCCTCCTCCTCGCCGCACGAAGCATTTCCTCTCTTCTTCCTCTCGATTTCTGCTTGCCAGGGATGGAATGCGCGGTCCCTGTGCGCTGAGAGGCTGCACACCGCCGCGAACTCCTCCTCCCCCTTGACGCCGCCGCCGCCGCCCCGCTTGACGATGCCGCCCTCCCCACGCGCGCCTCCCTCGTGAAGTTGCTCATCACAGCCCTCGCCTCAGTCTCTACTCTCTTTCTGGCCGTCTCTCGCCGTCGCGGGCTCGCCTTCGCTCGGCTCACGGCTTTGTCTCTCCTCCCTCACCCTCGGACACGCGTGTCGAAACGTGTCGACAAAAGTTGACCCCGTGTCGATAAATCCGACACGCGGTCAACGCGTGTCCGAGCGTGTCGACGTGTCCGACACGCTCCGACACGTGTCGAACACGACACGGAGGCACATATAACGTGTCCGTGCAACCTAGGTAGTGACATGATAAAGTTTCTAAAGAAGACATTGACAAGATGAATAGAACAACATCCCAAGACCAAGACCTGTGACTTTGAAGTTTCTAGCCACGAGTAGATTATAGGGAGAGCGCGGCGATCGGCAAGAGAAGAAAGAAGGGGAAGCAAAATAAAAGACAAAGAAAAGAAAAGAAAATAAATTTGAAATTTGTTAAAATATTATTAATGTTGATATTAGCGCCATCTATGCCACATAGAAGGTCGGCATCCACGTTAGTAATCTCAGGCCAAAATTGGCCAGATTGACTCAATTGGTAAAACATAAAAATGTTATAAATTCAGTTGGCACATTAAAATATTTAAGACTCAATTGGCAAATGTGTAATAAGTTTAAGAATTTGTGGACAATTTTCCCATTTACAAACCTTGTTGCTCAGTAATGAAAGAAACATCTAGAGACACGATAGAAGTGACACGACCGACTTGTCGTTTTGCCTATATTGTATGCATTTCATGTTGAGGGCAAATTTTAGCATTCGCCAAAAGGAAAAGGAAAAGGAATATGAAATTTGAAAAAAAAAAATGATGGCCTCAAGGCATTGACAGGATGTGAACCATTGCTTCCTCCAGGATGCGAGTAGCTGATACTTTTAGGTATATTCTTCTAATTAAATGTTTATATTATCTGGAAATTATCGAATTTCATGGAGCTAGTGAGTCCCTTGTCTTTATGTAGAGCATTAAGGTAGTTGATAATGCAGAGGCAAAGCTTTATGCAATATACAGAAAAATATAAGTGACTCTATGTACCACATACATAACAACAATGCTTGCAAGGAATGTACTTTCCGTTAACTCTATTGAAATTTTCCAACACCGCATCCGAAGTATCCAATAGATGTCAATTGAAAGAGTTTGTTACTTTCTTGAAGAATAATTTTTCAATAAATATCTAAATTCGAACTCTATATGATCTCATATATATTTAGATGCGTATTGAGATGATATATTTTTCATTTTCAAAAGATGATATCTTTCTCGAGATAAGTTGAAAAAATGCCGGTCTTTCGCTGAATGGATAGGATCCCAATCCCATCCTGTGCGAGTGTGCAGTCCGCATGCACATACGTGAGTTATCGATGCGATCGATGAAAGGTCATTCTCATTTTTTCGAACCCTTCTCTCTCTCTCTCTCTCTCTCTCTCTCTCTCTGAAAGGTGCACGGCACATGTGGTGATGCTTGTAGTGACGTAATAAATATTCTAAGCAAGACATCGACATTACAAATAGAACAAACTCCCAAGAACAAGACCAAGACCCGTCACTTCCAAGTTTCAAGCCAAGAGCAGAGCGTAGGGAGAGGAGCGTTTCCTTCGGGCCTCGGCAAAACAAAACGTGAAGAAAGTCCAAATGGAAATTGATGGATTTGATCGAGCTTAGAAACTGAATGCTTCGGATTCTCTTCCACCATTGGTCAACTACATGGGAAATCGAGAAGAATGGTCGGTTTTGGGTAAAGCGAGACCAAAAGAACTCCTGTTTCCTAGTATAAGATTTTTCTCAATATACTTTGGGAGCAATTGCGACCGTCGATTTTGGAAAAACAACGATACCCGGATCCATTTGAATCTGCTTACGGATCAAAATAAATGGTTCGGGTCGCGTTTATAAGTACAGAGAAAAAAGTTCTGCGATGTATGTTCTTGGAGATATTCTCCATCTAAGAACATCCAATTTGCCTACCAACGTCCTAAACTACCCTCTATCAGTGGAAAAAATGAGTTTTGTCCGAAAGCCCCACACCAATGATTGTTGCCTTGGCAATAAATATTTTATGTTAAGCTAGTGCTCCCAGCACTATGAGCAAGCTGTGCGAAAAATCGCTTCCTTTTACATTTGCTGCAGTCGCCCACGACCGGCCAGGGCTTTGCCGTCCTCACCAAATCTAGTGAGGTCTCGATCTCACTCGTGGCCAATGAGGGTCAGCTAGAAATCCTCGTTGGGCTTAGGAAAAGAAAGAAAGAAAGAAAAATAATAATAATAATTAAAAAAATTATAAAAATTATCCACGTCAACCCCGACCATCCTACATCAATTGTGCCATGTAAGACAGCTCTTGTCCGCATTAGTCCGCATTAGCAATTGCTGGTCAAAATTGATTAGAATGACTAAATTGCCAAATCGTCAAAAAGTTTAGGACTAAATTAGCAAAATTGAATCATTTATGACTAAATTGGTACAAATACAATAAGTTATGGCTTTTTTGGCAATTTCCTCACATGTTCCGTCACAACACATGCATACTTTTCTAGCTTTTTTATGTGCATTTCAATCTTTAGGTTTTTTTTTATGTCTTTCCTTTTTTTACTAACAAATTTTCTTATGTCAATTTATTTTTATCATTCGATAAAAATATCTAACCAAGTAACGTATTCTATGAAGAGCTTTAAGTAGGTCAAATGTTTTGGTATGTATATGCATGTATTTTAGTGACATAGGTTGGGTCGGTAAAATTGTATTACATAAAATTGGATCAATACGGGTTAAATTGATCAATTTGAATCGGATCATTTTCGACTCAACTCATCTATTTAATGGGATGGGCCCACTTGTGCATACAACAATACATGTTTAACAACCGTAACCCTTCAAAACTGGATGAAGACACATTCCAAAAGATCAAAGCTGACCCACGACTGCTAAGGATCTGTCGAATGACCTCGCAAAAGATGAAATACCTGTTTTCGCAGTTAATAACTGCTACGAGAAAGCTAAACCAAGCATGCTCCGAGTCCGTGTGAAGAGAGCTTGTTACCAAAGGGGGAGCATTAAGTTGGTTTGTGAAACTATCATTGAGTGGATTGCTAGATAGAAAAGCCTGCAAATGGCCATGGGCTATGGCCTCTTGACCATGGAGTAAAATTTTCCAATTGATTTAGGCAGCTATTTTGAGAAATACACATATAAAGATATATGTGTGTGTGTGTGTGTATATTAATTTTTCAATTTTAGAGTATATTAATTAGCCTTCTCATTGTTTATAAATTTGCTAGTGTAAGCACCAGACGTTTGCTAAGAAATGCAAAATGTTAAACAAAAGGTTAATCGACAAATTAAGGGAAGTTAATCGATTTCCGCATCGTCCAAACATCATCTTACCGTATATCATATTCCTTTGTAAATTAGCCTGTGCATATATAATATTAACAGAGATCATGGACCAATTAAAAACTCAATGATGAGAACCCTACATGCATTAATCAAGCAAAGAAATCATGAACCAATTAAAAACTCGTTCTACTAGAAAGTCACATGAAACACGTTTCTATATACTATCATAGTCTTATTGATATCTGTCCAATCAATTGGACAATCAACTTTAGTACCGTTAGGGAAAAAGCTGCTAGAACTCAACGAATATCACAGTCCTAGATTTCTACAATCTACTTGCGGTTGAATCTTTTCTGCAGTGTGATTCTGCAGTAGGCAAAGAAGAGAAATTAGCTTCCGAGGAAATGGAAATAGCTCAGGTTCTATGCTTGCTCCTCAGCCTTCTCTATTACACATGGCAAAGAAAGGTTTTCTTTTCTTGTAAAAACTTCTTGTATACTTCTTTCGATCCTTAAAACCAATTCCTTCCTTTGTGCAACAAGTTTCTTTTTGGACAAGGACCTCTTCAGAGCCTGCTTCATATTCTTAACAAGTATTACAACTAATTTCTTTCTTCAGGAACTTTTTTCACATTTCTTGTGGACAATCCTAAGTACACCACTAATGTTATTTTTGTTTTCGATTATTACCCCGGATGGTGACTGCAATTTTAAGAGCCTTCGAGCGATTTTCTTGCGTTCCAAATTTCGGGCAGAGCAAGCACTTCGGATTCCTACCGTTCATGTTGGACACCTTGACCACCACCTTTTTATGCAAGCATAAAGAACCGGGATCATATATATCAACATTTTCTTGTAAACAAATCAAACATTAGTGTCATACTAGATTTCGCACCTTAATCATGGTCATGGTCCGGGCAGTACTTGTTGGCTTAGTGAATGATTTACGGCTTTTAAGGGCGTCAATAATAGGCATTTTGTTCCACAAAATCAATTTTTAGCTAGAGAGAGAGAGGGAGGGAGGGAGGGAGACCAACAATGAAAAAGTTGAAGGGAGAAGGAGAATCGAGGAGCTGCTATTAGGGATGTGCATGATCCGGGCAGACGATTCCTAGCTTAGAACCAAAAACCACCCGCTAAATACCGATTTTGAAAAATTGGAATCGGGAATCATCCGTCAGTTGTATAGATCCACCCGGGAACCGAATTGCCAGTCCAATCCAATTCCCGAGTAGATCCATGGAACCGGCCTTTAATAGTCAATGAAGCAACAACCACCCAGAACCAGAACAAGAGTTGGCAACCTTTTTTTTTTCATTTTCCCTTTCGTTTTCGTAGCAAAAACCCTGTCCGCCTGAGAGTTCTACAAGGGTTTATGCAAAACTCCGTCACTGCAAAGCCCAGCTTGCTTGTTGCCATGGCTTTGCAATTAATGGGTTTTGCTAATTACATGTTGAAGAGGTTTTGTGATAGTTTGGGGTATTTGAATAGATTTAATAGGATGTCGGCTAAGCTAGAGAAAGAGGGGTCTGGACTCGGGACTCTGGAGTGGAGGACATTAGACTCGTCTAGCACACAGTGCTTCTTAAGTTGGCGAACATGAAGACAATGATGGCAAGAAGAGGGGAAGCTATTAGGGATCTTAGGAAGTGTCTAGAAATTTTTTTAATATTAAAAATTAATATATTATTATAATATGACCAATCCAATCCAGATGGACAGGTGGGCAGATCTACCTATGGAACCAGGAACCAGGCCAATTCCTTTAAAAACCAACTGTTCTGAGTAGGGCTGTCGATGGGTCGAGTCGGGTTGAGTTTTGACGTTACCCGACCCGACCCAAATAATAAGGCAATGTGTTCCAACCCAACCCAACCCGACTCAACCCAAAAAGCATAATACCTCTAGTAATAATGCGGGTCGGGTTTTGGGTTTACATTTTTCCCCCTCCTTTTTCTTTTTCCCCTTCTCACCTCTTCTTTTATCGCCCAACGAATTTCCCATTGGGTTCCTCTACTAGCCAAATTTTGAAGCATCGCAGTACATGGTCTCTACTAAGTTGAATAAAAGTGAAATTCGACAAAACCAAAAGTGAATGATATACACCTAAAGAAGATGACACATCCTTTGCATGCATAGCAAGAAAACATAACTTCTTATCAGGAAGTAAAAACGGATAAATGAAATAAATGCGCCTTTGCTAATCATTCCCAATTGCCCTTAAGCTTAGCAGTATCACAAACATAAGAATTGGACAATTTCGACACACCAGAAAATGAAAACTTGGGAAAAAAGAATGCTAGTCTTCCATTTAAAGATATCCCATTGTCTTAAATAACTCAAAAAGGAAAAGATTCTCATGTCAACTGAGGAAAACAGAAACTCCCTGCACGCAATCTCAACTTAATCCCAGTAAACACAAAATTCAGTGTCATCATAACAAAAAGTTTCACCAAAAGTAAACTAAATTCTGCTTCCTCAAACCCAGACTGAGAGGATGTAGTCCTCAATACAGATGATGCATCAAGATGAACCAAAAAATCAATCATCTACTTAATGTTTCAAAGCAAGAAATAAGTTCAAGAAAAGGAAAGTCATATATGTATCCGAGATGAGATCACCTTATCACAACTCATACTCTTGAAGAAAGCCAAGAAAGAATCGAACAAAATTACACTTTCGCCAAGAATCCACGGATGGTGAATTTGTTTATTTTAATTGAAAAGGAACAAAAGAGATGAAAGAAGAGAGAGTTCATTCGAATAGAGGAACAAGATTTTGCAAAACCAACAAGCGAAAAGGAACAAACTTTTCTACACAATCCAAAACAAGAACCAGAAACCACATAAAAAAACAAACACGGAATGATCACCTACGAAGAACACACGGAGTTCCAAGCAAAGCACTGTGAGATTCAATGTCGTTCTCACTTCACACAAGCATTGGACAGAAAAACAGAGCAAGCTCCGAGCTTTCCAACAAAAGTTCGAAAATTAGGACGAAGGGCGACGAGAAAACGAAAACCCACAAGAAGGAAAAAAAATGGAGGAGAGGGTGGTGCCTGTAATAACGATCATAAGGCGAGACAATGAACTGCCAGAGCTTGATTCCCCGGCTGCAAGGGACGAAGATGGCTCGAAAGAGGAGTGATGGCGGAGATCTTACCGCTAAGCGAAACCTTAGAATGCAAGAAGCAAAAAAGAGGGCGGCGGCAGACTTGACGAGGAGGCGCAGTTGTCGACGGCGGCGGCCGTGGAGTTGATGAGCGGAGAAGGTGCAATCTTCGACGGCAGCAGTGTCAACGAGAGGAGACAGCAAGAAGGTAGAGTCATTAGGGTCTTATGCATTTGGCTTTGGGTAAGGAGTGTTTTGTGTTTGGGTGACGTGTTTGTTTCATTGTTTGGAGTAAATGATGTGTTCACAGACCAAACAATGTTTCGACCTAACCCGATCCAAAACATGTTTATTTGCTTGTTTTGTAATCATTACCCAAACAATATTAAAACTTAAAACATATACTCAACTTGTTTCGTGTTCGGTTCATGTTTGGGTTGTGTTCGGATCGGGTCGGGTCGAGTTTTTGGACACCCTAGTTCCGGGCAGTTTCGGTCAAATTTTGGGCCGTTCGGGCGGGTCCTAGTTCCTTTGCACACCGCTAGCTGCTATTGAGTGAACTAGCGATCATGTGAAGGGAGATTGGAGAGAAATCCATTCTACCTTCATTGCATATAAATGGCTTAGCGAACTCAAGAGACAGAGTCAAAGACTAGCTACTTTTCGACCGATAAAGACTCGCCCGATTTGTTGGTCTAAACATGCCAAGTGTGCTCGACTCTGGCTCGGCTTCTTGAATGGTTACGTTGTATTATACGGTTGAGCAAGGGCGCTCAAGTGCACAACAAGTACTCAATTTCCTCCGTTGTATCACATACTATGAGAGCTAACTGATCACTTTCTCACCTTGCTTACCTTTTGGACTATAAGAGCTAACAAATTGACTTAAAAAATCTTCTAAACTACTCGTACCCTTGCTAATGGGAAATCAGTTCAAATAAGTGATTCGTTTGGGATTTCGGTATGCTCCACACTGATATTTTGCATGCCCATATCAATTGGGGGGCAGGGGGGGTAGGGATCTTTGGCTCTGTCAAATGTACAGGGAATTGGACGTAGCATTCCACCGATATTAAGTCATGGACTGGTTTCTTCAGCCCTTTTTCTATGTGTTGGTGTTCTGTATGACCTACATAAGACTCGCCGTAGCACTTCAAAATTGGATGAAGAAACATTTCAAAAGGCAAGAGCCGAGTCACAGCAAACGCCCTCAATATTTCACAACTGTAGCTGCCACGAGAAAGCTCGACCGAGTACTCTTGGAGTCAAGAGAACTTGTCACCGAGTTGGTTTGGGAAGGCCTGGGATCAAAACCATTTATAGACCAAGCAAGGGCCCATGGACCCTTAGGCGAACTATTGTTTAGTGGATTACTAGAAAGACATGGGCTATGGGCTCCAGACTATGGAGAAGAATTTTCCACCTGAATTTGGCAACTATATTTGAGAAAGACACAATAATTTTTTCAATTTTAGAGTTTATGGATTAGCCTTCTCATTGTTTTGACGTATGCTAGTATCAAGCTGCACGTCACATGTTTGCGAGGAAATGGAAAATGTTAGAAAAAAAGATTAATTGACAAAACTACTTGAAAATTAATGAATTTCCACACCATCCACACAAAAGCTTGCAATTTATTATATTTATTTGAATTCTATCTTTTGCATGTATATATAACATAAAGGAGAGACAAAACGACATCAATCCCATAAGAATCACACCTCGAGAATTACATATAGGACAAAGCGCCACATATCATCTTATACAAATCCCGAGAAAATCACACCCAATGCCGAAAGCATAGAAGAAGAGCTTGGAATCACAACCTCAATCTTGTGCCCTGAGTTTCTACAACGTCGCAGGGCGATGCGCACCGTTGAATCACTGATGGTACCGTCGGTCGTAGGTGAAACGAAGAAGCATGATGCAACAACTTGAGAATTCGACCAGGAATCGGCTGCTCAACTGTGCTCATCTACCGAGATTATTATGATAGTTAAAAATTAATTAGAGATCAGAGATAGGTCGGTTCAACTGAGATGTGTTGTTAAATGTGGGTGATTCCACTAAATTGTAAAATTTTCATCGACTGACCCTAGACTAATTTTTTTATCGTTTTGTTACCTTGTGTTCGTATTTGAATCATCGAGATTTTCACGACAACTAAGAGTCGCTAATGTGTCGAGTAGATTCATTGTGGCTCGAAGAAAATCGAACACGGGTCATTTGCACTAAAAAGTTCAAAGCTACCCGATAGTCTAGGTCATGCTAAAAACATGTCAAAGTGAAATTAACACAAATTTGAATCCGATTTCAGAAATTAAAGGTTCTATCATGTCACAAATCATTTTAGGAATGTCGAATCAATCTCAAAAGATTTTTCTAGCAAATCAAGACTTTTTGGGAAAAAGTCATCCTAGGGCCGTTTCTATCTAGAAAAAGTCAAGGATCGTTTTTGATCGCGCAATTAGAAAGCATGATGGATCAATTGGTGAGGAAAAATACTAATTTGATCGAGAACTCGATATTGGAAATTATGGAGGCCAAATTGGATTGAATTAAGTAAGAATAAATGTCCAATTGAAGGAACATCCATGAAATTCGTAGCCCCCCACCACCTAAGACTTATGAACCAATTCAAGCTTCTAAATGAGAGCATGGGTGGCTAAATTTGGGCCTAGGAGGCCAACTAGTGGAGGAGAATGGTCAAGAGGAGAAAGAAAGGGACTTGAAGGCTTAGTAGGCCCTTGCTCCCTCATCTTCATCTTCTCTCCCTCTAAGTTGGTCGACTAGCTCCTTTCTCCCTCTCCATCTTGCCGTTCGAAGCCCAAGTAGACCAGAGGAAGCCGCCGGAGTAGCCCCGCCCATCGCACGCCACCACCCAACATCGTCCTTGCCCTGCCGTGCCGCTCGCGAACCGTGCCTAGCTGAGACACCTTCACACCGTTCTAGCCGCTGTTCTGCTCCCACCGTGACCCTTGGACACCACCAGGACTGCTCGAGCTCAGCCGAAGCCATCCAGCCACCGTTTTGCAGCCATGAGTCCCCACTGTTGGCTGCTCGACCTCACTGTTACCCCTGCCAGTTTTGCCTCACCAAACCAGCCCCGTTTTCTCTCTTTTGCAACCCAAAACAAAAGTAAACTGTGAGAGTTTCCAGCAGCACTGCGGGCCCATTTTGAGGTCTTTTCCGGCCTCAAAAGTTAGGCCTGCTTTGGAGAGAAGTGAGCCCCATCACGTCCCCGACGTTTTGAACCGCTTGAATCACTGAACAAGTGAATTTAACTCACTAATCCTCGCTTAGCAAGTTAATTATGCTTAGGAGTTGATTAGTTTAGGTTAAGATGGATTAGGTTGTTAGATTAGAGTAGATTAGTGAATTTAACTATTTACCGATGCATGTTAGGTGGTTAGTTAGTGCAATTAGGGCTTAGACAAACTCTAGTATTTAACTAGAGTGATTTAGAAATTTTCCGAACCGTCTCGCTTCCCAATTAGGCTAAATCAAGCCTAAGTTATATTTATTGCATTTATTTAATAATTTCTGTAATTATTTATTTATTTATTTATTTTCTAGAAATTAGATCGAGACAATCAGTTATCAGAATCTCGTGCCGATCACAAAGGGTGCTATTTGTTTATTTAATTGAGCACCTGATTGTGCAAATTAAGTGTGATTGGTGTATGTGGGTATTTATTCAAAATTGGACAATTTTGGTAATTAAATGGGGAAATTACTAGGTATTGGTCTACAGTGCCAAAAATTTATTTTTGGACTGTTGAAAATAGTGGGAGGTTCAAAAGTGAAAATCTTGTATTTTGGCTAAGATTGGCTGTGTACCCACACATGTGTATTTTTATCGGGTATGATAAAAAAAAAATGTAAATTGATTGGTGGTAAATTGATTGGATGATCGGAATGGTGTACTATAACGGCTCGATGGCTTTATATGTCATCTTGGAAAAAAAAAAACGTTATACTACATTGGCTTGGTGACTCTATATGTCATTTTGGAGAAAGAACGGTATTTTATAACGGCTCGATG
The DNA here is from genome assembly GCA_014182725.1 of Eucalyptus brandiana. NCBI lineage: Eukaryota > Viridiplantae > Streptophyta > Magnoliopsida > Myrtales > Myrtaceae > Eucalyptus > Eucalyptus brandiana. The sequence continues at coordinate 8,555,746 of CM024668.1, read as the reverse complement.
ACTCTATATGTCATCTCAGAACAAAAAACGTTATATCATAACAGTTCAATGGCCTTGTATGTCATCTAGAGAAGGAACAGTATACTATATTAACCCGATGACTCGTATGTCATCTTAGAGAAAGGGCAGTATACTATTTAGGCCCTGCATGGTAATGTTCTTTTTTCTTGTTTATGAACAAAAATTTTGTTTTTTTGTTCTAAAGAACAAAAGAAGAAGAGAAACGTGTTTGTTTGCGTTTTTGTTTAAAATCTGTTTTTTTGTTCCTTGAACAAAATTGAACGGAAATGAGAAACAAAAAAAAAAAAAGTTATTTTTTTGTTCCAAACACTTTTGAAGAACATTTTTTCTCTCTCTTCTCTTTTCTTCTTCTCTTTTCTTTGGCCGGTTGCTGGCCTCGGCCATGACCTGCAATCGGCCATCGAGGGTGGACGACCTCACCGGAGCGTCGTTGGCCCCCGGCGAGGCTCGCCCAACCACGGTGAGGCTTGGCCTCATCGAAGGACGGCAGCCTCGCCTAGCCACGGTGCGAGGCTACCGGCCCCCGTCGGCCGCCGCCGCTAAAAGAAGAAAAAAATAAAAAATAAAAAATAAAGGAAAAAAATAAATAAAATAAAATAAAAATATTAAAAAATTAAAAGAAACAAAAAAAGAATATAAATTTACCAAACGTGTTTCTATTCATTTTTTATTCCTGGAACAAGTTTACCAAATGCGTCTTTTTGGTCAAAAATTCTTCCCCGGAATAGAAATAGTTTTTTCTATTTCTATTCCCTTGAACAATTTTTAAACAGGAATGTTACTAAATGCGTCCTTATTAGCCTTTGGGGCAAGCTACTATTTATCTATCACCTAGAGTGAGCAATCTTGGATTTTGATCGGACATAGTAGATAGTATGGAATGGGCCGACCAAGAGATGGTCGTGATGACCTGTAATCGACTAAGTCGATTGATCAATGATTCAATCTGATTTAATTGAGTATTATGATTGTTAGTATTTATTATTTGAACTAACTCACAAGAAGGAACTAAGGATAAGGTAAGTCCTCTGATGCCTATGTGTGCTTAGGGAATCCTTAGAGCATATTTTCTTACTAATCGGGTTTTAGGGAGTAGAACTCATTGAGACGTAGTCTCACCCTGTTGTGGGACAACATTTCAAGCCTGTAGATAGTAGCTCCGCTGGAATATTTTGGGCAACCTAAGAAGTTTTCCGAAACGAGTTACCACATTCTGATACATGGACACCCCGAGGGCCTTGAGTATGTATTGGTGAAGCCCATCGTCTGGGTCGATGCGGGATTACCCCCAACAAGTGCCCCATCGATACCAATCATGGTACCGCCATTATCATAATGGCCAAAGGGTGCGCCCTGTACCGGAATGTGAAGTACTTCTTCAAATTTTGGAAGTTGCTTTTGAAAATGGTACAACAAACCCTAAGGTCGACTTGGTCATAGACACTGTGGACCCCGACCTTGAAGACCCAAGAACTCTAGAGTATTTTGCTAAAGGCTCCAACAAGGGTGTGGAAGAGGATGAAATCTTGGAGGATGAGGAAGAGGATGAAGAGGGTGATGACCTGTAGTTACTTTTGAAACCCCCACCCCTGTTTGTGAACTTTGTCTCCTGACTCACTGGAGTAGGACTTGGCTTGAATAGTTGTGATGTAATATATACTTGCAGGTTGTGTTATATATAAGTGTGTTTTTCAAGATTGAAATAGTGGCCTTACTTTCTTATCCCATTATTATATTGTCTGGGGATTTATATTTGCTTTTACATGCGTATATTAAACTAAACGGGTCGACGATAATTCCTGAGATATCACTATTAATCGACCAAGCAGAGATGAGCACGTGCTCGGAGGATCGGGGCATGACACTCTTACTCTTGAGAGAGTTTTCCTTCCATCTCGCTTGGAGATCTTTGATTTTTCACTCCATTTTCAATCTCTCATACTTGGGATTCTTCCATCTCTCGTAGTCAAAGAGCTTGTACTCCAGACACTCGGCTCTGAACGCTCAAATGGACTTGTGTTTAGGAGTTTTCCATCTCTCCATTGTCGAGAAATTTTGGATTGAGGGTGAATGGTGGAGAATTCGGGACCCAAGTAAAAGTTTATAATTTTTTATGAGGAAAAAAAAAGTTTATGATAGAATTGAGATTAGACCTGGGTTTTTTATGGGACCAAAAAAAAAAGTTTGAAGTAGAATTGGAGTTAAAAGTTGGAAATTTTTAGGATATTAGACCTTTGAAATAGACATGCTTCAGAAATTATTTTTCTTTTTTCAATAAAACTCCCTATCAACTAGGAAGGCAAAGGAGGAAACTCGATAAGCCCCAAATAATCCACAAAATCTTCCCCGCTGCGAGGGCAAAACTCGAAACACACTCAACGGTCTAAAGTGATTTAATCAAGTCTGATCGGTCACTTACAAAGAAAACTCGGATTTTGCATGCCAAACTTTCCCTAATCCTCTCATTTCCAATTTCGAATCTTGCCTTTTTCACATTTTTAATCGTGGAAACCTTCCTTTTGGTACATGAAAGACGGCGTACTCCGGGAAAAAGTAGAGCTCAACTATGGCTTGAAAAAGGGCTTTGGCAAGTCCAAAAGAAGACGTCGACTCTACGAAAGCATTTTGCATGGAGGGGAACAGCACATCCAATACTCATCAAATTGCCTTGCGCTATCCTTATTTATATCTATCAAAATACCAAGTAACGAGCGAAGCAAAACCCACCTGAATTCTCTTGCGCAAGTATGAAATATCTTGCCATGAAGCAATGAATCCTATCCCTTGAGGCCCCTGAAAAGAAGCCAGGAACGGGACCTGGAAGAGTGTGATGCAACATGGGCACCTCGAAGGCCTCCTCACCCGCCTCGTCTCCGTCGCCCCAGTCATTCAGTTCACTTCTGGTTCTCTATGTCGTCGTGCCGCTTGTGTTGATCTCAATCGGCCTATTCGCTCTGGCTAGTAAGGCTACGCATGGTAAAATTTCTGAAACAGAAATTGATTTCTGGCCAGAAATCGATTTCTCAATTTCTATTCCCCGGACAAGTTTCTAAGCAAAGAAACCCGTTTGATAACGACTCAAAATTTCTATTTCTAAAACAGAAATCTATTTGATAACAGAAAAAAATTTCTATTTCTAAACAAGCTTAAGGATGCACCAATTCAGGACACTATAACTCAATAATACACTTCCTTTGTTTTAGCCAAAAGCTCGAGCACACCTTGCAAGTTAGGAATTAACTCCTTAATGATCCGTACCTATCAAGTAGCAAAGACCACAACAAAATTGTATACGCCTATAACACGAACCTAACATGTGAAACGCTGAAATCATGATAAAATGAGTAAATGCCAAACAAGATGGCTCTAAACTCACATATTTGCCTCCTCACATCAACAAGTAGACATCAATTGCTTCGCACCTACCACCAAATGCCACAAGACTTGGGAGCCGTTCTTGGATGCCAAAATATTACCAATTCGGTCGACATTCTTTAAACTTTGAATTTACAGAATAAACAGATAGCAGGGACAACATAATTATATGACAACCACTCAAACTATAAAAACCCAGAAGCTAGGGCGTTGAAGAAAGGGTTGAAGCCAAGTACCCCCAAAACCGAAGAAATGAACAAGAACAGAGACAAGAGATAACCCGAAAAAAATATGAAGCGTCCATCTGACCTACCAGTCTTTATTCGCAAAGCCGATTAACAACACAAAGCTAAGCAAGAAAGTACTGCTTTGCCATACAAGTGAAGGTCAAACCAACCGGTGCCAAGGTACACTTCCCTGTTAATTGAAAATTTGAACCCACGTACCAGAGAAAAAGCACTAGCAGTAGGAGTCTTGAAGACAAAAGAGCACCATTTATTAACACAGTGATTATGCACAAAAACAGAGCAGCCTAGACTCGTAGCACAAATTGCAGAGCACAAGCACAGAACAACCAAGAAAGAGGCGAAAAGGGAAGGATCGATCGAACTTCATGAGGAATCGAAAGTAGAAAGGGGCGACGGCGACTGGATCCGCGGAATCGAGAGCAAAAGGGGACGCGGACGAAGATGGGCGGCAGAGATGGGCGACGGCGACAGCGACTAGAGTTGGGCGATTGGATCCGCGGAATCGAGAGCGAAAGGGGACACAGACAAAGATGGGCGACGACTGGAGATGGGCGCGGCGACTGGAGTTACCCGACGGCGACGGCGACTGGAGTTGGGCGATGGCGACGGCTACTGGAGTTGGGCGACGATGACGGCTATCGGGCGATGGCGACTGGAGCACGACTGGGGACGCGGACGGACGAGGCGGGTCCGACGGGACGAGACGGGTCCGACGGGACGACCGGAGCAAATTGGCCGGTCGAGATGAGCGGCGAGGGCGACGGCGACGGCGAGATGAGCGGCGACGGTGAGGATGAACAACTTCGGAGTCGCTAGAGTTTTTGGTTGAGGTGAGGAGAAGGAATGGGAAAGCTACGGTAGTGAGGAGAGAAGGAGTCGATGTTTGCTCAAGGAAGAAGGGGGATGGATAAGAAACAATTTCTATTTCTACTTTAGAAATAGAAAAGCTAAAATTTTTAGCTTCTGATTTCTCACCCAAAATAATTTCTGAAATAGAAATCTGTTTCAGAAATAGAGAAATCAATTTATGTTACCAAACGGATTTCTGTTCCAAACCTGTTCCAGGGAACAGAGAAATTGAGAAACTGAAATTTTACCATGCGCAGCCTAATGGGTCATCTTCCTAGGTTGAGCTCGCCTCGCTGTGGAAGCTGAAGGTGGCTTTCGTCGGGTCAAGAGCCACTGCCGCCCTATCTGTGCTCAAGCCAAGCGATATGCCCCCGCGCCATCGAATCTCCATGGCCTTCGAGTTATTCGGAAGAAAACCGGGTAGCTTTCGCCCCCGCAAGTGTAAGGATGGAATGTACTTTTGTGCAATATTTCCTCTTTCTTCTTTTAATTTTAAACACCCTGCATGGCCATGCTCTAATAATCCTCGGATCTTTCGCTTGTCCTTTCCAATGGGTGGCTGAGATCGAGACACTGACGGTGGAACCGGAAGCGGATAGACCAGTCGCTGTCGAAGAGCCTGCGAGGGCCGTCAAAAAATATAGGAGGTTAGGAGGAAAGGTGTTGGATTTGAGTTAGGGCCTGCATGTTTGTGTTTCTCCTTTTTTGTTAATGAATAGATTTTTTATTTTTTTGTTCCCAAGAAAAAAAAAAAGAATAAAAATGCGTTTGTTTGCGTTTTTATTTAAAATCTATTTTTTTGTTCAGGAACGAAATTAGAACATAAATAAGAAACAAAAAAGTTATTTTTTTGTTCCAAAAACACTTTTTGAAGAATTGAAAGAACAAAAACACAAGAAACACTTTTCTTCTTCTTCTTTTTTTGGCCAGTCGCCGGCCTTGGCCATGGCCGGCTACTGGCCATCGAGGGCCGGCGACCTCGCCGAAGGGTCGCTAGCCCTCAGCGAGGCTGAGCCTCGCCGATGCGGGGCAAGGCTCGGCGAGCTCGGCCTCGCCGGGGGCCACCGAGCCTCGCCGTGGCCGGGTGAGGCCGCCCTCGTTGGCGGCCGCCGCCATGGCCGAGGCCAGCCGACCGGCCAAAAGAAGAAAAAAAGAAAAAGGAAAAAGAAAGAAAAATAGAAAATTAAATTAAAAAATTAAAAGAAACAAAAAAAAAAAAGAATACAAATTTACCAAATGTGTTTCTATTCATTTTTTATTCCCGAAACAAGTTTACTAAACGCATTTTTCTAATCAAAATTTTCTCCCGAATGTAAATAATTTTTTCTATTTATGTTCCCCGAAATAATTTTTGAACAAACACAAACAAACGCACCTTTAAAAACCAGGCCATCTGTATGCTATTACAACTTGATTGAGTCAGTCACACTCATTTAAGGGCATTTGATTACCTTGGGCAGGTTAGAGAGGCTAGAGGCCAGCCTATCCCGGGCGCGGTCCGCCATCAAGGAAGCCACTCTGGTCCGGAACCTGATGTCAGTCCATGCCGACGCCGACTACGTTCCCCAAGGATCGATTTACGGGAATGCCAAGGCCTTCCACAGGTAAACGCCTCATCCTCCGCACACCGCCTCTCAATCTTCCTCATAATTCCCAATCAATCCCGCGTCGACGCCGTGACCCAGAGAGAGAAACTATGTGCATCAGTGCATGAGTTATCTGGAGATGGAGAAGCTGTTCAAGATATATGTGTACCAGGAAGGGGAGCCGCCCATGTTCCATGACGGGCCATGCAAGAGCATCTACTCCACGGAGGGAAGGTTCATCCATGAGATGGAGAGAGGCCACAACATGTACCGGACCACGGACCCAGACGAGGCCCTCGTCTACTTCCTCCCCTTCGGCGTGGTCATGCTCGTCCAGTACCTCTACGAGGCCAGGTCCCGTGAGACGCACGCCATCGGGCGAGCCATGGTCAACTACATCGTCGTCGTTGCCGCCAATCACCCGCTCTGGAACCGGAACCTCGGGGCCGACCACTTCATGCTCTTTTGCCATGACTGGGTAATGATGCTGAACATCGTGATTTCGAGACCGGTCGAGAACAAGTTGATTTTCACTGTTTGGCCTTCTTTGCACGAAAGAAAAATATTATGGGACTGCCGTTGAACAATTAGCTTAGCTGCCTTAGCAGATTTATCCAAAGAAAAATAAGATGCATTCATATGAGGTTTGGTTATTTGAATTCGAGCAAAGGCAAAAACTGTTTTTATCCCTCGCCATCTTGTCAAAATTTCTTTTTATTTTAAAATCATTAGAAGTTGTAACAGAGTTTAAATGATGAAAGAAATGAATCGCAGGATTTTGATGAGTAAAAGGTAAGGGCCTGCATGGAATTGTTCTTTATTTTTGTTCTTGAACACTTTTTTTGTTTTTTTGTTCCCTTAACAAAAATACAAATGTAAACGCTGCTTTGGCCAGCATTTACATTTTTTTTTGTTTTTTTGTTTCCGAACAAAATAGAAACAAAAAAAAGAAACAACAAATTTTTACTTCTTGTTCCGAAACAATTTTGGAGAAACGTTTCTCTTCTCTCTCTCTTCTTCTTTTCTTCTTTTCTTCTTTTTTTTTCTTTTTTTTACTTTGGCCGGTCGCCGGCCTTGGCCATGGCCGGCGATCGGCCGTCGAGGGCCGACGACGCCCGAGGGTCGACGACCTTGCCGAAGCGTCACCGCCCGAGCTCGCCCGGCCAAGGCGAGGCCGAGCCACGCCAACCACGGCGAGGCTCGGCCTCGCCAGGGGCCGGCGAGCCTCGTCGTGGCTGGGCGAGGCTGCCGGCCGAAAGAAGAAAAAAATAAAAAAGACATGAAAAAATGGAAAATAAAATAAAAATATTAAAAAATTAAAAGAAACAAAAAAAGAATAAAATTTACCAAACTTGTTTCTATTCATTTTTATTCCCTAACAAACGTTACTAAACGCATTCTTTTGTTCAAAACCGTTCCCCTAACATAAACACTTTTTTTTTTTTATTTTCGTTCCCTAATAAAAAAGAATGTAAACGTTACCATTCGCACTCTAAAATGTTAGCCACTTCAAACAAATTAGTCTTGTTACTACATCAGAGAATAATGTCGAGTGTCCATGCTGCGATTTCTAACCTCGGTAGTCATGCTCTTTTATAGCTCAATAGATGCTATATTAATCTATAAGAAAAATCAACATGTACGAAATTCAAGCTAAATCATTTAATTTCTTTTTAGCCAAGTAAATATCATCCCATTCGTAAATTATAATTATAAATAAAGAAAATTACAAATAAAAGCTTGAAGAGTCTTTATTTTCTCAAACAATGACTTGAAGTGGATATTATTTCAAATAATAATTAAAAATACTCTCAATTTCTTAAATAAAAGTTTGAAGCAAATCTAGTTTCAAATAAAAACCTAAAATACCCATATCAATCTTTAAAAAAGCCTAAATTAACCGGCTGTGAAGGGCAATTTTGTCTTATAAAATTTTTAATTTTTTCCTATTTTATTTTTTTATAGAATTTTTTAAAAAAAAAAAAAAGGAAAACATGGGCAAGTTGCATCTTTTCCTTTTTAAAATTTTTTAATCTAATTTAATTTAAATTTAACTTGTGTTTTGATGACAATATATTTAATCGCTTGGAATATGTTGTTAGTGAGTAAAATTAGGCCATAATTTGAAATAATCATAATTACTTTAGGCCTTTCTTTGGAACTAATATGGCATGATCACGCCTTTATTTGAAACAAAATTTACTTAGGTTTTTATTTGAGAAATTAAGAGTGCTCTAAGCCTTTATTTGGAATTTTTCTCATTTAAATAGGTTACCTTTCTTAGAAAATTCGGGAACACTAATTTATTTTTTAAAAAAAAATGAAAAATTAAGCTGCCAATCTGTTTTCCCCCTTTTCAAACGCACGTCAATCCATCGTTTCCCTCTCTCAGCCCCAGCGCCTCCTCTCCTCCCCTCCCTTCTCTCTCTTTGCGCACCGATCGAACTCGGAAACCCCCGCCGGCCGCCGGCGATGGCGTCGAAGGACCTCCCTCCGACGACCCCGCCGCTAACACCGAGACCGGCGGCGAGACCGTCGCCGCCCGCCGGAAGCGGTCCCGCCGCGTCAGCTTCGCCGACGTGGAGATCACCTCCGTCCACATCTTCAAGCGCGACGAGGACTACTACGACACCACCCCTCCCTCCGACCCCAACCCCGACGGCCCGGGCTCCGCCGACACCGGGAGGCGCGGCCGCTGTTCAGGGATCTGGGGGACCACAGCGACGACTCGAGGGAGCTCACGCCGAGCGGGGAGTACGGGAAGGAGGACGGGGAGGAGGAGGAGGACGCCGATGAGGTCGGGGTCGGCAGGAAGTCGTTCCTCAGGCCGATTGGGTCGCCGTCTCCCAGGAGCAGCACGTTCGGCTCCGCGACTTCGAATGATGGTGAGTTGATTCGGGTTTTGCATTTCTAGTGTGATTCTTAGGTCACCAGAGCTTTGGCTTTGAACAAAAACGTTGTAGGGTGGAATTCGCGGTGCACAGCAAGCAGACTTGGTGAAATTTGGTGGGAAAGATGTTTAGGCTGTGAAGCAAATGCGGCTATGCTTCAAATTTTTGCACTAGAACCTGATTTCGCCCCTCTCTCTCTCTCTCTCTCTCTCTCTCTCTCAGCTGTGGCATGATTTCTGAAGATCGATTTTTTATTTTTTTTCACCCATGAAGCACTATGTTTCTTTTGTCCTCTTGAGGATAAGTGTGCTTCGTCAAGGCCCCCAAAAAAAAAAAAAAAAAAAAAACAATTTGGCCCTCATGTTGGCCGTGAAGTTTTGTTGTCCTGACTGGTGTGTCGTCTCCTGTTACTATTTCTCAGAAGACAATTTCTTTGGTCCTGTCTCCGCGAGCTTTATTAGACCCGGAAGGCTCTCTGACTCTGCTGCTTCAGATGAAAATCATGATGTTACGATGGACTCTACAGCGTTCTCCATGCATTCCGCAGCCTTGCAAGATCAGACTCTGGCATGGAGAAGACACCGACGGGCATTCATCTGACCTTTGATGAGAAGACACCGTCCGAAAAAAATACCTCTGCTAACTCTGGAAGTTTTATGATGCTAACAAATGCTAGGAAGCTGAGTCCAGAATCTGCTCGTCCGATGCATAATGTTCAGAGTGATGGTAAAGATTCGAATGAAATGAGCCTTATTGGGAATAATCCAAATAGGTATGACTATGGTAGACTTTCTCCTTCCTTGGATGCCCTCCTGGCGGAAGGCAGCCAGGATTTGCAAGCTCTTCCCGGTTTTGATGTTGACAATGCAAATTCATCGGCTACTTTTGAGGTTTTCAATGCTGATGAGGGTGGAAGCAGTAAGGAGAATGTCAAGGGCTCTGCAGATAACATAATGAGCTCTATGGGCACTGATGGAACCAATCAGATAACTGTTGCAGCTTATCATGAATTAGACAAGGCAAATAGTGCTTCTGAAGGAATGTGCATTCAAAATGTTAGAAGTGATTTATCTAATATGGTTGACAGTTTCATTCTCGATGCTCCTGTTTATCAGCATATCCATACTCCTAATCAGACGCTAAAAGTAAGAACATTGTCCTAGTCTATATTTTATTTGTTTATTTTCAGATTTGGTTTTTGAGTTTTAAATTTTGACCAGCTAAAACCACTCTAGCTTTACTGGGGCGTCTACAATATGTGCACCATCCTGGTACTTTTGAGTTTGATTGGTCTGAGAAACTAACGGTAGAATGGAAGTGTCTTTGGTCGCACGTAGCAGCCACCTGCTGCAGCTATATGCAGTATTACATGCTCTAGTTTAGGAGTAGCTTATGAGATGATAAAATGCATATAGTGGATGATGGATGTCTGTTGCTGAGACTGCATTTTATGAACAACGATGTACAATTCCACAATTGATTTTTCAAAATGTCCTTAGAAAGGCGGCTCCCAACACATCGCTAGATCAGAAATGTTAGGACATGTACTTGTTTTTTTTTTTTTTAATTAACGCTCCTCCTGATCTGCGAACGAAGTGACGACATCGAAATAAAGCCCAAAAAACGCCACAATCAGATGGTACACATGCACAAGTCCAGTGGAAATACGATAACCTCAAGAACCTACAATTAATTGAACAATTAATACTAATTGAAACATACAAAAAGAATCATCTAAATCCTAAGCTTCAATTGTGCAGTTTTGAAGGGATTTAAAGCGCCGATTGATGCAACAAATTAGTCAGCAATTGTGCAATTTTTTATGGAATACTGTATCATGTAAGCAAAGCATGCATGGCTAATTGGCTTCGGGATGGAACCGAGAACCGGACCGGACAAGATTGGTTGGTTCCCCTGGTTTGACCGAGACCGGCCCTTTCTTTTCCTCAATTTCTTCTAAGAAGTAAGAACTCTTCCTTTTTAACAAAAATCCAACAAAGAGACGTGGCGAGACTCGATCACGACAACCTCACCTACACGAACTCGAAATTCAACGGAGTCAAACACCGTTGATTCTAGCAGATTCGCCAACCATCCGCAACAGAAATCGAAGCAATAACAAAGTAAGCGAAGTGCCATCACATTGAGGCGAGCGTGAGAGAGAGGGAGGCGCCGCCGCGAGGGAGGGCTGGGAGGCGAGGGGGTGATCATGATGCCGCGGCGGACGGCCGAAGAGTATCCGGCGGCAAAGAGTCTAGGGTTTCTTTCCATCGTATCCGCCAATTACTTTCCTATTTTAAAATAGAAAAAAATTACAACAACGAAAAAAAAAGGAAAGAAATATAATGGCAATACCAGTCCGGTCCGGGTGATCCGGTTCCTTGTCTAGAACCGGAAACCGGACCGGTTATTTCTTGTTTTAAGTAACTTTTTGTTTCTTATTATTAGGTACAATTTTGTTCATTCTTATAATTAGTTCACCCCATTATGATGTAATTGTTTCAATTTAAACAGTAATTTTTTTTTTTTGTTCTTGTATGAAAACGTCCATTTTAATATCGTTCTTCCAATTTAATGTGCAAACATTTCTCATATTGATGGAAAATCATGTTAATATCATTTTCGAATCTATAACAATGATAGAGAATTATTTCATGTGTTTTCAAAGAAAACAACACCATATATTCTTTTTATCTTCTATCGTACAATTTCGTGAGCGTAGGTGTAGGCAGTAAAGGAGCACATATGCGCAGGTGCCGGAGTGAAAGCCAGTTGCTAGCTAGGTGCGCTCAAATCCCTTGACTTTCTTCCAGACTAGTCACGTAGTACTGGTACGTGTGTAGAGAAATGGTCTCCCCTTGAGGAGAAAACATAATCCCTCGGATTTCATTTCGTTTGGAAATTATGTTTAGGGGGGAGAAGCCATCCTCAACTAAAGCGGCTTCCACTCTCTTTTCTATCAAGAGTTGGGCATTGATCATGCGATCTATTGATTCGACAAGTAGGTTTTTACCGATCGAAGGAACGAGCAAGCGCCTATAAAGTTCTTTTCTTCGCTCTAAATCGGATAAGTGAAGACCCACCTCAAAGGGGGTGGGCGTTGGGCCTTCTTTCTTTGAGTCACTTGCTCCGGGGAGATCTTCTTTTTTTTGGTAGGGATGGGACTAAAGAGCTCTAACAGAAGAGCGGCAACAGCTTATCCGAAAAAACCTGTTCTCTTATCGAAAAACGTCTCACTTTGAACATTCTCATTTATTGGGATCCTAGCCCAACCAAGAGTTCTAGAGAAAATTCATTCTTCTATCGTGTACTATTGACGGAGTTTTGAAATACACTGTATAATAACTGATTACTAAGGGCAAATTAACTGAAATGGTTTAATTCACTGCCTTATATGTAAAAGCTTAACAATATTAGGTGTATAAGAAAGTTTTTAATCACGTATGATATTGCTATAGATACGAGGAATACTTTCTTATTAAATTTTGCTAATCACATAAATAAATTATTAATTAATTTAAACTTTTTACCTATATTAAAAGTTGAAAACCATCTCGAAAATCTATTAGTTACTAACTTTTTTATAGGAAAAAATTAACATGAAATCAAGAACTCCCTAAGTTAGATAGGCTGAAATTTTTGTTTATCATTGTTATTACATAAAAGATATAACTAACTACTTATAAGTACATAATATTATCAATATAATAAATACAGAAAATAAGTAACTTTATGTTATTACATACTTACTTTAGCATATTATAAAAGTTATTTACTATGTAGATAAGTTATTAGCTACAAGGATGACCACTTTTATACAATAAAAAATTGATTTTTCCTCTTGGAAAAAATCATAAAAGAATATATAATCAGAATCTTTTAGATACATATAAACTTGCTTTCAATGTACCAAGGCGCAAATAATAGAGTGAAAAGTAATTGTTCGTGAAATTCTAAATGCGATGAACGTGTTATAACACAAGTAATATAACAATGAGAAAGGATATCGTGTCACGGAGATTGATGATTAATAAACCAATTAAATATTAAAAATGAATTAATTCTAAAATTTATTTGACATCAAAATAGAATTGAGAATAAATTAAAATTGACAAACGTACAAAAAAAATTTCGAAATTAAATGCAGTAAATCAATTAAATAAATATGTTAGAGTATCCGATTTCACCATAATCATTAAATATGAATTTCAGATTATCACGCATATAAGAAAGATATCAAACATGTAATAGCAAAATTTTCAAATGTATTTACTATTTTATCTCTAGGTATAACAAATCTAAACAGTTTATCAATCCACTATATCTCTAGGTGAATTTAAATAAACATAAGTGCATTAAAATCTATAAATATTCTCGGTTTACAATGAATCTTTGGAATCACCTTATTATCGAAAGCTACACAAATAACATAGTATATCTCCATTCACATTTAATCATGGTTATATATCATAAGAAGTAATTGCATATTATCACTTCTTGATCTCAAACATATATATCAAATCATTCAAATGATGGCCAATCATCTAAAAGTATTCAGCGCAATAATATATAACTCACATGAATAAAATCACTTGCTACACATAAAAATCATGAAATTCATATCATCTTGGTCAAGTTACATCGTAGCCCTAACAAAAGAAAATTAAAACATAATAGAAGAAGAAATGAATAGATAAATTGTCACGCCCCGATCCTCCGAGCGTGCGAACATCCCACTCTGGTCAATACAAATGCGACTTCCCAAGACGTGTCGCCGACCCATTCATTTAATTATGCATGCGGAAGCGAAATAAATCCCCTGACAACATTTAACTTGGGATAGAAAAGCAGGCAATCAATCACAACCAAACAAGCTTTCTATAAACACATAGGTTTATATACAACACTGGATTGTCTACAAAATAGACAGGCTCAACAACTAGGGAACTGTCCTATGACCAACTTGTCAGATACGTTCGCCAATTCTTCAACCTCCACCTTCCGAACTCCAGGACTTCCGGTCCTCCACGACTGTCATCTAGGGACCTGAAATATTATCCCACAACCAAGATGAGACTATGTCTCAGCGAGTCCTACCCTCTAAAACTCAATTAGGAAGAAAATACGCCTCAGGGCGCTCTAGCCACACAAATAGAATAGAGGACTTACCTCGCCTCAATTCCTTCCTGCACGTAAGTTTAATCAATAAATATTGACAACCACATCATCCAAACAATTCAATTACTCGATTCAGTGATCAATCGACTCAGTTGATTACATGTCATCAAAACCACTCTCCGATCATCTCAAGCGTTTCAATTCCAATTTCACTCCCGGCTTAACGAGCCGAACTTAATCAATCCTCCGATATAAACCACGATCCAAAAGACACGACCTATCTTTAGGTGGCAAATTATGGCCCAATGGGCGCGACCTTTAATAGGTGGCAGGTTACGGCCTTATCAGTCGCGACCCTTATCAGGTGGCAATTTACGGCCCAACGGGCGCGACCTCTGTGAGGTGGCAATTTACGGCCCAACTGGCGCGACCTCTATCAGGTGGCAGTTTACGGCCCTAATGGGCACGACCGATTCCCAATTCGATGGTATATCACAATCCAACAAGGCACAGCCGAGCTTCGATGATTTTCTAGATCCACTCACAACCTTTCACGATTAAAAATCCAATCGAATACCAACACTAAACAAATTTGGGATGAATCCCCACATAAACATCCATTCAATCAATCGATACAAACTGGTCAACAAACCAATTACGGTGCTAAAAGCCAACACCAGGTATTTTCCAGTTAAATACCACAACTTCATCAATATTACTCAATTCCACACTTTTGGAATTATTAACCATAATCATCAATCACTCAATTTCTCAATTTAAACATACAATTAACACAAACCAACCGCACCGCCGCGATCGGCTCGAAATTCTAACGACCACCATCCCGCATAATTTTCGAAATTATTAAATAATTAAATTTAATTCCGAAAATTAAATAATTAAATATTATATTATAATAATATATTTTAATAAAATAATATTTATAAATTCGAAATAATTAATTAATTAAAAATAATTAATTAGGGATTAAACAGTATTACACTAATTTAATCATACAATTAGCCCTAATTAAACATCCATTAAGCTAATCATACAACTAATCTAATTTACATTAAAATAATCTAATCTAACCACCTAAACCTAATTAGACTAATCTAAACACTCCTTAAGCACCATTAACTCACTAAGCAAGAATTAGAGGATAAACTCACCGGTTTTGCATTCCGGTGAGTCCACGGCGACCACGATGCCAAGGCGGGCGATAAACCTCAAAGCGGCAACACCAACAGAGGCCGGGAAGACATTGAAAACGGGCCTCGAAGACCTCACGGCTTTCTGGTTTTCTGCTTCTGATCTGGGTTGAACTGCAGAGAAGAAACCAGCAACTTCAACGGCGAAAACGGGCCGATCGGAGCTCCGGCAAGCGGGTGGTTGGCAACCGGCGGCTCCCGGGGGTCTTGGGGATCTTGCTGGAGGTTGGGACGGGCAAAGGAATGGTCGGAATGGGGCGAAACAGCAAGAAAACGCGAAACAGGCGGAGCAGGGCGGAACCAAACGGTCCGGCGAGCAGCAGCTTCTCTCAGGATTTCGGGACAACGGAGAATCGTTCCGGCAAGCGGTGGGATGCTCCGGAACGGGCTGGATGTCCTCATCACGGAAGTGGGTGGAGCGTTCGCTGATTCATCTGAGAAGTCAACTTTTAACTCGAATCTTTGGCGAAAGGTCAGTTGGAGCAGAAACTAGAACGAGGGGAAAACAAGGGAGGAAAACGGCCGACGATGGCCTTTCGGGCGTGCGACGATGGAGGGGCTGGTGCTGCTCGGTTCCTCTGGTTTTTGCTGAGCTTCTCTCCTTCAACAACAATGGAGAAAGCCTTGGATTAAGGGAGAAGAAGCTGCTGAAGAGTGGGGGGTCTCCTTGGGCTCTCTAGAGCTCAACACTTGCCATCTTCTCATTGGCTTTGCCCCCACCATGACACCACATGACCTCAGCCACTCTCTCTCCTCCAATCTTCCTCTACAAGCTTGGCAATAGGTGCAAAATGTGGTGTGCCATGAGAGCTACGAATTTTGGACATTCCCCCATTCAATCCATTCAATTCTCTCTCAATTCCATCCAATTGAAGCTCAATTAAATTAACCCTTGTGTCATCGGCCTTCTCATGACATTTCCCCGTCAAATGATCCAACTTGCATCCCGAAGATTCAATTAAAAACAGCCCTCTGACAATCCTGAACAAAAATGGCATTACTTTGCTTTTCCGCCAAAAATCTCGGTTTGTAGAAAAATCTTCTGGAGATGAGTTGATATTCCTAAAATGAATGGTGACTTGACAGAACTTCCAATTTCTGTAATCGGGTTCAATTTCACTGTTAAATTCAATCTGGCGCGACTTTAACGCGTCCTAATCTACCAGGTAGCTTTTAGGAATTTTCTATGCAATTGACATGTGGTTGATTATTTTCAAGCCACAAAGTGCATCTTCGACACATTGGCGACCCTCGATTGTCGTAGAAATCTCGAGGTTTCAAATACGGACACAGGGTACCAAAACGATAGAGAAATCGGTCTAGTGCCGATCAACAAGAATTGTGCAATTAGGTGGAATCACCCACACTGAATTACATGGTTTTGTTGAATCGACCTATCTCCGGTCTCTAATCAGTCTGTGCCATAATGACTCTTGCAGATTAGTATGGTCGAGCAGTCGTTTCCTAGTCGAATTCTCAAGTCTATTGCGTTTAGATTCCTTAACGGCTTCACTTAATAGACTAGTTATCTCGTGAGTGGCCAACTCAGAGAAAAAAGCTATAGACGCGAAGATGAAATGCCTGACTTATTTAATTGAAACCAAAATTGGAAAATCGGGATGTCACATAAATCAAACCTAATATATTGAATCAAATAATAAGAATTCTATCACCACTTTCGTTTTCTCTTCAAAATGCTTGAAAAACTCTCTAAACAATGAAAAATGATCTAAAAATAAAAACCTAGTCTCCCGAAGCTCTTAATGTTCTCCTATGTATAGGATACATCCGAGACTCATATCTTAAGGCAATTGCTTATTTTTTGCATAAAATTAAAGAATAAATCAAAGAATTCCTTATTTGATATCCACCTTCGAACTCTTTCCGATAAAATTAGGGAATAAATCACACTATTTCCGATAAAATTAGGGAATAAATCACAGGAATCCTAATTTGATATTCATCTTCCAACACTTTCTCATTTGAATTCCCCAATCAATAAATTCTTCCTTTCCTTCTTTTTGTCATTTTTTCCTCATTTTCTCTATGTCTCATTGTGTTATATAAACAATGAAAATTTAAATAAATAGAAGGAAATCCAAATATTTTCTCACATATATTGCACTATTTGTTACCTAAAATAGGTAAAATAAATCTATTTTGTAATCAATGGACTTATTTCAATGAAATTTTTCAATATAAATAGTTACAAAATCTAAAAATAATATTATGTGTTCAATGTTGGATGACTAATATGTGTTTGAATTTAGTTTTATAATTGAATCTTTTCACATGTCAATCATTCTTTACATAAAAATTAAAATAATTAAAATATGAATATATTTTATAAAAGTTGTCCACATTAGTGTTTGTGACATCCCGAAATTCGATCCCGTTTCGATAAAATGAAATGCGTATATCGTCGACGCGCTTATGGTCCTTTTTTTTTTTTTTTTTTTTTTGATCACTCACGAGTTAACTAACCTATTGGGTGAAGCCGTTAAGGGATATATCCGCAGTAAAATCCCTAAAAGCTACCTAATTTGTTGGATTGGACTAAAATCACGTCCAATCGATTTTAACCATGAAATTTGATTCGGTTTTTGGAATCGAATATTCGAGCGTGTCACAATTCATTTTTAGGACCGTCTCATCGTTAAGCAAATTATTGACGAGTCCGAAATATCAAGAAAGAAATTATCAGAGGAAAAATCGAAGACTAAAAGAAAATAGAAAGGGAAAGGGAAAGAGAAAAGGAAAATAAGAATAATGGTATTATTAATTTCCCTTTTCTCTCTCTCCCTTTTCTCTCTTTTTCTTTCTCTCTTCTCTCTCCTCTCCCCTCCCCCTCGTGCGCAGCCCCTCCCCACTGACTGCCCCCTGCTGTCCTCCTCTTTTCTTTTCTTTTTGACTTTTCAAACCCCTTTCTCTCTCTCTCTCTCTCTCTCTCTCTCTCTCTCTCTCTCTCTCTCTCTTCTTCCCCACCCCTCATGACCGAACCAGCTTCTTCTCCTTCTTCTTTCTTCGTGTGTGAACCAGCGAACGGGAAGCAAAAGCGGAAGAGCTCGCCGAAGCCGTCGCCGCCCGTCCCGCCGCCTGCGCCCGCGCCCGCGCGTCCGCCGCTTGCCGCGCGCTTCGCCATCGCCCCTTCGCACCTCACCGTCGCTGCCGTGTGTGGTCCAGGCCGTTCGGCCTCTGTCCAGCTCGATTTGGCCACCTCCGGCCACCGCCTACCTCCGTTCGACCACCTCGCAGCCTCCCCGGCATCCCCCTCACCCTCTGCCAACCTCCCCTCGCCGTCTTGGCCACCGGAGCAGCTCTGGCCAGCCCAAGTCCGCAACCCACTGAGTGGGTTTCCAGCAGCTTTGGGCCCGCTTTTGGACTGTTTCCAGGCCCCGAACCCAAGCTGTGCTTTGGGAAGTTTTGTTTCTCGCATCATCCCGTTGGATTGATCCGATTTGCGCGCGATTCTAGTGAGTAATCTCACTAATCATTGCTTAGTGGACTAATTACGCTTAAGGGTTGTTTAGTTTTAATTAATTAGGTTTAGGTGGTTAGATTAGTATGGATTAGTGTTTATTAGTCAATTGTGATGCGAATTAAATAGATTGATTGTGCAATTAGCAAGTAGACGTAGTATACTATTTATTGAAAGTATCTCGGGATTTTTCCCAACCCTAATCAAGCTTCAATTTGACAATTCGGTCCTAAGTGGGATTTTTGGTATTTAAATATTATTTTTCAGAATTAAATTAATTATTTATTTATTTTCCGAAAATTCAACCTGGGATGGCTAGTGACCAGAATATTATGCTAATGACTGTGGTGAAGTTCCTTTATTTAATCGGGCTTTATTTTGAGCTAAATTGAGTTTTTAATATTAATTATTTAATTTTCGAAATTAATTAATTAATTAATTATTTTTCAGAAATTAAGGTTAAGATGGCTGATGACCAAAATTTTATGCTAATGATCGTGGTGCAGTCCGTTTATTTAATTGGGCTTTATTTTGAGCTAAATTGAATTTTTAATATTTATTAATTAATTTTCGAAATTAATTAATTATTTATTTATTTTTCGGAAATTAAGGCTGAGATAGCCAGCAATCGAAAGTTCGTGTTGATTGTCATGGTACAATCTGTTTATTTAATTGAGATTGATTTTGTGCTAAATCAATATATGAGTGATTTTAGGATTTATTCATAAATGATTGGATTTTGGTTATTAATTGGAAAATAACCGGGTGTCGGTTGACAGCACCAAAAGTGTTTTGGTGGGCTATAGAGAATGGTGGGAATTATGAAAAAGGAATTATAATATTTTGGCTAAAACCGATCGTATACCCACACACGATTATTTTATCGGGTATGATAAAACTAATGAGAATATTGGACAATGGAGATGGTATATTATATCGGCCTTCGGGAGATATGTCGGCTTTGGCTGAGCAGTATACCGGTATACTATATCGACCTACGGGCGATATGTCAGCTTTGGGTGAGCAATATACCTTATTATCAGCTTTAGGCGAACAATATATTATCAGCTTTGGATGAGCATATGGTATATTATATCGGCTTTCGGGCGATATGTCAACTTTGGGTAAGCAGTATACGGGTATACTATATCGGCCTTCGAGCAATATGCTAGCTTTGGGCGAGTAGTATACCTTATTATCAACTTTGGGCAAGTTATGCTATCTATTTATCAGCTTTGGGTAAGCAGTCATAATTTGATAGGACTTTATAGATAGTATTGAATATGCCGACCGAGCATGGGTCATGATGTCATAATCGATTAGGTCGATTGATCATTGCTTTAATATGATGCTGTGAATTGATTGATTGGATGGAAATGATCGTGAGTGGTCTTGTTGACATGTAATGACTATGTCGATTTGATCAATTCTTCGATCTGTGATGTAATTGCTTGGGTGTCTATTTGATCTATGCTAACATGCAGGTGGGATCTGAAGTCAAGGTAAGTCCTCTAACTCGTGCTGTGCTTAGGCAACCATGTGGTGTATTGGTTCCCTAATTGAGTCTTAGTAGGGTAGAACTCGCTGAGATGTGGTCTCATTGGTTATTGAATAACCATTTCAGGACCCCGCTGAGGAGTTAAGGAGGAGGAATCTGAGAAAGAAAACTTTGAGGTGAAACCTAAGGAGAAGGATTTTTGGAAGAAGAGGATAATACCGAGAGGAATCTTAAGTACGACCTGGATGTACTGAGATTACATCTTCTTTTAAGAATTTCATTTTGATGTGAATAGTTATGAAGTACTTTGGTTGGCGATTTGTATAAAAGTTTGGTTATAAGTTTCAATATGAAAAATATGGTCCTGCTTTTCTATCCCATCGATTTACTGTCTAGGGATTTATAACTGCTTCCGCATGTGTTTAATAAAAGAAAGGGTCGGCGATACATAGTCCTGGGATATCGCATTATAAAATCGACCAGAAGAGAAGGATGTGTGCGTGCCCGAGGATCGAGGCGTGACAGTGTTGGCTATACCCATTGCGTGGTGTCCACGTAAAATTAGCTAAATGAACTCAATTAGCATAATGTGAAATTATTTATGATTCAATTAGCAAAATTAAAAGCTTTATAACTAAATTGACAAAAGTGCAATAAATTTAAGATTTTTTGGACAATTTTCTCCATTCTAGTGCCATTCATCCACTAAGTCCAAAAATCAATGCCAATTCCTTGTGAACTACGTTTGACCCTTATGTCGATATTCACTATGAGAGAAAATGGTGTCATCAACGTTGACTTGGAGTGTCGTTTCTGGGTTGCTGGCAATTTCCGTTTGTCCATATATAAGACCACGTTTCGTCCCAGAAAGTGGCTGAATTGACATTAACTAATATTAAAAAAAAAAAAAAATCTATTTTTCATCTTGATGCGAAGCAACAAGGCAGAAAGGTTGAAAATGACTGTTAATTACATTAATCATCACCATAAATAAACGACACACTAATCATATATGATGATCTCTCCAAACAAGCACAGGCTTATCACCAAATGTCTCTTCTATTACGAAGACCACCCGGTCGCAAAGCTTATCCAGGAGATGTTTTTTATTTGCATTCACGCCTTTTAGAAAGAGCTGCTAAATGCCTCTTTTCCAGCCAAAGCTGCTCCTGTATAAGGAGCGAGGTACCAGAAGCAATTTCAGTTGCTTCCCATCACCAAGGCTAGTATTTTGATGCTTTATAATATTTCATTAGTGATAGATCAGAGGATCTGCTTCTCTATAGCCTCATGCCGATGAAGAACGTTTTTCATGCCGCGATGCCATGAAAGATCTGAAATTTTTCATCTTTGATCTGAGTACAGTGTTGAGTGTGTTTATATATAAATATATAGTGGTAGTTCATGACTTTCATGTAGGATGTTTGAGATTAATTATCATTTGAACTTGAGCTCAGTTGCTTGATTTAACTCTCTACTCACAACCATTCAACCGATTCTCTAGCAGATATCAAGATGACAAGTTCTGCAATCGGGAATCGGGTTTTCTTTGCCCTTTCTTCAATTTGGTTTTCTTTGGCAAGAAGCTACATGCACACATACGCCGGTGATGACCTCAAATTTGCCGAAGTTAATTCCTTGACCTCCATCGATAATGGGCTTCCCTTCAGCTACTATAGTGTCCCATACTGCAAGCCCATGGGTGGGATCCGAGAACGTGTCGGTAATGTCGGCGCCGCTGTCATGGGAGATGAAATCATCAACTCTCCATACCGGTTCCGAGGGAATGTCAACGAGTCCATCTACCTCTGCACCACTGATCCCCTGAGCGAGCACAAGGCTAGGCTCTTGAAGCAGCGCACTCGTGATTTGTACCGAGTGAACATGATGCTCGATGGTTTGCCGGTAGTAAGGTATGCCAGGTACATTCAATGGACTGGCTTCAATTGAATTTGTACTACCGTGCAGCGATGATGTTTACATCATTAATCATCTTAAGTTCACAGTCTTGGTGAATGAGCACAGAAGCTGCGGCTATGACATAACAGATTTTGACTCACCATCGGTCTCTAAGGGTGAAGAGCGATTGCGGGCTTCACTGTGGCTCCTTGCAGTGTTAAACATGACCAGGAACACATGAAAAGGCTCAAAATGGACGACAACATAGATTCAGTGGAATGTCCCTCCGATCTCGAGACATTGCAGGCTGTGAGGGAGAACGAGAGGATATCCTTCACTTATGAGGTTCAGTTTGTGAAGAGCGATATCCACTGGCAATCTCGTTGGGACATTTATTTGAAGCAGAGATATTCGCGAATCCGTTGGTTCTCAGTAGTCCATTCTCTGATGACCATCCTTCTCTTAACTGGTATTGTCTTCGTGATATTCCTGAAGACAATAGCTAGGGAACTCGCAAAATGTTGGGGACTCGATAAGCAGGCTGAAGCACAAACCCATGAGGAGCCTTCGGGTTGGAAGCTTCTTGCCAGCGATGCATTCAGGGAGCCGAATCACTCGAGGCTTCTCAGTGTGATGGTTGGAACTGGGGTCCAAATCACACTGACCGGATTTGTGACTGTAACTATCGCGGCCTTCTGCTACTTGACACCTGATGCTCGAGGATTGATACTGACATTAATACTAACTGTCTACTCTTTTTGGGCAATCGTTGGCGGGTACATTGGCGTGCGAAAGTAGAGAACGCTGAAAGGAAGCATTGATGGTTATTAGTCAGTTTCGTGGTTGATCACATTTCTCTTTCCAGGAATCGTCTTAATTGTACACATCGCGCTCAACTTCATAATGTGGGTCAACCGTAGCACCACCGCGATTTCCATCTCCACGTATGTCGCCATTCTATTGTACTGGTTCTGCATTTCACCGGCAGTCACCCTGTTTGGAGGACTCCTAGCGACCTGGGCTGAGGCTATCCAATATCCTGTGAAAACCAATCACATTCCTAGGGAAATCCCGGCTTGGACACTCCCCTCGTGGCTCTTAGTTCTTGGTGCTGGGATGATCCCGTTCAGCACACTCGTTACTGAACTCATCTTCTTTCTGAGTAGCATATGGCTTGGTAGGTTCTACAATGTGTTGGGGACCTCTGCATTTGTTTTTGTTGGATAATTAATCCAGAGAAGACAAACTATTTGTTGTAATCAAAACATCAATGTAAAGAAGATGATAACAACTTTATAATATCCTTCCTTTTACAAATCTTGAAGAAGAAGAAAATAAGATATAACATAAAATTAGAGATGAGGTACGGATATCCTGTTAAAAAAGTGATCCATTTTTAGAAAATTCTTCAGCCTTTGAGAGTCTTCTAGTCTTGCCTTTTGCCATTTTGTTTCCGCCAACCTTTTGTCTTGTGTAGTCTAATATTTTCTAAAAATGGATCACTTTTTTAACACTCCTCCTTGATCCATTTTTGTGATATTCCAAGCATGCTTCTCAATGTCTCAAATTTTGCTGTTGGTAGTGCTTTAGTGAATATGTCCGCAATTTGATCTTCAGTCTTACAATACTTTAGCTCGATCTCTCCTTTACTTTGCACTTCACGGATGAAGTGATATTTTATATCAATATGTTTCGTTCTTCCATGAAAAACTGGATTTTTTGATATTGCAATCGCGGACTTGTTGTCGCAAAATATTGGCGTTGATTCCATTTGTGGTTCTCCAATGTCTTCTAAAATTCTTCGAAGCCATATTGCATGACTAGTAGTTGTAGCAGCCGCAACATATTCTGCCTCTGCAGTGGATTGTGCCACTGAGTCTTGTTTTTTAGATATCCATGAAAATATTCCAGAACCTAATGTGAATGCATAACCAGTTGTGCTCCTCCTGTCATCAGATGATCCTGCCCAATCGCTATCAGTGTAGCCGATGAGCTTGGCATTTGCACTTGGGCGATACCAAATGCCATAATCTGTAGTTCCTCGTAAGTATCTTAGAATTCTCTTGGCTGCTCCAAAATGAATTTGACTTGGATTCTGCATAAACCGTGATAGTAAACTTGTCGCGTCTTCTGGTGGCTTCTCCATTTATCTTCATTTTTCTATTCTCTCGGCTGCCCACGTACTCTAGATCACTCTTTCTTCATGGTTAAGAGTCAACAATTGTAGGCTTTCCTTCTTGCTCTCTTGAAGACTCCAGCAGCCATTATAATAATATTTTAATATGTGCCCATCCATTCCTTCATGCCTTTCCCATGCACGTAGATTTCTCTTGTTTGTTCGAGGATTTTCTTTGATGCTTCTTCACTCTTCATTTTTTCTTGCATGGACGTGCAATGTCGCCGACCATTTCTTCTCCGTTAAGTTAGTAATTTCTAGACTTTGTTGAAAATGAATCACCAATTTCCAACACTCCCCCTTGATTCATTTTCGGGATAACCCGGACTTGTGTTGTAAAGTCTCGGACATACCTGGAAATTTTTCTTGTAGTTTATCCCATGTCTTTTATATCTTCTTCGTTCCACAATCCCTTGCATTCTCCTGTCGAACCACTTGCACTTACCTTTGAATGCGCATTTAAATTTTAACATATCCGAATCTCCTTAAAGGTGATTAGTTCCTGCCAATGGTGCTTCGCAGATTCACGAACTATGCCTGCCAATGGTGCTTCGCAGATTCACGAACTATGCCTCCCAAGATACAACACATCGAACTTGTTTAGATTAGCACTATGTAAACATGGCTCAGTTGAACCGTTCAATTGAACCAGCACACCAGAAAAAATAGAAGAGTAGAAATAGGGTTCAGTCGAACAATTCAATTGAACTAGCACACCCAGAAAAAATAGAAGAGTAGAAAAGGATATCAAAACTCTTTTGGAATCGAACCGGGAAAACCAAAAACGTAAACTAAATGAAGCTCTATGTTCCTATCTATTTATAGAGCTTTTTAGTTCATGAACAGAAGAGATACATGAATTAAATAGACGCGTGAAATCCACGAAATTCATGAATCAAGAGATTTGTGAATCTAGAAACACGTGAATTCAATAGATTCGTAAACTCAATAAATACATGAATCTAGAAAATTTATGAATTCAATAAATACGTGAACATAAAAGTTTAGGAAATTCATGAATCCAAAAGAGATACGTGAACAAAAAAATGTATCTTAATTTATTGGTTTTCATTGATCCATTAACCATAATTACAACAGTCTTTTGTCCCTTGTTATTCTCTATGCTGAAACTTCCTTGATTGTTATTATTACAATCTACGAGCTGAGGACTGGAAATGGTGGTGGAAGTCTTTCTGTGCTTCCGGTTCGGCTTCCCTCTTTGTGTTCATGTACTGCATCAATTACTTGGTTTCTGACCCGAACGGTTTGAGCGGGCCTCCATCAGTCACTGTTTATGTCGCTTACTTGCTCATCATGGCGATTGCAGCCCTGCTATCAACTGGAAGCATTGGTTTCCTCGCTTTGTTATACTTTGTAAATGCTCTCTTCTCATCAACAGTGATCTGAGCAGAGTCGACTTTTTCCAACTTCATCCATTGATTGAGCTCCTTGCTTTGGGAAATGCTGACATCACCTCAATCGGTATAGTAACGTCCTACTTTATTATGTATTGCCTGCCTTTGTCATGTTTCACAGTAGAAATAAGCACGGGATTGTTGTAAGTAGCTTAATGTTTCAAAGTAATGTATTCCCATCTATTGCACACATTTCCACTTCCATTGCTGTATCATCTGACAATCAAGTATGGAGCTTTACTATTAACAGTCTTCTTTGATCTGAAGGCGCCAATTGGTAGCTCTGCAGGAATGGCATCATCAGATAACCTTTAGAACTCAAAGTTATAAATCTGAACAAGCTATGAGATACGTTGGATGGTAAAAATAGAAAGAGAGGTGGATGATGTTGC
Source organism: Eucalyptus brandiana (assembly GCA_014182725.1). Lineage (NCBI taxonomy): Eukaryota > Viridiplantae > Streptophyta > Magnoliopsida > Myrtales > Myrtaceae > Eucalyptus > Eucalyptus brandiana. Next base: position 8,529,589 of record CM024668.1, on the reverse strand, counting down.
GCGCCGTCGGCCATTTAGCAAATAGATAGCATGCGTGAGCAACTCAGAACCGCACATACGTTCATAATAATAACCTATTGATGTTTAGACGAATAAGTAAATAATGCTGAACCAAGTCTCTCCACAAACCTTATAAATTCAGTGATTCGACAATTGAGTATATGGTACATATAAAAAGCACCATTCATAAATAGGCTCAGCATCAATTTTAACCAGAAGGCCATTCTCTAGAAACTACAGGAACAGCCCTTGAATGCCCTTAACAACAATAGGACTCCTGGCATGGCCTTGAAAGACTTCTTTTCACGGAACTTCTTAACCTTCAGGTAGAAAAGAACTGAAACAGTGAAACTTCATTTGTCTGTAGGATCGATGCTTGGTAGCTCCCTGGAGAGCCAACATTCTTCATAGTTTGAGCGACACCATGATTGATCTTTACATATTGCAACCTTCAAGTGGAGGATTGGAAATGGTGGTGAAAGTATTTCTATGCTTCCGGTGCGGGCTTTGATCTATGCGTCCACGTACTGCATAGTCTCCCTCCATCACAGTTTATGCCGGTTACTCACTCAGTGGCAATAGCAGCCCTGCTACGACCGGTAGCATCGGTTCCCTCATTTCCTTCTACCTCATTAATGTTCCTTTCTACCTCATTCACCGTATCATACAATGCCTTTGTCATGTTGCACTGCCGAAAGAGGGACAAGAAGTATACACACGCCAACTCTTATTGTATTAAAACTATGTGTTCTCATCTATTTCACATATTTCGGCCGTCATATCTACATCAGGTGACAATCAAAGAGGGAGCTTTGTTAAGAGACATTGATTTATCTCAGTCCATTGAGTCTTCTTTGAACTGACTGGCTGATTAGTCGTCCAAGCAAAGGGATAGTCTTCTGAAACTTCAGTTTTCCAAACAATGGATGAAGAGAAGCAGTAGCAGGATGCTCATGCAATAAATGAAGAAGAGAACTGAGTTCTTCTGCAGATGCAAAGTATGCTTGCATGCCTAAAATGCACAATGCTCTCATTATAAAGACCGATTAGCATTTAGATGAATAAAATATTTATCTTCATCCTAGTTTCTGAATTAATAAATTTTGAGACCTTATAATTTGCAAACCTTTATTTTAAATTCATGAAGCACCGTTCATGAATAGGATTGACATCAATTTAATAAGAACGCCATTTTTCGGCACCATAATAACAGTCGTCAGATGGCTTTCACAACAATCGGACTCCTCACATAATGTTCGGTGTCCGACCATATCAGCTCGCCAAACGAGTAGTCCCCAGTCACACTGGCTCCTTTTGCTTTCAGCACGACCTTGAAAGACTTCTTTTCATTAATCTTCTTGAACTTCAAGTAGGCTGGCTTGACAAGAACCGAAACTCCATTCGGTTCCAGTATCGACGCCCTGTAGGTCCCTGGCAAGCCAACATTCTTCACAGTTCGAGTCACCATGATTGATCCCAAGAGCTTAGGAACCGTGATCGAAGGATAGTTGAAGTCTAGAAGACCAATTCGTTTTGAACAATTGTAGGCACCATCAGAGAACAGCGAGATCTGCGTTGCATTGTAGCCTAGAGAACACAATAAGTTGAGATAATCTTTGATGCCCGGATCATAGACCAGGCCAGGGTCCATAGCACGGTTGGGTTGGATGTGTCCAGCTCCGTAACTGAATGGAGTCGCCTTGTAGTAGGAGGCATTGATGATCGATTCCATTGCATTATCTTGTATCGTTGCTGCAAGCAAACAGATAGGGGGCAAAGATCTATCAATACGTTACGCATCTTGGAAACACCTATCAAGCACCAGGCTAGTTAGTCATGACAATAATATGTACAGGTTCGGTTCGCATTGTTTTCAGTGGAGATTGCAAGAGCGGTGGGTTTGTCATTTTCACTCCCCTAAGGTTCGGGGTGCCCATCAGACATAGCATTTGAGCTCAGAATGTAGTCGAAGTATATCATTCACTCATACTCACCACTCGTCATGATTGCCGATCGAATTGCAGCAGGACTCCATTCTGGATGTAGAGTTTTCAGAAGACCAGCAACACCGGAAACATGAGGACACGACATCGAGGTGCCCGACACAGCATTAAAAGGGACCCGGCGTTTATCAAATTCCTCATTTGTCGGCCCCGCTGCTTCAGTGTAGGCAGCTATGACGCTGACTCCAGGTGCAGTAATATCCGGCTGGTCATAATCATGTCGGTAACTCAACTAGCTATTGTTACAAAAGCAGCGTGACTAAATCGGCGATGAACCTTCAAAGTACCTTTAGAATTTCGGGTGTGATGGTGTTCGGCCCCTTTGAGGAAAAAGCCGCCATGAGTGGAGATGGCTTCACGCCCAAATTTGTCACTACGCCTGTGATCTGAGCAGTGGGAAACCTGTCGCAACGAAAGGTTGCGCAAACGCATCAAATCACGCGGACAGAAGTTATGCCGGCCTCATGAGCTCGACCAAGAACAACATTGCGCCATGACAGAATCTGTCATTACGGTGCAAAAGAGGAGCCTGTGTGCACTTACTTAGTTGATTTGATGTAACTGAAGATGGCGGCACCGTCGCCGTAGTTGACATGAGACGCGGGAAGGAAATGTGGGTCCGCCTCGATTTTGTTTCCCAAGGGCATATTGCTGGCAAGGACCATCCCGACCGCGCCAGCGAGGAAGGCCTGCACTCCCTTGTCGACCCTCGCGTTTTCTCCTTGAAGGCAAACCAGGATCTTCCCCTTCACCTTCCTCGGATCAAGCGTTCCATTCTGGCAGAGTAGCCTGTCTCATTCAGCAATAAACACAAAACAGTTAGCGATGGAGTATTCATCGTGCTGAGCAAAAGAGGTAAATCAATTTGTTCCGCTGCAAATGACAATGGCAAGATATCAGTAGCGCGGAAATTGTTGTGATCCTTACGCTTTATCGGCCAACACATGAGACAATCTAGCATCCGCTGCGCTGATCAGCTCGTAGAACTTGCCTCCAGGCAAGGATTTCGGTGATAAGCTCGCACCCTTCGGGGCAAAAGGAGAAAGCAAAAGGACACATATTTACAGAATTAGCAGTTTGCTGAAATCGGAAACTCATTCAACACCGATTCACACAATCAAAATCCCCAGGGCGATGCGACAAACAGTAAAACAGGCTTTATATCCTGTCCAGATTAGCTAACAAACCGACGCAACGATTAAGGGTCATGCTTGATGAAGTATCGCTAATCATCTCGCGGACGTTCGTCATTTGAAATATGCGATTTCCAGTGCATTCGTATAGTTTTTCAAATTGGTAATGCGTGTGTCAAACCCTAAGAACAGCTTCACCGATTGAGAGAGGGAGTCTGACCTTGAATCGCCTCTGATCGCCAATCACCACGTAGTTGGAGAAATCCCTGTCCATGGTGCTTGCCGCCACCGTGATCAGCCAAGGCCAGATGTTCGAGACCGTCCCGTCGCCGGGCCCATCATTCCCGGCCGAGCAAACCACGACAATGCCGTTCGTCACGGCATGGAAGGACCCGATCGCGATGCCGTCGTTGAACAGTGGGGGGTGGCCGCCGCCGATTGAGACCGAGAGGACGTCCACGCCATCGTGTATGGCGGCATCGAAGCCGGCCAAGATGTCCGCATTGAAGCACTCTTTGCCGGCGACTGGCGGCCAGCAGACCTTGTAGGCAGCAACCCGGGCCTTCGGGGAGCCGCCCTTGGCCGTGCCTCGGCCGTAGCCGAAGACACTGGCTCCGGCGACGAAGTTGCCGCCAGCGGTGGAGAGGGTGTGGGACCCATGGCCGTCATTGTCGCGGGGCGTGTCGAAGGAGGCGTTGAGGGGCCCCACCGCGGCGGTGTAGCCTTTGTTGAAGTATCTGGCGCCGATGAGTTTCCTGCGGATCGATGATTCCGTTGGCGGGAGTTACCTTTGCATTTTCTTTTTTCAAAATCTATGTCCAAAGGGAATGTGTACGAATAAAATAAAATAAAAAGATTGAAAAAATTGAAAAAAAGGGTTGCCAAATTAATGTGTGAGAAGGAGATTTAGAAATAAGAAAATTGCTTATTTACAAATTCCGATTTCGCTTATCGAAGAAAAACAATGAAAAGTTAAAACGTTGAGAACGATTCATACTCTCCATGTACAATTTTCGACCTCAGGTGTCGAAGTCCGAATGGTATAGTGCTAATTAAATTTCCACAAACCGAACTAGATGTATAAACATTGTTCGGTCAAAAATTAGGTTACTCGCCTCATGTCACAAGAAATCATTTTCGTTAAACCTCCATTTATTTCTCGAAAAATAAATAATTTTAAAAAAATCCTAGAAGTGACTGCCTACCAAAAAAAAAAAGAGAATGAAAGGAAAATATTTTTATCGTTTATGAAAATATTTAAATATAAATTGTTATCAATAATGAAAATATTTTCTATTAATTATTATTTTAAGTAATGCAAGTAATCATTTTTAAAAAAATATTTTTAAATTATTTACTTTTTATAAAATAAACGAAGCCTGAAAATAAGTTATAAATGAGAAACAGTAGGAGCTATAGACTAGAATTCTTCTTATTTCGCCGAACGATATTAGTCAAAGTAGCTGAAGCGAGATATGGTGCGCAAAAAGGCAGTCAACGAAAACGAAAGTCAACAATTATGGGTTTTTGATATCTTTTACCTAACTTGATTTTTCAGACAAAAACAAAAGTTTGAAAAGAAGAAAGAAAAGATTGTTCGGACCCAAGAGCTGGTCAAAGCGAAATGGCGGAGCGAAATGAGAATTGTCCGTTTTGAAGGAAGACAAAAAATATCAGGTGATGACAATGAAGGTGGAGATGAAGATAGTCACGTGTCACATCTCGTGAAAGTCGGCCAATTCTTGAGAAAAATAATAAAGGGAGGCAAAAAATGGTTTCATATGTCAAATCGATTTTTTTTTTAAAAGGGAACATGTTTAATTAGATAACATCTTCTTCTTTTTTTTATATTACCTTGTTATGTAACTCTATGCAGATGAACACATTTTCAGATAACTCGAAGATTGCAAATAAATTCATCATTTGAGAAATTTACATAATAGACTTGGACCTAAAGAAAACCTTGATTTTCCAAAGGAAGGGTAAGTGGTTGCGCCACCAATGGTGTTACTCAAGCTTGACAAGGCCGAGTTCAGGCTTGACAATGCCGGATATGGCATCATGAACCCTAACCAAATGTAGGGGTGAAGCAAGCTCGAGAGAGGAATTGACGTTGGGTGCTCGTGAAGTGGTCGATGACATTGGACGGCGAAAGTCATGGCCAATAATTGGCAGGCCAATACAACTTCAAATTTACCTTTTCTATTATAGATCCAAGAAAAAGGTAAAAATATAATAAAAGACGGATTCAACTTTATTGTGGAATGGATTAGATTCAATATTTAAGAATAGTTTAAGGGTCATATTAAATATATCAAAAGTTCAAGAATAACATCACACGTTAAGTTAAAGTTTAAAAACTATCATCATCATTATCCCTCCTTTAATTATGTATGTAAGTTGTATCGTACAAGTTATTCGAATAGTGTCTTATTTCTATAGGTCTGTTTGCTTAAAAGAAAACTTTTTCCAGTAAATTATTTTCGACTTTCTAGTATATGGATGACAGAAAATTAATCAATATACAAAAAATGTTTTTCATAAATTGAAAACAACATGCTTAAATCGGGAAAAAAAAAACGACTTCCCCTTATGGCAAGAAGGAAATCATTTTCCCTAAATCATCCAACAAATGAGAAATAACCATTTTCTTTTATCACGGAGTTTTTTAATAAAACAAAAGCTACCTAAGACCTAGTTTATAACCATGAAATAGTTCGAGTTAAAATAGTTCATAACATAACATGGCCAACTCTATCTTAAAGACATTTACCTTAGATAGAAATGCTTAAAAGACTTCGGACACTACCACTAACCACAGTACCAAAAGATATAATAGGAAAGTACCCTTTACCTTCTCGAAAGAAGGTGGGTGGAGAAAAGTCGGCGTTTTGAAAATGGCAGCTTTTTTTTTTTTTTTTTTTTTTTTTTTTTGGTGTTTTTCCTTTTGGGGTTGAGCGAGGAAGGATAAAAAAGTGGGAGAGTGGGAGCAAGCAAAGAACCTGTTGCAGCGAAAGCGAGGATCCTTGTCGTTTTGGCATATTCCTTTCCACTTTGGCGGAATCGGTCCCAACCCCTGGTCGCTAAAGCTCTTGGATTCCGGCCACGCCCCTGCATGCGCCAAAACCCCAATCGATCACATCTTCTTTCCCCATTTTTTGCGCCGAGGCTTGTCAACTCCAGGTCCAACATAGCAATCGCAGCAACGAAATCAAACCCCACGTGAAGAGCTTGTGTTTTTTCTCGACGTTTTTAATCATGAGGGTGCGCTTCACCTACTCCGGAAAAGAGGGTTTGTCTGGGCAGCTTTTGTGGGGATTGTTCTCTGTGTATTTTGTGGTTTTGGGCCCCGGCTATGATTGAAAGTAGAGGGAGCACATGTGATGGCCGAGACCAATCAAGATGTCAATTTAGGCTCCATCTCCATCCTTAGCATAGTACCACCTAAGGAGTTTTAGGCATATAGCTCACAAAATGCACAAAGATATGTCTGAATTGGCTTTCACTCTTTACTATTAAAAAAAGAAGTATTTTCGTATGTGGCCTTTGTAATTTGACTTGGATGAAATGTGGAATATCATAAGCTCTTTTGAAGGAACATTCAAATTGAGACATGTAGAGCTAATATTAATAATTTCTTTCCATATTTTTCCCAAACATTGAAATACTTATTTTCGACCTAAATCTTTGACTGCAAGCAAAAAGATACTCATTTTTTCCAAATTAAAACAAATGGTCTAACAATGTACTGACTCAAAATTAGACTAGTCTTAAGACATGATGCATTTCCCTCCTAGTACCTTTGACTAGTATTCAAGATTTGACCCTCTCAAATGTGCATCTCTAATGTCTAAACATATATACATGCATAATCATGTGCCACGCATTCGCAATTAGATCCACAAGAAGAGGATAGAGAATATGAAGATGATACGCACCTCTAGAGCAAATTCCTCCACAAATTTTCATTATTATTTTCCCGTTTTGCATGCATTTTTTATGGACTTTCGATCATGCAGTTACACAGGTTGTGCTCCTCTAGTAAGCAAGCAAAAGACAACATCCAACAATTTTCGATTAAATAAAATTTTCCTCATGGGTCGAGGAGAATCTTTAATTTTCGAGCAAAAGACAACATCCACACATGTCCATCATTAATGGCAGAATCTTATTATATCCACTAGCTTACTGAGGATTAGGCACATTGGAGTGTGCTCGGCTCGCTACCCGTTTCTTTAATATCTACCCTCTTATATGATGGCTCAACCTGTATCATGTGCGTAGGTCAATAAGTTGACAACACAAAGTCGATAGCTTGTGAAAATCATTAGATGGGTAGACACGATGAAACGACGATCCGTCTTAGAGTGAAGAGAACATGCGCTGACCGAAGCAAGAACCGAACATGGAGAGTAAAGGAAAGTGGGAGATCTCGAAACATTAGCGTTTCTTTATGATAGATAAACGACCTGAAAGCCTTGCTCTGGTTGTAATGTAAGTCAGAGTTTTTGGGTTTCGCGGGACTTATATTATTTTCCGTCAAGAAAATATGATGTTAGACTAGATAAATGAATAAATAAATAGTGGGTCGAAGTGGCTTGCCTGTGTCCAGATTCCCAATGATGATATCTTCACCAAATCGAGCCTTCTTCCAAATTGACTCGGAAGGAATCACGCCGTCTTGCTCGAGGCCTAGAAACTCCCACGATCTTGTTGTGTGTAGTTTCTTGCCCTGGTTCAGAAAAACCGACACCACTCTTGGGTGCTCTGCCAAAGATTGGAAAACCAACAATAAGCATTCAAGATGGAAAAGAAAAACTAAGTGCCTCCTTGGCGGAAAAACGAAATTCGAACAATTAGAGTTGATTTATTTAGCAATGTGACGGGCTAAGTGTGGATTTTCAATCGAATATTATTGATACACTTGACGCACGCGTCTCGTCAACTGCAATAGTCTTTCTCAAAGTTTCGTAGATGTGTAGAAACATTGCTCTTTTGTTAATTATTTGGAGGGTTTGCGCTAAAAAAAAAAGGCATAGGATGGAGCAACAAGCATTGTGGGAACCAAAGGTTGCACGACTTGTCATCAAGAAGCGCAAGTTGCACTCCAAGTTTAAGATAGAAGCAAACAAAAGGACTGTGTTGTTTTTGGTGGTCAAAACTCCAAACCAAGGGAGAAAAAAGGGGTCGGAGCTTACTGGCGATTTGGGCAGCTACATCATCTTCAAGAGTTGCGGCGAAGCCATTGATGTGCCTCGTGTACGAATACAAGATGGCCTCCTTGGCATCGTCCCGGCTATACAAAACATAGTCATCAATGCGTACTATAAACCGATAAGAAGAAGTACAAGAAATGGTTGTGGTGAACTTTATCTGCGTCGAGATGCAATACCTTCCCAAGAAAGAGCCAAGAAACTCATGGTGAGACTCCGTCACTCGACTCAGATCAGCCAATGAAGCATCCGGGCCGTGCGAGTGAGATCCCAAGTAAACCACGTACGACTTCGATTCCACGCACACGGAGACACACCAAACAAAAAGAAAATATTCATGATGATGGTGATGATGAGATGATGATGATATCTGTTAAGATACGACCATCTTCAAACCAAGACTAGAATGGAGAGATTCCATCGTTAGCGGAACAGTGCGAGTAGGCTTTGAATGCTCACCTTTTTGGCAGCAAACGCGGGCGTCTGGTGCGGTGTTAACGAAAGAAGAAAGAGCACGAGAAGGTGAACGAAGAGGCTCATGGCAACTTCTCTCTGGAGGCCACTTGCATCACCCCCTTGCAGGAAAACTAGAAAAGAAGTGAAGATGGCTGTGTTATATATACAAACTTAGTCGGCACAATTAAAAGATTTAAGACTAAATTGATAAAGGTACAAGAAGTTTAAGAATTTTTGGACAATTTTCCCATTTATAAACCTTGTTGCTCAATGATCAAAGAATCATCTAGAGACACAAAAGAAGTGACACGACCGACTTGTCATTTTTGCCTATATGGTATGCATTTCATGTTGAGGGCAAATTTAGCATTCGCCAAAAGGAAAAGGAAAATGATTTTAAAAAAAAATGGTGGCCTCGAGGCATTGACAGGATATGAACCGTTGCTTCCTCCGAGATGCGAGTCGCTGATACTTTTAGGTAAATTCTTCAAACTAAATGTATATATTATCTGAAAATTATCGAATTTCGTGGAGCTAATGAGTGAATTAATACTCAAAACACAACGCAGCCCTTGTCTTTATATACCGCATTAAGGTAGTAAATCATGCAGAGGCAAAACTTTATGCAACATATAGAAAGATATCAGTGACTCTATGTACCACATACATAACACCAATGCTTGCAAGGAATGTACTTTCTATTGACTCTATTGAAATTTGCCAACACCGCATCTGAAGTATCCAATAGATGTCAATTGAAAGAGTTTGTTACTTTCTTGAGGAATAAATTTTCAATAAATATCTAAATTTGAACTCTATATGATCTCATATATAATTAGATGCCTATTGAGATGATATTCTTTTCATTTTCAAAAGATGATATCTTTCTCGAGATAAGTTGAAAAAATGCGGCTTGTTCGCTGAATGCATAGGATCCCAATCCCATCATGTGCAAGTGTGTGGTTCGCATGCACATACGTGAGTTATTGATGCGATTGATGAAAGGTTATTCTCCTTTTTTCAAACCCTTCTCTCTCTCTCTCTCTCTCTCTCTCTCAAAGGTGCACGGCGCATGTGGTGATGCTTGAAGTGACATAATAAAGTTTCTAAAGAAGACTTTGACAAGATGAATAGAATAAAGTCCCAAGACCAAGACTTGTGACTTTGAAGTTTCTAGCCAAGAAGTGGAGCATAGGGAGAGGGCCACGACCGGCTAGAGAAGAAAGAAGGGGAAGAAAAAAAATACAAAGAAAAGATAAAGGAAAAAGAAAATAAAATAAATAAATAAATTCGAAATTTGTTAAAATATTATTAATGTTTATGTTAGCGTCGTCTATGCCACGTAAAAGGTCGGCATCCACGTCAGTAATCTCAGGCCAAAATTGGCCAGATGGACTCAATTATCAAAACGTGAAAATGTTATAAATTCAGTTTTCACAATCAAAATACTTAAGACTCGATTGGCAAAAGTATAATAAGTTTAAGAATTTGTGGACAATTTTCCCATTTACAAACCTTGTTGCTCAATAATCAAAGAAACATCTAGAGACACGATAGAAGTGACACGACCGACTTGTTGTTTTGCCTATATTGTATGCATTTCATGTTGAGGGCAAATTTTAGCATTCGCCAAAAGGAAAAGGAAAAAGAAAATGAAATTTGAAAAAAAAAAAATGGTGGCCCGAGGCATTGACAGGATGTGAACCATTGCTTCCTCCAGGACGTGAGTAGCTGATACTTTTAGGTATATTCTTCAAACTAAATGTTTATATTATTTGAAAATTATCGAATTTTGTGGATCTAGTGGGTGAATTAATACTCAAAACACAATGCAGCCCTTGTCTTTATATACCGCATTAAGGTAGTAGATAATGTAGAGGCAAAGCTATATGCAACATCTAGATAGATATAAGTGACTCTATGTAACACATACATAACACCAATGCTTGCAAGGAATGTACTTTCTATTGATTCTATTGAAATTTGCCAACACCGCATTCGAAGTATCCAATGGATGTCAATTGAAAAAGTTTGTTACTTTCTTGAGGAATAAATTTTCAATAAATATCTAAATTCGGACTCTATATGATCTCATATATATTTAGATGCCTATTGAGATGATATTCTTTTCATTTTCAAAAGATGATATCTTTCTCGAGATAAGTTGAAAAAATGCGGATTGTTCGCTGAATGGATAGGATCCCAATCCCATCATGTGCAAGTGTGTCGTCCACATGCACATAAGTGAGTTATTGATGCGATCGATGAAATGTCATTCTCCTTTTTTCAAACCCCTCTCTCTCTCTCTCTCTCTCTCTCAAAGGTGCACGGCACATGTGGTGATGCTTGAAGTGACATAATAAAGTTTCTAAAGAAGACAATGACAAGATGAATAGAATAAAGTCCCAAGACCAAGACCTGTGACTTTGAAGTTTCTAGCCAAGGGCAGAGCATAGGGAGAGGGCCGCGACCGGCTAGAGAAGAAAGAAGGAGAAGATAAAAAAAAAAAAAAAAAAAAAAAAAAAGACAAAGAAAATAAAATAAAATAAAATAAATAAATTCAAAATTTGTTAAAATATTATTAATGTTCACGTTAGCGTCGTCTATGCCACGTAGAAGGTCGGCATCCACGTCAATAATCTCAGGCCAAAATTGGCCATATGGACTTAATTGGCAAAACGTGAAAATGTTATAAATTCAGTTGTCATAATTAAAATATTTAAGACTCGATTGGCAAAAGTGTAATAAGTTTAAGAATTTGTGGACAATTTTCCCATTGACAAACCTTGTTGCTCAATAATCAAAGAAACATCTAGAGATGCGATAGAATTGACACGCCCGACTTGTCGTTTTGCCTATATTGTATGCATTTCGTGTTGAGGGCAAATTTTAGCATTCGCCAAAAGGAAAAGGAAAAGGAAAATGAAGTTTGAAAAAAAAAAATGGTGGCCTCGAGGCATTGACAGGATGTGAACCATTGCTTCCTCCAAGATGTGAGTGGCTGATACTTTTAGGTATATTCTTCAAACTAAATGTTTATATTATCTGATAATTATCGAATTTCGTGGAGCTAGTGGGTGAATTAATACTCAAAACACAATGCAGCCCTTGTCTTTATATACCGCATTAAGGTAGTAGATAATGCAGAGGCAAAGCTTTATGCAACATCTAGATAGATATAAGTGACTCTATGTACCACATACATAACACCAATGCTTGCAAGGATTGTACTTTCTATTGACTCTATTGAAATTTGCCAACACCACATTCGAAGTATCCAATAAATGTCAATTGAAAGAGTTTGTTACTTTCTTGAGGAATAAATTTTCAATAAATATCTAAATTTGCACTCTATATGATCTCATATATATTTTGTGACATCCCAGATTTTCAATCATGTTTTCTATTAAATAAATCGGGCATTTCATTGACGCGCCTATAGGGCTGTTCTCAAAGTTGATCACTCTCAAGATAACTAGACTATCTGGGAAAGCTATTAAGGAATTTTAATGCGATAGACTTAAGAATTCGACTAGAAATTGGTTACTCGACCATGCTCATCTTTAGAAGCCATTACAGCACAGTTAAAAATCAATTTGAGATCAGAGATAGGTCGGTTCGACAGAGAGGTGTGGCTAATCATGGGTGACACCACTAAATTGGAAAATTCTCGTCGGCCGGCACTTGATTGATTTTTCTATCGTTTTGGTACCATGTGTCCGTATTTGAATCCTCAATATTTTCACGACAATCGATAGTCACCAATGTGTCGAGTGGGTTCATTGTGGCTCGAAGAAAATCGACGATGGGTCATTTACATTAAAAATTTCTGAAAGTTACCCGGTGGCTTATGTCACGCTAAAATCGCGCCGGATTGAAATTTACCGTGAATTTGAATCCGATTTCAGAAATTGAAAGTTTTGTCATGTCACAATAAATTCTAGGAGAGTCGACTTAGTCTCAGAAGATTTTTTTGCAACCTGAGACTTTTTGGGAAAAAATCATCCTATGGCCATTTTTGTCCAGAAAAAGACAATGACTGTTTTTTATTGCAAAATTGGAAAGTAAGTGGGATCGATTGGTGATGAAAAATACCAATTAGATCAATGAGGTGTCAGTTGATTTTATGGAGGCCAAATTGAGTGGAATCAAGAAGCTTTTGGTGACCAATTGAAGCCAAATCATCCAAAATTCGTAACACCCCTTGGACCCAACATATTGGACTACTTCAAGCTTCTAGAAGGGGCCTAATGGTCTTGGAAATTGGCTGGCTGGCCAGTTGGGATGAGGATCGGTCAAAAGGGGGAGCATGAAGATAAGAAGAGACCAAAGGAGGTCCCACCAGCACAAGCTTGTCACTTCTCCCTCCTTAGCCACCGTCGACGCCCTCTTCCCCCTCGCTTCATTGCTACTCGACGCCCAACAAGTCAGAGGAGCCGCCGGAATAGCCATGTGGCACCCCTCGACGGCCCCCGATCCGATTAGGGTTACCACAGTTCGCTTACCATTCACTTTCCTTATTAACATATCACTCTGATACCATTTCAATTGCAGCGGGTCCATACAACCTGGGGGTTTACATCTTTTTTTTTCTTCATCGGTCCCTTGCGCAATTCATATATGGAAGCACATCCAACAACTCCCTTCCTTATATTCAGAAAACGATGCACACCTACTAAACATCTTATATAAGTTAAAACCGAACACATTTATTTACATAGAGCAGATGGACATCTTTAGTTGGTACATCAAAATGCCAATGTTTCTATACTCAGCTATACTTCAAAAGATGACCGACATCTCCTCCCACAATCGTATGCTTAAGGTCCATCAACTAGTGTCGGCGTCCAAAGGTTCCCTCCTTTGCTATCCTTCTCCTCGCGGTCATATCCAACCGCTCAAACCATCTACTAATCTAAAATGTTGGTCCCCAAAAGGGATGAGTACAACCACTCAGCAAGTAAAGGAATCCAATAACTACTCAATGCATCATACAAATCATACATGCATTGCAGACATTACTTACCTTGAAGCCATGCATATACTATCATGCATCATTACCACAATCATAACACATACATGTGTATCATCATGTCATACTCATATCATCGTCATCATGACATTATTATATCACACGCATGTCATCATCATCATATACATGACACCATCATACCATACACATGTCATCATCATCATGACATCATCATATCACACATGTCATCATCTTCATGACATCATCATATCACACATGTCATCATCATCATATCACACATATATGCATATCATCATGCCATATCATATATCATCATATCATCATCATGCATATCATGCATGTCATGTCATGGGTGATCATCATTATTTCACATCACATATCATCATCAGCATGCATATCATCATGCATATCATATATCCTCATCATTATCATCATCATGCATATCATGCATGTCATGCCATGGGTGATCATCATTATATCACGTCACATATCATCATCATTACCATCATCATTATGCATATCATCACGCACATCATGCCATCGTTTAATTTCCACTTTTAGCTTTCAATTTGATCACCACATCACCCATTCCTCAAATCATCAATTTCATCATCCCCTCGGGCAAAGACCTCCGAGGCTTCCGGCATTCAGCCACCCTAGGCCACCGGGCATCCGGCCCCCCACATTCCGGGTATCTCGTATCCCAACTGGCATCACGAGGAACTTACGGGCATGTATTCAAGATACAACCGGGCATCCAAAGGGCATCGACCCATTCGAACCTCTGGGCATCTCGCACCCCACCTGGCATCACGAAGAATCTCCGGGGCTTGCCATGAAAATGGTTACCCCTACCCTCCGGGCATGCATCATGATACAACCCCTCACCTTCCGAGTATGTATCATAATACAACCGGGTATCCCGACACTCCCGGGGAAAACCTCTGGGCATGTATTCATAATACAACCAAGCATCCAAAGGGCATCGACTCATTCGAACCTTTGGGCATCCTGACTCCCGGGGCATCGTCGGCTCACACCTCCGACGGTATCATCATCGCCACAATACATATTCTCATACATCTCATTTCTCATCTTTAATTATAGTTTAATTTTAACATGGCATGTGATGTGATGGCAATCAAGATCATACTCATCATTGAATTCATACATGCATCTCAAATCATTGTCATGCATGCACCAAGACCTTATCACACAGCAACTATTTATAAAATAAAATTCATGGAATTTATGCCAATTAAAATAATCCATTTATCATGCCCTTTTTACATTTATTTAAATTCCAGCTTGTGCCATTTTCAAAAATATTAAATTTACTTATTTATATAATCTCAAAAATCATAAAATTAAGGCAAGTAATAAATATGACAATCGGGTAATGATTTCATGCAAAATACACGGCCAATAAAAATTTCACACAATTTCATAATTCACACAAAACAGCATATACTTTTCGGATGAAACCAGAATGCACAGTCTCCGAAGTAATTCGATTAAAATATCCATATGGCCTCCAAAAATTATGAAATTTTACTGGATTATAGCAAAGACATTTTCGTACAACTTTTATGAAGAACTCCAAGCTAGATTCTTTTTAGATTATTTTATACATTCTCACGAAGCGTCTGGATCCATTTTCGAAAACGTCCAGTGTACACATCTCCGAAACATTGAGATTTCACCTACCTATTCTCTTTCGTTTTCTCTGAAATTTGGATATGTTCTACATCAAGATGTCATTTACAAGTTTCACGAAGATATCTAGGTCAAATAACCAGAATCAGGTGTCTCAGGTGTCTCGAATACATCACCAGAATCATCGTCTTCAAGATCTAGTCGATTTACTAGGCTATACTTGTTCGTTTCACTTAAAATTTGAGTATGTTGTATTTTAAGATGTTCCCTACAACTTTCATGAAGAAATCGAAGTGATATTCTCATCACAAACCAACATGCAACCACGAATCCAACAAGAAGTCAGTGAAATCGTTCCAGATCTGAAGTCTCCGTAGGATGAGAGTTTAACCCCTCAAATCTCCATCATTTTCCACGAAATTTCAGTATGTTGTATTTTAAGATGTTAGCTACAACTTTCATGAAGAAATCAAAGCCAAAATATGACTCCAAACACACATGCAAGCTCAAACAAGTTTCTGACTCACACGGTTCGAACAAGAACAATCATGCGATTTAAGAACAAGCCAACCATACCTCGGTTTTTCTCACTTAAACACCCAAAAATCTAACATGCAAATAACATACAAGCATGCAAAAGAAGCTAGAGGACTCCCACTTGCCTCTAGACCGGTCAGTCGATGGTGTAGGGCGGCGAACACGGCGGCACACGGCGGACGGACGGCGGTTCCGCCTCCTCTCTCTCTCTCTCTCTCGGCTGCTCCCCCCTCTCTCTCGAAATCTCTCTCTCTCTCTCTCTCTCTCTCTCTCTCTCTCTCACCCTCTCTCTCGGCCAAATGAGAAAATCCGGCCACCCTCTCTCTCTCTTCCCTCTTATACCCCCAAATCCTCATGATTACTTGCCTACAAACCAACCAATGCATGGCCTTCTTCCCTAAGCCAATGCATGAGAGTCTTGTGCCACTTGTCCTATGGATTTTTGGGCTTGGGCTTGGGCTTCTATTAGGCCGGTCAACCACTCCTTTTGGGCCTCTATTGGGCCGGCTAACTTGGCCCATTAAAAGCTTAGGCCAATGGGCCTAAGGCCCATCCTAGAAATTGACCTTTCCTCTCTTTTTTTTTTTTTTGAATTTCTTCTATAAATATTTTAAACTTTAAATTTTCCACATGGCCAAAGTCTTATGACATTTTATTTATTGAAATTTAATTTATAAAGTGCATGGCCAAGCATAGATTATTAATCTATCAAATTTAAATTCTCACAATCACATACACAAATCATCTAATTAAAAAGACTAATGGCTAAAGCATAAGCTATAGGAAAATTTTATCACCTAATTAAAGACTTTAACACACCTTATGGCTTGGCTTTGAATTTTTGGGATGCCACAATTCTCCCCTCCTTAGAGAATTTCGTTCTCGAAATTAGACATTCCCTATGTCTCTTGAAATAAGTGAGAGTACCTTTCTCTCATCTCATTTACACTCTCCCATGTGGCTTCCTCCACATCATGATATTGCCATAATATCTTAACCAAAGGAATTCTCTTGGTCCTCAGAATTTGTTCCTTCCGATCCAATATCAGCACAGGCTCTTCGATATACCTCACTCTCTCATCCACTTTGATGGCTTCATGATCGAGTATGCGATCAGGGTCGGACTAATGCTTCCCCTAAAGTTAAGGATGCGAGCTCTTAACATATCTTAATTTATCTCAACATCATAAACAGTTTTAAAACAATAACCACATCTGAAATTTCTTTTGAATGCTTGAGAATCTTCCTTCATGAAATCAAACAATACAAACTGAGATTTTTAAAAGCATTCAACAACAACAACAAGCTTTGAAATCATATGTCATTTCCATGTCAAAACGTTTTCAAATCACCAATGTGGAAAATCCTTTGAGTTCTCGAAAATCCCACTTTATGATATCAAATAATGTAAAATAGGGATTTCAAAGACACAACAATATAACATTACTAGTCTTTGAAAATAGGTAAATCCCATATCGTTGAATCCAATTCACAAAATCAAAGCATGATACAAATTCCATAAAATCCATGATCACGTTTAAATTTTAAATGTTTTTCGGGATCCACGTGTAAAGCCTTGAGTCGTACTTGCATCACGGCGCGAAATAAAGTACTTTATCAAAACCCTTAGTAAATTTAAATCGATACGTTGGCAAAATTCCAATCTCAATCCCAACTCCAATGGGTTGGAACGTTTTCTATAAAAAGTTCAGAATTCTTTGAAATAGAAAACATTTCTTAAAACATTTGGGCACGGTGTCACAGTACTCATAAATTTTGATGAAATTCAAGAGATTTTCTAAAACAATTCACAATCAAAATCTTTTAATAATTTCATCCACCTCCTCTGTCTCATATTCGATTCCTTTTGTGAAAATATCTATTTCAAGCTCTATCCTAAGTGCAACTATCAATGAGATTCAAATTTAAAGAATTCCACCTTCTCGACTCAATCGAACACACCATTTAGCCAAATTATTCCTATACCTTTGTCACCACCAATTCAAGCCTATAACCATCAAAATCAGCACCACTAATAACTCATATGGTTCAATCCAACAGAGATATTCACTATGCCTTTACTGCGACATGGATTCAAGCCTAAATACAGCACCATTCATTCGGTTCAAATATCGATAGTCCACCAAGACTTATTCAATTCAAAGATCGACAATCCATCAAAATAAAACTTGTCTAGTTTCCACCGAATATATCTCATATCTCATCCTAAAGAATCATCACTTAGGCTAATCATTAATCAAATCCACAATTTGAACTTCCACCATTTCACCTTGGAAAGTCTATAACCACAAATGATCATGTTCACTAATTCCACCAAACCTTTTTCAAACTGAGATCATCACCTAAAATTAAAAGTTGATCATCGTCTATTAAACCTATTATTCTGACATATAAACCACAAATAATTTCGTATCTCATATGACTACTCAAACTCATGACTTCCAAGATCAATCTATACATACTAAATGCTTCCATGTAATGCATCAAGACTTCCAATGAAATCCTCAAATAGGAAGTCACTGCTACTTAGCTCAAATGATCATATCTTAATCCTCAAATTCATAATTCGCTCTCCATAATTCACTTCTTAAGCCTTGATTGCAGCACTACGCTTAGATGCTGTGTATGTTCTTCAGGCCCTTTAGAATATATCAGGATATCATTAGATGAAGACAATCACAATTTAATCCAAATAAGGCTTAAGTATCCTATTCATTAAATCCATGAATGCAGCTAAGGCATTCGTCAATCCAAATAGCATAACCAGGAACTCATAGTGTCTGTAGCGAGTCCTAAATACGGTCTTAGGAATGTCTTCCTTCTCAATCCTTAGTCGATATCCTAATCTCAAGTCAAGTTTAGAAAAGACCGAACTTCCTTGCAGTTGGTCAAATAGGTCATCAATTCTAGGAAATGAGTACTTACTCTTAACAATTACATGATTCAATTGCCTATTATCAAAGCACAACTGCATCAACCATCCTTCTTTCTCACAACAAGAGTTCTACAAGCTTAACTATGCTTCCACTGCGCCACTCTTATAAAATTATCCCAGAAACACCACCTTTCCAGTTCAGTTCATAGTTCGATTCACTCCTGCCCCTTTTGCCATTCTAGAAGCCTGCTAGGAGCCGCTCCTTGTTCAAGTCCTCTGACCTCGGGTCCACTCCCCGCCCTCATCAAACTGGGACATTACAGGTACACCAGCTTTCGCCTGGTTCGAACCCGAACTACACATCTACTGAAGGGTCTTGTTTCAATAGGGATTAACTTATAGAGTTATTATCCGTTTTGGCCTATCCTATACTAGGCCTCATGGTTTTATCCTTAGCGCATGGGTAAGTACTATCTTAGGAAATCATTCATCCTAGTCCATTGCTTACGGAGCTAGTTCATTCCTATGATGACATCAAAGTCATACATAACTATCACTATCAAGTCCATTTCTAGATCTCATTTCCCTAGGGTTATCTCACTCATCTCACATGCCAACGTGGATAACAACATATCTTTCAGCGATGTAGAAATACGAAGAGGCATATCTAGAGATTTGTTCCTACTCCTCACAATCACCTATATTTTTCGGACACAAATGAATGCGTGTCACTCATATCAAATAACGCATATACCTTCTTATCCCTCTATCGAAATCGTACCTGAGATAACACTTTTGGAAGCTCCTGCTTCCGCTTGAGTGACCGCATACACCCTTCCTTGTGGTGGTGGCCTCTGTGGATTCCTTGGTGGATTTGGTCCACCAGTACTTTGTTGTACCTGTCGCACCGAGCTGACATTCGGCTGCGACCTTCCTTGTGGACAATCTTTCTTAAAGTGACCTCTCTGCCCACAGCCAAAACATTTCAATCGATCATTACAAGGTCCTGGCCCATGTTGTCCACCACATCTCTGACAAATGTTACCCTGGTAAGGTACTCTTCCTAGAATCGGGCCACTCCTGACCTTTCTAGAATTCCCAAAATTATTCATCTTCTTAGATTTCCAGGGCTGACCTTGATCAGGATAAGGTCTCTTACCCCTTCGAACATCACTAAAGGTCATCTGTTTCTTAGATTTTGATTGCTCTCTCACTAACTCTTGCTCCACCAACTGTGCCTTCTCATAAATCTCATTATAATCCCTTATATTTAGAGGCACTAGTTGTTTTCTAATATCAGTCCTTAATCCTTTCAGGAATCTCTTAGCCTTTTCCTCTCGATCCTTAACCAACCTAGGAGCATACCTAGACAATTCAGAAAATTTTGCCTCATACTGGTCTACTGTCATCTCCCTTTGTTCTAATTGAACAAATTCAGTGATCTTTCTATCCTTGGCACAATCAGAGAAATGCTTCCTATTGAAAGCCCTAACAAACTCATCACAGTTCACATCAGTACCTGGTGGAAAGATTGTATCATTCGAAGCTCTCCACCAAAACTTTGCATTTCCCTCCAGCTGGTACTCTGCCAAAACTATTTTCTCAGCATCATTACAGTCCAGCAACCGGAAAATTCGTTCCATTCCATCAATCCATTGTTCTGCCTCCTCAGGACTTCCCATTCCACTAAACTTAAGTGGTTTCAACTTCAGAAATTGTTCCACCAGTCCCTGAGGGCGACGTTTCACTCCGGGTTGTTGCTGCACTTGTCTATCCATCAGATTTCCAATATTGGCTAAAGTCTGCAGGATGTCTTCCATTCGGGGTTCAGCCCTTGCAGCAGAGGCTTCGGCCCTCGATGGATGAGCACTTCCAGCTCGTACCATGATTTCCCTGCAGTTTTCAAGCATTGCCTCAGGAAAAATCTGAGACTCACTATCTCTATTCAAAGCAATTACTACTACTACTACTACTACATAAGTAACATATACATGTTACTGGTACCTAAAGACAACTCAAAACTAATTACTAGGGATCTACGAGTGAATACTCATCACCCGGTATTCAATTATTCCGTTTTATATCATATGGTGTGCATCATTCTATCCTCATTTCCATCTGAGGCTCCTTATCACTCCAAATGAACCATAGCTTTGATACCAATAAAGGATGTGGCACCCCTCGACGGCCCCCGATCTGATTAGGGTCGCCACAGTTCGCTTATCATTCACTTTCCTTATTAACATATCACTCTGATACCATTTCAATTGCAACGGGTCCATACAACCTGGGGGTTTACATCCTTTTTCTTTTCTTCATCGGTCCCTTGCGCAATTCATAAACGGAAGCACGTCCAACAACTCACTTCCTTATATTCAGAAAACGATGCACACCTACTAAACCTTTTATATAAGTTAAAACCGAACACATTTATTTACATAGAGCAGATGGACATCTTTAGTCGGTACATCAAAATGCCAATGTTTCTATACTCAGCTATACTTCAAAAGATGACCGACATCTCCTCCCATAATCGTATGCTTAAGGTCCATCAACCAGTGTCGGCGTCCAAAGGTTCCCTCCTTTGCTATCCTTCTCCTCACGGTCATATCCAACCGCTCAAACCATCTACTAATCTGAAATGTTGGTCCCCAAAAGGGGTGAGTACAACCACTCAGCAGGTAAAGGAATCCAATAATTACTCAATGCATCATACAAGTCATATATGCATTGCAGGCATTACTTACCTTGAAGCCATGCATATACTATCATGCATCATTACCACAATCATAACACATACATGTGTATCATCATCTCATACTCATATCATCGTCATCATGACATTATTATAACACACACATGTCATCATCATCATCATATACATGACACCATCATACCATACATATGTCATCATCATCATGACATCATCATATCACACATGTCATCATCTTCATGACATCATCATATCACACATGTCATCATCATCATGACATCATCATATCACACATATATGCATATCATCATGCCGTATCATATATCATCATATCATCATCATGCATATCATGCATGTCATGCCATGGGTGATCATCATTATTTCATATCACATATCCTCATCATCATCATCATCATGCATATCATCATGCATATCATATATCATCATCATTATCATCATCATGCATATCATATATCATCATCATTATCATCATCATGCATATCATGCATGTCATGCCATGGGTGATCATCATTATATCACGTCACATATCATCATCATTACCATCATCATTATGCATATCATCACGCACATCATGCCATCGTTTAATTTCCACTTTTAGCTTTCAATTTGATCACCACATCACCCATTCCTCAAATCATCAATTTCATCATCCCTTCGGGCAAAGACCTCCGAGGCTTCCGGCATTCAGCCACCCCAGGCCACCGAGCATCCGGACCCCCACATTCCGAGCATCTCGTATCCCAACTGGCATCACGAGGAACTTACGGGCATGTATTCAAGATACAACCGGGCATCTAAAGGGCATCGACTCATTCGAACCTCTGGGCATCTCGCACCCCACCTGGCATCACGAGGAATCTCCGGGGCTTGCCATGAAAATGGTTACCCCTACCCTCCGGGCATGCATCATGATACAACCCCTCACCTTCCGAGTATGTATCATAGTATAACCGGGCATCCCGACACTCCCAGGGAAAATCTCTGGGCATGTATTCATAATACAACCAGGCATCCAAAGGGCATCGACTCATTCGAACCTTTGGGCATCCCGACTCCCGAGGCATCGTCGGCTCACACCTCCGACGGTATCATCATCGCCACAATACATATTCTCATACATCTCATTTCTCATCTTCAATTATAGTTTAATTTTAACATGGCATGTGATGTGATGGCAATCAAAATCATACTCATCATTGAATTCATACATGCATCTCAAATCATTGCCATGCATGCACCAAGACCTTATCACACATACTACATGGTGCAACTATTTATAAAATAAAATTCATGGAATTTATGCCAATTAAAATAATCCATTTATCATGCCCTTTTTACATTTATTTAAATTCCAGCTTGTGCCATTTTCAAAAATATTAAATTTAATTATTTATATAATCTCAAAAATCATAAAATTAAGGCAAGTAATAAATAAGACAATCGGGTAATGATTTCATGCAAAATACACGGCCAATAAAAATTTCACACAATTTCATAATTCACACAAAACAGCATATACTTTTCGGATGAAACCAGAATGCACAGTCTCCGAAGTAATTCGATTAAAATATCCATATGGCCTCCAAAAATTATGAAATTTTACGGAATTATAGCCAAGACATTTTCGTACAACTTTCATGAATAACTCCAAGCCAGATTCTTTTTAGATTATTTTATACAGTCTCACGAAGCTTCTGGATCCATTTTCGAAAACATCCAGTGTACACATCTCCGAAACATTGAGATTTCACCTACCTATTCTCTTTCGTTTTCTCTGAAATTTGGATATGTTCTACATCAAGATGTCCTTTACAAGTTTCACTAAGATATCTAGGTCAAATAACCAGAATATAGTCATCATTTAGGTCCTTGAAGTCTCGGGTATCTCGAAATACATCTCCAGAATCATCGTCTCCAAGATCTAGTCGATTTACTAGGCTATACTTGTTCGTTTCACTTCAAATTTGAGTATGTTGTATTTTAAGATGTTCCCTACAACTTTCATGAAGAAATCAAAGTGAGATTCTCATCACAAACCAACATGCAACCACGAATCCAACAAGAAGTCAGTGAAATCGTTCCAGATCTGAAGTCTCCGTAGGATGAGAGTTTAACCCCTCAAATCTCCATCATTTTCCACGAAATTTCAGTAGGTTGTATTTTAAGATGTTAGCTACAACTTTCATGAAGAAATAGAAGCAAAAATCGGACTCCAAACACACATGCAAGCTCAAACAAGTTTCTGACTCACACGGTCCGAACAAGAACAGTCATGCGATTTAAGAACAAGCCAACCATACCTCAGTTTTTCTCACTTAAACACCCAAAAATCTAACATGCAAACAAAATACAAGCATACAAGAGAAGCTAGAGGACTCCCACTTGCCTCTAGACCGGTCGGTCGACGGCGTAGGGCGGCGAACACGGCGGCACACGGCGGACGGACGGCGGTTCCTCCTCCTCTCTCTCTCTCTCTCTCTCTCTCTTTCTCTCTCTCACCCTCTCTCTCGGCCAAATGAGAAAATCCGGCCACCCTCTCTCTCTCTTCCCTCTTATACCCCCAAATCCTCATGATTACTTGCCTACAAACCAGCCAATGCATGGCCTTCTTCCCTAAGCCAATGCATGAGAGTCTTGTGCCACTTGTCCTATGGATTTTTGGGCTTGGGCTTGGGCTTCTATTGGGCCGGTCGACCACTCCTTTTGGGCCTCTATTGGGCCGGCTAACTTGGCCCATTAAAAGCTTAGGCCAATGGGCCTAAGGCCCATCCTAGAAATTGACCTTTCCTCTCTTTTTTTTTTTTTGAATTTCTTTCATAAATATTTTAAACTTTAAATTTTCCACATGGCCAAAGTCTTATGACATTTCATTTATAGAAATTTAATTTATAAAGTGCATGGCCAAGCATAGATTATTAATCTATCAAATTTAAATTCTCACAATCACATACACAAATCATCTAATTAAAAAGACTAATGGCTAAAGCATAAGCCATAGGAAAATTTTATCACATAATTAAAGACTTTAACACACCTTATGGCTTGGCTTTGAATTTTTGGGATGCCACAAGCCAGCAGCCTCACTGGACCGCACGCAATGCCCTCTGCTCGTCGTGCGTGTCCCCGCCTCATCGTGCGCCTCGCCTGCCCACGCGTGCGTCCCCGCCACCTCCGACCACCCTTCTAGCTCCGTCGTGTGCCCAAGAGGACCCTTGATCTGGTCGCAATCGCCTCCAACCACCGTCGAAGCCAGGACTGCCTGCTTGAGCCGCTAAAATCCCTGTCGGTCCACTGCCGTTCATTCTCGCCTCAGCCAGCCCATTTTCTCTCTTTTGCAGCCATCGAACAAAGAGCAAAACAGTGGGTATTCCAACACTATTTTGGCCCATTTTGAGGTCATTCCTAGCCCCAAAAGTTAGGCCCACTTTGGAGAAAAGTGAGCCCCGTCGCATCCCCAACGATTTGAGCTGATCGGATCGCCAAACAAGTGAGTTTAATTCACTAATCCTCACTTAGTATGTTAATCACGCTTAAGGGATGATTAGATTAAGTTAAGTATGGTTAGGTGGTTAGTTAGATTAAATTAGTGAAATTTTATTAATTACCGATGCATGTTAAGTGAATAGTTAGTACAATTAGGGCCTTAATGAACTATAATATTTATCTAGAGTGATTTGGAAATTTTCTGAGTCCGTTTCGGTGTCCAATTAGGCATTACGGGCCTAAGTTGGATTTATTGGCATTTATTTAATATTTTCCATAATTATTTATTTATCTATTTATTTTTCTGGAAATTAGACCAGGATAGCCGATGATCGAAATTTTATGCTAATTGCGGTGGTGCAACCTATTTATTTAATTGAGCTTTAATTGGTACTGATTGTGCATAAATTGCATTTTTGGAATTTATTCTTAAATTTATTTAATTTCAGTAATTGATTGGAAAATAACCGAGCGTCGATTTATAACGCCAAAAATATTTTGGTGGACTATATAAATGGTGGGATTTTCAAGAGTGAAAATACTGTATTTTGGCTAAGGCCGACCGTGTACCCACACACGATAATTTTTATCGGGTATCTTTAATACGAGGGAAATAGACCAATTATTACTTTGATTGAGGATTCTAAGTGTGAAGCACACAGTCCTTGGCCGAGAGTAATTAATCGTGTGAGAGTTATTAGTTGCATTGAGAAGACTATTGCAAAATGAAATGATGTATGTTAGGCGTGTGATAGTGTGCAATAGGGCATGGAAACTACCGAACTTGGAATCGATTGTGCCCGCTAGGTTGTAATCCACCGCTGAAGATTTAGTAAGTCGTGCTCGCTAAGCCGTAATTTAGCATAACCACCAAAGTATGGTTGTGTCCACTGGACCGTAATCTACCACTGAATTTGGAATCGGTTGTGCCCGCTGAACCGTAATTTAGCATTACCGTCAAAAATTTAATAGGCCATGCTCGCTGAGCCGTAATTCAGCGTTGGGGTTGAGTAAGCAAGATGACCTAGGGAATGATCATGTTGACATGTAATCGACTGAGTCGATTGATCAATGATTCGATCTGAATTCTCAATTGATGTAATAATGTGATTCAATGATTGTTTATTGAATTGACTTGCAGGAAGGAACTGAGGCCAAAGTAAGTCCTCTAGCTCGTGTTTGTGCTTGGGCAGCTCTTAGGGTGTATTTCCTTCCTAGTCGGGTGTTAGGGGGTTGAATTTGCTGAGACGTAGTCTCACCCCATTGTGGGATAACATTTTAAGGTCCCTAGTTGACAACGGTGGAGGACCCAAGACCCAAAATTTAGAAGGCGAAGCCCGAAGAATCGGCGATCTTGTGTGACTAGTTAGTCAGAGAACAATCCTCTTTTGTTGGAAGTCAATTCCTTTTTGTAGGCTTCTTTGTATAAACCTCCGTCTTTATAAAAATGTATTTTGCGAAAAATGGGCCCTACTTTTCTATCCCATCCGATTGTTGTCCAAGGAGTTATTAATCATTTCTGCATGTGCATTAAAATGAATGGGTCAGCGATGCGTCCTAAGACGTTACTATTTAATCGACTAAGCCGGGATGGGCGCGCGCTCGAGGATCGGGGCGTGACATATTTAGATGCCTATTGAGATCATATTCTTTTCATTTTCAAAAGACGATATCTTACACGAGATAAGTTGAAAAAATGCGGATCGTTCGCTAAATGGATAGGATCCCAATCCCATCATGTGCAAGTGTGTCGTACGCATGCACATACATGAGTTATTGATGCGATCGATGAAAGGTCATTCTCCTTGCACATGTGGTGATGCTTAAAGTGACATAATAAATTTTCTAAAGAAGACATTGACAAGATTAATAGAATAAAGTTCCAAGACCAAGACTTGTGACTTTGAAGTTTCTAGCCAAGAGCAAAGCATAGGGAGAGGGCCGCGACCGGCTAGAGAAGAAAGAAGGGGTAGCAAAAAAAAAAAAAAAAAGACAAAGGGAAAAGAAAATAAAATAAATAAATTCGTAATTTGTTAAAATATTATTAATGTTCACGTTAGCGCCGTCTATGCCATGTAGAAGGTCGACATCCACGTCAGTAATCTCAGGCCAAAATTGGCCAGATTAACTCAATTGGCAAAATGTGAAAATGTTATAAATTCAGTCGGCACAATTAAAATATTTAAGACTCGATTGGCAAAAGTGTAATAAGTTTAAGAATTTGTGGACAATTTTCCCATTTACAAACCTTGTTGCTCAATAATCAAATAAACATCTAGAGACATGATAGAAGTGACATGACCGACTTTTCGTTTTGCCTATATAGTATGCATTTCACGTTGAGGGCAAATTTTAGCATTCGCCAAAAGGAAAAGCAAAAGCAAAAGCAAATTTGAAAAAAAGAAATGGTGGCCTCGAGGCATTGACAGGATATGAACCATTACTTCCTCCCGGACGCGAGTGAAAGGGCTAGTGCAAATACCTAGAGGAGGGTGAATAGGTATAAATAAAAAATTTTGCAAGACTTAGTAAAAGTAGTTTGCCTTTAGAAGATAATAGACTAAGGACGTAACAATTATATAAATCTACGAATAAAAGTAAGGAGTTTAAGGAAAGAGAATTATAACATAAGGTTTACAGTGGTTCGACTTAGATCAAGCCTATGTCAACTCTCACACGCTGACAGCCCACTGGCTGGATTCTACTATGAATCAAAAGAGATTTTACAGCAATGTGATCTCGACTTTTCAGTGAAGAGTCTCTACTGGTCTCTCACAAAATCTCACTAAGAGTTTTTCTCTTTTGGATACACCTTTGAGCTCAGTGAATGAAATAGCAAGGAACTAAAAAGCTTTAAATTTTGAAATTTTTCTTTCACGCACTATATCGAACAATTGGAGAGTCCGTCTTAAATACTCCTTCATGTCTTCACAACCGTTGGCACTTACCAAAGGAATTCTTCAAATCTACCCGTTGGATAGAATCAATTAAGGAGATCTCAAGTCGTTAGATGATTGTGATGAAAGCCCATCAATCATGTTCACCCATACAATCAGGATCTTTGGTTTCCATAAGTAGAACCTTCCAAGTTTGCTCGCATTTCAAAAGATCTTCATATCAAAGTAGATTCCAATAAGAATTATCAATCAAGTAGATGCTATATCCAGCCATAAGGTCTTCCAAAAACCATACATATCGAATCCTTGAAGATAATCCCACATCTGGATAAGTCTTCATTTTTCAGTCTGGAAATTGTCAATGAGGGCAGACTTTGAAATTAAGATCTGGCGGTCTTCAGATTTTGACGAAAGAGTCTGGAGTTCTTCAGACTATAATACTTAAGTCTACAAGTCTTCAGACTAGACTTTTGGAAATGTTTTGTCAACTTCAAAGCAGTAAATGAGTTTTCTCTAACGGCAAGTAGCTGATACTTTTACGTAAATTCTTCAAACTAAATGTATATATTATTTGAAAATTATCGAATTTCGTGGAGCTAGTGAGTCCCTTGTCTTTATGTAGCGCATTAAGGTAGTTGATAATGCAGAGGCAAAGCTTTATGCAATATACAGAAAGATATAAGAGACTATGTACCACATACATAACACCAATGCTTGCAAGGAATGTAGTTTTGAAAGTGCTAGTATGAACACCTAAAGGGGAGGTGAATATGTGTAAAAACAGATTCTGCAAAATGCAATGAAAACCTTTACTTTTAACCTGAGTCTAAATAACAACAGACTTTTGAAACTGAGTCTGAAGAATAACAGACTTTGAGCGAGTTCAGATTTTAGCAGTTAGATAGAAATAATAACAAAATAAAGGAGTCCAGGGAAGAGAATAAGAACACAAGGTTTATAGTGGTTTGGCTTAATCCAAGCCTACGTCCACTCTCCCACGCTAACAGCCTTCTTGCTAGATTCCACTATGCAATCAACAAGAGATTACAACTTTGAGTGCAAACACTTAGTAGTAGATCACACTATCTCACTAAGTCACTCTTTTGGTATTTCTCTCACGATCACAAATGTTTAAGCTCACTAAAGACAAGTATATGATCAAAGGTCGCTCAGACTTTGGAATTATAAATTCTAAGCTCTGTCTCTTACTTGCTCATCGATCCTTCATCTCCTTAAATACTCCTCCACTTCCAAACTAGCCATTGGACAGTATCTTGAAGATCATCTTCCAATCTACCCATTGGACAGATCTGTATCTAGAAGATTTGATAGCCGTTGAGTGACAAAAGTAGAATCACAAATCGATTCCAATCGCCCATACAAACATAATCTTGGTTTCCATAAGTAGAGCTTCTTCATATAGAAAGTTCTTGTCTTCAAATATCCAATCGTCAATCAATTAGATTGAGTCAATCA
This sequence comes from Eucalyptus brandiana, assembly GCA_014182725.1. Taxonomy (NCBI): domain Eukaryota; kingdom Viridiplantae; phylum Streptophyta; class Magnoliopsida; order Myrtales; family Myrtaceae; genus Eucalyptus; species Eucalyptus brandiana. Next base: position 8,500,112 of record CM024668.1, on the reverse strand, counting down.
AATCTATCTTGATGTAGAATCCAAACCAGATCACTAACCGTTATATGATTGGGGCTTGTGTTACGTTCTGTCTCATTGTCTTGTTCTGGATGTAAAGTCTGAGAGCAATAGACTTTACAATCTGAGTCTGAGTGCGATAGACTTTACAATCTGAGTTTGAACATATTCTACTTCTGAACAGATTTAGCTTTAAGGTCTGGACATAGTCTAAATAAGTTCAGCTCTATCATAGAGTCTGTCTTCTGGTTCTTCATTCATGTTCAGTCTAGAATTTGTCAAAGTTGACAGACTTCTAATGTAAAACAGACTTTGACACTAAAGTTTGGCAGTCTTCAAACTTTGACACAGAAGTCTGGAAATCTTCAGAATATACTTTGGACATGTGTTACGTTCAGTCTTCTGGCCATCTTCAGACTTTGACAGTATCTTTTATATGTTCTATCATCTACATGATCTATTACTTAATCATTAAACACGTTAGTAGCCTTTGATTTATTTTGTCATCTTCAAAACATCATAAGAGATTTCCCTAACAACTTTATATTCACTCTATTGAAATTTTCCAACACCACATCTGAAGTATCCAATAGATGTCAATTGAAAGAGTTAGTTACTTTCTTAAAGAATAATTTTTCAATAAATATCTAAATTCGAGTGTGCGGTCCGCATGCACATATGTGAGTTATCAATGCGATCGATGAAAGGTCATTCTCATTTTTTCGAACCCTTCTCTCTCTCTTACTCACTCTCAAAGGTGCACGGTACGTGTGGTGATGCTTGTAGTGACATAATAAATATTCTAAGCAAGACATTGACATTACAAATAGAACAAACTCCCAAGAACAAGACCAAGACCCGTCACTTCCAAGTTTCAAGCCAAGAGCAGAGCGTAAGGAGAGGGGCGTTTCCTTCGGGCTCAGCAAATCAAAATGTGAAGAAAGTCCAAATGGAAATTGATGGATTTGATCAAGCTTAGAAACTGAATGCTTCGGATTCTCTTCAACCATTGGTCAACTACATGGGAAATCGAGAAGAATGGATGGTTTTAGGTAAAGCGAGACCAAAAGAACTCCTTGTTAGAGATATTTATCTTAGGATGTTAAAGATATTTATTTTCCTAATTGATTATAATTGATTTCATATCGATTATAATTGATTTGATTATGATATTGTAATATTTTATTACTTTAGATAGTTGCCTAGAATAGCCTATAAATAGGCTCTTGTATCATCAGTATTACACACACTGAAATATACAGAAATTCATTCTTCCACTTTATTCTATCATGGTATCAGAGCGAGGTTTTGTCTGAGAGAGTGGTTGCCATTGTCACAGCACCTTGATCTACCACGGAGAGAAGCCACACGTTAGCCGTGCTACAGGACTACCGACAACCACCGACGTTGTCGACTGCAGGTGGAAATTTCGAAAACAATTCTTAGAATTTTTAATCGAAAACCACATATACAGGTTCTACATTCCCATACGAGTCTAGAACAGCAACGAACGTTGCCGGAAAGTACTCCACACGCCCTCACGCGCCGTCCAAAGCCTCTGCGCGTGAGATCCATGTGCCACGACGCCAGGGAGTCAGCCACATGCCCTCACTCGCCGGTCAACCCTCTACGCGCGTATCAGTGACGTCGGCCCACGTCATCTCGTCGCCAATTGCCATTGACCGGCGTTGACCCGACCGGTTCGCAGTGTTTTCCGACCGATTTAGCTATTTTTCAACTGGTTCTCGGAGTTTTTCGACCGGTTCGGCCATTTCCCGACCAGTTAGCTCCTTTATCTATCTGGTTCGTGCAGTTTCCGAGCGATTTTAAGGTGTTTTCGACCGGTTCAACCAGATTCCGACTGGTTCAGTCAAATTTCGACCGATTCGCAGTGTTTTTCAGTCAGTTCGGCCAATTTCCGACCGGTTCTTGGCATTTCTAGACCGGTTCTTGAGGTATTTCGATGTTCTAAGTCTATTTTCGGCCTTATTTTCTTCATATCAGCTCTACAAATATCAGTTTTTCTCAAATTCATCAAAGAATCGATTGAGTTTACTAGTATATCGCCTATCATGGACAAGTTAGAAGTCTCAATGCCCATTCAAACCATCCTAAATGGATCAAATTATATTTTATGGGCTCAAGAAATGTCCAGTTTTCTAAGGGGACATAAGCTTTGGCGTTATGTCATTAGAAGTCTTCGCGAGCCTTCTCAGGCCGTCGAAGAAGATGACGATACATTTGCTGGACGATTGGAGGAGTGGGAGAGCAAGAATCACCAGATACTCACGTGGTTTCGAAATACTTCGAGTCCATCCATCAAACTTCAGTTTGGTCGTCTAAATACAGCTAAGGAAGCCTGGGATCTTCTTGCTGGTCGTTATTCCACATTAGACATTGCTCATCAGTATCAACTGTTAGGGAACTTACATCGCATGCGTCAAGAGAGGTCATTCTATTAATGACTTTCTTTCTTCAATGCATGCTATATGGGACCAGCTAGCTTTATCTGAACCAACATGGGATTCGACTATTGATGCTCGTAAGTTTGCTAAATATCGTGATCGTATGCGGGTTATGCAATTTCTGATGGCTCTAAATGATGAGTATGAACTTGTGCGAGCCTCATTTTTTCATAGGGATCCTTTACCTCATCTTGAGGTAGTTGTTTCCGAGTTATTAACGGAGGAAACTCGCCTTGCGACTTTAAAGGCACAACGTGCTACTCCACTGGTTTCCACTCCTATAGATGCAGTGCTTGCTACTTGTTGCTCATCCTCATGGCGCAAACCTTATTGTACGCACTGTCGTCGACCTGGTCATAGTGCATCAAATTGTTATCAATTACAATCCAAGCAACCTACGGGAACAAACAACCGATCTCGTTTTCGAGGTGCAGCTGCACGCCGCCCATCCACTGCTGCTTATGTCATAGAGGATTCTTCTACCAGCTTGTCTGTCACACTATCTTTAGATGATCTTCGATCCACAGTTCGTTCCATTCTTCAAGAAACAGGTACCTCTAGTTCTTCTGCTCTATCAGTCACTCTAGGTACTCATGATTCATGGTTCTTTGATTCTGCGTGTTGTAATCACATGACTTCTCATTCCAATTTATTCAAGTCAAAATCATATAACTCACAAACACCTATTATTCACACTGTTGATAACTCTCAGATGATAGTTAGTCATACAGGGAACGTTTCAATGCCCACATTGTCCTTACCTGATACTTTTATGGTTCCTAACCTCTCTTTAAACTTGATATCTGTGGGTCAGCTATGTGAGCTTGGTTTTGATATTCACTTCTCTTCAAATGGTTGTCGTGTGCAGGATCCACGAACGGGACAGACAATTGGGACAAGCCGTAAAGTGGGACAGTTGTTTGAGCTTGTTTCCTTAAAGCTTCCCAACTCCTTCATCAAGTTGTCTTTGCCACGCTTTCATCTGAAACTTGGCATTCTCGTTTAGGTCATCTTTCTTTTTCTCGTCTAAGTCATTTGCTTTCAAGTGGTCATCTAGGTTCCGTTGACAATAAAACCTTTGATTGTTTATCTTGTAAGTTAGGAAAACATCATGCTTTACCATTCAATATTAGTGAATCTGTGTCTTATGCTCCCTTTGATCTAATTCATTCGAATATTTGGGGACCATCTCCTACTCTCACTATGGGAGGCTCTCGTTATTTTGTGTTTTTGTTGATGACTATTCGCGTTATACATGGCTTTATCTCATGAAAAATCGATCTAAACTTACCCATATCTATGGCAATTTTGTTGCCATGATCAAAACACAATTTTCTCGAGATATCAAGGTTTTTCGTACTGATAATGCCATGGAATATAAGGATAGAGAGTTTCTTAAAATTCTTTCTCATAATGGTACTATTATTCATCGTTCTTGTCTGGGAACTTCCCAACAAAATGGTCAAGCAGAGCGTAAACATAGGCATATCTTAGATATTGTACGCACTCTTTTAATCTCAGCATCTTGTCCAGAACAACTTTGGGGGGAGGCCTGTCATACTGCTGTCTACACTATTAATCGTATTCCGTCACCTATTATAGGTAACACTTCTCCGTATGAGCGCTTGTATGACAATATCCCTAATTATAGTCTACTTCGAGTTTGTGGTAGTGCATGTTTTGTGCATCTTCTTCCAAATGAACGCACGAAGTTAGAACCTCGTGCTCATCTATGTTGTTTCCTTGGCTATGGCATTGAGCATAAAGGGTATCGATGTTGGGACCCTATATCCAATCGACTTCGTGTGTCTCGCCATGTTACCTTCTGGGAACATAAAATGTTCTCATCTTTACATTCTTTTGCATCTTCTCCCACTATTCCAAATGTTTGTTTCTTCACAAATCCTTCTGTTGAACTGTTCCCTGAAGATGCCACTCCTACATCTTCCTCTGTCGAATTGTCCTCTCCAAATCTTGATGCAGGTATCTCTGGAAATCCCACTTCAACAACTCCCGATATGTCTGTGCCATCCATGGATCCAACTTTGGAAGTTCCTTCTTCTATTCATCGCTCCACCCGTCAACCTTCTGTTCAGCTTCGTGATTTTCATTGTTATTCCACAATTGCCTCTTTTCACGAGCCTCGCACATATAGAGAAGCTCGTACTAATCCTCTTTGGCAACAAGCAATGGCGGAAGAGTTGCAAGCATTAGAACACTCTCATACTTGGGATTTGGATGATTTGCCTCCTAACAAGTCGACTATAGGTTGTAAATGGGTGTACAAAATCAAAACTAAGGCAGATGGTTCAATAGAACGTTATAAAGCTCGACTAGTAGCAAAAGTCTTTACCCAGGAGTATGGCATTGATTATGATGAGACGTTTGCTCCAGTTACACGTCTTACTTCTGTTCATAGCCTTCTTGCTGTCGCTACTATTAAGCGATGGCCTCTATTTCAAATGGATGTCAAAAATGCATTCCTTAATGGAGATCTCACTGAAGAAGTATATATGGAGCCACCTCCTTGATATACTCATACTCTTGGTAAAGTGTGTCTTCTACATCGAGCATTATATGGACTAAAACAGGCTCCTCGTACATGGTATTCCAAGTTTAGTTCTACTATGGAACGCCTTGGATTTGTATACAATCCCTATGATAACGCTCTATTTGTTCAACGCACATCTCGTGGGAGTATTCTGCTACTATTATATGTGGATGACATGGTTATTACCGGCGATGATCACGAAGGCATTACAAAACTACAGCTGTATTTGAGTCAACAGTTTGAAATGAAAGATCTTGGATGGCTCAGTTATTTTTTAGGATTGGAGGTTGCTTCTGATTCCTCTGGCTATTATCTTTCTCAAGCGAAATATGCCACTGATCTTCTTTCTCGAGCTGGACTTACTGATAACAAGACTGTTACCACTTCCATTGAAAATAATGGCAAATTTGATGAAAAAGATGGGACTTCTCTTCTAAACCCTACACTTTATCGACAATTAGTTGGCAGTCTGGTTTATCTCACTGTTACACGCCCTGACATCACTTATGTTGTTCACATTGTGAGTCAATTCATGACTGCGCCGCGAACGACTCATTTTGCTGCTGTTCTTAGGATTCTTCGCTATATTAAGGGTACCTTATTTCATGGTCTTCACTTTTCTGCTAACTCATCCTTGGAATTAACAGCTTATTCTGATGCTGATTGGGCTAGCGATCCCCTTGATCGTCGCTCTACTACAGGCTATTGCTTTTTCTTAGGGAAGTCCCTTATTTCCTAGCGGAGTAAGAAACAGACTACTATTGCTCGATCGAGTACGGAAGTGAAATACCGTGCCCTTGCCGATACAACTTCGGAATTATTATGGTTACGGTGGTTACTAGAAGACATGGGAGTTCGTCATAACGGTGGAACAGTCATTCATTGTGATAACCGAAGTGCCATCCAAATAGCTCATAATGATGTCTTTCATGAGCGTACCAAACATATTGAAATAGATTGTCATTTCATACGCTCTCATGTGCTTCGTGGCGATGTTCGTCTTGTTCCCATCTCTTCAATTGATCAGACGGCTGATGTTTTCACGAAGGCGCATCCACCTAGGCATTTTAAAGATCTTTTCTCCAAACTCCAGTTGACCTCTTCTATCTCACCTTGAGTTTGAGGGGGGATGTTAGAGATATTTATTTTCCTAATTGATTATAATTGATTTCATATCGATTATAATTGATTTGATTATGATATTGTAATATTTTATTACTTTAGATAGTTGCCTAGAATAGCCTATAAATAGGCTCTTGTATTATCAGTAGTACACACACTGAAATATACAGAAATTCATTCTTCCACTTTATTCTATCACTCCCGATTCCTAGTATAAGATTTTTCTCAATATACTTTGGGAGTAATTGTGACCTGTCGATTTTGGAAAAACAACGATACCCGGATCCATTTGAATCTGCTTACGGATCAAAATAAATGCTTTGGGTCGCGTTTATAAGTACAGAGAAAAAAGTTCTGCGATGTATGTTCTTGGAGATATTCTCCATCTAAGAACATCCAATTTGTCTACCAACGTCCTAAACTACCCTCTATCAGTGGAAAAAATGAGTTTTGTCCGAAAGCCCTACACCAATGATAATTGCCTTGGCGATAAATATTTTATGTTAAGCTAGTGGTCCCTGCACTATGAGCAAGCTGTGCAGAAAAACCGCTTCCTTTTAAATTGCTGCACTCGCCCACGACCGGCCAGGGCTTTGTGGCCCTCACCAAATCTAGTGAGGGCTCAATCTCACTCGTGGCCAATGAGGGTCATCTAGCAATCCTCGTTGGGCTTAGGAAAAGAAAGAAAGAAAGAAAGAAAGAAAGAAAGAAACAAAATATATATATATATATATATAGAAATTAAAAATATATATAATTTTAAAAAATTATAAAAATTATCCACATCAGTCCCGATCATCCTACGTCAATTGTGCCATGTAAGACAGCTCTCGTTTGCATTAGCAATTGCTGGTCAAAATTGATTACAATGACTAAATTGTCAAATCGTCAAAAAGTTTAGGACTAAATTAGCAAAATTGAATTGTTTAGGACTAAATTGGTACAAATACAATAAGTTATGGCTTTTTATGGCAATTTCCCTGCATGTTTCGTCACAACACATGCATACTTTTCTAGCTTTTTTATGTGCATTTCAATCTTTAGGTTTTTTTATGTTTTTCTTTTATTTACTAACAAATTTTATTATGTCAATTTATTTTTTTCATTTGATAAAAAAATCTATCCAAGTAACATATTCTATGAAGAGCTTTAAGTCAAATGTTTTGGTATGTATATGCATGTATTTTAGTGACATAGGTTGGGTCGGTAAAATTGGATCAATACAAGTTAAATTGATCAATTTGAATCGGATCATTTTCAACTCGACTCACCTATTTAATGGGATGGGCTCACTTGTGCATACGGCAATACATGTTTTACAACCGTAACCCTTCAAAACTGGATGAAGACACATCCAAAAGGTCAAAGCTGACCCACGACTGCTAAGGATCTGTCGAATGACCTCGCAAAAGATTAAATGCCTGTTTTCGCAGTTAATAGCTGCTACAAGAAAGCTAGACCAAGCATGCTCCGAGTACGTGTGAAGAGAGCTTGTTACCAAAGGGGGAGCATTAAGTTGGTTTGGGAAACTATCATTGAGTGGATTGCTAGATAGAAAAGCCTGCAAATGGCCATGGGCTATGGCCTCTTGACCATGGAGTAAAATTTTCCAATTGATTTAGGCAGCTGTTTTGAGAAATACACATATAAATATGTGTGTATGTATATTAATTTTTCAATTTTAGAGTATATTAATTAGCCTTCTCATTGTTTATAAATATGCTAGTGTAAGCACCAGACGTTTGCTAAGAAATGCAAAATGTTAAACAAAAAGTTAATCGACAAATTAAGGGGAGTTTATCGATTTCCGCATCGTCCAAACATCATCTTACCGTATATCATATTCCTTTGTAAATTAGCCTGTGTATATATATTATTAACATAGATCATGGACCAATTAAAAACTCAATGATGAGAACCCTACATGCATTAATCAAGCAAAGAAATCATGGACCAATTAAAAACTCGTTCTACTAGAAAGTCGCATGAAACACGTTTCTATATACTATCATAGTCTTATTAATATCTGTCCAATCAATTGGACAATCAAATTTACTACCGTTAGGGAAAAAGCTGCTAGAACTCAACGAAAATCACAGTCCTCAGATTTCTACAATCTACTAGCGGTTGAATCTTTTCTGCAGTGTGATTCTGCAGTAGGTAAAGAAGAGAAATTAGCTTCCGAGGAAATGGAAATAGTTCAGGTTCTATGCTTGCTCCTCAGCCTTCTCTATTACACATGGCAAAGAAAGGTTTTCTTTTCTTGTAAAAACTTCTTGTATACTTCTTTCAATCCTTGAAACCAATTCCTTCCTTTGTGCAGCAAGCTTCTTTTTGGACAAGGACCTCTTCAGAGCCTGCTTCATATTCTTAACAAGTATTACAACTAATTTCTTTCTTCAGGAACTTTTTTTATCTTTCTTGTGGACAATCCTAAGTACACCCCTAATGTTATTTTTGTTTTCGACTATTACCCCGGATGGTGACTGCAATTTTAAGAGCCTTCGAGCGATTTTCTTGCGTTCCAAATTTCGGGCAGAGCAAGCACTTCGGATTCCTACCGTTCATGTTGGACACCTTGACCACCACCTTTTTATGCAAGCATAAAGAACCGGGATCATATATTTCAACATTTTCTTGTAAACAAATCAAACATTAGTGTCATACTAGATTTCGCACCTTAATCATGGTCATGGTCCGGGCAGTACTTGTTGGCTTAGTGAATGATTTACGGCTTTTAAGGGCGTCAATAATAGGCATTTTGTTCCACAAAATCAATTTTTAGCTAGAGAGAGAGAGAGGAGGGAGGGAGGGAGACCAACAATGAAAAAGTTGAAGGGAGAAGGAGAATCACGGAGCTGCTATTAGGGGTGTGCATGATCCGGGCAAACGATTCCTAGCTTAGAACCAAAAACCACCCGCTAAATACCGATTTTGAAAAATTGGAACCGGGAATCATCCGTTAGTTGCATAGATCCACCCGGGAACCGAATTGCCAGTCCAATCCGATTCCCGAGTGGATCCATGGAACCGGCCTTTAATAGTCAATGAAGCAACAACCACCCAGAACCAGAACAAGAGTTGGCAACCTTTTTTTTTTAATTTTCCCTTTCGTTTTCGTAGCAAAAACCCTGTCCGCCTTCTACAAGGGTTCATGCAAAACTCCGTCACTGCAAAGCCCAGCTTGCTTGTTGCCATGGCTTTGCAACTAATGGGTTTTGCTAATTACAAGTTGAAGAGGTTTTGTGATAGTTTAGGGTATTTGAATAGATCTAATAGGATGTTGGCTAAGCTAGAGAAAGAGGGGTCTGGACTCGGGACTTTGGAGTGGAGGACATTAGACTCGTCTAGCACACAGTGCTTCTTAAGTTGGCGAACATGAAGACAATGATGGCAAGAAGAGGGGAAGCTATTAGGGATCTTAGGAAGTGTCTGGAAATTTTTTTAATATTAAAAATTAATATATTATTATAATATGACCGATCCAATCCCGATGGGCGGGTGGGCGAGATCTACCTATGGAACCGGGAACTGACCAATTCCCTTAAGAACCAACTCTGTTCGAGTAAGGCTGTCGATGGGTCGAGTCGGGTTGAGTTTTGACGTTACCCGACCCGACCCAAATAATAAGGCAATGTGTTCCAACCCAACCCAACCCGACTCGACCCAAAAAGCATAATACCTCTAGTAATAATGCGGGTCAGGTTTTAGGTTTACATTTTCCCCCTCCTTTTTCTTTTTCCCCTTCTCACCTCTTCTTTTATCGCCCAACGAATTTCCCATTGGGTTCCTCTACTAGCCAAATTTTGAAGCATCGCAAAGACATGGTCTCTACTAAGTTGAATAAAAGTGAAATTCGACAAAACCAAAAGTGAATGATATACACCTAAAGAAGATGACACATCCTTTGCATGCATAGCAAGAAAACATAACTTCTTATCAGGAAGTAAAACGGATAAATGAAATAAATGCGCCTTTGCTAATCATTCCCAATTGCCCTTAAGCTTAGCAGTATCACAAACATAAGAATTGGACAATTTCGACACACCAGAAAATGAAAACTTGGGAAAAAGAATGCTAGTCTTCCATTTAAAGATATCCCATTGTCTTAAATAACTCAAAAAGGAAAAGATTCTCATGTCAGCTGAGGAAAACAGAAACTCCCTGCACGCAATCTCAACTTAATCCCAGTAAACACAAAATTCAGTGTCATCATAACAAAAAGTTTCACCAAAAGTAAACTAAATTCTACGTCCTCAAACCCAGACTGAGAGGATGTAGTCCTCAATACAGATGATGCATCAAGATGAACCAAAAAATCAATCCTCTACTTAATGTTTCAAAGCAAGAAATAAGTTCAGTAAAAGGAAAGTCATATATGTATCCGAGATGAGATCACCTTATCACAACTCATACTCTTGAAGAAAGCCAAGAAAGAATCGAACAAAATTACACTTTCGCCAAGAATCCACAGATGGTGAATTTGTTTATTTTAATTGAAAAGGAACAAAAGAGACGAAAGAAGAGAGAGTTCATTCAGAATAGAGGAACAAGATTTTGCAAAACCAACAAGCGAAAAGGAACAAACTTTTCTACACAATCCAAAACAAGAACCAGAAACCACATAAAAAAACAAACACGGAATGATCACCTACGAAGAACACACGGAGTTCCAAGCAAAGCACCGTGAGATTCAATGTCGTTCTCACTTCACACAAGCATTGGACAGAAAAACAGAGCAAGCTCCGAGCTTTCCAACAAAAGTTCGAAAATTAGGACGAAGGGCGACGAGAAAACGAAAACCCACAAGGAAAAAAAATGGAGGAGAGGGTGGTGCCTGTAATAACGATCATAAGGCGAGACAATGAACCGCCGAGCTTGATTCCCGGCCGCAAGGGACGAAGATGGCTCGAAAGAGGAGTGATGGCGGAGATCTTACCGCTAAGCGAAACCTTAGAATGCAAGAAGCAAAAAAGAGGGCGGCGGCAGAGTTGACGAGGAGGCGCAGTTGTCGACGGCGGTGGCCGTGGAGTTGATGAGCGGAGAAGGCGCAATCTTCGACGGCAGCAGTGTCAACGAGAGGAGACAGCAAGAAGGTAGAGTCATTAGGGTCTTATGCATTTGGCTTTGGGTGTGGAGTGTTTTGTGTTTGGGTGACGTGTTTGTTTCATTGTTTGCAGTAAATGATGTGTTCACAGACCAAACAATGTTTCTACCTAACCCAATCCAAAACATGTTTATTTGCTTGTTTTGTAATCATTACCCAAACAATATTAAAACTTAAAACATATACTCAACTTGTTTCGTGTTCGGTTCGTGTTTGGGTCGTGTTCGGATTGGGTCGGGTCGAGTTTTTGGACACCCTAGTTCCGGGCAGTTTCGGTCAAATTTTGGGCCGTTCGGGCGGGTCCTAGTTCCTTTGCACACCCCTAGCTGCTATTGAGTGAACTAGCGATCATGTGAAGGGAGATTGGAGAGAAATCCATTCTACCTTCATTGCATATAAATGGCTTAGCGAACTCAAGAGACAGAGTCAAAGACTAGCTACTTTTCGACCGATAAAGACTCGCCCGATTTGTTGGTCTAAACATGCCAAGTGTGCTCGACTCTGGCTCGGCTTCTTGAATGGTTACGTTGTATTATACGGTTGAGCAAGGGCGCTCAAGTGCACAACAAGTACTCAATTTCCTCCGTTGTATCACATACTATGAGAGCTAACTAATCACTTTCTCACCTTGCTTACCTTTTGGACTATAAGAGCTAACAAATTGACTTAAAAAATCTTCTAAACTACTCGTACCCTTGCTAATGGGAAATCAGTTCAAATAAGTAATTCGTTTGGGATTTGGGTATGCTCCACACCGATATTTTGCATGCCCATATCAATTGGGGGAGGATCTTTGGCTCGTCGAATGTACGGGAATTGGACGTAGCATTCCACCGATATTAAGTCATGGACTGGTTTCTTCAGCCCTTTTTCTATGTGTTGGTGTTCTGTATGACCTACATAAGACTCGCCTTAGCACTTCAAAGTTGGATGAAGAAACATTTCAAAAGGCAAGAGCCGAGTCACAGCAAACGCCCTCAATATTTCACAACTGTAGCTGCCACGAGAAAGCTCGACCGAGTACTCTTGGAGTCAAGAGAACTTGTGACCGAGTTGGTTTGGGAAGGCCTGGGATCAAAACCATTTGTAGACCAAGCAAGGGCCCATGGACCCTTAGGCGAACTATTGTTTAGTGGATTACTAGAAAGACATGGGCTATGGGCTCCAGACTATGGAGAAGAATTTTCCACCTGAATTTGGCAACTATATTTGAGAAAGACACAATAATTTTTTCAATTTTAGAGTTTATGGATTAGCCTTCTCATTGTTTAGACGTATGCTAGTATCAAGCTGCACGTCACATGTTTGCGAGGAAATGGAAAATGTTAGAAAAAAAGATTAATTGACAAAACTAATTGAAAATTAATGAATTTCCACACCATCCACACAAAAGCTTGCAATTTATTATATTTATTTGAATTCTATCTTTTGCATGTATATATAACATAAAGGAGAGACAAAACGACATCAATCCCATAAGAATCACACCTCGAGAATTACATATAGGACAAAGCGCCACATATCATCTTATACAAATCCCGAGAAAATCACACCCAATGCCGAAAGCATAGAAGAAGAGCTTGGAATCACAACCTCAATCTTGTGCCCTGAGTTTCTACAACGTCGCAGGCAGTACCGTTGAATCACTGATGGTACCGTCGGTCGTAGGTGAAACGAAGAAGCATGATGCAACGACTTGAGAATTCGACCAGGAATCGGCTGCTCAACTGTGCTCATCTACCGAGATTATTATGACAGTTAAAAATTAATTAGAGATCAGAGATAGGTCGATTCGACTGAGATGTGTCGTTAAATGTGGGTGATTCCACTAAATTGTAAAATTCTCATCGACTGATCCTAGACTGATTTTTTTATCGTTTTGTTACCCTGTGTTCATATTTGAATCCTCGAGATTTTCACGACAACTAAGAGTCGCTAATGTGTCGAGTAGATTCATTGTGGCTCGAAGAAAATCGAACACGGGTCATTTGCACTAAAAATTTCTGAAAGCTACCCGATAGTCTAGGTCATGCTAAAAACATGTCAAAGTGAAATTAACACAAATTTGAATCCGATTTCAGAAATTAAAGGTTCTATCATGTCACAAATCATTTTAGGAATGTCGAATCAGTCTCAAAAGATTTTTCTAGCAAATCAAGACTTTTTGGGAAAAAGTCATCCTAGGGCCGTTTCTATCTAGAAAAAGTCAAGGATCGTTTTTGATCGCGCAATTAGGAAGCATGATGGATCAATTGGTGAGGAAAAATACCAATTTGATCGAGGACTCGATATTGGAAATTATGGAGGCCAAATTGGATTGAATTAAGTAAGAATAAATGTCCAATTGAAGGAACATCCATGAAATTCGTAGCCCCCCACCACCTAAGACTTATGAACCAATTCAAGCTTCTAAATGAGAGCATGGGTGGCTAAATTTGGGCCTAGGAGGCCAACTAGTGGAGGAGAATGGTCAAGGGGAGAAAGAAAGGGACTTGAAGGCTTAGTAGGCCCTTGCTCCCTCATCTTCATCTTCTCTCCCTCTAAGTTGGTCGACTAGCTCCTTTCTCCCTCTCCATCTTGCCGTTCGAAGCCCAAGTAGACCAGAGGAAGCCGCTGGAGCAGCCCCGCCCATCGCACGCCACCACCCGACATCGTCCTCGCCCTGCCGTGCCGCTTGCGAACCATGCCTAGCTGAGACACCTTCACGCCGTTCTAGCCGCTGTTCTGCTCCCACCGTGACCCTTGGACACCACCAGGACTGCTCGAGCTCAGCCGAAGCCATCCAGCCACCGTTCTGCAGCCATGAGTCCCCACCGTTGGCTGCTCGACCTCATTGTTACCCCCGCCGGTTTTGCCTCACCAAACCAGCCCCGTTTTCTCTCTTTTGCAACCCAAAACAAAAGTAAACTGTGAGAGTTTCCAGCAGCACTGCGGGCCCATTTTGAGGTCTTTTCCGGCCTCAAAAGTTAGGCCTGCTTTGGAGAGAAGTGAGCCCCATCACGTCCCCGACGTTTTGAACCGCTCGAATCACTAAACAAGTGAATTTAACTCACTAATCCTCGCTTAGCAAGTTAATTATGCTTAGGGGTTGATTAGTTTATGTTAAGATGGATTAGGTTGTTAGATTAGAGTAGATTAGTGAATTTAACTATTTACCGATGCATGTTAGGTGGTTAGTTAGTGCAATTAGGGCTTAGACAAACTCTAGTATTTAACTAGAGTGATTTAGAAATTTTCCAGATCCGTCTCAGCTTCCAATTAGGCTAAATCAAGCCTAAGTTATATTTATTGCATTTATTTAATAATTTCTGTAATTATTTAATTATTTATTTATTTTCCAGAAATTAGATCGAGATAATCAGTAATCAGAATTTCGTGCTGATCACAGTGGTGCTATTTGTTTATTTAATTGAGCACCTGATTGTGCAAATTAAGTGTGATTGGTGTATGTGGGTATTTATTCAAAATTGGACAATTTTGGTAATTAAATGGGGAAATTATCTTGGGTATTGGTCTACGGTGCCAAAAATTTATTTTTGGACTGTTGAAAATAGTGGGAGGTTCAAAAGTGAAAATCTTGTATTTTGGCTAAGATTGGCTGTGTACCCACACACGTGTATTTTTATCAGGTATGATAAAAAAAAATGTAAATTGATTGGTGGTAAATTGATTGGATGATCGGAATGGTGTACTATAACGGCTCGATGGCTTTATATGTCATCTTGGAAAAAGAACGTTATACTACATTGGCTTGGTGACTCTATATGTCATTTTGGAGAAAGTACGGTATTTTATAACGGCTCGATGACTCTATATGTCATCTCAGAGAAAAAACGTTATATCATAACAGTTCAATGGCCTTGTATGTCATCTAGAGAAGGAACAGTATACTATATTAACCCGATGACTCGTATGTCATCTTAGAGAAAGGGCAGTATACTATTTAGGCCCTGCATGGTAATGTTCTTTTTTCTTGTTTATGAACAAAAATTTTGTTTTTTTTTGTTCCAAAGAACAAAAAAAGAAGAGAAACGCGTTTGTTTGCGTTTTTGTTTAAAATCTGTTTTTTTGTTCCCTGAACAAAATTGGAACGGAAATGAGAAACAAAAAAAAAAGTTATTTTTTTGTTCCAGAAACACTTTTGAAGAACATTTTTTTCTCTCTCTTCTCTTTTCTTCTTCTTTTCTTCTTCTCTTTTCTTTGGCCGGTTGCTGGCCTCGGCCATAGCCGGCAATCGGCCATCGAGGGTCGGCGACCTCGCCGGAGCGTCGTCGGCCCCGGCGAGGCTCGCCCAACCACGGTGAGGCTTGGCCTCATCGAAGGCCGGCAGCCTCGCCTAGCCACGGTGCGAGGCTACCGGCCCCCGTCGGCCGATCGCCGGCTAAAAGAAGAAAAAAATAAAAAATAAAAAATAAAGGAAAAATGAAAAAATAAAATAATAATATTAAAAAATTAAAAGAAACAAAAAAAGAATATAAATTTACCAAACGTGTTTCTATTCATTTTTTATTCCGGGAACAAGTTTACCAAACGCGTCTTTTTGGTCAAAAATTCTTCCTCGGAATAGAAATAGTTTTTTCTATTTCTATTCCCTGGAACAATTTTTAAACAGAAATGTTACCAAACGCGTCCTTATTAGCCTTTGGGGCAAGCTACTATTTATCTATCACCTAGAGTGAGCAATCTTGGATTTTGATCGGACATAGTAGATAGTATGGAATGGGCCGACCAAGAGATGGTTGTGATGACTTGTAATCGACTAAGTCGATTGATCAATGATTCAATCTGATTTAATTGAGTATTATGATTGTTAGTATTTATTATTTGAACTAACTCACAAGAAGGAACTAAGGATAAGGTAAGTCCTCTGACACCTATGTGTGCTTAGGCAATCCTTAGAACATATTTTCTTACTAATCAGGTTTTAGGGAGTAGAACTCATTGAGACGTAGTCTCACCCTATTGTGGGACAACATTTCAAGCCTGTAGATAGTAGCTCCGCTGGAATATTTTGGGCAACCTAAGAAGTTTTCCGAAACGAGTTACCACATTCCGATACATGGACACCCCGAGGGCCTTGAGTATGTATTGGTGAAGCCCATCCTCTGGGTCGATGTGGGATTACCCCCAACAAGTGCCCCATCGATACCGATCATGGTACCGCCATTATCATAATGGCCAAAGGGTGCGCCCTGTACCCGAATGTGAAGTACCTCTTCAAATTTTGGAAGTTGCTTTTGAAAATGGTACAGCAAACCCTAAGGTCGGCTTGGTCATAGACACTGTGGACCCCGACCTTGAAGACCCAAGAACTCTAGAGTATTTTGCTAAAGGCTCCAACAAGGGTGTGGAAGAGGATGAAATCTTGGAGGATGAGGAAGAGGATGAAGAGGGTGATGACCTGTAGTTACTTTTGAAACCCCCACCCCTGTTTGTGAACTTTGTCTCCGACTCACTGGAGTAGGACTTGGCTTGAATAGTTGTGATGTAATATATACTTGCAGGTTGTGTTATATATAAGTGTGTTTTTCAAGATTGAAATTAGTGGCCTTACTTTCTTATCCCATTATTATATTGTTTGGGGATTTATATTTGCTTCCGCATGCGTATATTAAACTGAACGGGTCGACGATAATTCCTGAGATATCACTATTAATCGACCAAGCAGAGATGAGCACGTGCTCGGAGGATCGGGGCATGACACTCTTACTCTTGAGAGAGTTTTCCTTCCATCTCACTTGGAGATCTTTGATTTTTCACTCCATTTTCAATCTCTCATACTTGGGATTCTTCCATCTCTCGTAGTCAAAGAGCTTGTACTCCAGACACTCGGCTCTGAATGCTCAAATGGTCTTGTGTTTAGGAGTTTTCCATCTCTCCATTGTCGAGAAATTTTGGATTGAGGGTGAATGGTGGAGAATTTGGGACCCAAGTAAAAGTTTATAATTTTTTATGAGGAAAAAAAAAAAGTTTATGATAGAATTGAGATTAGACCTGGGTTTTTATGGGACCAAAAAAAAAAAGTTTGAAGTAGAATTGGAGTTAAAAGTTGGAAATTTTTAGGATATTAGACCTTTGAAATAGACATGCTTCAGAAATTATTTTTCTTTTTCAATAAAACTCCTGTCAACTAGGAAGGCAAAGGAGGAAACTCGATAAGCCCCAAATAATCCACAAAATCTTCCCCGCTGCGAGGGCAAAACTCGAAACACACTCAACGGTCTAAAGTGATTTAATCAAGTCTGATCGATCACTTACAAAGAAAACTCGGATTTTGCATGCCAAACTTTCCGTAATCCTCTCATTTCCAATTTCGAATCTTGCCTTTTTCACATTTTTAATCGTGGAAACCTTCCTTTCGGTACATGAAAGACGGCGTACTCCGGGAAAAAGTAGAGCTCAACTATGGCTTGAAAAAGGGCTTTGGCAAATCCAAAAGAAGACGTCGACTCTACGAAAGCATTTTGCATGGAGGGGAACAGCACATCCAATACTCATCAAATTGCCTTGCGCTATCCTTATTTATATCTGTCAAAATACCAAGTAAGGAGCGAAGCAAAACCCACCTGAATTCTCTTGCGCAAGTATGAAATATCTTGCCATGAAGCAATGAATCCTATCCCTTGAGGCCCCTGAAGAGAAGCCAGGAACGGGACCTGGAAGAGTGTGATGTAACATGGGCACCTCGAAGGCCTCCTCACCCGCCTCGTCTCCGTCGCCCCAGTCATTCGGTTCACTTCGGTTCTCTATGTCGTCGTGCCGCTTGTGTTGATCTCAATTAGCCTATTCGCTCTGGCCAGTAAGGCTACGCATGGTAAAATTTCTGAAACAGAAATCGATTTCTGGCCAGAAATCGATTTCTCAATTTCTATTCCCCGGACAAGTTTCTGAGCAAAGAAACCCGTTTGATAACGACTCAAAATTTCTATTTCTGAAACAGAAATCTATTTGATAACAGAAAAAAATTTCTATTTCTAAACAAGCTTAAGGATGCACCAATTCAGGACACTATAACTCAGTAATACACTTCCTTTGTTTTAGCCAAAAGCTCAGTAGCACACCTTGCAAGTTAGGAATTAACTCCTTAATGATCCGTACCTATCAAGTAGCAGCACCACAACAAAATTGTATACAGTCTATAACACGAACCTAACATGTGAAACGCTGAAATCATGATAAAATGAGTAAATGCCAAACAAGATGGCTCTAAACTCCATATTTGCCTCCTCACAGATCAACAAGTAGACATCAATTGCTTCTGCACCTACCACCAAATGCCACAAGACTTGGGAGCTGTTCTTGGATGCCAAAATATTACCAATTCGGTCGACATTCTTTAAACTTTGAATTTACAGAATAAACAGATAGCAGGGACAACATAATTATATGACAACCACTCAAACTATAAAAACCCAGAAGCTAGGGTGTTGAAGAAAGGGTTGAAGCCAAGTACCCCAAAAACCGAAGAAATGAACAAGAACAGAGACAAGAGATAACCCGAAAAAAATATGAAGCGTCCATCTGACCTACCAGTCTTTATTCGCAAAGCCGATTAACAACACAAAGCTAAGCAAGAAAGTACTGCTTTGCCATACAAGTGAAGGTCAGACCAACCGGTGCCAAGGTACTCTTCCCTGTTAATTGAAAATTTGAACCCACGTACCAGAGAAAAAGCACTAGCAGTAGGAGTCTTGAAGACAAAAGAGCACCATTTATTAACACAGTGATTATGCACAAAAATAGAGCAGCCTAGACTCGCAGCACAAATTGCAGAGCACAAGCACAGAACAAGCACATAACAACCAAGAAAGAGGCGAAAAGGGAAGGATCGATCGAACTTCATGAGGAATCGAAAGCAAAAAGGGGCGACGGCGACTGGATCCGCAGAATTGAGAGCAAAAGGGGACGCGGACGAAGATGGCCGACAGAGATGGGCGACGGCGACGGCCACTGGATCCGCGGAATCGAGAGCAAAGGGGACGCAGACGAAGATGGGCGACGACTGGAGATGGGCGCGGCGACTGGAGTTACACGACGGCGACGGCGACTGAAGTTACGCGATGGCGACGGTGACTGGAGTTGGGCGATGGCGACGGCTACTGGAGTTGGGCGACGATGACGGCTACCGGGCGATGGCGACTGGAGCGCGACTGGGGACGTGGACGGATGAGGCGGGTCCGACGGGACGACCGGAGCAAATTGGCCGGTCGAGATGAGCGGCGAGGGCAACGGCGACGACGAGATGAGCGGCGACGGTGAGGATGAACAACTTCGGAGTCGCTAGAGTTTTTGGTTGAGGTGAGGAGAAGGAATGGGAAAGCTACGGTACTGAGGAGAGAAGGAGTCGATGTTTGCTGAAGGAAGAAGGGGGATGGATAAGAAACAATTTCTATTTCTACTTCAGAAATAGAGAAGCTAAAATTTTTAGCTTCTGATTTCTCACCCAAAATAATTTCTGAAACAGAAATCTGTTTCAGAAATAGAGAAATCAATTTATGTTACCAAATGGATTTATGTTCCAAACTTGTTCCAAGGAACAGAGAAATTGAGAAACTGAAATTTTACCATGCGCAGCTTAACGGGTCATCTTCCTAGGTTGAGCTTGCCTCGCTGTGGAAGCTGAAGGTGGCTTTCGTCGGGTCAAGAGCCACTGCCGCCCTATCTGTGCTCAAGCCAAGCGATATGCCCCCGCGCCATCGAATCTCCATGGCCTTCGAGTTATTCGGAAGAAAACCAGGTAGCTTTCGCCCCTGCAAGTGTAAGGATGGAATGTACTTTTGTGCAATATTTCCTCTTTCTTCTTTTAATTTTAGACACCCTGCATGGCCATGCTCTAATAATCCTCGGATCTTTCGCTTGTCCTTTCCAATGGGTGGCTGAGATCGAGACACTGACGGTGGAACCGGAAGCGGATAGACCAGTCGCTGTCGAAGAGCCTGCGAGGGCCGTCAAAAAACGTCAAAAAATATAGGAGGTTAGGAGGAAAGGTGTTGGATTTGAGTTAGGGCCTGCATGTTTGTGTTCCTCCTTTTTTGTTGATGAATAGATTTTCTATTTTTTTGTTCCCAAGAAAAAAAAAAAAAAGAATAAAAATGCGTTTGTTTGCGTTTTTATTTAAAATCTATTTTTTTTTGTTCAGGGAACGAAATTAGAACATAAATAAGAAACACAAAAAAGTTATTTTTTTGTTCCAAAAACACTTTTTGAAGAATTGAAAGAACAAAAACACAAGAAACACTTTTCTTCTTCTTTTCTTCTTCTTTTTTTTTTTGGCCAGTCGCCGACCTTGGCCATGGCCAGCGACCCGGCCATCGAGGGCCGGCGACCTCGCCGAAGGGTCGCCGGGCCTCGGCGAGGCCGAGCCTCGCCGATGCGGGGCAAGGCTCGGCGAGCTCGGCCTCGCCGGGGGTCGTGAGCCTCGCCATGGTCGGGTGAGGTGAGGCGCCCGCCCCTCGTTGGCCGGTCGCCGGCCATGGCCGAGGCCGACCGACCGGCAAAAAAAAAAAAAAAAAAGAAAAAAGAAAAAAAGAAAGAAAAATAGAAAATTAAATTAAAAAATTAAAAGAAACAAAAAAAAAAAAAAAGAATACAAATTTACCAAATGTGTTTCTATTCATTTTTTATTCCCGAAACAAGTTTACCAAACGCATCTTTTTAATCAAAAATTTTCTCCGGAACATAAATATTTTTTTCTATTTCTGTTCCCCGGAATAATTTTTGAACAGAAACACAAACAAACGCACCCTTAAAAACCAGGCCGTCTGTATGCTATTACAACCTGATTGAGTCAGTCACACTCATTTAAGGGCATTTGATTACCTTGGGCAGGTTAGAGAGGCTAGAGGCCAGCCTATCCCGGGCGCGGTCCGCCATCAAGGAAGCCACTCTGGTCCGGAACCTGATGTCAGTCCATGCCGACGCCGACTACGTTCCCCAAGGACCGATTTACGGGAATGCCAACGCCTTCCACAGGTAAACGCCTCATCCTCCGCACGCCGCCTCTCAATCTTCCTCATAATTCCCAATCAATCCCGCGTCGACGCCGTGACCCGGAGAGAGAAACTATGTGCATGAGTTATCTGGAGATGGAGAAGCTGTTTAAGATATATGTGTACCAGCAAGGGGAGCCGCCCATGTTCCATGACGGGCCATGCAAGAGCATCTACTCCACGGAGGGAAGGTTCATCCATGAGATGGAGAGAGGCCACAACATGTACCGGACCATGGACCCGGACGAGGCCCTCGTCTACTTCCTCCCCTTCGGCGTGGTCATGCTCGTCCAGTACCTCTACGAGCCCAGGTCCCGTGAGACGCACGCCATCGGGCGAGCCATGGTCAACTACATCGACGTCGTTGCCGCCAATCACCCGTTCTGGAACCGGAGCCTCGGGGCCGACCACTTCATGCTCTTTTGCCATGACTGGGTAATGATGCTGAACATCGTGATTTCGAGACCGGTCGAGAACAAGTCGATTTTCACCGTTTGGCCTTCTTTGCACGAAAGAAAAATATTATGGGACTGCCGTTGAACAATTAGCTTAGCTGCCTTAGCAGATTTATCCAAAGAAAAATAAGATGCATTCATATGAGGTTTGGTTATTTGAATTCTAGCAAAGGCAAAAACTGTTTTTATCCCTCGCCATCTTGTCAAAATTTCTTTTTTATTTTAAAATCATTAGAAGTTGTAACAGAGTTTAAATGATGAAAGAAATGAATCGCAGGATTTTGATGAGTAAAAGGTAAAATGTCAGCCACTTCAAACAGATTAGTCTTGTTACTACTTCAGAGAATAATGTCGAGTGTCCATGCTGCGATTTCTAACCTCGGTATTCAAATACGTAGAGCTTGAGACAAACGTCATGCTCTTTTATAGCTCAATAGATGCTATATTAATCTATAAGAAAAATCAACATGTACCAAATTCAAGCTAAATCATTTAATTTCTTTTTAGCCAGTAAATATCATCCCATTCGTAAATTATAATTATAAATAAAGAAAATTACAAATAAAAGCTTGAAGAGTCTTTATTTTCTTAAATAATGACTTGAAGTGGATATTATTTCAAATAATAATGAAAAATACTCTCAATTTCTTAAATAAAAGTTTGAAGCAAATCTAGTTTCAAATAAAAACCTAAAATACCCATATCAATCTAAAAAAATAAGCCTAAATTAACCGGCTATGAAGGGCAATTTTGTCTTATAAATTTTTTAATTTTTTCCTTTTTTCTTTTTTTTTATTTTTTATAGAATTTTTAAAAAAAAAAAAGGAAAACATGGGCAAGTTGCATCTTTTCCTTTTTAAAAATTTTTAATCTAATTTAATTTAAATTTAACTTGTGTTTTGATGACAATATATTTAATCAATTGGAATATGTTGTTAGTGAGTAAAATTAGGCCCTAATTTGAAATAATCATAATTACTTCAGGCCTTTCTTTGGAACTAATATGGCATGATGACGTCTTTATTTGAAGCAAAATTTACTTAGGTTTTTATTTGAGAAATTAAGAGTGCTCTAAGCCTTTATTTGGAATTTTTCTCATTTAAATAGGTTACCTTTCTCAGAAAATTCGGAAACACTAATTTATTTTTTTTAAAAATGAAAAATTGTTTTCCAAAGGAAAGGAAAAAAGCTGCCAATCTGTTTTCCCCCCCTTTTCAAACGCACGTCAATCCATCGTTTCCCTCTCTCAGCCCCAGCGCCTCCTCTCCTCCCCTCCCTTCTCTCTCTTTGCGCACCGATCGAACTCGGAAACCCCCCGCCGGCCGCCGGCGATGGCGTCGAAGGACCTCCCCTCCGACGACCCCGCCGCCAACACCGAGACCGGCGGCGAGACCGTCGCCGCCCGCCGGAAGCGGTCCCGCCGCGTCAGCTTCGCCGACGTGGAGATCACCTCCGTCCACATCTTCAAGCGCGACGAGGACTACTACGACACCACCCCTCCGACCCCAACCCCGACGGCCCGGGCTCCGCCGACACCGGGGAGGCGCGGCCGCTGTTCAGGGATCTGGGGGACCACAGCGACGACTCGAGGGAGCTCACGCCGAGCGGGGAGTACGGGAAGGAGGACGGGGAGGAGGAGGAGGACGCCGATGAGGTCGGGGTCGGCAGGAAGTCGTTCCTCAGGCCGATTGGGTCGCCGTCTCCCGGGAGCAGCACGTTCGGCTCCGCGACTTCGAATGATGGTGAGTTGATTCGGGTTTTGCATTTCTAGTGTGATTCTTAGGTCACCAGAGCTTTGGCTTTGAACAAAAACGTTGTAGGGTGGAATTCGCGGTGCACAGCAAGCAGACTTGGTGAAATTTGGTGGGAAAGATGTTTAGGCTGTGAAGCAAATGCGGCTATGCTTCAAATTTTTGCACTAGAACCACATATTCCTTCTAAGATCTGATTTCGCCTCTCTCTCTCTCTCTCTCTCTCTCAGCTGTGGCATGATTTCTGAAGATAGATTTTTTATTTTTTTTCACCCATGAAGCACTATGTTTCTTTTGTCCTCTTGAGGATAAGTGTGCTTCGTCAAGGCCCCCCAAAAAAAAAAAACAATTTTTTTTGGCCCTCATGTTGGCCGTGAAGTTTTGTTGTCCTGACTGGTGTGTCGTCTCCTGTTGCTATTTCTCAGAAGACAATTTCTTTGGTCCTGTCTCCGCGAGCTTTATTAGACCCGGAAGGCTCTCTGGCTCTGCTGCTTCAGATGAAAATCATGACGTTACGATGGACTCTACAGTGTTCTCAATGCATTTCCGCAGCCTTGCAAGATCAGACTCTGGCATGGAGAAGACGCCGACGGGCATTCATCTGACCTTTGATGAGAAGACACCGTCTGAAAAAAATACCTCTGCTAACTCTGGAAGTTTTATGATGCTAACAAATGCTAGGAAGCTGAGTCCAGAATCTGCTCGTCCGATGCATAATGTTCAGAGTGACGGTAAAGATTCGAATGAAATGAGCCTTATCGGGAATAATCCAAATAGGTATGACTATGGTCGACTTTCTCCTACCTTGGATGCCCTCCTGGCGGAAGGCAGCCAGGATTTGCAAGCTCTTCCTGGTTTTGATGTTACAATGCAAATGCATCAGCTACTTTTGAGGTTTTCAATGCTGATGAGGGTGGAAGCAGTAAGGAGAATGTCAAGGGCTCTGCAGATAACATAATGAGCTCTATGGGCACTGATGGAACCAATCAGATAACTGTTGCAGCTTATCATGAATTAGACAAGGCAAATAGTGCTTCTGAAAGAATGTGTATTGAAAATGTTAGAAGCGATTTATCTAATATGGTCGACAGTTTCATTCTCGATGCTCCTGTTTATCAGCATGTCCATACTCCTAATCAGACACTAAAAGTAAGAACACTGTTCTTGTCTATATTTTATTTGTTTATTTCTAGATTTGGTTTTTAAGTTTTAAATTTTGACTAGCTAAAATCACTCGGGCTTTACCGGGGCATCTAGGATATGTGCACCATCCTGGTACTTTTGAGTTTGATTGGTCTCAGAAACTAACGGTAGAATGGAAGTGTCTTTGGTCGCATGTAGCAGCCATCTGCTGCAGCTATATGCAGTATTACATGCTCTAGTTTAGGAGTAGCTTATGAGATGATAAAATGCATATAGTGGATGATGGATGTCTGTTGCTGAGACTGCGTTTTATGAACAACGATGTATAATTGCACAATTGATTTTTCAAAATGTCCTTATAAAGGCGGGTCCCAACACATCGCTAGATCAGGAATGTTAGGACATGTACTTGTTTTTTTTATTATCGCTCGAGAATGAAGCGACGACATCGAAATAAAGCCCAAAAAATGCCACATTCAGATGGTACACATGCACAAGCCCAATGGAAATACGATAACCTCAAGAACCTACAATTAATTGAACAATTAATACTAATTGAAGCATACGAAAAGAATCATCTAAATCCTAAGCTTCAATTGTGCAGTTTTGAAGGGATTTAAAGCGCCGATTGATTCAACAAATTAGTCAGCAAAGGGTGATGGCCGGAATATTGTGCATTTTTTATGGAATACTGTATCATGTAAGCAACGCATGCAGGGGTAATTGACTCCGGGATGGAACTGAGAACCGGACCGGACAAGACCGGTTGATTCCCCCGGTTTGACCGAGACCGGCCCTTTCTTTTCCTCAATTTCTTCTGAGAAGTAAGAACTCTTCCTTTTTAACAAAAATACAACTAAGAGACGCGGCGAGACTCGATCACGACAACCTCACCTACACGAACTCGAAATCCAATGGAGTCAAACACTGTTGATTCCAGCAGATTCGCCAACCATCCGCAACAGAAATCGAAGCAATAACAAAGTAAGCGAAGTGCCATCACATTGAGGCGAGCGTGAGAGAGGGAGGCGCTGCCGCGAGGGAGGGCTGGGAGGCGAGGGGGTGATCCTGATGCCGCGGCGGACGGCTGGAGAGTATCCGGCGACAAAGAGGCTAGGGTTTCTTTCCATCGTATCTGCCAATTACTTTCCTATTTTAAAATAGAAGAAAATTACAACAACAAAAAAAAGGAAAGAAATATAATGGCAATACCAGTCCGGTCCAAGTGATCCAGTTTCTTGTCCGGAACCGCAAACCGGACTGGTTATTTCTTGTTTTAAATAACTTTTTGTTTCTTATTATTAGGTACAATTTTGTTCATTCTTATAATTAGTTCACCCCATTATGATGTAATTGTTTCAATTTAATCAGTAATTTTTTTTTTTGTTCTTGTTTGAAAACGTCCATTTTAATATAGTTCTTCCAATTTAATGTACAAACATTTCTCATATTATCATGTTAATATCATTTTCGTATCTATAACAATGATAGGGAATTATTTCATGTGTTTTCAAAGAAAACAACACCATATATTCTTTTTATCTTCTATCTACAATATTCGACTCGTGTACTATTGACGGAGTTTTGAAATACACTATACAATAATTGATTACCAAGGGCAACTCTAGAATGTCGGATTCATTAACTGTAAATGGTTTAATTCACTGCCTCATATGTAAAAGCTTAACAATATTAGGTGTATAAGAAAGTGTTTAATCACATATGATATTGCTATAGATACGAGGAATACTTTCTTATTAAAGTTTTGCTAATCACATAAATAAATTATTAATTACTTTAAACTTTTTACCTATATTAAAAGTTGAAAACCATCTCGAAAATCTATTAGTTACTAACTTTTTTATAGGAAAAAATTAACATGAATATCAAGAACTCCCTAATTTAGATAGGTTGAAATTATTGTTTATCATTGTTATTACATAAAAGATATTACTAACTACTTATAAGTACATAACATTATCAATATAACAGAAAAGAAGTAACTTTATGTAATTACATGCTTACTTTAGCATATTATAAAAGTTATTTACTATGTAGATAAGTCTTCTTCTTCTTTTTTGTTCGAAACTATGTAGATAAGTTATTAGCTACAAGGATGACCACTTTTATACAATAAAAAATTGATTTTTCCTCTTGGAAAAAATCATTAAAGAATATATAATCAGAATTTTTCAATGTACCAAGGCGCAAATAATAGAGTGAAAAGTAATTGTTCGTGAAATTCTAAATGCGATGACCGTGTTAAACAAGTAATATAATTATGAGAAATGATATCATCTCACGGAAATTGATGATTAATAAACCAATTAAATATTAAAAATGAATTAATTATAAAATTTATTTGACAGATCAAAATAGAATTGAGAATAAATTAAAATTGACAAACGTAGAAATTAAATTTTGAAATTAAATGCAGTAAATCAATTAAATAAATATGTTAAAGTAACCGATTTCACCATAACTACTAGTTATGAATTTTAGATTATCACGCATATAAGAATGATATCAAACATGTGATAGCAAAATTTCCAAATGTATTTACTATCTTATCTCTAGGTATAACAAATCTACACACTTTATCAATCCACTATATCTCTAGATGAATTTCAATAAGCATAAGTGCATTAAAATTTATGAATATTCTCAATTTGCAATGAATCTTTGGAATCACCTTATTATCGAAAGTTACGCAAATAACATGGTATATCTCTATCCACATTAAATTCATGATTATATATCATAAGAAGCAATTGCATATTATCACTTCTTGATCTCAAATATGTACATCAGATCATTCAAATGATGGCCAGTCATCTAAAAACATTAAGTGCAATAATATATAATTCACATGAATGAAATCACTTGCAACACATAAAAATCATGAAATTCATATCATCTTGGTCAAGTTACATCGTAGCCCTAACAAAAAAAAAAATTAGAACATAATAGAAGAAGAAATGAATAGATAAATCAAACCTAGTATCTTGAATCAAAGAACAAGAATTCTATCACCATTTTTGTCTTCTCTTCAAAATGTTTGAAAAACTCTCTAAACAATGAAAAACGATCTAAAAATAAAAACCTAGTCTCCCCAAGCTCTTAATGTTCTCCTATAAATACATCCAAGACTCATATCTTAAGGCAATTGCTTATTTTTCGCATAAAATTAAAGAATAAATCAAAAAATCCCTTATTTGATATCCATCTTCCAACTCTTTTTTTTTTTTTTTTTTTTTTTGGTGAAGTAAGAATATATTAAGCTTTACCAAAACTATACAAAACAGCCCGGCACCAAAAACTTGCACTGATAATGACAATCCAGTCAAAACGAGTGAAAGGGTGTCGGCAAAACAAACAAGGCCAAAACAAGGCAGCCGAACCAAGCCAAAATAAAGGCGACCAGCTAGCCAAACAACTGCTACCAACAAAAGAAAGGAGAAGCCTAGCCTAGGGGAACCACAACAGCAGTAAAGCGGCAACCAAGCTAATCAGCGGCTTCAAAGCTGGGACAAAACATCCAACCAGCAGTGTATGCTAGCCAACGCCAAAGCAGCTAGCACACCAGCTACAGAGGCACCTAAGCCATCGAACATGCTGGATCAAAGGAGCGGTACAGCAGTAGCTCGACTAGGAATAGGCATTAGAGAGCAAGTGTAGGAGTAAAGATGGAAGAGTCTAAACCCCAGCGGTGTTGAATTCTCTTATTCCCGTAGGTGTTTGCAACATTGCTAAAGGTCAAGGCTTTATCTTGGACAACTTTAATAAGGTGGTTCTTCAAGGCCAGAACCGCCAATGTCTGCTCTCTAAAGAGGATGTTGTTTCTCTTTCTCCAAATCAGATGGCATAAAGCACCAAAGGAAAACCTAGCAATGCATTGATGAAATTCGTTGCCAACAAGGAACTTCGTTGCCCAATGGAGGTTATCCGCCCAAGACCTATTCCTCCAAGGTAGGTTGCATCTCGCAGACCAAAAAAAGACCAAGCTGGAGGTGATGCGACAACCAAAAAATAAATGGTCCATAGAATTAGGTATAGTATTGCAGAAGGCACATACCGCATTGTCAATTCTTCCATGGGAAAGTAATAGAATCCGGGTGGGAAGCCGGTTCTTAGCCATTATCCAAAGGTTGAACTGATGCCGCAGTATGATCGCCTTGTTCCATATAAGCGTAGCCCAGGGCACCTTGGCTTCCTTCCTTCTAATGGTCTCCCAGGCGATGGCTACCGAGAACAACCCAGACGATTTCTCCAACCAGCAAAAACGGTCCGTGCTTTGAGAGAGAACAGGGAGGGGAATCTCCCAAGACTCCAACATGGCCTTTATCGCGTGATCAGGCTCCGAGAAAAGGTCTGCCACTGTCGCTTGCCCAGATAGCCCAGAGTTATAGATGAGAGTGTTTGAAAACCACAAATTAAGGGGGCCTCTGGGGTGCCAATGGTCAAACCATAGCGAAACCGAAAGGTCGTCCCCAATTGTCCACCTTCCAACTCTTTCCGATAAAATTAGGGAATAAATCACAGAACTCCTAATTTGATATTCATCTTCTAACACTTTCTCATTTGAATTCCCCAATCAATAAATTCTTCCTTTCCTTCTTTTTGTCATTTTTTTCCTCATTTTCTCCATGTCTCATTATGTTGTATAAACAAGGAAAATTTGAATAAATAGAAGGAAATCCAAATATTTTCTCACATATATTGCACTATTTGTTACCTAAAATAGGTAAAATAACTCCATTTTGTAATCAATGGACTTATTTCAATGAACTTTTTCAATATAAATAGTTACAAAATCTAAAAATAATATTATGTGTTCACTGTGGGATGGCTAATATGTGGTATAATTGAATCTTTTCACATGTCAATCATTTTTTATATAAAAATTAAAATAATTAAAATATGAATATATTTCATAAAAGATGTCCACGTTAGTGTTAGCTATACCCATTACCTGGCGTCCATGTAAAATTAGCTAAATGAACTCAATTAGCACAATGTGAAATTATTTATGACTCAATTGGCAAAATTGAAAATTTTATAACTGAATTGGTAAAAATGTAATAAATTTAGGACTTTTTGGATAATTTTCTCAATTCTACTGCCATTGGTCCAACCACTAAGGGCGTGAATGATAACCATTATGATTAGAAATTAATTTCTGGAAGAGAAATAGATTTTTTTATTTCTATTTCTAGATGAGTTTTTAAGCAAAATTACATGTTTAATAACGATACAAAATTTCTACTATCAAAATAGAAATTCGTTTGATAACGACACAAAATTTCTCTATTTTGGACGGCGGCGACTGGTGGTGGTCGGCGGCAACTGACAGCCAGTGGTAGATAGCGAGCGACGGACGACGGGCAATAGGCAAAGCAACAGGCGGGCGGCGTCGATCGGCGAACGGTGGTTGACGGCGACCAATGGACGACCAATTCATAGCAAGAACAAACGATGGAAATAATTTTTGTTTCTCATTTTGTTCTAGAAATAGAAAAGTAAAAACAAATTACTTCGATTTTTATTCCAAATCTATCTCTGAAGAAAAATCTATTTCAAAATCAAAAAATGAAATAATTTTATCAAACGAATTTCTATTCCAAAAACAAGTACGTAATAAAAAAATTATTTATGGAATAGAAATTATGGTTTGTTATGCACTCCCTAAGTTCAAAAATCAATGCCAATTCCTGTGAACTACGTTTGACCCTTTTGTCGATATTCACTATGAGAGAAAATGGTGTCATCAACGTTGACTTGGAGTGTCGTTTCTGGGTTGCTGGCAATTTCCGTTTGTCCATATATAAAACCACGTTTCGTCCCAGAAAGTGACTGAATTGACATCCACTGATATTAAAAAACATTCTATTTTTCGTCTTGATACGAAGCAACAAGGCAGAAAGATTGAAAATGACTCTCTGTTAATTACATTAATCATCGCCATAAATAAACGAGAGCGCTTCACTCCCAGAAGCAATTTCAGTTGCTTCCCATCACCAAGGCTAGTGTTCTGATGCTTTATAATCTTTCACTAGTGATAGATCAAAGGATCTGCTTCTCTCTAGCCTCATGCTGATGAAGAAAGTTTTTCGTGCAGCGATGCCACGAAAGATCTGAAATTTTTCATTGATGATCTGAGTACGGTCTCGAGTGTGTTTATATATAAATATATAGTGGTAGTTCATGACTTTCATGTAGGATGTTTGAGATTAATTATCATTTGAACTTGAGCTCAGTTGCTTGATTTAACTCTCTACTCACAACCATTCAATCGATTCTCTAGCAGATATCAAGATGACAAGCTCTGCAATCAGGAATCGGGTTTTCTTTGCCCTTTCTTCAATTTGGTTTTCTTTGGCAAGAAGCTAAATGCACACATACGCCGGTGATGACCTCAAATTTGCCGAAGTTAATTCCTTGACCTCCATCGATAATGGGCATCCCTTCAGCTACTATAGTGTCCCTGTTGACACCTCAATTTTAATTAGGTTAATTTTCTTTTATTAAGTTTTTATTTTATTTTATTTTGTCATTTCGGATAAATAAGTTAATTAAAAAAACCAAAAACAAACAAAACAAAGCAAAAGAAAAAATTGGCAGCCCCCCTCTTTTTCTCCCTTTTCGCTGGCCCAAGCCCAGTTTTTCTTTTTTCTGGCCCGGCCCCTCTCTTCCTTCTTCTTCCTTCTTCTTCTCCCTTGCGCCTTCCTTCTCCGCCTCTGTACTTCACGCGCACAGAAGACGACTACGCACGCGAAGGACGGCCTACGGCCGAGGGGAGTAGGCCGACGTCGGCTGAGGAAGATAAGATCGCGAACGCCATCATTGCCGAGCATGCTTC
Source organism: Eucalyptus brandiana (assembly GCA_014182725.1). NCBI lineage: Eukaryota > Viridiplantae > Streptophyta > Magnoliopsida > Myrtales > Myrtaceae > Eucalyptus > Eucalyptus brandiana. The sequence goes on along the minus strand of CM024668.1, from coordinate 8,468,673 downwards.
GCTGGATGAGCTCGGATGGGACGCCGGTTCGGCCATGGGGGTCCGGTCGGCAAACCAAAGACCGGCGGCCGAGCCTCTCCGTCGACCGGACCTCCTCGCCTATAAATAGCGGAGCATTTCCATCGTTGAGGGGGCACGCCAAAAGATCGCGAGCTTGGAAACTCCCTCCTGAGAGACTTCGGAGGAGGTTGAAGAGCGAGCGAGAGGAAGGCGAGCGAGAGAGAAATCGGGTCGCGAGCTAGGCCGACCTCCCACTGAGAGACTTCGGGGGAGGCCGCCGGCGAGCGAGTCTGTGGAGGCTCGGATCTGACCGGAGTGAGGGAGAAACGAGGTCGAAGGAGGAAGTTCTGGATCCGCGAAGAGGGGCGAAAGAAGAGGTCCCCCCCGACGCCGCCGCGTGCCGAATCCCGCCGCAACATCGCCCGACGCCGTCCGGATCTAAGGGTTGCCGTCGTCCCCACAGCCCGCCTTGCCGTACCCTCGTCACGAACGTAACGGCCGCGCTCATCCGTATCGTCGTTGTTGCTCCGCCTCCCTCCCGAGAATCCAGTAGCTGCCCGTTGTCGCCGAAACCCTAGCCGCCGTCGCCATCTCCCCCTCCGAAGTCCACTCGTTGTTACCGCGCCGCCGCGACCGACCACCGCCGTCCTCCGCCGTAGCCGTGTCGGGCCGCTCCGCCACCGCTCGGATGTCTTCCCCCGTCGCCCGTCACGGCCATTGGACCGCGAAGGCGGCGGCTGCAAAAATCGGGTCGGCCGGGTCGGGCATGTGACCCGGCGCCCTAGGGTTTCATCAAATGGGTCGCGGGCTTGTCCGACCCGGTTCCCTTGTTTTTGGGCTAGGGTTTGGATTTAAAGGGTTTATTTTGGGTTTGGGCCTAATCCTTTAAAAGAGAAAAAGACAAAAAAAATCCGAGTCGGGCCCGCGTTGCGGGCCCGTCCTCTTTCGGATCGCTGGCCCGGGTCGGACCCAACCCGCGGATCCGACCCGGCCAGTTTTATTATTTTAATATAAAATTATATTTTAATAAAATAATTAATAAATAATTTATTTTCAAAAAATATATATTACAAAAATGTTTTTATTTCCAGAAAATCGAAAAATATTTAAAAAAAATGTTGAAAATGTTTTATTTCCTAAAAATCAAAAAAATCAAAAAATAATTTATTTTCCAAAATATTTAAAAATATTTAAAAAAATATTTTATTTTCCGAAAAATCCAAAAAAAGTGTCAAAAATCCAAAAAAAGTCAAAAATTTCAGAAAAAGCCAAAAAGACTTGTATTTTCCCAAAAATCTCAAAAATCCCTTTGATGTCCAAAAAAATTAGAAAATGACTCAAAAAAAAAAAATGTTTTCTTCCAAAAATGCATGGAAAACCCTCAAATATCCAAAAACCTCGGGGTTTAAACAAGATTAGGTACCGAAGGGGCATTAGTGATTAACTAGTGTAATCAAGTCCCCGATCCTAATTTCTCTGGTTGCGCAGAGTGAGTATTTCTCCCGATACTTCACTTGGGTTTCTAATCAACCCACCCCAAATCGATTAGTGGCGACTCCATTTTAAAAATTGATTTACGGTAAAAATTTAGACTATTAAAGTCGTGAATTGGTGGACTTGGGAGAGTCCGGGCTTAATAAATTCAGTCGAGCCATTAGCCTCCTTAGGCGCTCGTACCCGACTGCGGGCGCCGAAAAAAAAAGAGGTCGCGACAGTCCCATACTGCAAGCCCATGGGTGGGATCCGAGAACCTATCGGCAATGTCGGCGCCGCTGTCATGGGAGATGAAATCATCAACTCTCCATACCGGTTCCAAGGGAATGTCAACGAGTCCATCTACCTCTGCACCACTGATCCCCTGAGCGAGCACAAGGCTAGGCTCTTGAAGCAGCGCACTAGTGATTTGTACCGAGTGACCATGATGCTTGATGGTTTGCCGGCAGTAAGGTATGCCAGATACATTCAATGGACTGGCTTCCCAATTGGATTTGTACTACCGTGTAGCGATGATGTTTACATCATTAATCATCTTAAGTTCACAGTCTTGGTGAATGAGCACAGAAGCTGCAGCTATGTCATAACAGATTTTGACTGGCCATCGGTCTCTAAGGGTTATGAACCGGCACCACTGTTTGAGATTGTGGGATTCACTGTGGCTCCTTGCAGTGTTAAACATGACCAGGAATACATGAAATGGCTCAAAATGTACGACAACATAGATTCAATGGAATGTCCCTCCGATCTCGAGACATTGTAGGCTGTGAGGGAGAACGAGAGGATATCCTTCACTTATGAGGTTCAGTTTGTGAAGAGCGATATCCACTGGCAATCACGTTGGGACATTTATTTGAAGCAGAGATTTTCGCAAATCCGTTGGTTCTCAGTACTCCATTCTTTGACGACCATCCTTCTCTTAACTGGTATTGTCTTCGTGATATTCCTAAAGACAATATCTAGGGAACTCGCAAAATGTCGGGGACTCAATAAGCAGGCTGAAGCACAGACCCATGAGGAGCCTTTGGGTTGGAAGCTTCTTGCCAGAGATGCATTCAGGGAGCCGAATCACTCAAGGCTTCTCAGTGTGATGGTTGGAACTGGGGTCCAAATCACACTGACCGGATTTGTGACTGTAACTATCGCGGCCTTCTGCTACTTGACACCTGATGCTCGAGGATTGATACTGACATTGATACTAATTGTCTACTCTTTTTGGGGAATCGTTGGAGGGTACATTGGCGTGCGAAAGTGGAGAACGCTGAAAGGAAGTATTGATGGTTGGAAGTCAGTTTCGTGGTTGATCACATTTCTCTTTCCAGGAATCGTCCTAATCGAACACGTCACACTCAACTTCATGATGTGGGTCAACCGTAGCACCATTGCTATTGCCATATGTTGGATATATTGTTAATATAGTCTTAAATAATATGTTCACATACAAGCCCAATAGGTGAAGGCACGGTTATGTTGGTCCATATGGGCTAGAGTCCAATAACTTGCATATAAACTCTAGGGTTTCCCTACGCTAGATGTAACACTATTGAGCATTCCAAACTTGACGTCTTTTGGTGTAATACTTCAAGCAACCGCTTCTTGTCTCTCAAACCTATAACCTCCAACAATCTTGAAGTATTATGTCCGTGTGTTGGAATTGACCGAGTAAGGTGTCTTCTTGAAGATTTCATCAAGATGAACTCAGAGGTGTAATTTACTTTTGATTTCAACGGTGGTATTGGTTAGGATCTGAGTTTGAAGATTCGGGTGACCGAAATCTTTGATTCAAAAACCCAAAAATTATAGGCAATTTTAGATGGTGAAACCACTTGGGCTTTGTTCTACTCGTTGATACGAACGTTTTGAGTGGTCATTCACGTCAATCGGAGGTCGGACGAAGAAGTACAGCACCTGGAAGTTTCCATCTGAATTTCTACATATTTTGGCGACGAAATTTCTAGCAAATTTCGGCGACGAAATTTCCAGCGAGTTTCGGTGACAAGGACAGTCTATCTTAAGGTTTTTGGGCACTCCAGATCTATTTTTGGGGTTTGTATTGGCAAATTTCATCTCTACAGAGCGGTTTGATCAAGGTTAGGGGAGTTATTCCACCTTGTGGCTCCTAGGATTCCAAGGTGTACTCTTTCTAACATTTTGCTCTAATTAAAATGGTAAAGCGTGGTTCCTATGATATTATAAAGTTGCAATCATTTGATGTTACTGAATTTCATGGCTGGAAATTACATGTTCAATTTGGCATAAAAGAACGTGACATATTCTATACTGTATTAAGTGATTTTGCATCTACCACTGAAGATGTGGATGAATATCAATGGAACAAAGATGGTGATTTTTGTAGAGATTACTTGTTGAACTCTCTAAATCCTAATCTAGCTATGACTTATAGTGAGTATAAGACGGCGAAAGAGATATGAGATCACTTGAACGCTTAATTCCAAAAACAAGATGAGCTCTCTAAAACTCTCCTAGCAGAAAAATTCTTGAACTTTAAATTTACTATGAATTCAAGTATCACCTTTCAGTTAGTTGAATTTGAGAACATGAGAAATAAGTTGAAAGATGATAACTCTGATATATCCGATAATCTCTTTGTCGATCTTGTGTTAAGCAAACTACCAACTGAATGGAGTTCTTTCAAGACTGAAATGCACAGACTGAAGGTACAGATGGGACTGAATGAATTAAAGAGGTATATTCACATTGAGGATCAAAACATTACTAGAAAGAGTTTGGAACAAGCAGAACAACAAAAGTCAGTTGCCAACTTAGTTTTACACTCCAATAAACCTCAGAAAAAGTCCAAGTCACCAAAATGTGAATCCTCTTTACAGTTAAAGGCCAAAAAGACTATCTCCAAAAAGAATAAGAAGGGCAAATGCCATGATTGTAGAAAGTGGGGTCATTGGGCACCGGAGTGTAAGTTACCAAAGAAGCCAAAGAATGACACATCACAAAATGAGGCCAATATGCTAATTAGTGAATCTAAGCCTCGAGCCTTCATTGGAATGATGAAGAATGGAAAGACCAGCGTTTCGGAGCGATGGTTGGATAGTGGCGCTACTTGTCATGCTACAAATGACAAGAACTTACTAACTAAGGTCACAGAATTGAAAGACACCGTGGAAAATTGCAATAGTAGTGAGGCAAAGGTGACTCATGCTAGAACTGCAAATTTAGTACTTTCTTCAGGTAAGTTACTAACTCTAAAACATGTTAGAGTAGTACATTTACTTAAAAAGCATTTGATATCTATGAGTTTACTTGATAAAGTTGGTATGTCTTTTTCAACTATGAATGGTAGAGTAACTTTATCTGTTAACTCATATTATTTTGATTGTGCATTCATGGTTAATGGTATGTATAGGTTGAGTTTAAATACTGATGGCATAAACAATGTGAATTCTGCTTTGATTGATCCAAAGTTGCTATACAATAGACTTGGACATGTGAATTACAGGAAAATGTAACATCTAGCTAAAACTCACAACATTCCATTAGATACTTCTGTTCGATTTGACAAGTGTGAAGTGTGTGCACCGGCTAAAGCTATAAGCTGTAAATGGATGTTGAAGAAGAAACCGAATAGTGATGGATCAATAGCTAGATATAAAGCACGTTTAGTAGCTAAATGCTATAAACAACAGAGTGGAACAGACTATTTTGATATCTATTTACCTATGTGTCATCTATCAACTATAAGAATTCTTCTTGCTTTGGCATCTATTGAACACTTTGTAGTGCATCAAATGGATGTAAAAACAACTTTCTTAAATGGGGAGTTAAATGAGGAAATTTACATTAAACAACCGGAATGATATGTTATGAAAGGTCTTGAGGACAAAGTTTGTAAATTGAACAAATCCTTGTATGGTCTTAAACAAGCACCTAAGATGTGGCATCTTAAATTTGACAAAGTGGTAAAGAGTTATGGCTTTCAGTCTAGTTATTTAGATAAATGCATTTACCACCGTTATATATCAAATAAGATAGTAATAATTTGCTTGTATGTTGATGACATGTTTATTTTTGGTTATGATCATTCTGTAGTGAGTGACGTGAAAGCTACTTTAACTAAAGAATTTGACACAAAAGATCTTGGTATTGCTAATACCAATCTCGGTATGAAAGTAAACTTTAAACGGCAAGTCATCTCCCTTAGCCATACTCATTATATTGAACAACTATTTTCTATTTGGGGATACGATAAGTGTAAACCGAGTGAAACACTATGTGATTATAATAATAGATTGAGTTTTAATGAAGGGACCAGCGTTGATCAGTTAAAGTACTCAAAACTACTTGGTAGTCTCATGTATGTTATGAGTTGCACTAGACCCGACATAGCCTTTACAATTAGTATACTGAGTCGTTTTACTAGTAGTCCTAGTAAAGAGTATTGGGATGCCCTTGATAGGCTAATGAGATGCCTTAAAGGTACTAAAGATTATGTTCACTATTATTCTGGTTATCCTACAACTGTGGATGGATATTCTAATGCCTTATGGTGCTCAGATATTGGAAATAGTAAGTCTACTAGTTGATATGTATTCACTTTGGGCGAAGCTGCTATTATTTGGAAATCCAAACGACAGACTTGTATTGCATTGTTGTCTATGGAATCGAAACTTTTTGTTTTAGTCTCAGCCGGCAAAGAGGCCGAGTGGATAAAGAATCTGATTATGGATATTCCTTTAACTCGGCTAAAGATTAATTTTTTAAGCATATTCTGTGATAATCAAACAGCTGTCCAAGTCATCAAGAATGCTCTCTTTAATTCAAAGAGAAGACATGTGAGACTGAGACATGCGTTGTTGAATTATCTAAGAGAACAATGGGTTATCACCTTAATCAATGTGAGATCGAAGGATAACATAGCCGATACTCTCACCAAATGTATGCCTAAAGATCGATTATTCAAAACAGTGAGGGAAATGTGGTTAAAGACTATATAAGCAAGTTTTAACTACCATTTACTTACCTTCTAATTGTGTATTTTGAATTATCAAATCTTCCTTTATTGGCTGCAATGATAAGCACAATTTATATGTTTCATCGATGTTCACAGTTGCTGACTAATTTGAAAATGGTGAGTCGTCTCATTCCAAACTTGATGAAGTTGACTTTAACCTAATTCAAATGTTCTATTGAGGAAATTTGTATCATTCCAAACTTGATGATACAATTCAACTATATTGGACTATCATTTTGGTTAAATGATCTCATTCCAAACTTGATGCTAGATTATTTGACTTTAAGGAATCAGTAACTGTGACATTCCAAATTGAAACATAGAAACAGTTGTTTACATAAGAAGCTCGCTGGTGTTGTTCTTAATTGAAACTTGATATTTCATTACTAGGTTATTGTAAGTAACTTGACTATTGGTTCTATTCTTGGAAACTAGACAATAGATATTCTCCTACAAATAAACTTAAGTTGATGGCTCTTTGTAAATCACATTATTTAGGTCTTGTTCATAATTTATGAAACTGGCTTGATGCTTATGAACATGATATTATGATACTTTATGACATCAATATATGTTCTCTATCTGATGGAATGGTGCTAAGTTTTTTTATTCAAATGATTGAATTCATAATAATATGAAATTCATATTTGACATTCTACAGGAGATGACAGAGATGGAAGAGAGCTTAATGAGTGGGATCCTGACCAGGATGACTGTGACAGCCTGAATTTTCAGATTTCTTTTTCGATTAAATAAATCAAGCCTTTCGTCGGATGCACCTATAGTGCTATTCTCTGAGCTGATCACTCACAAGATAACTAGACTATCCGGGGAAGCCATTAAGTGATTTTAATGCAATAGACTTGAGAATTCGACCAAGGATTGACTGCTCGACCGTATTGGTCTGCAAGGGTCATTGCGGCACCGTCAGAAATCAATCAGAGACAAGAGATAGGTCGATTTGATTGAGATATGTGATCAGAGTGTGGGTGATTTCGATCAGCACTAGACCGATTTTTCTATCACCCGGTGCCCGTATTTGAAATCTCGAGATTTTCACGACAACCGAGAGTCGTCAATGTGTCGAAGATGTACAGTGTGACTTGAGATAAATCGATCACGGGCCAATTGCACCAAAAATTCATAAAAGTTACCTGGTAGATTAGGTCACACTAAAAGCGCACCGGATTGAAATCAACCGCAAATTTAAACCCGATTTCAGAAATTGAAAGTTCTGTAGTGTCATGATCTATTTTAGGAACGTCGACTCATCTTTCGAAGAATTTTCGGAGATTCCAAGATTTTTATGGAAAATCGTTTCGGACGATTCGGAAAAATAGCAGAAATTCAAATGGGCCAAATTAAAGGAAATTTGGACTTCCAAGCCGAGCCTTTGAGTGTTGGGGACTTGTAGAAAATTATATGGGATTTTTCTTCAACGAAATCGGACGTCGATTGGAGAATTTCGAGAAGAAATTGAACCTAAAGTGGACAAATTCGGACCTTAGGATGGGGGTGTGCAACATTGGTATCAAATTGGATAATTGTGGATTTATACTTCAAAAAAATAATTGGGGGACAATAAAGGATAAACTTGAAGACTTTAGATGCCAATTCATGATGATTTAGATATTTTCTATTAGACTTTTTGTGCCCCTTTCTCTCTCCCTCTCTCTCTCTCTCTCATTCGACCGTCTTCCTCAACCGAAGCTGCAGCTCCTTCTTCATCGTGCGAAACCTCTCTCCTCCACCGATCCTTTGCAAGCTGCCACGAAGACCCCAAGCTACCCATTTTCATTTCTTCCTCACATGTCTTCCCACCACCATCATCATCATCCAACATCCACCATCATCCAACGCCATCATCATATCCCCCCCTCAGCCTTGTGTAGCCTTGCGTCTTCAGCCCCACTTTCTTGCAGCATCATCCATCGAAGTCCCTCCAGCATCTTTCTCCGTGTCTCTTCCACTGAGTTGCCACGTTCGGTCAACAAACCGGTGAAACTTTCCCCAACTTTGACCGTAATCTTCACTCGTCCAACGCCTGCAACTTCATTGGTTCCTTCGCTGCTTGTGTCTCCATTGCGCCGTGTGAATCGAGCAAAGCCAGCTTTGAATTTCAGCTTCTTCAGCTCGTGGACTTTGCTGCTTCTCTTGCTCGTGTCAGCAGCCCATGCGGTTCTTTTCTTCAGCCCTCAATTAGTCCAGCGAAGCCCGAAGCAGCCCAGCCCACCGAAGCACGCATCCTGAAGCCTGCAACAAGTCAGCCCAGTATTGAAGCTTGCAATTCGGCCCAGGTTTTGGCCCACTTGAAGTCAGCCCGTCAGCCCGCAAAGCAGGCCCAAGCCCATCAACCAAGCCCAGCAATTGCTGTGGGCTTGCAAGGCTTTTGGGCCCGGTCCGAGTGTCCATCGACGCCGCCGAAAATTTGGATTTCGGCCGCCATCGCGTCGTCGTCACGGTGAATTGGTTTCCACAATAAGCCAGTGAGTTTATGCACTAAACTCTTCTTAGTAGGCTAATGACGTCTAAGGGGTGTTTAAATTTAATTAATTAGGAATTAGGTGGTTAGTTAGATTAAATTAGTGATTTAATTATGCAATTATGCATGTTAGGTGGTTAGATTAAATTAAGTGAGGCCTAGATAAATTGTGCTATTTATCTAGAAGGGTTCAGAATTTTCCGAGTCCGTATCGGTATTTAATTTAGTGATTTTTGGCCTAGGTTGGCATTTTAGTATTTAAATTGATTTATTTAATTAATTTTAGAAATTAATTAATTATTAATTATTTTTCTGGAAATTAGACCGAGATAGTCGGTTATAGAACTTCATGCTGATTGCAATGGTGTGGTTAATTTCTACAATTGAGTGTTAATTTGTGCAAATTGAGTGTTGATTGGAAATTTGAGTATTTAATTCCGAAATTGTGAGTTTCCAATAATTATTTAGAAAATCCCGAGTGTTGGATTTTGACACCGGAAATAGTTTTAAGTACTATATGAAATAGTGGGATTTTAAAAGAAATGATATCAAATTTCTGGGATGAATTGTCCGTGTACCCACACACGATGATTTTCATGGGTATTGCTAATACGAAGAAAATAGGCTAGGTTCACCATTTTAATGGAGATAAGAAATAGTTTTGAGTGCAATGCATAGTGCCCTAGGCCATGTTTGAGTGATCGTGTGTTGGTTAAGAAAACTCGTCCCGAGCTATTAAGCTAGACATTACCCCTATATGGGATGCCCTACCAATTGATGCCGGTCGTAATAGACTCTGGACCGATGCTCCTTTATGGAATGCTGTCGATGTAGTGACGATGTCGTGCACAATAGTGTGAGACAATGCCTGACCAGATTCCAGAGGATCGCCGAACAAAAAGTAGGCCGTATTATATACCGAGAGCAAAACTAGGAGCACATGTGTGGCGTTCCAGTTGTTAGAGCTTAATTGTTGCTCATATCTGTATGGCTGTCTGTGATATAAATTGTGCTGACCTGCAGGGTGGATCTGAGGTAAGGTAAGTCCCTATGATTGTGTGATTAAGTGGTTAGGACGCCCCTGGGCGTATTTTTCTCATAATCGATGTTTAGAGCATGATCTCGCTGAGATTTATATCTTACCCCGTCGTGGGCTCAATTTTCAGGATCGTCGAGTGGAGGACCTGGAGCCAAGGGGAGATGATCTGAAGTGTAAGTCAGTTAAGACCGCTTCCTTTTGGAGAGTCAGTCTTTTGTAGTCTTTTAGTCATAGACCTTGTACACAAATCAGTGTGAATATAAAGGTGTGTTTTGTTTGTGAAATTGCTATCCTGCTTTTCTATCTCGAGATGGTTACTGTCAGGGGATTTATTATTTGCTTTCGCATGTGCAATAAAATGAAAGGGTCGGCAACTCATCTTGGGAAGTCGCAAATTTTATCGACCAGAGAGGGATAGGCATGCACTTGAGGATCAGGGCGTAACAATGACCTACTTGACGAATGAATATATATCATTTAGAGCGTGTGGGGACTTGACAGTTTACCTACTATCGCCTATTTTGATGAAGTCCATTTACTTGAGACATTTTGTTATTTCTATTTTGTGAACATTATTATGCTTGTTTCTTATATTTGAAAGGTCTTGGACTATTTTGACCGGCCTACTTATACTTGACTATTATGCATATATTGGTTCTGAATTGAGTCTGAGATTTATTTTGGGATTTGGATGAGTTTAGACTGAATCTAAAACTACTAATACTTATTTTGATTTATTGATCTTTAAACAGATTCACGATAATAATGATTCACTTATTTGAATTACAAATGATGATTTAGTTTAATACTTTACTGCTGAAAAACTCTTTGACTGATCCGAGTTGATTGTCTTAGACTAAATGTGGATGATTCTTGTTATTTGAACATTACACTGACCACCTTATTGGATTGTGTTGTATGGTGAACATAAGAGGAGATTGTTGGATTTATTGTTAATATAGTCCTAAATAATATGTTCACATACAAGCCCAATATGTGAAAGTACGGTTATTTGGGTCCATATGGACCAGAGCTCAATAACTTGTGTATAAACTCTAGGGTTTCCTACGCTGGAAGTAACACTATTGGGCGTTCCAAACTTAATGTCTCTTGGTATAATATTTCAAGCAACCGCTTCTTCTCTCTCAAACCTATAACCTCCAACATCATCTCCACGTATGTCGCCATTCTATTGTACTGGTTTTGCATTTTAGCGCCAGTCACCCTGTTTGGAGGACTCCTAGCGACCTGGGCTGAGGATATCAAATATCCTCTGAAAACCAATCACATTCCTAGGGAAATCCCGGCTTGGACACTCCCCTCGTGGCTCTTAGTTCTTGCTGCTAGGATGATCCCGTTTGGCACACTCGTTACTGAACTCATCTTCTTTCTGAGTAGCATATGGTTGGTAGGTTCTACAGCATGTCAGGGCCCTCTGCATTTGTCTTCTGTCCATTGTTATTCTCTGTGCTGAAACTTCCTTGATCGTTATCATCGCAATCTACGAGCTGAGGACTGGAAATGGTGGTGGAAGCCTTTCTGCGCTTCCGGTTCAGCTTCCCTCTTTGTGTTCATGTACTGCATCAATTACTTGGTTTCTGACCCGAAAGGTTTGAGCGGGCCTCCATCAGTCACAGTTTATGTCGGTTACTTGCTCATCATGGCGATAGCAGCCCTGCTATCAACTGGAAGCATCGGTTTCCTCACTTCGTTATACTTTGTGAATGCTCTCTTCTCATCAACAGAGATCTGAGTAGAGTCGACTTTTTCCAATTTCATCCATTGCTTAAGCTCCTCGCTTTGGGAAATGCTGACGTCACTTCAATTGATATTAGTAACGTCCTACTTTATTATGTATTGCCTGCCTTTGTCATGTTTCACTGTCGAAATAAGCACGAGATTGTTGTAAGTAGCTTAATGTTTCAAAGAAATGTATTCCCATCTATTGCACACATTTCCACTTCCATTGCTGTATCATCTGACGATCAAGTATGGAGCTTTACTATTAACGGTCTTCTTTGATCTGAAGGCGCCAATTAGTGGCTCCGCAGGAATGGCATCATCAAATAACCTTTAGATCTCAAAGTTATAAATCTGAACAAGCTATGAGATACGTTGGATGGTAAAACTAGAAAGAGAGGTGGATGAGGATGCACACCGTTGGCCATTTAGCAGATAGATAGCATGCGTGAGCAACTCTGAACCGCACGTACGTTCATAATAATAACCTATTGATGTTTAGACAAATGAGTAAATAATGCTGAACCAAGTCTCTCGACAAACCTTATACTACAGTGATTCTGCAATTGAGTATTTGTTACATATAAAAAGCACCATTCATAAGTACGCTCAGCATCAATTTTAACCAGAAGGCCAATCTCTAGAAACTACAGGAACAGCCCTGGAATGCCCTTAGCAACAATAGGACTCCTTGCATGACCTTGAAAGACTTCTCTTTCACGGATCTTCTTAACCTTCAGCTGGACAAGAACTGAAACAGTGAAAATTCATTCGTTTGCAGAATCGATGCTTGGTAGCTCCATGGAGAGCCAACATTCTTCGTAGTTTGAGCAACACCATGATTGATCTCTACATATTGCAGCCTTCAAGCAGAGGATTGGAAACGGTGGTGAAAGTCTTTCTATGCTTCCGGCACAGGCTTTGATCTATGTAGTCATGTACTGCATAGCCTCCCTCCATCACAGTTTATGTCGGCTACTCAGTGGCAATAGCAGTCCTGCTATGACCAGTAGCATTGGTTCCCTCGTTTCCATCTACCTCATTAATGTTCCCTTCTATATCATTCACCGTATAAGACAAAGCCTTTGTCATGTTGCACTTGCCGAAAGCGGGACAAGAAGGATACGCCAACTCTTAATTTATTAAAATGATGTATTCTCATCTATTTCACATATTTCGGCCGTCATATCTACATCAGGTGAAAATCAAAGGGGGAGCTTTGTTAAGAGACATTGATTTATCTCAGTCCACTGAGTCTTCTTTGAACTGACTGGCTGATTTGTCGTCCAAGCAAAGGGATAATCTTCTGAAACTTCAGTTTTCCAAACAATGGATAAAGAGGAGCAGTAGCAGGATGCTCGCACAATAAATAAAGAAGAGAACCGAGTTCTTGTGCAGACGCAAAGTATGCTCGCATGCCTAAAATGCACAATGCTCTCATTATAAAGACCGATTATCGTTTAGATGAATAAAAATTTTATCTTCATCATAGTTTCTGAATTAATACATTTTGGCACCTTATAATTTGCAAACCATTATTTTAAATTCATGAAGCACCGTTCATGAATAGGATTGACATCAATTTTATAAGGCCATTTTTCGGCACTATAATAACAGTCAGGAGATGGCCTTCACGACTATAGGACTCCTCACATGATGTTCAGTGTCCGACCATATCAGCTCGCCAAATGAGTAGTCCCCAGTTGCAGTGGCTCCTTTCGCCTTCAGCACAACCTTGAAGGACTTCTCTTCATTAATCTTCTTAAACTTCAGGTGGGCTGGCTTGACAAGAACTGAAACTCCATTCGGTTCCAGTACTGATGCCTTGTAGGTCCCTGGCAAGCCAACGTTCTTCACAGTTCGAGTCACCATGATTGATCCTGAGAGCTTAGGAACCATGATCGAAGGATAGTTGAAGTCTAGAAGACCAATGCGTTTCGAACAATTGTAGGCACCATCAGAGAACATCGAGATCTGCGTTGCATTGTAGCCTAGAGAACACAAGAAGTTGAGATAATCTTTGATGCCCAGATCATAGACCAGGCCAGGGTCCATAGCACGGTTGGGTTGGATGTGTCCAGCTCCGTAACTGAATGGAGTCGCCTTGTAGTAGGAGGCATTGATGATCGATTCCATTGCATTATCTCGTACCGTTGCTGCAAGCAAACAGACGGGGGGCAAAGATCTATCAATACGTTACGCATCTTGGAAACACCTATTAAACACCAGGCTAGTTAGTCATGACAATAATATGTACAGGTTCGGTTCACATTGTTTTCAGTGGAGATTGCAAGAGCGGCGGGTGTGTCATTTTCACTCCCCTAAGGTTCGGTATGCCCATCAGACATAACAGTCGAGCTCATAATGTAGTCGAAGTATATCATTCACTCAGACTCACCACTCGTCATGATTGCCGATCGAATCACAGCAGGACTCCATTCTGGATGTAGAGTTTTCAGAAGACCAGCAACACCAGAAACATGAGGACACGACATCGAGGTGCCCGACAGAGCATTAAAAGGGACCCGGCGTTTATCGAATTCCTCATCTGTCGGCCCCGCTGCTTCAGTGTAGGCAGCTATGACGCTGACTCCAGGTGCAGTAATATCCGGCTGGTCATAATCATGTCAGTAACTCAACTAGCTATTGTTACAAAAGCAGCGAGACTAAATCGGCGATGAACCTTCAAAGTACCTTTAGAATTTCGGGTGTGATGGTGTTCGGCCCCTTTGAGGAAAAAAAAGCCATGAGTGGAGATGGCTTCACGCCTAAATTTGTCACTACGCGTGTGATCTGAGCAGTGGGAAACCTGTCGCAACGAAAGGTTGCGCAAACGCATCAAATCACGCGGACAGAAGTTATGCCGGCCTCATGAGCTCGACCAAGAACAACATTGCGCCATGACAGAATCTGTCATTAGGGTGCAAAAGAGGAGCCTGTGTGCACTTACTTAGTTGATTTGATGTAACTGAAGATGGCGGCACCGTCGCCATAGTTGACGTGAGACGCGGGAAGGAAATGTGGGTCCGCCATGATTTCGTTTCCCGAGAGGATATCGTTGGCAAGGACCATCCCGACCGCGCCGGCAAGGAAGGCCTGCTCTCCCTTGTCGACCCCTGCAATTTCTCCTTGAAGGCAAACCAGGATCTTTCCCTTCACCTTCCTCGGATCAAGCGTTCCATTCTGGCAGAGTAGCCTGTCTTATGCAACCATAAACAAATCATAGTTAGCAATAGAGTATATACCGAGCTAAAGCAAAAGTGGTAAGTCGACGGGTTCAGCTTGATAGCGCGGAAATGGTTGTGATCCTTACGCTTCAATTGCCGACACATGAGACAATCCAGCATCCGCTGCGCTGATCAGCTTGTAGAACTTGCCTCCAGGCAAGGATTTCGGTGATAAGCTCGCACCCTTCGGGGCAAAAGGAGAAAGCAAAAGGACACATATTTACAGAATTAGCAGTTTGCTGAAATCGGAAACGCATTCAACACCGATTCACACAATCAAAATCCCCGGGGCGATGCGACAAACGGTAAAACAGGCTTTATCTCTTGTCCAGATTAGCTAACAAACTGACGAAACGATTAAGGGTCATGCTCTATAAAGTATCGCTAATCATCTCGCGGACATTCATCATTTGAACATGAGATTTCCAGTGCATTCGTATAGTTTTTCTAATTGGTAATGTGTGTGTCAAACCCTAAGAACAGCTTCACGGAATGAGCGAGAGAGTCTGACCTTGAATCGCCTCTGATCGCCAATCACCACGTAGTTGGAGAAATCCCTGTCCATGGTGCTTGCCGCCACCGTGATCAGCCAAGGCGCGATGTTCGAGACCGTCCCGTCGCTGGGTCCAGCATTCCCGGCCGAGCAAACCACGACGATGCCATTCTTCACGGCGTGGAAGGACCCGATCGCAATGCTGTTGTTGAACAGTGGGGAGGGGCGGCCGCCAAGGGAGACCGAGAGGACGTCCACGCCGTCGTGTATGGCGGCATCGAAGCCGGCCAGGATGTCCGCGCTAAAGCATCCCAGCCAGCAGACCTTGTAGGCGGCAACCCGGGCCTTTGGGGAGCCACCCTTGGCCGTGCCTCGGCCGTAGCCGAAGACACTGGCTCCGGCGACGAAGTTGCCGCCGGCGGTGGAGAGGGTGTGGGACCCATGGCCGTCGTTGTCACGGGGGGTGTCAAAGGAGGCGTTGAGGGGCCCCACCACGGCGGCGTAGCCTTTGTTGAAGTATCTGGCGCCGATGAGTTTCCTGCGGTTCGACGATTCCGTTGGCGGGAGTTACCTTTGCATTTTCTTTTTTCAAAATCTATGTCCAAAGGGAATGTGTACAAATAAAATAAAATAAAAAGATAAAGAAAATTGAAAAAAGGGTTGCCAAATTAATGCGTGAGAAGGAGATTTAGAAATAAGAAAATTGCTTATTTACAAATTCCAATTTCACTTATTGAAGAAAAACAATGAAAAGTTAAAACGTCGAGAACGATTCATACTCTCCATGTACAATTTTCGGCCTCAGGTGTTGGAGTCCGAATGGTATAGTGCTAATTAAATTTCCATGCACCGAACTAGATGTATAAACATTGTTCGGTCAAAATTAGGTCGCTCGCCTCATGTCGTAAGAAATCATTTTTGTTAAACCTCCATTTATTTCCCGAAAAATAAATAATTAAAAAAATCCTAGAAGTGATTTCCTACCAAAAAAAAAAAAAAAAAAAAAGAGAGAGAATGAATGGAAAATATTTTTATCATTCATGAAAATATTTAAATATAAATTGTTATCAATAATGAAAATATTTTTTATTATTTTAACTAATGCAAGCAATTATTTTTAAAAAATATTTTAAAATTATTTATTTTTTATAAAAATAAACGAAGCCTGAAAATAAATTATAAATGAGAAACAGTAGGAGCTATAGACTAGAATTCTTCTTATTTCGCCGAACGATATTGTCCACTAGTCAAAGTAGCTGAAGCAAGATATGGTGCGCAAAAAGGCAGTCAACGAAAACGAAAGTCAACAATTACGGGTTTTTGATATCTTTTACCTAACTCGATTTTTCAGACAAAAACAAAAGTTTGAAAAGAAGAAAGAAAAGATTGTTTGGACCCAAGAGCTGGTCAAAGCGAAATGGCGGAGCGAAATGAGAATTGTCCGTTTTGAAGGAAGATAAAATATATCAAGTGATGACAATGAAGGTGGAGATGAAGATAGTCACGTCTCGTGAAAGTCGGGCAATTCTTGAGAAAAATAATAAAGGGAGGAAAAAAATGGTTTCACATGTCATATCGATTTTTTTTTAAAAATGGAACATGTTTAATTGAATAACATCTTCTTCTTCTTCTTTATTTTATTTTATTTTATTTTATTTTATGTTACCTTGTTGTGTAACTCTATGCAGATCAACACATTTTCAGGTAACTCAAAGATTGCAAATAAATTCATCATTTGAGAAATTTAAATAATAGACTTGACCTAAAGAAAACCTTGATTTTCCAAAGGAAGGGTAAGTGGTTGCGCCACCAATGGTGTTACTCGAGCTCGACAAGGCCGAGTTCAGGCTTGACAACACCGGATATGGCATCATGAACCCTAACCGAATGTAGGGGTGAAGCAAGCTCGAGAGAGGAATTGACGTTGGGTGCTCGTGAAGTGGTCGATGACATTGGACGGCGAAAGTCACAGCCAATAATTGGCAGGCCAATACAACTTCAAATGAAGTTTTACTTTTTCTATTATAGATCCAAGAAAAAGGTAAAAATATAATAAAAGATTGATTCAACTTTATTGTGGAATGGATTGGATTCAATATTTAAGAAAAGTTTAAGGGCCATATTAAATATATCAAAAGTTCAATAATAACATTACACGTTAAGGTAAAGTTTAAAAACTATCATCATCATTATCCTTCCTTTAATCATGTTTGTAGGTTGTATCGTACAAGTTGTTCGAAGAGTGTCTTATTTCTATATGTCTGTTTGCTTAAAAGAAAACTTTTTCCAGTAATTTGTTTTTTACTTTCTAGTATACAGATGGCAGAAAATTAATCGATATACAAAAAATGTTTTTCATAAATTGAAAACAACATGCTTAAATCGGGAAAAAAAATGACTTCCCTTTATGACAAGAAGAAAATCATTTTCCCTAAATCATCCAACAAATGAGAAATAACCATTTTCTTTTATCGCGAAGTTTTTAATAAAACAAAAGCAATCTAAGACCTAGTTTATAACCATGAAATAGTTCGAGTTAAAATAGGTCATAACATGGCCAACTCTATCTTAAAGAAATTTACCTTAAAAAGAAATGCTTAAAAGACTTCGGACAGTACCACTAACCACAGTACCAAAAGATATAATAGGAAAGTACCCTTTACCTTCTCGAAAGGAGGTGAGTGGAGAAAAGTCAGCGTTTTGAAAATGGCAACTTTTTTTTTTTTTTTTTTTTTTTTTTGTTTTTCCTTATGGGGTTGAGCGAGGAAGGATAAGAAAGTGGGAGAGTGGGAGCAAGCAAAGAACCTGTTGCAGCGAAAGCGAGGATCCTCGTCGTTTTGGCAGATTCCTTTCCACTTTGGAGGAATCGGTCCCAACCCCTGGTCGCTAAAGCTCTTGGATTCCGGCCACGCCCCTGCATGCGTCAAAACCCCAATCGATTACATCTTTTTTCCCCATTTTTTGCACCGAGGCTTGTCAATTCCAGGTCCAATATAGCAATAGCAGCAAAGAAATCAAACCCCACGTGAAGAGTATGTGTTTTTTCTTGACGTTTTTAATCATGAGGGTGCGCTTCACCTACTCCGGAAAAGAGGGTTTGTCTGGGGCAGCTTTTGTGGGGATTGTTCTCTGTGTATTTTGTGGTTTTGGCCCCCGGCTATGTGTAAGAGTTTTCTTTATGTAGGCTACATTAATTGAGATTGTAATTACTGTTTTACGGCGTTGGTCTAATAAGGTAAGGCATAAAGTTTTCTTAATAGTCGAATAAGGGCATGGCATTGTGTAGGCCGAGTTGGGCCTGGCCCGTGATGAGAGGGCCTGTCCAAAATTCTATAAATAGTGCTAAGGTCCCTCCTCTAGCCCTCATTCTTTTTCACGAACTCTCTCTCACCTCACATAAGGCAAGCTGTGAATTGTGAGTGGCGGTCTCATCGAGCCAAGAACTGAGGGTCATAGAGAAGAAGATCTTCAGCGTTAAAGGCTCGAATTGCTGTTGGATCATCGTCATTCCGCATAAAGAACAATATATTCCAAATAAGATACACAAATCTTCGTAGTCTCCTCTTACATGTTCGGTTTTCTAGCTACGATGATCCTGGGAAGCCGCTCCGATGGCCAACACTATGTGCTTTTGCAAGTACCAAATTCAACTCCTGAAGTGAGCACAGCACTTAAACATGGCAGGATGAACATTGACCCTTCCTTTGGCCCACAAGATCAACTTTACTAATGGAGAGAGAGAGAGAGAGAGCTTCTGAGAGTTCTGTCACAACTATGAGTTATTAACCAAACACTTTCCAAACCATACTGTTTCATACTTATAATTGTTGTGGAAAAACTATGCTAAAAAATCTTGTAGCATAAGGATGGGAGTCCTCTACAATTAGGGGATAACTAACTACCTCAAAGATCGAAGTGACCCTAAATTCATAGAATTTTACCCCCAAGAATGCTATACCTAAACCTAATATATATATATATATATGCACCCGTGTCACCCCATGTGCCAAGCCAATACCACTACCTTTGGCAGCTGTAGTAACCAGCTTCTTTTCGCTGCCTATCACTCGATCTCTCTCCATCCCTCTATGATTGAAAGTAGAGGGAGCACGCGTGATGGCCTAGACCACTAAGATGTCAATTTAGGCTCTATCTCCATCCCTAGCGCAGCATCATATTAGGTTTTAGTCATATGGTTCACCAGATGCACAAAAATGTGTTCAAATTAGCTTTTATTTTCCATCCTTCTATGATTGAAAGTAGAGGAAGCACATGTGATGGCCGAGACTACCAAGATGTCAATTTAGGCTCTATCTCCATCATCAGCATAGTACCACATAAGGAATTTTAGGCATACAGCTCACCAGATGCACAGAGATATGTCCAAATTGGCTTTCACTCTTTACTATTAAAAAATAATTATTTTCATATGTGGCCTTTGTAATTTGACTCGAATGAAATGTGGAATATCAAAAGCTCTTTTGAAGGAACATTCAAATTGAGACATGTAGAGCTAATATTAATAATTTCTTTCCATATTTTTCCCCAACAGTGAAATACTTCTTTTCGACCTAAATCTTTGACTGAAAGCAAAAAGATACTCATTTTTTCCAAATTAAAACAAACGGTCTAACAATGTACCGACTCAAAATTAGACTAGTCTTAAGACATGATGCATTTCCCTCCTAGTACCTTTGACTAGTATTCAAGATTTGACCCTCTCAAATGTGCATCTCTAATGTCTAAACATATGTCATATATACATGCATAACCATGTGCCACGCATTCGCAATTAGATCCACAAGAAGAGGATAGAGAATATGAAGACGATACGCACCTCTAGAGCAAATTCCTCCACAAATTTTCATTATTATTTTCCCGTTTTGCATGCATTTCTTATGGACTTTCGATCATGCAGTTACACAGGTTGTGCTCCTCTAGTCAGCAAGCAAAAGACAACATCCAACATTTTTCTATTAAATAAAATTTTCCTCATGGGTCGAGGAGAATCTTTAATTTTCGAGCAAAAGACAACATCCACACATGTCCATCATTAATGGCAGAATCTTATTATATCCACTAGCTTACTGAGGATTAGGCACATTGGAGTGTGCTCGACTCGCTACCCGTTTCTTTAATATCTACCCTCTTATATTATGGCTCAACCTGTATCATGTGCGTAGGTCAATAAGTTGACAACACAAAGTCGATAGCTTGTGAAAATCATTAGATGGGTAGACACGGTGAAACGACGATCCGTCTTAGAGTGAAGAGAACATGCGCTGACCGAAGCAAGAACCGAACATGGAGAGTAAACGAAAGTCGGAGATCTTGAAACATTCGCATTTCTTTATGATAGATAAACGACCTGAAAGCCTTGCTCTGGTTGTAACGTAAGTCAACGTTTGTGGGTTTCGCGGGACTTATATTATATTTCGTCAAGAAAATATGATGTTAGACTAGATAAATGAATAAATAAATAGTGGGTCGAAGTGGCTTGCCTGTGTCCAGATTCCCAATGACGATATCTTCACCAAATCGAGCCTTCTTCCAAATTGACTCGGAAGGAATCACGCCGTTCTGCTCGAGGCCTAGAAACTCCCACGATCTTGTTGTGTGTAGTTTGTTGCCCTGGTTCAGAAAAACCGACACTACTCTTGGGTGCTCTGCCAAAGATTAGAAAACCAACAATAAGCATTCAAGATGGAAAAGAAAAACTAAGTGCCTCCTTGGCGGAAAAATGAAATTCGAACAATTAGAGTTGATTTATTTAGCAATGTGACGGTCTAAGTTTGGATTTTCAATCGAATATTATTGATACACTTGACGCACGCGTCTCGTCAACTGCAGTAGTCTTTCTCAAAGTTTGGTAGATGTGTAGAAACATTGCTCTTTTGTTAATTATTTGGAGGGTTTGCGCTAAAAAAAATGCTTAAGATGGAGCAACAAGCTATGAAGCACCAACACTTTCCAAGAACTTTCATATCGTGTCGAACACTTCAACACGTGTCTGACACTCTCCAACACTTAGTCAACATGTGTTGGAAAATCCGACAGTTGGTCAATTTTCCTAACACTCTCCGACACTCAAGTCGGAATTTTGATATACGAGTTTTCAACACATGATTCAAATATCGAGGTCCATTTAAATGAGAGATCAAAATGTATATATGTGAAAAAATAAAACACAATAATAAAAATAAAAAATGAAGAAAAAAGAAAAACTAATCTTCTCTTATCTTTTGACTCTCACTTCCTGTGATACACAATTCATCCCTTAAGTTCTTTTCCTCCTCTTCCGACGTATCTAACATGCAAGTCCAAAATGTGGATTGCTTGTTTTTTCTTCAAGTTTTATGAATTATTAGGATCAAAATGAATTTGTCAAATTGAAACAATGAATGATATTAATAAATGGTGGATTAATGTTTTTAGTGTAAATTCATTCTAGGCTTATTTATTTATTTATTTATTTATGACTTTGAAAGAAATTAATTTGATTAAAATAAACATAAAAATGATAATTTATTATGTATATATAAAAATATATATTTAATATCTAATGTGTCTCAACATGTCGGAATTCTCTATTTTTTTATAAACAACATATCGACATGTTGTGTCGCGTGTCGCGTGTCAGTGTCGGTACTACTTAGACAACAAGCATTGTGGGAACCAAGGGTTGCGCGACTTGTCATCAAGAAGCGCAAGTTGCACTCCAAGTTTACGATAGAAGCAAACAAAAGGACTGTGTTGTTTTTGGTGGTCAAAACTCCAAACCAAGGGAGAAAAAAAGGGTCGGAGCTTACTGGCGATTTGGGCAGCTACTTCATCTTCAAGAGTTGCGGCGAAGCCATTGATGTGCCTCTTGTACGAATAGAAGATGGCCTCCTCGGCGTCGTCCCGGCTATACATAACATAGTCATCAATGCGTACTATAAACCGATAAGAAGAAGTACAAGAAGTGGCTGTGGTGAACTTTATCTGCATCGAAATGCAATACCTTCCCAAGAAAGAGCCAAGAAACTCATGGTGAGACTCCGTCACTCGACTCAGATCAGCCAATGAAGCGTTCGGGCCGTGCGAGTGAGATCCCAAGTAAACCACGTACGACTTCGATTCCACGCACATGGAGACACACAAAACAAAAAGCAAATATTCATGATGATGGTGATGATGATATCTGTTAAGATACGACCATCTTCAAACCAAGACTAAAATGGAGAGATTCCATCGTTAACGGAACAGTTCGAGGGCTTAGGCTTTGAATGCTCACCTTTGTGGCAGCAAACGCGGGCGTCTGATGCTGTGTTAACGAAAGAAGAAAGAGCACGAGAAGGTGAACGGAGAGGCTCATGGCAACTTCTCTCTGGAGGGCACTTGCATCGCCCCCGTGCACGAACAGTATAAAAGAAGCGAAGATGGCTGTGTTCTATTTATAAACTTAGCTGGCACAATTAAAAAATTTAAGACTGAATTGATAAAGGTATAAGAAGTTTAAGAATTTTTGGACAATTTTCCCATTTACAAACCTTGTTGCTCAATGATCAAAGAATCATCTAGAGACACGATAGAAGTGACACGACCGACTTGTAATTTTACCTATATGGTATGCATTTCATGTTGACGGCAAATTTAGCATTCGCCAAAAGGAAAAGGAAAATGAAATTAAAAAAGAAAAAAAATGGTGGCCTCGAGGCATTGACAAGATATGAACCGTTGCTTCCTCTGAGATGCGAGTAGCTGATACTTTTAGGTAAATTTTTCAAACTAAGTGTATATATTATTTGAAAATTATTGAATTTCGTGGAGCTAATGAGTGAATTAATACTCAAAACACAACGCAGCCCCTGTCTTCATATAGCCCATTAAGGTAGTAAATAATGCAGAGGCAAAGCTTTATGCTACATATAGAAAGATATCAGTGACTCTATGTACCACATACATAACACCAGTGCTTGCAAGGAATATACTTTCTATTGACCCTATTAAAATTTGCCAAGACCGCATCCGAAGTATCCAATAGATGTCAATTGAAAGAGTTAGTTACTTTCTTAAGGAATAAATTTTCAATAAATATCTAAATTCGAACTCTATATGATCTCATATATATTTAGATGCGTATTGAGATGATTTTTCTTTCTTTCATTTCCAAAAGATGATATCTTTCTCGAGATAAGTTGAAAAAATGTCGATTGTCTGTTGAATGGATAGGATCCCAATCCCATCATGTGCGAGTTTGCGGTCCGCATGCACATATGGGAGTTATCAATGCGATCGATGAAAGGTCATTCTCGTTTTTTTCCAACCCTTCTCTCTCTCTCCCTCTCCCTCTCAAAGGTCCACGGCACGTGTGGTGATGCTTGTAGTGACATAATAAATGTTCTAAGCAAGACATTGACAAGATGAATAGAACAAACTCCCAAGACCAAGACCTGTGACTTTGAAGTTTCTAGCCAAGAGCAGAGCATAGGGAGAGGGTCGCGACCGGCTAGAGAAGAAAGAAGGGGAAGAAAAAAAAAGATAAAGAAAAGACAAAGGAAAAAGAAAAGAAAATAAAATAAATAAATTCAAAAAGTTTAAAATATTATTAATGTCCACGTTAGCGTCGTCCACGCAACGTAGAAGGTTGGCATCCACGTTAGTAATTTCAGGCCTAAAGAGGCCAGATGGACTTAATTGGCAAAACATGAAAATGTTATAAATTCAGTTTTTACGATTAAAAGATTTAAGACTCGATTGGCAAAAATGTAATAAGTTTATGAATTTGTGGAAAATTTTCCAATTTAAAAACCTTGGTGCTCAAAGAAACATGTAGAGACACGATAGAAGTGACACGACCGACTTGTCATTTTGCCTATATGGTATGCATTTCATGTTGAAGGCAAATTTTAGCATTCGCCAAAAGGAAAAGGACAACGAAATTTTAAAAAAAAAAAATGGTGGCCTCGAGGCATTGACAAGATATGAACCGTTGCTTCCTCTGAGCTGCGAGTTGTTAATACTTTTAGGTAAATTCTTCAAACTAAATGTATATATTTTCTGAAAATTATCAAATTTCATGGAGCCAGTGGGTGAATTAATACTCCAAAGACAACGCAGCCCTTGTCTTTATATAGCACATTAAGGTAGTAGATAATGCAGAGCCAAAGCTTTATGCAACATATAGAGAGATATAAGTGACTCTATGCACCGCATACATAACACCAATTCTTGCAAGGAATGTAATTTCTATTGACCCTATTGAAATTTGCCAACACCCCATCCGAAGTATCCAATAGATGTCAATTGAAAGAGTTAGTTACTTTCTTGAGGAATAAATTTTCAATAAATATCTAAATTCGCACTCTATATGATCTCATATATATTTAGATGCGTATTGTGATGATTTTTCTTTCTTTCATTTTCAAAAGATGATATCTTTCTCGAGATATGTTGAAAAAATGTCGATCGTTCGCTGAATGGAAAGGATCCCAATCACATCATGTGCGAGTTTGCGGTCCGCATGCACATACGGGAGTTATCAATGCGATCGATGAAAGGTCATTCTCATTTTTTCCAACCCTTCTCTCTCTCTCCCTCTCCCTCTCAAAGGTCCACGGCACGTGTGGTGATGCTTGTAGTGACATAATAAATGTTCTAAGCAAGACATTGACAAGATGAATAGAACAAACTCCCAAGACCAAGACCTGTGACTTTGAAGTTTCTAGCCAAGAGCAGAGCATAGGGAGAGGGTCGCGACCGGCTAGAGAAGAAAGAAGGGGAAGAAAAAAAAAGATAAAGAAAAGACAAAAGAAAAAGAAAATAAAATAAAATAAATAAATTTCAGGCCTAAATAGGCCAGATGGACTTAATTGGCAAAACGTGAAAATGTTATAAATTCAGTTTTTACGATTAAAAGATTTAAGACTCGATTGGCAAAAATGTAATAAGTTTATGAATTTGTGGAAAATTTTCCAATTTAAAAACCTTGGTGCTCAAAGAAACATGTAGAGACACGATAGAAGTGACACGACCGACTTGTCATTTTGCCTATATGGTATGCATTTCATGTTGAAGGCAAATTTTAGCATTCGCCAAAAGGAAAAGGACAACGAAATTTAAAAAAAAAAAAAAAAAAAAAAAAAATGGTGGCCTCGAGGCATTGACAAGATATGAACCGTTGCTTCCTCTGAGCTGCGAGTTGTTAATACTTTTAGGTAAATTCTTCAAACTAAATGTATATATTTTCTGAAAATTATCAAATTTCATGGAGCCAGTGGGTGAATTAATACTCCAAAGACAACGCAGCCCTTGTCTTTATATAGCACATTAAGGTAGTAGATAATGCAGAGCCAAAGCTTTATGCAACATAGAGAGAGATATAAGTGACTCTATGCACCGCATACATAACACCAATTCTTGCAAGGAATGTAATTTCTATTGACCCTATTGAAATTTGCCAACACCCCATCCGAAGTATCCAATAGATGTCAATTGAAAGAGTTAGTTACTTTCTTGAGGAATAAATTTTCAATAAATATCTAAATTCGCACTCTATATGATCTCATATATATTTAGATGCGTATTGTGATGATTTTTCTTTCTTTCATTTTCAAAAGATGATATCTTTCTCGAGATATGTTGAAAAAATGTCGATCGTTCGCTGAATGGAAAGGATCCCAATCACATCATGTGCGAGTTTGCGGTCCGCATGCACATACGGGAGTTATCAATGCGATCGATGAAAGGTCATTCTCATTTTTCCAACCCTTCTCTCTCTCTCCCTCTCCCTCTCAAAGGTCCACGGCACGTGTGGTGATGCTTGTAGTGACATAATAAATGTTCTAAGCAAGACATTGACAAGATGAATAGAACAAACTCCCAAGACCAAGACCTGTGACTTTGAAGTTTCTAGCCAAGAGCAGAGCATAGGGAGAGGGTCGCGACCGGCTAGAGAAGAAAGAAGGGGAAGAAAAAAAAAGATAAAGAAAAGACAAAGGAAAAAGAAAAGAAAATAAAATAAATAAATTTCAGGCCTAAATAGGCCAGATGGACTTAATTGGCAAAACATGAAAATGTTATAAATTCAGTTTTTACGATTAAAAGATTTAAGACTCGATTGGCAAAAATGTAATAAGTTTATGAATTTGTGGAAAATTTTCCAATTTAAAAACCTTGGTGCTCAAAGAAACATGTAGAGACACGATAGAAGTGACACGACCGACTTGTCATTTTGCCTATATGGTATGCATTTCATGTTGAAGGCAAATTTTAGCATTCGCCAAAAGGAAAAGGACAACGAAATTTAAAAAAAAAAAAAAAAAAATGGTGGCCTCGAGGCATTGACAAGATGTGAACCGTTGCTTCCTCTGAGCTGCGAGTTGTTAATACTTTTAGGTAAATTCTTCAAACTAAATGTATATATTTTCTGAAAATTATCAAATTTCATGGAGCCAGTGGGTGAATTAATACTCCAAAGACAACGCAGCCCTTGTCTTTATATAGCACATTAAGGTAGTAGATAATGCAGAGCCAAAGCTTTATGCAACATATAGAGAGATATAAGTGACTCTATGCACCGCATACATAACACCAATTCTTGCAAGGAATGTAATTTCTATTGACCCTATTGAAATTTGCCAACACCCCATCCGAAGTATCCAATAGATGTCAATTGAAAGAGTTAGTTACTTTCTTGAGGAATAAATTTTCAATAAATATCTAAATTCGCACTCTATATGATCTCATATATATTTAGATGCGTATTGTGATGATTTTTCTTTCTTTCATTTTCAAAAGGTGATATCTTTCTCAAGATATGTTGAAAAAATGTCGATCGTTCGCTGAATGGAAAGGATCCCAATCACATCATGTGCGAGTTTGCGGTCCGCATGCACATACGGGAGTTATCAATGCGATCGATGAAAGGTCATTCTCATTTTTTCCAACCCTTCTCTCTCTCTCCCTCTCCCTCTCAAAGGTCCACGGCACGTGTGGTGATGCTTGTAGTGACATAATAAATGTTCTAAGCAAGACATTGACAAGATGAATAGAACAAACTCCCAAGACCAAGACTTGTGACTTTGAAGTTTCTAGCCAAGAGCAAAGCATAGAAAGAGGGTCGCGACCGGCTAGAGAAGAAAGAAGGGGAAGAAAAAAAAGATAAAGAAAAGACAAAGGAAAAAGAAAAGAAAATAAAATAAATAAATTCAAAAAAATTAAAATATTATTAATGTTCACGTTAGCGTCGTCTATGCAACGTCGAAGGTTGGCATCCACGTTAGTAATTTCAGGCCTAAATTGGCCAGATGGACTTAATTGGCAAAACGTGAAAATGTTATAAATTCAGTTTTTACGATTAAAAGATTTAAGACTCGATTGGCAAAAATGTAATAAGTTTATGAATTTGTGGAAAATTTTCCAATTTAAAAACCTTGGTGCTCAAAGAAACATGTAGAGACACGATAGAAGTGACACGACCGACTTGTCATTTTGCCTATATGGTATGCATTTCATGTTGAAGGCAAATTTTAGCATTCGCCAAAAGGAAAAGGACAACGAAATTTAAAAAAAAAAAAAAAATGGTGGCCTCGAGGCATTGACAAGATATGAACCGTTGCTTCCTCTGAGCTGCGAGTTGTTAATACTTTTAGGTAAATTCTTCAAACTAAATGTATATATTTTCTGTAAATTCTCGAATTTCGTGGAGCTAGTGGGTGAATTAATACTCGAACCACAACGCAGCCCTTGTCTTTATATAGCACATTAAGGTGGTATATAATGCAGAGGCAAAGCTTTATGCAACATATAGAGAGATATAAGTGATTCTATGTACCAAATACATAACACCAATGCTTGCAAGGAATGTACTTTCTATTGATTCTATTGAAATTTACCAACACTGCATCCGAAGTATCCCATAGATGTCATGTCACGCCCTGAACCCCCAGCGCGCGCACATCCCACTGCGGTCGATCAAATATGCGACATCCCAGGATACGTCGCCGACCCATTCATTTTATTACGCATGCGGAAGCGAAACAAATCCCCTGACAACATTTAACTTGGGATAGAAAAGCAGGCAATCAATCACAATACTAAACACTCATTTACAAACACATAGGTTTAAATACAACTCTGGACTGTCTACAAAATAGACCAGCTCGATAAAAGGGGAACTATCCTAAAACCAACTAGCAGGACACGTTCACCGATACTTCAGTCTCCACCTTTCCAGACTTAGGGCTTCGGGTCCTCCATGACCGCCATCTAGGGATGAGACAATGTCTCAGCAAGTTCAACCCCCTAAACCCCTATTAGAAAGAAAATACGCCCAAGGGTGGCCTAGCCACATCACACAGAGAACTTACCTCGCCTTAATTCCTTCCTGCAGGTTAGCACAATTCAAATCACTCAATCACAGATAGTAATAGGAACTTAAACAACCGGAGCGCATTCACTTACATATAACCAATAACCACGGGGTCCTAATTATAAGACTAAATCGTTATGACACATCCCATTCCATGCCACACAATTCCGTCACATAATCCGGCACATCAACCACACTCAACATGCATTCCAATTGTTATTCACTGCCATACAAGGGCATAGCCTACTCACAGTTCGGCTATCTACTGGTATATAGCCAGGCATCGCCTCCCCACCTTGGAGCGCGGCTTCGTCAGTACATCAACGGCGTTCCCGAAGGAGCATGAGCCAGAATCAATTGCGACCCGCAACCACTGCGTGGGCATCCCATATAAGGGCAAGTCCGGCTCAATAGCCCATGACGATTCCTCTTAATTATCACACAACCAAATCACACTCGGTCCCAGGACACTTTATATTTCACTCAATACTTCCACTTAAAATAGTGATCCCGGCCATTTTTCTTCATATTAAAAATATTCCAGAAATTATTCACGTGTGTGGGAACACGCTAATTTCGAATCAAAAAATCAATATCTCACTTTTTCAAACCCCACTATTTAATATAATCATTAAAATCCAATTTTTTCATAAAAACCCGACACTTGGGTTTTTATGAATAAAATCCCTATTTATCACAATCAATACTCAATTTGCCACAATCAATCATCAAATTCAATTTCTAAATACACAGCAGCGATTGGCATGAAATTCGAGAGAATAAGGTCCCGAAATAATTTTTGAAATTTATTAAATAATTAAATTTTTTTCCGAAAATTAATTAAATAATAATATCCATATTTTTCACGATCCACACTCAATTTATAATATCCAATCATCAATTTCAAAATCTGACTACACAGCAGCGACCGGCACGAAATTCTGAGAATTTAGGGTCCTGACAAAATTTTCGGAATTTATTAAATAATTAATTTTATTCCGAAATTTATTTGGATAATAATATTTTAATAATTTCGAATATTAAAATATTATTTAATTATTTAATAATTTCGAGATATTTAAATAAATCAAAAGTAAATTCATTTATGTCACATCAAGGTTTATATTAATATAAACATTCACTTAACCTTAAATTAAACACATTTTAAGCTAATTAAACACATTAATATAATCCACACTTAAATAAATTAAACTAACCACCTAATCACACTTAACATAAACTAAGCACACCTAAAGCATAATTAACCCTATAATCAAGGTTTAGTGAGTTAAACTCACCCGATTAACGAACCAAGCGAACCAAAACGACGAGGACGACGCGAAGATCGACTTTCCTCAAGGCGGGCCGAGCATCCGGGCTCAGGAAGATGGCCAAAACGGGCCAAACATGGGCTGCCATACCCATTTTCCAGCTACTGATTTGGGGCTAGAGGAGGCGGTTCCGGCGTCGGAATGGGCAGAGGAGGGCGGCGGCAGCTCGTCGGTGGCTCGGACGGGCGAGGCGGCGGCCAGGCGAGGCCTCACGGCGGCGGGGACGAGCTCCGGCAGCTCCTAGCACTCACGGATCGAGACAAACGGGGATGGCCAGGCGCAGGTGGTGGCGCGAGCGAGCGGCGAGGAGAGCGGCTGAGTGGGGCAGCGCAGGGCACACGAGCGGCGGACAGCGGTCCGGCTGGGCTGCAGCCAGCTTCGACGCCTTCTCAGATCTGCTGGGTGTCAAGCAGCAACCAACAATGGAGGAAAGAGGACTTCGGCGCAACAGGAGGGAGAGAGGGAGCCGGAGGTGCAAGCGACGAGGCGCGGGTTGCGACGACGTGTAGCGGCGGCGACCGGCGATAGCAAGCTCCGGCGACGTGCGAACGTGCGGCCGGTCGAGCGGATGGAGGCGTCGCACGAAGGGAGTCCAGACGGCTTCTTCCGCTTTCTCTCTCCCCCTTCCATTCCAAAAACAAACCCAAGGAAGAAGAAGGACTTGATGTGACACCCCCACTTTTGGTGAGCCAATTGGCTTGCGACACTTCGTCGCTCTCCTTCAATTTGGCCTCCACCATGACATCACCTGATGATGTCACACCCCACTACCTCAATCTCTCACAACCTCATTCTAATGGGTTCAATTTCTTTTTCCGCCGTGGCACACCAATTTTTAAACTTTGTATCTCATAATCTTCAATTCTCTTCTAATTGAACCAAATTGAAGTCCATAAAATTAATTCAATGACACCACACTTCAATTCACATATTCACTTGTCCATAGAACCAACTTAAGTCCCAAAAGCGCGATCAAAGGCGGGCCTACTAATTTCTTGAGCCAAATTAGCCATTCTCTGATTTAATCGCTGAAAATTCTGATTACATGAAAAATCTTCTAAAGATGAGTTAATATTCCTAAAATGATTTGTGACACACCTAGACTTCTAATTTCTGAATTCAATCTCAATTTCACGATTAATTTCACTTTGGCACGATACTAGCGCGACCCAACCTACCGGGTAGCCTTTAGAAATTTTCATGCATTTGACCTGTGGTTGATCATCTCAAGCCACAATGTACATCTTTGAAACATTGGCGACTTTCGGTTGTCAGGGTAATCTCAAGGTTTCAAATACGAACACAGGGTACCCAATCGACAGAAAAGTCGGTCCAGTGCCAATCGACAAGAATTGTGCGATCTGGTGGAATCACCCACACTCGATCACATGCCTCTGTCGAGTCGACCTATCTCCGATCTCTAATCGATTTTTAGTTGTGCTGTAATGACCCTTGCAGATTAGCTCGATCGAAAGATCGCTTCCTGGTCAAATTCTCGAGTCCGATGCATTAGAAACTCCTAACAGCTTCACCCGATAGACTAATTTCCACATGAGTGGCCGATTCAAGGAAAAGAACTATATGCGTGCCAACGAAATGCCCGTCTCAATTTATTGAAAATAGAATTGGAAAATCGAGATGTCACATGTCAACTGAAAGAGTTAGTTACTTTCTTGAGGAATAAATTTTCAATAAATATCTAAATTCGAACTCTATCTAATCTCATATATATTTAGATGCGTAATGAGATGATTTTTTTTCTTTCATTTTCAAACGATGATATCTTTCTCGAGATAAGTTGAAAAAATGTCGATCGTTCGCTGAATGGATAGGATCCCCATCCCAACATGTGCGAGTTTGCGGTCCGCAAGCACATATGGGAGTTATCGATGCAATCGATGAAAGGTCATTCTTGTTTTTTCGAACCCTTCTCTATCTCTCCCTCTCACTCTCAAAGGTGCAAGGCACGTGTGGTGATGCTTGTAGTGATATAATAAATGTTCTAAGCAAGACATTGACAAGATGAATAGAACAAACTCCCAAGACCAAGACCTATGACTTTGAAGTTTCTAGCCAAGAGCAGAGCATAGGGAGAGGACCACGACCGGCTAGAGAAGAAAGAAGGGGAAGAAAAAAAAAAGACAAAGAAAATACAAATGAAAAAGAAAATAAATAAAATAAAATAAATTCAAAAATTATTAAAATATTACTAATGTTCACGTTAGCGTCGTCTATGCCACGTAGAAGGTCAACATCCACATTAGTAATTTCAAGCCAAAATTGGCCAAATTAACTCAATTCGCAAAACGTGAAAATGTTATAAATTCAATTAGCAAAATTAAAAGATTTAAGTATCGATTGGCAAATGTGACACCCCTAACCCTTCGCAGGTCGCCACAGACACCAGGGTAACACTTTATTACATCTCTTATAAGAAGCGTCGTAATTCATAGACATTTTTTTTCATTTAAAAAAAAAAAAAAACGGTCCCAGCGCGACTCATTAGCGGAAGCAAAATAAAACATCACCATCTCACCCTTCATCAACCATGATACAAATACACACCACTAAACATCATAATAAAGACAAAACCATGACACTTTATTTACATATTTTTAAGATGGGTTTCCATGGATCGGTACACCAAAAGAAAGGCCAGGGCATGAAGCCACACTCGGCCTAAGCCTCCAAAAAGAAACTTTCGACCCACTACGTCTAACGTGCAAGATCCCCCATCACTAGTGTCGGCTAACTATCCAAAAAGATCCAGCTCCTACTCGTCACGCATGGGCCCTCACACCCAACCCGGTGCATCAGGCGGTGGCGGCGGCAACATCCCACGCATCACACCGTCGCGACGAACGTGGACAGATATAAACTCTTGCACAACAAGGCCCCTAGCCAGGCCTACATCGTACATGACCAAGCAGCGCACTCTAATGTACGTCAGTCCGAGAATGGAAAGATAGCCAAATTCCTCGCACACGACCTCTACATCGGATGGTAAACCGTAAAACACACCCCGCGTGACTGCAGGGAGCGGCATGCTGCTAATATGAAATGTTGGTCCCCAAAAGGGGTGAGTACAACCACTCGGCAGGTAAAGGAATCCAATAACCACTCAATGCATCATACAATACAATCACAACATCGTACATGCCATACATGCATCCATGCGTACTTACCTTGTAGCCATGCATATACCATCATGCATCTTCATCACAATTATAACACATACATGTCGTCATGTCATAGGTTATCATCATCATGTCATACACATGTATCATCACATTATAGGTCGCCATCATATCGTACATATGCCATCATCATTATGTCCTAGGCATATCATCATCATCATATCATATCATATATCACCATCATCATGACATCATCATATCATACGCATGTCATCATCATCATGGCATCATCATATCATACACATGTCATCATCATCATGGCATCATCATATCATACACATGTCATCATCATCATGACATCATCATATCATACACATGTCATCATGCCAGATGATCATCATCATATCATGTCATGTGCATATTCATCATGCCATAGGTGATCATCATCATATCATGTCATATGCATGTCTCAATTTTCACTTTTTATCTTTCAATTCGATCACCACATCTGGCATCGCACGATAAACCTCCGGCACACACCACCGGGCATCCGACCCCCCACATTCCGGGCATCTCGCATCCCAACTGGCATCACGAGGCATCCCTCGGGCAAAAACCTCCGAGGCTTCCGGCATTTACACTCCCTGGCCGGGCATCTCGCACCCCAACTGGCGTCACGAGGCATCCCCCTGGGCACAAACCTCCAGGGCTTCCGGCACCCCCACTTCCCGGGCATCTCGACACTCCCGAGGACAATCCGGCCTTGTATCTCAATACAATCCGGCTTCCGGCACCCCCCATCCCGGGCATCCTGACACTCCCAGGGCATTATCATCCGCCACAAATAGATTTCCTCATTTTTCATTATCCATGTTCACCAATTTCGGTCTCAATTTAGCATGGCATATGATGTAATGGCAAACAAAATCATATTCAGCATTGAATTCATACATGCATCTCAATTCATTGCCATGCATGCATCAAGACCTCATCATACATGCAACAAGGTACAATTATTCTTAAAATAAAATTTATGGACTTCGTACCAATTAAAATAATCCATTTATCATGCCCTTTTTATATTTATTTAAATTCCAGCTTGTGCCACTTTCGAAAATATTTAATTTAAATATCCATATGGTTCTCAAAAATCATAAAATTAAGGCAAGTGATAGACAAGACAATAGGATAATGATTTCATGCAAAATACATGGCCAAATAGAATTCCACACGAATTCATAATTCACACAAATACAGCATGTAATTTCGGATGAAATCAGAATGCACAGTTTCCGAACTAATTTTATTAAAATATCCAAACGACCTCCGAAAATTATGAAATTTTACCAGGTTATAGCCAAGAAACTAAGGTATATTTTTCATGAATACCTCTAGGCCAAATTATTTTTATATTATTTTCTACAGTCGCACGAAGCTTCTGGATCTAACACCGAAACGTCCAGTGCATGGTTCTCCGAAATACTGAGTTTTTACCCACTTGTACTTCTTCTTCTCCCATGAAATTTGGATATGTTTTACTTCAAGATGTTCTCTACAAGTTTCATGAAGAGATCTAAGTCATATTTTCAAAGGACAGTCTCCATATGGGTCCATGAAGTCTCGGGTAACCTGTACCACGTCTCCAGATCTACGGTTTTCAAGAGTAAGTCGATTTACTAGGTTATACTTGTTCATTTTACTTCAAATTTTAGTATGTTGTAGTTTAAGATGTCCCCTACAACTTTCAAGAAGAAATCGAAGAGAGATTCTTAGTAAAAATCAACATGCAACCACAATTCCACCGAAAGGTCAGTGAAATCGTTCCAGATCTGAGGTCTCCGTAGGATGAGAGTTTTACCCCTCAAGTCTCCATCATTTTACACCAAATTTTAGTATGTTGTATTTTAATATGTTAGCTACAACTTTCATGAATAAATAAAAGTCAAAATCGAACTCAAAACGTGCATTAAAGCACTCACAAGGTTCTGACTCAAACAGTTCATGCGAAAAACATTCCAGATCTAGCATCTCCGTAGGATGAGTGTTTAACCCCTTAAATCTCCATCATTTTACACCAAATTTTATTATGTTGTATTTTAAGATTTTAGCTACAACTTTAATGAAGAGATAAAAGTCAAAATCGAGCTCAAAACATGCATGCAAGCTCTCACAAAGTTCTGACTCAAGCGGATTCAGGCGAAAACAGCAACATCACTCAAGAACAAGTCATTATAGCTTTGGTTTCTCCCTTCTAATCACTCAAAATTCGACTCTACACCAAACATGCAAGCAAGACACACATGCAAGAGTAGGAAGTGGATTCCCAACTTGCCTCTAGACCGAATGAACGGCGGCACACGGCGGCGAACACGGCGGCACGCGGCGGCGAACGGGCGGCGCACGGGCGAACGGACGGCACACGACTCCTTCCTCTCGGCTTCTCCTCCCTCTCTCCCTCTCTCTCGCACAATCTCTCTCTCTCTTTGGGCGGTAGCTCAACCGGCCACCTCTCTCTCTCCTCTTCCCTTTTATTCCCCCATTTCCTAATCATTTGCAATGATTAGTTTGCCTTTCAATTGGCCAATGCATGCCATCCTTCTTGCCACTTGCCACAACACATGCATGGGCTTGGGCTTGGGCTTGGGCCTCCTTTTGGGCCGGCGGCAGCCCCCTTTCGCGGGCCTAATTGGGCCGACCATCTTGGCCCACTAAAGCTTAGGCCAATGGGCCTAAGGCCCAACCTAAATAAAAATTAAATTTTCCCCTTTTATAATTTCTTCTACAAATTTTAAATTTTAAATTCCACATAGCCAAAGTCTTGTGACATTTTATTTATAGGAATTTAATCTATAAGGTGCATGGTCAAGCATAGATTATTATCATAAATCTATCAGATTTAAAATCTCATAAACACAAGCACAATAACACATAGCCTTAAGAAAACTAATGGCTAACACATAGACCATAGGAAATTTTCATTACCTAATTATAGGCTTTAATTCCTCTAGAGGGTGACTTGAATTTTGGGATGCCACAATTCTCCCCTCCTTAAAGAATTTCGTCCTCGAAATTAGACACCACTCGTGCCTTCTTGAAACAAGTAGGGGTACTTTTCCTTCATCTGATTCTCACTTTCCCATGTGGCTTCCTCCATATCATGATGTCGCCATAATACCTTAACTAGAGGAATCTTCTTAGTCCTAAGAATTTGCTCTTTTCGATCCAATACCTGCACAGGCTCTTCAATGTACCTTACTTTCTCATCCACTTTGATGGCTTTATGATCGAGTATGTGACCAGGATCCGGCTGGTACTTCCTCAACATCAATACATGAAACACATCGTGCAAATTTCCCAACTTATGAGGTAATGCTAAACGATAAGCTACATCCCCTATCCTTTTGAGTATTTCAAAAGGTCCAACAAATCTATGGCTTAACTTACCCTTCATTCCAAATCGAGATATCCCTTTCATTGGAGATACCTTAAGAAATACATGGTCTCCCACACTAAATTCCAAAGGCCTTTTACGCCTATATGCGTAGTCTTTCTGCCTACTCTGAGCTGTTTTAAGTCTTTCTCTGACAATTTCAATAGCTTCAGTGGTAACTTGCACCATTTTAGGTCCTGTCAGTTTCCTTTCACCTACTTCATTCCAACAAATAGGAGTCCTACACCTTCTTCCATATAATGCTTCATAAGGAGCCATGCCTATACTTTTCTGAAAACTATTATTATAGGCGAACTCCACCAAATGCAATCTTTCATCCCAATTTCCTTTGAAATCAATTACACAAACCCTTAACATATCCTCTAATATCTGGATTACTCTTTCTGATTGTCCATCTTTTTGGGGATGAAAAGCAGTACTAAACTGAAGCTTAGTCCCTAATGCAATTTGAAGACTTCGCCAAAAGTTCAATGTAAATCTCGAATCCCGATCCGAAGTAATAGTTACTGGAACACCATGTAAGCGTACCACTTGACTTACATACATATCTGCATATTTGTCCATTGAGTAGTCCATGCGAATAGCTAGGAAATGAGCCGATTTAGTCAAACGATCCACTATAACCCAAATAGAATCATGACCATTTGACATCCTTGCACAAAGTCCATTGTTATATGCTCCCATTTCCATTCTGGTATGTCTAATGGTCTCAAAAGTCCTGCGGGTTTACGATGTTCCGCTTTTACTTGCTGGCACGTCAAACATTGAGAAACATGCTTAGTTGTATCTGCCTTCATATCATTCCACCAAAATTGCTGACGCAAATTCCTGTACATCTTTGTACTACCTAGATGGATACTATAATTACT
The DNA here is from genome assembly GCA_014182725.1 of Eucalyptus brandiana. NCBI lineage: Eukaryota > Viridiplantae > Streptophyta > Magnoliopsida > Myrtales > Myrtaceae > Eucalyptus > Eucalyptus brandiana. The sequence goes on along the minus strand of CM024668.1, from coordinate 8,431,069 downwards.
CTTATGTGCCTCCAACAGAATTTCCTTCCTCAATTCTTCATTGTCGGGAACACAGAGTCGTCCTTGGCATCTTACCACTCCATCATCAGAGACTTGAAATTCTGGTCTTTTTCCTAAAGACACCGCATCTTTCACTTTCAAAATCTCCGGGTCAGATTCTTGCAAGATCTTAACTTTCTGAATAATCTCGGGTTCTATTCTTAATGCACTAAGCATACTAGTAAGACAATCCATTTCCAATTTAAATTCTAAGTCTGCTACAGACTTTAACAACCCCCATTCTGCCATTCTTAAACTAGCCATTTCCACTGCCGACTTACGACTAAGAGCATCCACTACTCTATTTGCTTTCCCTGGATGATATCTTATCTCACAATCATAATCCTTTAACAACTCCATCCACCTCCTTAGTCTCATGTTTAACTCCTTTTGTGAGAACAGATATTTCAAGCTCTTATGATCCGTATAAATCTCAAACTTCTCCCCATACAAATAATGTCTCCATATCTTTAAGGCAAACACTATAGCTGCTAGCTCTAAATCATGCGTCAGGTAATTCAGCTCATGGGGTTTCAATTGTCTAGATGCATAGGCTATGACCTTGCCATGTTGCATCAAAACACATCACAGTCCTTTGTGAGATGCATCACTATACACTGTAAAACCATCAGGTCCAGTAGGTATAGTCAGGATTGGAGCCGAGGTCAATTTCCTTTTGAGCTTCTGGAAACTCCTTTCACATTCCCCATTCCATTCAAATTTCACATTCTTTTGGGTCAACTTAGTTAAAGGTCCTGCCAGTCGTGAAAATCCTTTAATAAACCTCCTATAATAACCAGCCAGTCCTAAGAAACTTCGTATTTCAGTAGGCGTCGTCGGTCTAGGCCAATTTACTACCATTTCAACTTTTGCCGGGTCTACTGCAATTCCTTTTCCCGACACCACATGCCCTAAAAATATTATCTGGTCCAGCCAAAACTCACACTTACTAAACTTGGCATACAACTTATGCTCTCTTAAGGTCTGCAAAACTATCCTTAAGTGTTGCTCATGCTCTTTAGGCCCTTTTGAATATACCAGAATATCATCAATAAATACAATCACAAACTGGTCTAAATAAGGCTTAAATACCCTATTCATTAGATCCATAAATGCAACCGACGCATTAGTCAATCCAAATGGCATAACAAGAAACTCATAGTGTCCATAACGAGTCCTAAACGCAGTCTTAGGAATGTCCTCTTTCTTAATTCTTAACCGATGGTATCCCGACCTCAAGTCAATCTTAGAGAAGACCGAACTTCCTTGGAGTTGGTCAAACAGGTCATCAATTCTAGGCAAATGATACTTATTTTTAATGGTCACCTGGTTCAGCTGCCTATAGTCAATGCACAAGCGCATCGATCCATCTTTCTTTTTCACAAACAAGACCGGTGCACCCCAAGGTGAAGCACTTGATCTAATGAATCATTTGTCAAGCAACTCCTGCAGTTGCACTTTCAATTCCTTCAATTCGACTAAGGCCATCCTATATGGGGCTTTTGATATTGGTCCTGTTCTAGGCATTAATTCAATTTCAAACTCGATCTCTCGCTCTGGCGGCAATCCAGGCAATTCCTCAGGGAATACATCTTGAAATTCGTTAACTACTCGAACTTCCTCAAGTTTAGACTCCTCCCTTGCATAATCTTTAACTATGGCTAGGTATCCTTGACATCCTTTGTCAAGTAACTTACAGGCTTCTACTGTCAAAATAAGTGCTACAGGAAGATGGGTCTGACCTCCTAAAAATTCGCAACTAGACTGATCAGGCAAAACGAATTGGATCAGTCTCCTATAACAATCCATCTGGGCCCGATACTTACGAAGCCAGTCCATTCCTATAATAACATCAAAGTCATACATGGCCATTACAACTAGGTCTATTTCCATATCCTTTCCCTCTATTGATATCTTACAATTCCCACACACCAACGTAGACAATACCATATCCTTTAAAGGCGTGGAAACACAAAGAGGCGTCTCAAGAGGCATAACTTCTATTCTATTCAAACGTCTATATCTTTCAGACACAAATGAATGCGTTGCACCTGTATCAAACAATGCATATGCCTTTTCACCATTGATAAGGATCGTACCTGAGATAACATTTTTGGAAGCTTCTGCTTCCTCTTGGGTGACCGCATACACCCTTCCTTGTACTGGTGGCCTCTGAGGATTTCCTTGTAAGTTCGATCTAACAGCACTCTGATATCCCTGTTGCACCGAGCCAACACTCACTTGCGACCTTTCTTGTGGGCAACTTCTCCTAAGATGACCCACTTGTCCACAAAAAAAACATTTTTGGTCGTCCATTGCAAGGTCCTGGGCCATGTCGCCCATTACACTTTTGACAAACACCAGGCTGATAGGGCGCTTTCCCTATATTCAAACCACTCCTTGCTCCCCCAAAATTTCCAAAATTGCCCTTCTTCTTCACATTCCAAGTCTGACCTTGACCAGAATAAGGTCTCTTACCCCTTCTCACATCATTAAAATTCAACGGTTTCTTAAACTCCGACCGTTCTCTCAACAGTTCCTGCTCCACTAACTGTGCCCTTTCATAAATCTCATTATAATCTCTTATGTTCAAAGGCACTAGTTGCTTTCTAATGTCAGTCCTCAGTCCTTTCAGGAATCTCTTAGCCTTTTCCTCCTGATCCTCAATCCATCTAGGAGCATGTCTAGACAGTTCAGAAAATCTAGCCTCATACTGATCCACTGTTAGCTCCTTTTGTTCTAGCTGAACAAATTCTGTAATTTTTCTATCCTTCGCACAATCAGAAAAATGCTTTCTATTGAAAGCTCTCACAAACTCCTCCCAGTTAACATCAATACCTAATGGAAAGATTATGTCCTTCGAAGCTCTCCACCAAAACTTTGCATTTCCCTCCAATTGGTACTCTGCTAAAACTATTTTCTCAACATCAGTGCAGTCCAACAACCTGAAAATTTGCTCCATTCCATCAATCCAATGCTCCGCCTCCTCAGGACTTCCCATTCCACTGAACTTAGGTGGCTTCAGCTTCAAAAACTGTTCCACCAGTCCTTGAGTACGGCGTTTTGCTCCAGGTTGTTGCTGCGCCTGCCTTTCCGTCAGATTTCCAATATTGGCTAATGCCTGCAGGATGTCTTCCATTCGGGGTTCAGCCCTTGCAGTAGAGGCTTCAGCCCTCGATGGATGAGCACTTCCAGCTCGCACCATGACTTTCCTGCAATTTCCAAGCATTGCCTCAGGAATAATCTGAGACTCATTGCCTCCATTCAAAGCAACCACTACTACAACTACATAAGTAACATATACATGTTATTGTTACCTAAAGGCAACTCAAAATTAACTACTAGGGATCTACGAGTGAATACTCATCACCCGTTATTCAATTATTCCGTTTTATATCCTATGATGTGCATTGTCATCATGTTCCTCAATTTCCAAATGAGGCTCCTTATCACTCCACCTATAACCATCTGCTCTGATACCAAAGAAGCCGGCTGTGACACCCCGAACCCTTCGCAAGTCGCCACAGACACCAGCGTAACACTTTATTACATCTCTTATAAGAAGCGTCGTAATTCATAGACATTTTTTTTATTTAAAAAAAAAAACGGTCCCAACGCAACTCATTAGCGGAAGCAAAATAAAACATCACCATCTCACCCTTCATCAACCATGATACAAATACACACCACTAAACATCATAATAAAGACAAAACCATGACACTTTATTTACATATTTTTAAGATGGGTTTCCATGGGTCGGTAAACCAAAAGAAAGGCCAGGGCATGAAGCCACACTCGGCCTAAGCCTCCAAAAAGAAACTTTCGACCCACTACGTCTAACGTGCAAGATCCCCCATCACTAGTGTCGGCTAACTATCCAAAAAGATCCAGCTCCTACTCATCACGCACGGGCCCTCACACCCAACCTGGTGCATCAGGCGGTGGCGGCGGCAACATCCCACGCATCACACCGTCGCGATGAATGTGGACGGATATGAACTCCTGGACAACAGGGCCCCCAGCCAGGCCTACATCGTACATGACTAAACAGCGCACTCGAATATACGTCAATCCGAAACGGTGGGACAGCCAAACTCCTCGCACTCGACCTCTACATCGGATGGTAGACCGTAAAACACACCCCGCGTGACGGCGGGGAGCGGCATCTCTTGCTAATCGAAATGTTGGTCCCCAAAGGGGTGAGTACAACCACTCAGCAGGTAAAAGAATCCAATAACCACTCAATGCATCATACAATACAATCACAACATCGTACATGCCATACATGCATCCATGCGTACTTACCTTGTAGCCATGCATATACCATCATGCATCTTCATCACAATTATAACACATACATGTCATCATGTCATAGGTTATCATCATCATGTCATACACATGTATCATCACATTATAGGTCGCCATCATATCGTACATATGCCATCATCATTATGTCCTAGGCATATCATCATCATCATATCATATCATATATCACCATCATCATGACATCATCATATCATACGCATGTCATCATCATCATGGCATCATCATATCATACACATGTCATCATCATCATGGCATCATCATATCATACACATGTCATCATCATCATGACATCATCATATCATACACATGTCATCATGCCAGATGATCATCATCATATCATGTCATATGCATATTCATCATGCCATAGGTTATCATCATCATATCATGTCATGTGCATATTCATCATGCCATAGGTGATCATCATCATATCATGTCATATGCATGTCTCAATTTTCACTTTTTATCTTTCAATTCGATCACCACATCTCATCGCACGATAAACCTCCGGCACACACCACCGGGCATCCGGCCCCCCACACTCCGGGCATCTCGCATCCCAACTGGCATCACGAGGCATCCCTCGGGCAAAAACCTCCGAGGCTTTCGGCATTTACACTCCACCTTTAGCCGGGCATCTCGCACCCCAATCCGGCGTCACGAGGCATCCCCACGGGCACAAACCTCCGGCTTCCGGCACCCCACTTCCCGGGCATCTCGACACTCCCGAGGACAATCCGGGACCTTGTATCTCAATACAATCCGGCAACCGACCCCATCCCGGCATCCCGACACTCCCGGGCATTATCATCCGCCACAAACAGATTTCCTCATTTTTCATTATCCATGTTCACCAATTTCGGTCTCAATTTAGCATGGCATATGATGTAATGGCAAACAAAATCATATTCAGCATTGAATTCATACATGCATCTCAATTCATTGCCATGCATGCATCAAGATCTCATCATACATGCAACAAGGTACAATTATTCTTAAAATAAAATTTATGGACTTCGTACCAATTAAAATAATCCATTTATCATGCCCTTTTTATATTTATTTAAATTCCAGCTTGTGCCACTTTCGAAAATATTTAATTTAAATATCCATATGGTTCTCAAAAATCATAAAATTAAGGCAAGTGATAGACAAGACAATAGGATAATGATTTCATGCAAAATACATGGCCAAATAGAATTCCACACGAATTCATAATTCACACAAATACAGCATGTAATTTCGGATGAAATCAGAATGCACAGTTTCCGAACTAATTTTATTAAAATATCCAAACGACCTCCGAAAATTATGAAATTTTACCAGGTTATAGCCAAGAAACTAAGGTAGATTTTTCATGAATACCTCTAGGCTAAATTATTTTTAGATTATTTTCTACAGTCGCACGAAGCTTCTGGATCTAACACCGAAACGTCCAGTGCATGGTTCTCCGAAATACTGAGTTTTTACCCACTTGTACTTCTTCTTCTCCCCTGAAATTTGGATATGTTTTACTTCAAGATGTTCTCTACAATTTTCATGAAGATATCTAAGTCATATTTTCAAAGGACAGTCTCCATATGGGTCCATGAAGTCTCGGGTAACCTGTACCACGTCTCCAGATCTACGGTTTTCAAGAGTAAGTCGATTTACTAGGTTATACTTGTTCATTTTACTTCAACTTTTAGTATGTTGTAGTTTAAGATGTCCCCTACAACTTTCAAGAAGAAATCGAAGAGAGATTCTTAGTAAAAATCAACATGCAACCACAAATCCACCGAAAGGTCAGTGAAATCGTTCCAGATCTGAGGTCTCCGTAGGATGAGAGTTTTACCCCCAAATTCTCCATCATTTTACACCAAATTTTAGTATGTTGTAGTTTAAGATGTTAGATACAACTTTCATGAAGAAATAAAAGTCAAAATAGAACTCAAAACATGCATTCAAGCTCTCACAAGGTTCTGACTCAAACAGTTCATGCGAAAAACATTCCAGATCTAGCATCTCCGTAGGATGAGTGTTTAACCCCTTAAATCTCCATCATTTTACACCAAATTTTATTATGTTGTATTTTAAGATGTTAGCTACAACTTTCATGAAGAAATAAAAGTCAAAATCGAGCTCAAAACATGCATGCAAGCTCTCACAAAGTTCTGACTCAAGCGGATTCATGCGAAAACAGCAACATCACTCAAGAACAAGTCATTATAGCTTCGGTTTCTCCCTTCTAATCACTCAAAATTCGACTCTACACCAAACATGCAAGCAAGACACACATGCAAGAGTAGGAAGTGGATTCCCAACTTGCCTCTAGACCGAATGAACGGCGGCACACGGCGGCGAACACGGCGGCACGCGGCGGCGAACACGGCGGCACGCGGCGGCGAACGGGCAGCGCACGGGCGGACGGACGGCGCACGACTCCTTCCTCTCGGCTTCTCCTCCCTCTCTCCCTCTCTCTCGCACAATCTCTCTCTCTCTCTTTGGGCGGTAGCTCAACCGGCCACCTCTCTCTCTCTCTTTCCCTTTTATTCCCCCATTTCCTAATCATTTGCAATGATTAGTTTGCCTTTCAATTGGCCAATGCATGCCATCCTTCTTGCCACTTGTCACAACACATGCATGGGCTTGGGCTTGGGCTTGGGCCTCCTTTTGGGCCGGCGGCAGCCCCCTTTCGCGGGCCTAATTGGGCTGACCAGCTTGGCCCACTAAAGCTTAGGCCAATGGGCCTAAGGCCCAACCTAAATAAAAATTAAATTTTCCCCTTTTATAATTTCTTCTACAAATTTTAAATTTTAAATTCCACATAGCCAAAGTCTTGTGACATTTTATATATAGGAATTTAATCTATAAGGTGCATGGTCAAGCATAGATTATTATCATAAATCTATCAAATTTAAAATCTCATAAACACAAGCACAATAACACATAGCCTTAAGAAAACTAATGGCTAACACATAGACCATAAGAAATTTTCATTACCTAATTATAGGCTTTAATTCCTCTAGAGGGTGACTTGAATTTTGGGATGCCACAGCAAAAGTGTAATAAGTTTAAAAATTTGTGGACAATTTTCCCATTTACAAACCTAGCTACTCAATAATCAAAGAAACATGTAGAGACACGATAGAAGTGACACGACCAACTTGTCGTTTTGCTTATATGGTATGCATTTCAGGTTGAAGGCAAATTTTAGGATTCACCCAAAGGAAAAGGACAACGAAATTTGAAAAAAAAATGGTGGCCTCGAGGCATTGACAGGATGTGAACTATTACTTCCTCCGGCATGCGAGTAGCTAATACTTTTAGGTAAATTCTTCAAACTAAATGTATATATTGTCTAAAAATTATCGAATTTCGTGGAGCCAGTGGGTGAATTAATACTCCGAAGACAACACAGCCCTTGTCTTTATATAGCACATTAAGGTAGTAGATAATGCAGAGCCAAAGCTTTATGCAACATATAGAGTGATATAAGTGGGCAGAAGTCCAGCACAAGTGCCATAACTTGGCACGCTGGGACACTTAAGTGCCATAACTTCAAAACGGTACACTTAAGTGCCACTTTTTTTTTCGAGTGGGACACTTAAGTGTCACCTCCGGCGACCCTTGCCGGAAATCCTACGTGACATTGACAAGATGAATAGAACAACATCCCAAGACCAAGACCTATGACTTTGAAGTTTCTAGCCAAGAGTAGATTATAGGGAGACCGCGGCGATCGGCAAGAGAAGAAAGAAGGGGAAGAAAAAAAAAAGACAAAGAAAAGACAAAGGAAAAAGAAAATCAAATAAAATAAATAAATTAGAAATTTGTTAAAATATTATTAATGTTTACGTTAGCGCCGTCTATGCCACGTAGAAGGTCGACATCCACGTCAGTAATCTCATACCAAAATTAGTCGAGATGGACTCAATTGGCAAAACGCGAAAATGTTATATATTCAATTGGCACAATTAAAATATTTAAGACTTGATTGGTAAAAGTGTGATAGGTTTAAAAAGTTTGTGGACAATTTTCCCATTTACAAACCTTGTTGCTCAATAATCAAAGAAACATCTAGAGACACAATAGAAGTGACACGACCGACTTGCCGTTTTGCCTATATTGTATGCATTTCATGTTGAGGGCAAATTTTAGCATTCGCCAAAAGGAAAAGGAAAAGGAAAAGGAAATTTGAAAAAAAAAATGGTGGCCTCAAGGCATCGACAGGATGTGAACCATTGCTTCCTCCAGGACGCGAGTAGCTGATACTTTTAGGTATATTCTTCAAACTAAATGTTTATATTATCTGAAAATTATCGAATTTCGTGGAGCTAGTGGGTGAATTAATGCTCAAAACACAATGCAGCCCTTGTCTTTATATACTGCATTAAGGTAGTAGATAATGCAGAGGCAAAGCTTTATGCAACAAATAGATAGATATAAGTGACTCTACGTACCACATACATAATACCGATGCTTGCAAGGAATGTACTTTCTATTGACTCTATTGAAATTTGCCAACACCGCATCGGAAGTATCCAATAGATGTCAATTGAAAGAGTTTGTTACTTTCTTGAGGAATAAATTTTCAATGCGTATCTAAATTTGAACTCTATAAGATCCAATCCCATCATACGCAAGTGTTGGGTCTGCATGCACGTACATTAATTATTGATGCGATCGATGAAAGGTCATTTCCTTTTTTCAAACCCTTCTCTCTCTCTCTCTCTCTCTCTCAAAGGTGCACGACACATGTGGTGATGCTTGTAGTGACATAATAAAGTTTCTAAAGAAGACATTGACCAGATGAATAGAACAACGTCCCAAGACCAAGACCCGTGACTTTGAAGTTTCTAGCCAAGAGGAGGTTATAGGGAGAGGGCCGCGATTGGCTAGAGAAGAAAGAACGGGAATAAAAAAAAAAGGACAAAGAAAAGACAAAGGAAAATTAAAATAAAATAAAATAAATAAATTCCAAATTTGTTAAAATATAATTAATGTTTGCTGAATGGATAGAATCTCAATCCCATCATATGCAAGTGTTGGGTCCGCATTCACATACGTGAATTATTGATGTGATGGATGAAAGGTCATTTCTTTTTTTCAAACCTCTCTCTACCCCTCTCTCTCTCTCAAAGCTGCACAACACGTGGTGCTACTTCTAGTGACGTAATAAAGTTTCTAAAGAAGACATTGACAAGATGAATAGAACAAAGTCCCAAGACCAAGACCTGTGACTTTGAAGTTTCTAGCCAAGAGCAGATTATAGAGAGAGGGATGAGGGCCGCGATCCGCTAGAGAAGAAAGAAGGGGAAGAAAATAAAAGACAAAGAAAAGACGAAGGAAAAAAGAAAAGAAAATAAAATAAAATAAATTTGAAATTTGTTAAAATATTATTAATGTTGATGTTAGCGCCGTCTATGCCATGTAGAAGGTCAGCATCCACGTCAGTAATCTCAGGTTAAAATTGGCCAGATTGACTCAATTGACAAAACATAAAAATGTTATAAATTCAGTTAGCACATTAAAATATTTAAGACTCAATTGGCAAATGTGTAATAAGTTTAAGAATTTGTGGACAATTTTCCCATTTACAAACCTTGTTGCTCAATAATGAAAGAAACATCTAGAGACACGATAGAAGTGACACGACCGACTTGTCGTTTTGCCTATATTGTATGCATTTCATGTTGAGGGCAAATTTTAGCATTCGCAAAAAGGAAAAGGAAAAGGAAAATGAAATTTGAAAAAAAAAAATGGTGGCCTTGAGGCATTGACAGGATGTGAACCATTGCTTCCTCCGGGATGCAAGTAGCTGATACTTTTAGGTATATTCTTCTAACTAAATGTTTATATTATATGGAAATTATCGAATTTCGTAGAGCTAGTGAGTCCCTTGTCTTTATGTAGCGCATTAAGGTAGTTGATAATGCAGAGGCAAAGCTTTATGCAATATACAGAAAGATATAAGTGACTCTATGTACCACATACATAACACCAATGCTTGCAAGGAATGTACTTTCCATTAACTCTATTGAAATTTTCCAACACCACATCCAAAGTATCCAATAGATGTCAATTGAAAGAGTTTGTTACTTTCTTGAAGAATAATTTTTCAATAAATATCTAAATTCGAACTCTATATGATCTCATATATATTTAGATGTGTATTGAGATGATATACTTTTCATTTTCAAAAGATGATATCTTTCTCGAGATAAGTCGAAAAAATGCAGGTCGTTCGCTGAATGGATAGGATCCCAATCCCATCATGTGCGAGTGTGCAGTCCGCATGCACATACGTGAGTTATCGATGCAATCGATGAAAGGTTATTCTCATTTTTTTGAACCCTTCTCACTCTCTCTTACTCACTCTCAAAGGTGCACTGCACGTGTGGTGATGCTTGTAGTGACCTAATAAATATTCTAAGCAAGACATTGACATTACAAATAGAACAAACTCCCAAGAACAAGACCAAGAACCGTCACTTCCAAGTTTCAAGCCCAGAGCAGAGCGTAGTGAGAGGGGCGTTTCCTTCGGGCCTCGGCAAAACAAAACGTGAAGAAAGTCCAAATGGAAACTGATGGATTTGGTCGAGCTTAGAAACTGAATGCTTCGGATTCTCTTCAACCATTGGTCAACTACATGGGAAATCGAGAAGAATGGTCGGTTTTAGGTAAAGCGAGACCAAAAGAACTCCTGATTCCTAGTATAAGATTTTTCTCAATATACTTTGGGAGCAATTGCGACTGTCGATTTTGGAAAAACAACGATACCCGGATCCATTTGAATTTGCTTACGGATCAAAATAAATGCTTTGGGTCGCGTTTATAAATACAGAAAAAAAAGTTCTGCGATGTATGTTCTTGGAGATATTCTCCATCTAAGAACATCCATTTTGCCTATCAACGTCCTAAACTACCCTCTGTCAGTGGAAAAAATGAGTTTTGTCCGAAAGCCCTGCACCAATGATTATTGCCTTGGCGATAGATATTTTGGGTGCGCATGGAAACACTTTAAACATTTCTTTTTTTTTTTTCTAAACGAAAAAAAAAAAAAGTGTTTGTTAGGGAACGTTTACGAACAAAAGAACGCGTTTGGTAAGTGTAAAAAAACTGTTCTTGGAATAAAAAAGAACGTAAACATGTTTGATAACTGCAGTCAATTTCTGTTTCCTGAATAGAAAAAGAACGAAATACGTTTGGTAAACGACAAAAAAATTTCTGTTTTTTTTATTATTTTTTATTTTTAAATTTTTTTTAATAAAGTTTAAAATTGATATTGAATTCTCATTCTTATGAAATGCTCATTAATTTTATTTTGTTCATGGTTAGTGAAGACAAATATTTTTAGCATGATCATATGGCATATTTCGTAGAAAATGTTGTAATTAAAGTTTGTATCAAATTTTTTCAAGTACATTTTTTTTATTTTTTAGTTTTAAAGCATATAAACTTGATATTGATTTCTTTTACCAAAAAAAAAAAACTTGATATTGATTTCTCATTCTCATTAAATGCTTATAAATTTAATTTTTTAAAAATGAGGTGTGAAATGAAAAATATTTTCAACATGCTCATATGTGCGCCCTTACGAAAATTTCATACATCTCAACATGAACTAGTTACCTTTTTTTTATTTTTCTAGGCAACGCAACCAATCGAATAATTGTTCTTTTTTGCTTTTACTCAAGTAAAAATATTCGCTGCCAACTAGTTTTCTGAAATTTCATTTGTTTAGTTGGCTAAAAATGATTATGGTCAAAGATACATGTATACTCAAAGTTAAAAAAATAAATTTTCTAACTTGAAAATGGACATTTTCTTGAAAAATTATTTCGAAAAAATTATTTTCTTTAATCATGAAATTGTTCTTGAAACATACGCCGCCTTGAGTTGCTTCGCGAGATGCGCAATGTGGCTGTTGCGACAGCAATTAACAACAATATGGAATTATTCACGTGCTCCACGGAATGCCATAGTGCGGGGCCCATCGGACCTCATGGTATTGGCGCAATACAAGGCTTTATACATGGCTCAAATCATTAAGAATCCTTAACGCATTGGAGCAAAGATTGGAAAAAGCTACCAAGTCAATCTTTAATCGCCTACTCTTTTGGCCTCCTTTTGCTCATCCAAACCCGCATCCAATTGCAGGTGTCGTTCCTCGAGATCCGTCGAATGCTCCGTCGAAATCACTATAGTACTTGACCGAAAAGACTCTTGTGTGCACTTTCGAGCCGATCGACGGGTAACGAGCATCACCAAAGAGCCCTTTTATGGACTTCGACGGAAGGTCCTCCACGAGTAATGGTTGTACGCTAAATGCCGGGATAGTGCGTATGCCCGGGGATCATAAAAAGTCCATTGGAAGGTCCAAGTCGTCCCGATTTTCCCTCGATTTAGGACGGGATCTCCCGCGCCGGAATTCTCTTCTCGTGCGGCGATCATTAGCTAATCTATCTTCTTCAAGATCATAATATTCTTCCACTTCGTTGAAGGATTTCCCAACGTTCGGGCACCCCACCAACCCCGGCACATGAGATGAAAGTTGCTAAGTAGGGGGAATGTGCATAAGATTGAAACAAAGGGGAAATGGACCAAAAAGCAAGTTGAAAGGTTGATGTCGAGATGCTCTAGAGACCATGAAGATTGGTTTTTGTCACTCGACATACCTTTGTTAGCCTCTCGTAAGCGTCTTTGCTGCAGCTTCATGCACGAACACTTTATCCGATGCAACTTCTAGCACATCCTCAACAAACAAAGCATAAGTACTCACCTGAAACAACAGCAAGCATATACAAACATGAATGTTGAAGTTGACACATATTCCGGAAAAATACACATCAAGACCCCACGCGCACGCATGCACGCACGGGGCCTGTGGCACACGTAGAACACTCGGTTTGCAAGATCAAAAGGAATGCTTCACATACCAAACTTGATGGAATGATTGAGATACCGAATGAATCAAGCTCGAGGGACTCGAGAGCCCCCGAATTAACATTAAATGTGTAACCTCGACCTAGCAAATACCAAAAGGAAGTTACTTAAGAAAGATAACACTTATGATGACATGCTTTGTAGCTCCCGCAAACATAGCTATAAAAAGATATAAATAGTGCAAATTATCATTATACCTTGCCAATACTTCTTCTGCGAGGAGTTACAACTTCATACCCTACCTAACAGAAATAGAAAGCTCTTAATAGCAAACTTATGCATAAGCTCCTGAAACAAGCAAGCAACGATGCAGAAAAATAACAGTTTTTCAGGTACGAAATTCATGTTCCCTTAATATTGCACGCTTGTCAATAGCCAACCAAAACTCCACCATCCTTTTTATATGTGCATATGATGAGTTGATCGACTATGTTTTGTGCACGTTTCTCCGGAACATGTCAATTTTACGAGGAGAATTTAACCCAACACGTCGTCAAACCTCATTCGGACCTTCCTTAGACAAGTTCCATAACAAGTTGAACACTACTTACGCAGATAAATAATTTGAAAATCAAGAGAAAAAGAAACTCTAGTGTACGAAACATACCAATGTCTCCAGCCCCACCATTTTCAACTCATTCTCCATTACCCTCTCATTCTCAACAAGCACAACATCACCTACCCGCCACAAAACTTTGGGCGATATTAACCATCAAAAAAACTACTCAAGCGAGAACTTGAGGGCCATAATATATCGAACGCTCGAGACTCACGACCAATATATCAAGTATGTTCATAGTCAAATTTACTCCAAATAACTACCAAGCAACGACTACGGATAACTGCTAAGCAAAGTGGTGGAACCTTAAATTTGTGAATGATATACATCACAACAAACAACAACGAACATCTCACTATTTCACGAGTAAATGCATCCACCATAATGATTTGCGACAAAAGGGAAATGCAAGGTTACTCGGTAAAGAAAAAGTGAAAAACAAAAAAAGCACTGCGAGACATCTTCAAGAAGAAATCTCTCTGAATCACCAGAAAGCAAATTCGGCCTCACTTCCACAATCACAACGTTCCACTAGTCCAAAGAAAAATCTCATATTAAAGATGACAATCTCCAATTCCCATAAGCAATGCAATGTGTCCTTATAGCATATGAGAATAATCAAGATCGCAAATGGACCGATTCTTCCCTTAATCACTTTGGTTTTCCAATGGATACTTGCATTATTAAGTGATTCACAAGGCAAACTTGACTTGAAGGCTGATTAAGTAGTACAATCAAGTGCGAAAGCAAATGCGTTCACTTATGTACATCTCTATCTTCCTCCAACTATCGAATAAATTTAGATAACTACAAATAAGATACCAAATGCAAAAAAAAAAAAAAAAAAAAAATGCACGAGACCAACATGACATTTACTATCTTTACCAAAAAAAACATGACATTTACTATTATCTGTCTTGTTAGCTTTTTGTTGAAGTGGTTCGCTCCGGTTGACTCAAATTGAATACCGGTAAACTCCAAAGTGGTTGGTTTATAAAGACCACACTTTTAAGCCTCCTTACAATTCACAGTCACATGCTAAAGCACAAACCACCTAGATTTTCCAATGGATAATCTTCTCGAGCACGAGAGATTTTGCTTCCCCCAACGGATAACAGAAAAACTACAAGAACCAAGATGAATACTAGTAAACTTCGGGAGTTGGTATATAAAGACAACACTTTTAAGCCTTCATTAACATTCATAGTCACCGACCGTAGCACAACCCGTCTAGATTTTTCATTGGATAATCTTCTGCAGCAGCCTGATTTTGCTTCCCACAACAGACAACAGAAAACTACAAGAACCAAGACGAATACTAGTAAACTCCGGAGTTGTTATAAGGACAACACTTTTAAGCCTTCGTTACCGTTCAAAGTCACCTCTACAAGACAACCCACCTAAATTTTTCAATGGACAATCTTCTGCGAGCACGCGAGGTTTTGCTACACGAACCAAGATGAAGAATTCCGTCACTTACCGAGAGGGTATCCACCCGGGGCCGAGAGACGAACCCCAAGCCAAGAGCGGTTCGATGCGATCACTTGCTTCGCCACCATGCTCGATCGCCTCATCACCTGTCGCCCACCCCTCACCCTCAATTTACTCTCCGATTCCTCTTTGCTCCTCAACGCGACGCCGGCATCGCCGCCATCGCCGCTTAGGAGCACCTCCTCCTCTTCCACACCGGACCGCGCCGGCTTTTCGGCGCCCAAGTTTCCGCCTTCCGCCGCATCACTCCCGCCGCTCCCACTTCCCTCCCTCGATCTGCGCCGCCGCCTCGGTCCGTCTCCGAGCCGCGCCGCCGCATCACTTTGGAGCTGGCTTGCTCGAGCGAAGGGGGAGCTCGGCAGCCGCAGATCGAGCTCGCTCTCGAGCGAGCGTTGCTCCCCTTCGGCGCGGCGGATCCGGGCGAGCCGTCCCGGATCTGTCGCGCCGAAGGGGGAGCAACGCCGACCGGAGAAGGAGCGCCGAAGGGGGAGCAACGCCGACCGGAGGAGGAGCGCCGAAGGGGGAGCAACGCTTCGGGAGAAGGAGGAGCACCGGAAACGTACCGGAGTCGCCGGAGTGAGGAGTCGCCGGAGAGTCGGCCCGAGTGGGAGCCGCCGGAGAGATGGGAGAGACACCGGAAAAGGGAGAACGAAGCTTCAGCCGACGAGAGCCACGAGCACGCACGAAGGAGAAGAGCTTCAGCCGTGTTCTTCCTTTGTTCCGATTTTGTTTTTTCGTTCTTTTCGTTTTTGTTCTTTTGTGCCTTCCAAGAAGTGTTTCTTTTCAAAAGAAACAACTTTTTGATGTTTCTTTTTTTTTCTGTTCTCATTTTGTTAGGAACAAAAAAAAAAAAAAAAACAAACGCAACCAAACGCGTTTACTGTTTTTTTTTTGTTCCTGAACAAAATCCGTGAAGTGTTAGGAAACGTTTCTAAGAAACGTTTCCATGCACGCCTTTATGTTAAGCTAGTGGTCCCGGCACTATGAGCAAGCTGTGAGAAAAACCGCTTCCTTTTAAATTGCTGCACTCGCCCACGACCGGCCAGGGCTTTGTGGCCCTCACCAAATCTAGTGAGGGCTCGATCTCACTTGTGGCCAATGAGGGTCATCATTGAGCTTAGGAAAAGAAAGAAACAAACAAACAAACAAACAAACAAATATATATATATATATATAGAAATTTTAAATATATACAAAAATATTCACATTAGCCCCGATCATCCTACGTCAATTGTGTCACGTAAGACAGCTCTCGTCTGCATTAGCAATTGTTGGTCAAAATTGATTAGAATGACTAAATTGTCAAATCGTCAAAAAGTTTAGGACTAAATTAGTAAAATTGAATTATTTAGGATGAAATTGGTACAAATACAATAAGTTATGGCTTTTTTGGCAATTTCCCCGCATGTTCCGTCACACCACATGCATACTTTTCTAGCTTTTTTATGTGTATTTCAATCTTTAGGTTTTTTTTTTATGTTTTTATTTTATTTACTGACGAATTTTATTACGTCAATTTTTTTTTTCATTTGATAAAAAAAATCTATCCAAGTAACGTATTCTATGAAAAGCTTTAAGTAAGTCAAATGTTTTGGTATGTATATGCATGTATTTTAGTGACATAGGTTGGGTCAGTAAAATTTTATTACATAAAATTGGATCAATATGGGTTAAATTGATCAATTTGAATTAGATCATTTCGACTCAATTCACCTATTTAATGGGATGGGCCCACTTGTGCATACGACAATACATGTTTTACAACCGTAACCCTTCAAAACTGGATGAAGACACATTCCAAAAGATCAAAGCTGACCCACGACTGCTAAGGATCTGTCGAATGACCTCGCAAAAGATGAAATACCTGTTTTCGCAGTTAATAACTGCTACGAGAAAGCTAGACCAAGCATGCTCCGAGTCCGTGTGAAGAGAGCTTGTTACCAAAGGGGGAGCATTAAGTTGGTTTGTGAAACCATCATTGAGAGGATTCCTAGATAGAAAAGCCTGCAAATGGCCATGGGCTATGGCCTCTTGACCATGGAGTAAAATTTTCCAATTGATTTAGGCAGCTATAAAGTTGGTTTGTGAAACCATCATTGAGAGGATTGCTAGATAGAAAAGCCTGCAAATGGCCATGGGCTATGGCCTCTTGACCATGGAGTAAAATTTTACAATTGATTTAGGCAGCTATTTTGAGAAATATACATATAAAGATATGTGTGTGTGTGTGTGTGTGTGTGTGTGTGTGTGTGTGTGTGTGTGTGTGTGTGTGTGTGTGTATTAATTTTTCAATTTTAGAGTATATTAATTAGCCTTCTCATTGTTTATAAATATGCTAGTGTAAGCACCAGACGTTTGCTAAGAAATGCAAAATGTTAAACAAAAAGTTAATCGACAAATTAAGGGAAGTTAATCGATTTCCGCATCGTCCAATCATCATCTTACCGTATATCATATTCCTTTGTAAATTAGCCTGTGCATATATAATATTAACAGAGATCATGGACCAATTAAAAACTCGTTCTACTAGAAAGTCACATGAAACACGTTTCTATATACTATCATAGTCTTATTAATATAATCAATTGGACAATCAAATTTACTACCGTTAGGGAAAAAGCTGCTAGAACTCAACGAAAATCACAGTCCTCAGATTTCTACAATCTACTAGCGGTTGAATCTTTTCTGCAGTGTGATTCTGATTAGCTTCCGAGGAAATGGAATTAGTTCCGGTTCTATGCTTGCTCCTCAGCCTTCTCTATTACACATGGCAAAGAAAGGTTTTCTTTTCTTGTAAAAACTTCTTGTATACTTCTTTCAATCCTTGAAACCAATTCCTTCCTTTGTGCAACAAGTTTCTTTTTCGACAAGGACCTCTTCAGAGCCTGCTTCATATTCTTAACAAGTATTACAACTAATTTCTTTCTTCAGGAACTTTTTTTACATTTCTTGTGGACAATCCTAAGTACACCCCTAATGTTATTTTTGTTTTCGATTATTACCCCGGATGGTGACTGCAATTTTAAGAGCCTTCGAGCGATTTTCTTGCGTTCCAAATTTCGGGCAGAGCAAGCACTTCAGTTCCTACCGTTCATGTTGGACACCTTGACCACCACCTTTTTATGCAAGCATAAAGAACCGGGATCATATATATCAACATTTTCTTGTAAACAAATCAAACATTAGTGTCATTCTAGATTTCGCACCTTAATCATGGTCATGGTCCGGGCAGTACTTGTTGGCTTAGTGAATGATTTACGGCTTTTAAGGGCGTCAATAATAGGCATTTTGTTCCACAAAATCAATTTTTAGCTAGAGAGAGAGAGGGAGGAGGGAGGGAGGGAGACCAACAATGAAAAAGTTGAAGGGAGAAGGAGAATCGAGGAGCTGCTATTAGGGGTGTGCATGATCCGGGCAGACGATTCCTAGCTTAGAACCAAAAACCACCCGCCAAATACCGATTTTGAAAAATTGGAACCGGGAATCATCCGTTAGTTGCATAGATCCACCCAGAAACCGAATTGCCAGTCCAATCCGATTCCCGAGTGGATCCATGGAACCGGCCTTTAATAGTCAATGAAGCAACAACCACCCAAAACCAAAACAAGAGTTGGCAACCTTTTTTTTTCATTTTCCCTTTCGTTTTCGTAGCAAAAACCCTGTCCGCCCGAGAGTTCTACAAGGGTTTATGCAAAACTCCACCTTTGCAAAGCCCGGCTTGCTTGTTGCCATGGCTTTGCAACTAATGGGTTTTGCTAATTACATGTTGAAGAGGTTTTGTGATAGTTTGGGGTATTTGAATAGATCTAATAGGATGTTGGCTAAGCTAGAGAAAGAGGGGTCTGGACTCGGGACTCTAGAGTGGAGGACATCAGACTCGTCTAGCACACAGTGCTTCTTAAGTTGGTGAACATGAAGATAATGATGGCAAGAAGAGGGGAAGCTATTAGGGATCTTAGGAAGTGTCTAGAAATTTTTTTAATATTAAAAATTAATATATTATTATAATATGACCGATCCAATCCAGATGGGCAGGTGGGCAGATCTACCTATGGAACCAGGAACCATACCAATTCCCTTAAGAACCAACTGTTCTTAGTAGGGCTATCGATGGGTCGAGTCAGGTTGAGTTTTGACGTTACCCGACCCGACCCAAATAATAAGGCAATGTGTTCCAACCCAACCCAACCCGACTCGACCCAAAAAGCATAATACCTCTAGTAATAATGCGGGTCGGGTTTTGGGTTTACATTTTTCCCCCTCCTTTTTCTTTTTCCCCTTCTCACCTCTTCTTTTATCGCCCAACGAATTTCCCATTGGGTTCCTCTACTAGCCAAATTTTGAAGCATCACAGTACATGGTCTCTACTAAGTTGAATAAAAGTGAAATTCGACAAAACCAAAAGTGAATGATATACACCTAAAGAAGATGACACATCCTTTGCATGCATAGCAAGAAAACATAACTTCTTATCAGGAAGTAAAACGGATAAATGAAATAAATGCAGCTTTGCTAATCATTCCCAATTGCCCTTAAGCTTAGCAGTATCACAAACATAAGAATTGGACAATTTCGACACACCGGAAAATGAAAACTTGGGAAAAAAGAATGCTAGTCTTCCATTTAAAGATATCCCATTGTCTTAAATAACTCAAAAAGGAAAAGATTCTCATGTCACTGAGGAAAACAAAACTCCACACGCACGCAATCTCAACTTAATCCCGGTAAACACAAAATTCAGTGTCATCATAACAAAAAGTTTCACCAAAAGTAAACTAAATTCTGCGTCCTCAAACCCGGATCGAGAGGATGTAGTCCTCAATACGATGATGCATCAAGATGAACCAAAAAATCAATCCTCTACTTAATGTTTCAAAGCAAGAAATAAGTTCGAAAAAGGAAAGTCATATATGTATCCGAGATGAGATCACCTTATCACAACTCATACTCTTGAAGAAAGCCAAGAAAGAATCGAACAAAATTACACTTTCGCCAAGAATCCACAGATGGTGAATTTGTTTATTTTAATTGAAAAGGAACAAAAGAGACAAAAGAAAAGAGAGTTCATTCAGAATAGAGGAACAAGATTTTGCAAAACCAACAAGCGAAAAGGAACAGACTTTTCTACACAATCCAAAACAAGAACCAGAAACCACATAAAAAAACAAACACGGAATGATCACCTACGAAGAACACACGGAGTTCCAAGCAAAGCACAGTGAGATTCAATGTCGTTCTCACTTCACAAGCATTGGATAGAAAAACAGAGCAAGCTCCGAGCTTTCCAACAAAAGTTCGAAAATTAGGACGAAGGGCGACGAGAAAACGAAAACCCACAAGAAGGAAAAAAAATGGAGGAGAGGGTGGTACCTGTAATAACGATCATAAGGCGAGACAATGAACTGCGCAGCTTGATTCCCAGTTTGCAAGGGACGAAGATGGCTCGAAAGAGGAGTGATGGCGGAGATCTTTCCGCTAAGCGAAACCCTAGAATGCAAGAAGCAAAAAAGAGGGCGGCGGCAGAGTTGACGAGGAGGCGCAGTTGTCGACGGCAGCGGCCGTGGAGTTGATGAGCGGAGAAGGCGCAATCTTCGACGGCAGCAGTGTCAACGAGAAGAGACAGCAAGAAGGTAGAGTCATTAGGGTCTTATGCATTTGGCTTTGGGTGTGGAGTGTTTTGTGTTTGGGTGACGTGTTTGTTTCATTGTTTGGAGTAAATGATGTGTTCACAGACCAAACAATGTTTCGACCTAACCCGATCCAAAACATGTTTATTTGCTTGTTTTGTAATCATTACCCAAACAATATTAAAACTTAAAACATATACTCAACTTGTTTCGTGTTCGGTTCGTGTTTGGGTCGTGTTCGGATCGGGTCGGGTCGAGTTTTTGGACACCCTAGTTCCGGGCAGTTTCGGTCAAATTTTGGGCCGTTCGGGCAGGCCCTAATTCCTTTGCACACCCCTAGCTACTATTGAGTGAACTAGCGATCATGTGAAGGGAGATTGGAGAGAAATCCATTCTACCTTCATTGCATATAAATGGCTTAGCGAACTCAAGAGACAGAGTCAGAGACTAGCTACTTTTCGACCAATAAAGACTCGCCCGATTTGTTGGTCTAAACATGCCAAGTGTGCTCGACTCTGGCTCGGCTTCTTGAATGGTTACGTTGACGGTTGAGCAAGGGCGCTCAAGTGCACAACAAGTACTCAATTTCCTCCGTTGTATCACATACTATGAGAGCTAACTAATCACTTTCTCACCTTGCTTACCTTTTGGACTATAAGAGCTAACAAATTGACTTAAAAAATCTTCTAAACTACTTGTACCCTTGCTAATGGGAAATCAGTTCAAATAAGTGATTCGTTTGGGATTTCGGTATGCTCCACATTGATATTTTGCATGCCCATATCAATTGGGGGGGGGATCTTTGGCTCTGTCAAATGTACAGGGAATTGGACGTAGCATTCCACCGATATTAAGTCATGGACTGGTTTCTTCAGCCCTTTTTCTATGTGTTGGTGTTCTGTACGACCTACATAAGACTCGCCGTAGCACTTCAAAATTGGATGAAGAAACATTTCAAAAGGCAAGAGCCGAGTCACAGCAAACGCCCTCAATATTTCACAACCGTAGCTGCTACGAGAAAGCTCGACCGAGTACTCTTGGAGTCAAGAGAACTTGTGACCGAGTTGGTTTGGGAAGGCCTGGGATCAAAACCATTTGTAGACCAAGCAAGGCCCCATGGACCCTTAGGCGAACTATTGTTTAGTGGATTACTAGAAAGACATGGGCTATGGGCTCCAGACTATGGAGAAGAATTTTCCACCTGAATTTGGCAACTATATTTGAGAAAGACACAATAATTTTTTCAATTTTAGAGTTTATGGATTAGCCTTCTCATTGTTTAGACGTATGCTAGTATCAAGCCGCACGTCACATGTTTGCGAGGAAATGGAAAATGTTAGAAAAAAAGATTAATTGACAAAACTAATTGAAAATTAATGAATTTCCACACCATCCACACAAAAGCTTGCAATTTATTATATTTATTTGAATTCTATCTTTTGCATGTATATATAACATAAAGGAGAGACAAAACGACATCAATCCCATAAGAATCACACCTCGAGAATTACATATAGGACAAAGCGCCACATATCATCTTATACAAATCCCGAGAAAATCACACCCAATGCCGAAAGCATAGAAGAAGAGCTTGGAATCACAACCTCAATCTTGTGCCCTGAGTTTCTACAACGTCGCAAGCAGTACCGTTGAATCATTGATGGTACCGTCGATCGTAGGTGAAACGAAGAAGCATGATGCAACGACTTGAGAATTCGACCAAGAATCGGTTGCTCAACTGTGCTCATCTACCGAGATTATTATGACAGTTAAAAATTAATTAGAGATCAGAGATAGGTCGGTTCGACTGAGATGCGTCGTTAAATGTGAGTGATTCCACTAAATTGTAAAATTCTCATCGACTGACCCTAGACTAATTTTTTTATCGTTTTGTTACCATGTGTTCGTATTTGAATCCTCGAGATTTTCACGACAACCAAGAGTCGCTAATGTGTCGAGTAGATTCATTGTGGCTCGAAAAAAATCGAACACGGGTCATTTGCACTAAAAAGTTCTGAAAGCTACCCGATAGTCTAGGTCATGCTAAAAACATGTCAAAGTGAAATTAACACAAATTTGAATCCGATTTCAGAAATTAAAGGTTCTATCATGTCACAAATCATTTTAGGAATGTCGAATCAGTCTCAAAAGATTTTTCTAGCAAATCAAGACTTTTTGGGAAAAAGTCATCCTAGGGCCGTTTCTATCTAGAAAAAGTCAAGGATCGTTTTTGATCACGCAATTAGGAAGCATGATGGATCAATTGGTGAGGAAAAATACCAATTTGATTGAGGACTCGATATTGGAAATTATGGAGGCCAAATTGGATTGAATTAAGTAAGAATAAATGTCCAATTTGAAGGAACATCCATGAAATTCGTAGCCCCCCAACACCTAAGACTTATGAACCAATTCAAGCTTCTAAATGAGAGCATGGGTGGCTAAATTTGGGCCTAGGAGGCCAACTAGTGGAGGAGAATGGTCAAGGGGAGAAAGAAAGGGACTTGAAGGCTTAATAGGCCCCTTGCTCCCTCATCTTCATATTCTCTCCCTCTAAGTTGGTCGACTAGCTCCTTTCTCCCTCTCCATCTTGCCGTTCGAAGCCCAAGTAGACCAAAGGAAGCCGCCGGAGCAGCCCCGCCCATCACACGCCACCACCCGACATCGTCCTCGCCTTGTCGTGCCGCTCGCAAACCGTGCCTAGCTGAGACACCTTCACGCCGTTCCAGCCACTATTCTGCTCCCACCGTGACCCTTGGACACCACCAGGACTGCTCGAGCTCAGCCGAAGCCATCCAGCCACCGTTTTGCAGCCATGAGTCCCCACCGTTGGCTGCTCGACCTCACTGTTACCCCTGCTGGTTTTGCCTCACCAAACCAGCCCCGTTTTCTCTCTTTTGCAACCCAAAACAAAAGTAAACTGTGAGAGTTTCCAAAGCAGACTCAAGGGCCCGTTTTGAGGTCTTTTCCGGCCTCAAAAGTTAGGCCTGCTTTGGAGAGAAGTGAGCCCCATTGCGTCCCCGACGTTTTGAACCGCTCGAATCACTGAACAAGTGAATTTAACTCACTAATCCTCGCTTAGCAAGTTAATTATGCTTAGGGGTTGATTAGTTTAGGTTAAGATGGATTAGGTTGTTAGATTAGAGCAGATTAGTGAATTTAACTATTTACCGATGCATGTTAGGTGGTTAGTTAGTGCAATTAGGGCTTAGACAAACTCTAGTAATTAACTAGAGTGATTTAGAAATTTTCCAGATCCGTCTCAGCTTCCAATTAGGCTAAATCAAGCCTAAGTTATATTTATTGCATTTATTTAATAATTTATGTAATTATTTATTTATTTATTTATTTTCCGAAATTAGATCGAGATAATCGGTGATCGAAATTTCGTGCTGATCACAGTGGTGCTATTTGTTTATTTAATTGAGCACCTGATTGTGCAAATTAAGTGTAATTGGTGTATGTGGGTATTTATTCAAAATTGGACAATTTTGATAATTAAATGGGGAAATTACTGGGTATTGGTCTACAGCGCCAAAAATCTATTTTTGGACTGTTGAAAATAGTGGGAGGTTCAAAAGTGAAAATCTTGTATTTTGGCTAAGATTGGCTGTGTACCCACACACGTGTATTTTTATCAGGTATGATAAAAAAAATGTAAATTGATTGGATGATCAGAATGGTGTACTATAATGGCTCGATGGCTTTATATGTCATCTTGGAAAAAGAACATTATACTACATTGGCTTGGTGACTCTATATGTCATTTTGGAGAAAGAACGGTATTTTATAACGGCTCGATGACTCTATATGTCATCTCAGAGAAAAAACGTTATATCATAATAGTTCGATGGCCTTGTATGTCATCTAGAGAAGGAACAGTATACTATATTAACCCGATGACTCGTATGTCATCTTAGAGAAAGGACAGTATATTATTTAGGCCCTGCATGGTAATGTTCTTTTTTCTTGTTTATGAACAAAAAATTTATTTTTTTGTTCCCAAGAACAAAAATTTTGTTTTTCTTGTTCCCAAGAACAAAAAAAAGAAGAGAAACGTGTTTGTTTGCGTTTTTGTTCAAAATCTGTTTTTTTATTCCCTGAACAAAATTGGAACGGAAATGAGAAACAAAAAAAAAAGTTATTTTTTTGTTCCAGAAACACTTTTGAAGAACATTTTTTCTCTCTCTTCTCTTTTCTTCTTCTTTTCTTCTTCTCTTTTCTTTGGCCGGTTGCTAGCCTCGGCCATGGCCGGCAATCGGCCATCGAGGGTCGGCGACCTCGCTGGAGCGTCATCGGCCCCCGGCGAGGCTCGCCCAACCACGGTGAGGCTTGGCCTCATCGAAGGCCGGCAGCCTCGCCTAGCCACGGTGCAAGGCTACCGGCCCCGTCGGCCGGTCGCGGAGGCCGGCGACCGGCTAAAAGAAGAAAAAAAAAAAAAAAAGAAAGGAAAAAATGAAAAAATTAAATAAAAATATTAAAAAATTAAAAGAAACAAAAAAAGAATATAAATTTACCAAACGTGTTTCTATTCATTTTTTATTCCTGGAACAAGTTTACCAAACGCGTCTTTTTGGTCAAAAATTGTTCCCCGGAATAGAAATAGTTTTTTCTATTTCTATTCCTTGGAATAATTTTTAAACAGAAACGTTACCAAATGCGTCCTTATTAGCCTTTGGGGCAAGCTACTATTTATCTATCACCTAGAGTGAGCAATCTTGGATTTTGATCGGACATAGTAGATAGTATGGAATGGGCCGACCAAGAGATGGTCGTGATGACCTATAATCGACTAGATCGATTGATCAATGATTCAATCTGATTTAATTGAGTATTATGATTGTTAGTATTTATTATTTGAACTAACTCACAAGAAGAAACTAAAGATAAGGTAAGTCCTCTGACGCCTATGTGTGCTTAGGCAATCCTTAGAGCATATTTTCTTACTAATCGGGTTTTAGGGAGTAGAACTCGTTGAGACGTAGTCTCACCCTGTTGTGGGACAACATTTCAAGCTTGTAGATGGTAGCTCCACCGGAATATTTTGGGCAACCTAAGAAGTTTTCCGAAACGAGTTACCACATTCCGATACATGGACACCCCGAGGGCCTTGAGTATGTATTGGTGAAGTCCATCGTCTGGGTCGATGTGGGATTACCCCCAACAAGTGCCCCATCGATACCGATCATGGTACCGCCATTATCATAATGGCCAAAGGGTGCGCCCTGTACCGAAATGTGAAGTACCTCTTCAAATTTTGGAAGTTGCTTTTGAAAATGGTACAGCAAACCCTAAGGTCGGCTTGGTCATAGACACTGTGGACCCCGACCTTGAAGACCCAAGAACTCTAGAGTATTTTCCTAAAGGCTCCAACGAGGGTGTGGAAGAGGATGAAATCTTGGAGGACGAGGAAGTGGAGCAAGAAGAGGATGAAGAGGGTGATGACCTGTAGTTACTTTTGAAACCCCCACCCTTGTTTGTGAACTTTGTCTCCTGACTCACTGGAGTAGGACTTGGCTTGAATAGTTGTGATGTAATATATACTTGCAGGTTGTGTTATATATAAGTGTGTTTTTCAAGATTGAAATTAGTGACCTTACTTTCTTATCCCATTATTATATTGTCTGGAGATTTATATTTGCTTCCGCATGCGTATATTAAACTGAACAGGTCGACGATAATTCCTAAGATATCACTATTAATCGACCAAGCAGCGATGAGCACGTGCTCGGAGGATCAGGGCATGACACTCTTACTCTTGAGAGAGTTTTCCTTCCATCTCGCTTGGAGATCTTTGATTTTTCACTCCATTTTCAATCGCTCATACTTGGGATTCTTCCATCTCTCGTAGTCAAAGAGCTTGTACTCCACATCTCTCGTAGTCAAAGAGCTTGTACTCCAGACACTCGGCTTTGAACGCTCAAATGGACTTGTGTTTAGGAGTTTTCCATCTCTCCATTGTCGAGAAATTTTGGATTGAGGGTGAATGGGGGAGAATTTGGGACCCAAGTAAAAGTTTATAAATTTTTATGAGGAAAAAAAAAAGTTTATGATAGAATTGAGATTAGACCTGGGTTTTTTATGGGACAAAAAAAAAAGTTTGAAGTAGAATTGGAGTTAAAAGTTGGAAATTTTTAGGATATTAGACCTTTGAAATAGACATGCTTCAGAAATTATTTTTCTTTTTTCAATAAAACTCCCTGTCAACTAGGAAGGCAAAGGAGGAAACTCGATAAGCCCCAAATAATCCACAAAATCTTCCCTGCTGCGAGGGCAAAACTCGAAACACACTCAACGGTCTAAAGTGATTTAATCAAGTCTGATCGGTCACTTACAAAGAAAACTCGGATTTTGCATGCCAAACTTTCCCTAATCCTCTCATTTCCAATTTCGAATCTTGCCTTTTTCACATTTTTAATCTTGGAAACCTTCCTTTCGGTACATGAAAGACGGCGTACTCCGGGAAAAAGTAGAGCTCAACTATGGCTTGAAAAAGGGCTTTGGCAAGTCCAAAAGAAGACGTGGACTCTACAAAAGCATTTTGCATGGAGGGGAACAGCACATCCAATACTCATCAAATTGCGTTGCGCTATCCTTATTTATATCTGTCAAAATACCAAGTAAGGAGCGAAGCAAAACCCACCTGAATTCTCTTGCGCAAGTATGAATTCTCTTGCCATGAAGCAATGAATCCTATCCCTTGAGGCCCCTGAAGAGAAGCCAAGAACGGGACCTGGAAGAGTGTGATGCAACATGGGCACCTCGAAGGCCTCCTCACCTGCCTCGTCTCCGTCGCCCCAGTCATTCAGTTCACTTCTGGTTCTCTATGTCGTCGTGCCGCTTGTGTTGATCTCAATTGGCCTATTCGCTCTGGCCAGTAAGGCTACGCATGGTAAAATTTCTGAAATAGAAATTGATTTCTGGCTAGAAATCAATTTCTCAATTTCTATTCCCCGGACAAATTTCTGAGCAAAGAAACCCGTTTAATAACGACTCAAAATTTCTATTTCTGAAACAGAAATCTATTTGATAACAGAAAAAAATTACTATTTCTAAACAAGCTTAAGGATGCACCAATTCAGGACACTATAACTCAGTAATACACTTCCTTTGTTTTAGCTAAAAGCTCAATAGCACACCTTGCAAGTTAGGAATTAACTCCTTAATGATCCGTACCTATCAAGTAGCAGCACCACAACAAAATTGTATACAGTCTATAACACGAACCTAACATGTGAAACGCTGAAATCATGATAAAATGAGTAAATGCCAAACAAGATGGCTCTAAACTCACATATTTGCCTCCTCACAGATCAACAAGTAGACATCAATTGCTTCTGCACCTACCACCAAATGCCACAAGACTTGGGAGTTGTTCTTGGATGCCAAAATATTACCAATTCGATCGACATTCTTTAAACTTTGAATTTGAGAATAAACAGATAGCAGGGACAACATAATTATATGACAACCACTCAAACTATAAAAACCCAGAAGCTAGGGCGTTGAAGAAAGGGTTGAAGCCAAGTACCCCCAAAATCGAAGAAATGAACAAGAACAGAGACAAGACATAACCCGAAAAAAATATGAAGCGTCCATCTGACCTACCAGTCTTTATTCGCAAAGC
The DNA here is from genome assembly GCA_014182725.1 of Eucalyptus brandiana. Lineage (NCBI taxonomy): Eukaryota > Viridiplantae > Streptophyta > Magnoliopsida > Myrtales > Myrtaceae > Eucalyptus > Eucalyptus brandiana. Next base: position 8,402,474 of record CM024668.1, on the reverse strand, counting down.
CGATTAACAACACAAAGCTAAGCAAGAAAGTACTGCTTTGCCATACAAGTGAAGGTCAGACCAACCGGTGCCGAGGTACTCTTCCCTGTTAATTGAAAATTTGAACCCACGTACCAAAGAAAAAGCACTAGCAGTAGGAGTCTTGAAGACAAAAGAGCACCATTTATTAACACAGTGATTATGCACAAAAACAGAGCAGCCTAGACTTGCAGCACAAATTGCAGAGCACAAGCACAGAACAAGCACAGAACAACCAAGAAAGAGGCGAAAAGGGAAGGATCGATCGAACCTCGTGAGGAATCGAAAGCAGAAAGGGGCAACGGCGACTGGATCCGTGAAATCGAGAGCGGAAGGGGACGCGAACGAAGATGGGCGATAGAGATGGGCGACGGCGACAGCGACTGGAGTTGGGCGACTGGATCCGCGGAATCGAGAGTGGAAGGGGACGCAGATGAAGATGGGCGACGACTGGAGATGGGCGCGGCGACTAGAGTTAGGTGACGGCGACTGGAGTTGGGCGACAACGACGGCTACTGGAGTTGGGCGACGATGACGGCTACCGGGCGATGGCGACTGGAGCGCGACTGGGGACGCGGACGGACGAGGCGGGTCCAACGGGACGACCGGAGCAAATTGGCGGGTCGAGATGAGCGGCGAGGGCGATGGCAAGGGCGAGATGAGCGACGACGATGAGGATGAACAGCTTCGGAGTCGCTAGAGTTTTTGGTTGAGGTGAGGAGAAGGAATGGGAAAGCTACGGTAGTGAGGAGAGAAGGAGTAATGTTTGCTGAAGGAAGAAGGGGGATGGATAAGAAATAATTTCTATTTCTACTTCAGAAATAGAGAAGCTAAAATTTTTAGCTTCTGATTTCTCACCCAAAATAATTTCTGAAACATAAATCTGTTTCAGAAATAGAGAAATCAATTTATGTTACCAAACGGATTTCTGTTCCAAACTTGTTCCAGGAAATAGAGAAATTGAGAAACTGAAATTTTACAATGCGCAGCCTAATGGGTCATCTTCCTGGGTTGAGCTCGCCTCGCTGTGGAAGCTGAAGGTGGCTTTCGTTGGGTCGAGAGCCACTGCCGCCCTGTCTGTGCTCAGGCCAAGTGATATGCCCCCGCACCATCGAATCTCCATGGCCTTCGAGTTATTCGGAAGAAAACCAGGTAGCTTTCGCCCCTGCAAGTGTAAGGATGGAATGTACTTTTGTGCAATATTTCCTCTTTCTTCTTTTAATTTTAGACACCCTGCATGGCCATGCTCTAATAATCCTTGGATCTTTCGCTTGTCCTTTCCAATGGGTGGGCGAGATCGAGACACCGACGGTGGAACCGGAAGCGGATAGACCGATCGCCGTCGTCGAAGAGCTGCGAGGGCCGTCAAAAAATATAGGAGGTTAGGAGGAAAGGTGTTGGATTTGAGTTAGGGCCTGCATGTTTGTGTTTCTCCTTTTTTGTTGATGAATAGATTTTCCATTTTTTTGTTCCCAAGAAAAAAAAATGCGTTTATTTGCGTTTTTATTTAAAATCTATTTTTTTTGTTCGGGGAACGAAATTAGAACATAAATAAAAACAAAAAAAAAGTTATTTTTTGTTCCAAAAACACTTTTGAAAAATTGAAAGAACAAAAACACTTTTCTTCTTCTTCTTTTTTTTTTTGGCCGGGTCGATCGGCCATCGAGGGCCGGCGACCTCGCCGAAGGGTCGCCGCCCCTCGGCGGGCCGAGCCTCGCCGATGCGGGCAAGGCTCTCGGCGAGCTCGGCGAGCTCGGCCTCGCTAGGGGTCGGTGAGCCTCGCCGTGGCCGGATGAGGTCCCCCCTCGTTGGCGGTCGCCGCCGGCCCATGGCCAAGGCCAGCGACCAGCCAAAAGAAGAAAAAAAGAAAAAAGAAAGAAAAATAAGAAAAATAAAATTAAAAAATTAAAAGAAACAAAAAAAAAAAAAAGAATACAAATTTACCAAACGTGTTTTTATTCATTTTTTATTCCCGAAACAAGTTTACCAAACTCATCTTTCTAATTAAAAATTTTCTTCGGAATGCAAAATAATTTTTTCTATTTCTGTTCCCCTAATAATTTTTGAATGCAAACACAAACAAACGCACCCTTAAAAAACCAGGCCGTCTGTATGCTATTACAACCTGATTGAGTCAGTCACACTCATTTAAGGGCATTTGATTACCTTGGGCAGGTTAGAGAGGCTAGAGGCCAGCCTATCCCGGGCGCGGTCCGCCATCAAGGAAGCCACTCTGGTCCGAAACCTGATGTCAGTCCATGCCGACGCCGACTACGTTCCCCAAGGACTGATTTACGGGAATGCCAACGCCTTCCACAGGTAAACGCCTCATCCTCCGCACGCCGCCTCTCAATCTTCCTCATAATTCCCAATCAATCCCGCGTCGACGCCGTGACCCGGAGAGAGAAACTATGTGCATGAGTTATCTGGAGATGGAGAAGCTGTTCAAGATATATGTGTACCAGGAAGGGGAGCCGCCCATGTTCCATGACGGGCCATGCAAGAGCATCTACTCCACGGAGGGAAGGTTCATCCATGAGATGGAGAGAGGCCACAACATGTACCGGACCACGGACCCGGACGAGGCCCTCGTCTACTTCCTCCCCTTCGGCGTGGTCATGCTCGTCCAGTACCTCTACGAGCCCAGGTCCCGTGAGACGCACGCCATCGGGCGAGCCATGGTCAACTACATCGACGTCATTGCCGCCAATCACCCGTTCTGGAACCGGAGCCTCGGGGCGCCGACCACTTCATGCTCTTTTGCCATGACTGGGTAATGATGCTGAACATCGTGATTTCGAGACCGGTCGAGAACAAGTCGATTTTCACCGTTTGGCCTTCTTTGCACGAAAGAAAAATATTATGGGACTGCCGTTGAACAATTAGCTTAGCTGCCTTAGCAGATTTATCCAAAGAAAAATAAGATGCATTCATATGAGGTTTGGTTATTTGAATTCGAGCAAAGGCAAAAACCGTTTCTATCCCTCGCCATCTTGTCAAAATTTCTTTTTATTTTAAAATCATTAGAAGTTGTAACAGAGTTTAAATGATGAAAGAAATGAATCGCAGGATTTTGATGAGTAAAAGGTAAGGGCCTGCATGGAATTGTTCTTTATTTCTGTTCTTGAACACTTTTTTTGTTTTTTTGTTCACTAAGAACAAAAAAGAACAAACGCGTTTGGTTGCGTTTACATTGTTTTTTTTGTTTTTTTTGTTCCTAACAAAATAAGAAAAAAAAAAACAACAAATTTTTACTTCTTTTCGAAAAACAATTTTGGAGAAACGTTTCTCTTCTCTCTCTTCTTCTTCTCTTCTTCTTTTCTTCTTTTTTTCTTCTTTTTTTTCTTTGGCCGGTCGCCGGCCTTGGCCATGGCTTGGCGATCCATCGAGGGCTGGTGACGCCCTCGAGGGTCGGGACCTCGCCGGAGCGTCGCCGGCCCCGGCGAGGCCGAGCCTCGCCGCCCGAGCTCGCCCGCCAAGGCGAGGCCGAGCCACGCCCAACCACGGCGAGGCTCGGCCTCGCCGGGGCTCGGCGAGCCTCGCCGTGGCAAATGCGAGGCGAGGCCGCCGAAAGAAAAAAAAAAAAAAAAGAAATGAAAAAATGGAAAATAAAATAAAAATATTAAAAAATTAAAAGAAACAAAAAAGAATAAAATTTACCAAATTTGTTTCTATTCATTTTTATTCCCTAACAAACGTTACTAAACGCGTTCTTTTGTTCAAAACCGTTAGGAATAGAAAAACACTTTTTTTTTTTTTTATTCTCCTAACAAAAACGAAACGTAAAACGTTACCATTGGCACCCTAAAATGTCACCACTTCAAACAAATTAGTCTTGTTACTACTTCAGAGAATAATGTCGAGTGTCCATGCTGCGATTTCTAACCTTGGTATTCAAATCATGTAGAGCTTGAGACAAACGTCATGCTCTTTTATAGCTCAATAGATGCTATATTAATCTATAAGAAAAATCAACATGTACGAAATTCAAGCTAAATCATTTAATTTCTTTTTAGCCAAAATATCATCCCATTCGTAAATTATAATTATAAATAAAGAAAATTACAAATAAAAGCTTGAAGAGTCTTTATTTTCTCAAACAATGACTTGAAGTGGATATTATTTCAAATAATAATTAAAAATACTCTCAATTTCTTAAATAAAAGTTTGAAGCAAATCTAGTTTCAAATAAAAACCTAAAATACCCATATCAGTCTAAAAAAATAAGCCTAAATTAACCGGATGTGAAAGGCAATTTTGTCTTATAAAATTTTTAATTTTTTTCCTTTTTTTTTTTTTTTTTTTTTTTTTTTATAGAATTTTTTTTTTAAAAAAAAAGGAAAACATGGGCAAGTTGCATCTTTTCCTTTTTAAAAATTTTTAATCTAATTTAATTTAAATTTAACTTGTGTTTTGATGACAATATATTTAATCGGTTGGAATATGTTGTTAGTAAGTAAAATTAGGCCCTAATTTGAAATAATCATGATTACTTCATGCCTTTCTTTGGAACTAATATGGTATGATCACGCTTTTATTTGAAATAAAATTTACTTAGGTTTTTATTTGTGAAATTAAGAGTACTTTCTGAGCCTTTATTTGGAATTTTTCTCATTTAAATAGGTTACCTTTCTCAGAAAATTCGGGAACACTAATTTATTTTTAAAAAAAATGAAAAATTGTTTTCCAAAGGAAAGGAAAAAAAGCTGCCAATCTGTTTTCCCCCTTTTCAAACGCACGTCAATCCATCGTTTCCCTCTCTCCGCCCCAGCGCCCCCTCTCCTCCCCTCCCTTCTCTCTCTTTGCGCACCGATCGAACTCGGAAACCCCCCGCCGGCCGCCGGCGATGGCGTCGAAGGACCTCCCCTCCGACGACCCCGCCGCCAACACCGAGACCGGCGGCGAGACCGTCGCCGCCCGCCGGAAGCGGTCCCGCCGCGTCAGCTTCGCCGACGTGGAGATCACCTCCGTCCACATCTTCAAGCGCGACGAGGACTACTACGACACCACCCCTCCCTCCGACCCCAACCCCGACGGCCCGGGCTCCGCCGACACCGGGGAGGCGCGGCCGCTGTTCAGGGATCTGGGGGACCACAGCGACGACTCGAGGGAGCTCACGCCGAGCGGGGAGTACGGGAAGGAGGACGGGGAGGAGGAGGAGGACGCCGATGAGGTCGGGGTCGGCAGGAAGTCGTTCCTCAGGCCGATTGGGTCGCCGTCTCCCGGGAGCAGCACGTTCGGCTCCGCGACTTCGAATGATGGTGAGTTGATTCGGGTTTTGCATTTCTAGTGCGATTTTTAGGTCACCAGAGCTTTGGCTGTGAACAAAAACGTTGTAGGGTGGAATTCGCGGTGCACAGCAAGCAGACTTGGTGAAAATTGGTGGGAAAGATGTTTAGGCTGTGAAGCAAATGCGGCTATGCTTCAAATTTTTGCACTAGAACCACATATTCCTTCTAAGATCTGATTTCGCCCCTCTCTCTCTCTCTCTCAGCTTTGGCATGATTTCTGAACATCGATTTTTTATTTTTTTTCACCCATGAAGCACTGTGTTTCTTTTGTCCTCTTGAGGATAAGTGTGGTTCGTAAAGGCCCCAAAAAAAAAAATAAAACAATTTTTTTTGGCCCTCATGTTGGCCGTGAAGTTTTGTTGTCCTGACTGGTGTGTCGTCTCCTGTTGCTATTTCTCAGAAGACAATTTCTTTGGTCCTGTCTCCGCGAGCTTTATTAGACCCGGAAGGCTCTCTGGCTCTGCTGCTTCAGATGAAAATCATGACGTTACGATGGACTCTACAGTGTTCTCAATGCATTTCCGCAGCCTTGCAAGATCAGACTCTGGCATGGAGAAGACGCCGACGGGCATTCATCTGACCTTTGATGAGAAGACACCGTCCGAAAAAAATACCTCTGCTAACTCTGGAAGTTTTATGATGCTAACAAATGCTAGGAAGCTGAGTCCAGAATCTGCTCATCCGATGCATAATGTTCAGAGTGACGGTAAAGATTCGAATGAAATGAGCCTTATTGGGAATAATCCAAATAGGTATGACTATGGTAGACTTTCTCCTTCCTTGGATGCCCTCCTGGCGGAAGGCAGCCAGGATTTGCAAGCTCTTCCCAGTTTTGATGTTGACAATGCAAATGCATTGGCTACTTTTGAGGTTTTCAATGCTGATGAGGGTGGAAGCAGTAAGGAGAATGTCAAGGGCTCTGCAGATAACATAATGAGCTCTATGGGCACCGATGGAACTAATCAGATAACTGTTGCAGCTTATCATGAATTAGACAAGGCAAATAGTGCTTCTGAAGGAATGTGCATTGAAAATGTTAGAAGTGATTTGTCTAATATGGTTGACAGTTTCATTCTCGATGCTCCTGTTTATCAGCATATCCATACTCCTAATCAGACGCTAAAAGTAAGAACATTGTCCTAGTCTATATCTTATTTGTTTATTTCCAGATTTGGTTTTTGAGTTTTAAATTTTGAGCAGCTAAAACCACTCTAGCTTTACTGGGGCGTCTACAATATGTGCACCATCCTGGTACTTTTGAGTTTGATTTGTCTCAGAAACTAACGGTAGAATGGAAGTGTCTCTGGTCGCATGTAGCAGCCATCTGCTGCAGCTATATGCAGTATTACATGCTCTAGTTTAGGAGCAGCTTATGAGATGATAAAATGCATATAGTGGATGATGGATGTCTATTCCTGAGATTGCATTTTATGAACAACAATGTATAATTCCACAATTGACTGGTTGATGTGAATTACGCATCTGTTTCTCATCCATGTTGGCTAGGCTATCTGCCTGTCTGCTTCCCTTTCTTTATTTTGTTTTTCTAGTCTTCTGCCTAAAATTCAGTGAAGGCCATGCCAGGATTTTTCCAGATCAATTTTAAGCTTCTGGTTTCTTATACTTGCTCTCTATACAATAATCTGAACATTCTCTGGGAATAAATGGACCATAGTTTGGGATGAAGCTTTTGATTCTCCTCCTTGCAGCTTGGGCCTGTATTTCAACTTGTGACTGAAGCTACCATCAAGGAAAATTCCCCATGGAATGGAAGTCAGAATCTTGATTCTACTGAACAGGACCCCAACAGATTGCACACATCTCATTTGAAAGGCTCTATATCGTCTTTAGCAGCTAAAAGGCGTCAATTGTTTTTGGATACAGTTAGTTCACCTGCAAACGTTCCCTTTGCATCTCCTTCAGCCAAAATGTCTGGGTCACTGCTAAGTAAGGAAAGAACTCAGCATGGTTTGAGTCTGTCATCTATGTGGAAGAACATTCCTAAGTTTGGAAATCTTGATTCATCTCCTTCTTCTACTCGTTTGAAGGAAATCAAAGCATTAAAGCTTAAGTTATCTGGTTATCTATCTAGTTCTCCTTCCAGTACCAGTCAGGCACGAACTAGCAAAGATGTTGTAAGCGAATGCACAGAGACCCCTGTTGCTGTTCATGATAGCAGTCCAATGAAGACCCCAATCATAAATAAGATGAATAATAATTTCAGCCAAGCTGAGAAAACTCTAGCTCTTGCCAGGAATGGAGAATCTCCAGGTCGAACATCTTTGCACATTAATCATAATGATCAACCTATTACAGCAAAGACAGAAATGGCCTATCCCAACAACTTCAGCATGTCAGGTGGTGGAGTGATGCAACCACAATCTATGTCCAAGAGTTCTGAAAACACTGCCCTGGTCTCTTTGAAAGCTGAGCCTCCATTGGATGAATTTGTGGTTGCTCATAGAAAGGATAATGAGGAACCTATTGTAAGTCATAGGTTGTCAACTTCCCCAGTGCAAAGGTTAAATCAGGAGTTATTACCATCAGGAAATGATCAAAGTACACATAATGTCTCTATGCAACAAAATTGGTATAGAAAGTCCATTGGCATTGACTCAGACCAATTTGGAAGTCCATTACAATCTGTAGCCTCTGGTGGCTATCCAATTGAAGATGTTAACAAGATAAAGTCCCATTTCCTTGAGAAGATATCTCCAAGGGGCAGGAATATGTCAGATTTGCGGAGAAAGGATGAAATTGCGGTCGCTCATAGAAAGGATAATGAGGAACCTATTGTAAGTCATAGGTTGTCAACTTCCCCAGTGCAAAGGCTAAATCAGGAGTTATTACCATCAGGAAATGATCAAAGTACACATAATGTCTCTTTGCAACAAAATTGGTATAGAAAGTCCATTGGCATTGACTCAGACCAAATTGGAAGTCCTTTACAATCTGTAGCCTCTGATGGCTATCCAATTGAAGATGTTAACAAGATAAAGTCCCAATTCCTTGAGACGATATCTCCAAGGGGCAGGAATATGTTGGATTTACGGAGTTTAAAGCAGCTCAAGGACCTCCAGACTGAAGCAGATGGAGTCAGCTCCATAGAGGAAGTTTCTTTTGGAGAAAGAAAAGTTTCTTCTCTTATGCCTGATTCCACATATCCAAACAAAAGTACTGATGTGCCTTTGCCTAAAAAGGTCATATTTTGAAACTGATTAGACCTCAAGATCATCATGATTTTCTGTTGACACGGATGAGTCTGTTTCTGTTATTTGTCTTTATTAATTCTTTAGGTTGCTAATGCAGAGCCTCTCTAAGGAACCAGCGCAGAATGACGGCAAAGAAATCCACAACATGCGCCATTATGAGAACATGCAGTCCACTGTTGAGGAAAGCATATCTACTTCCAAGTCTGATGCTTTGGGCATTCTTAGTAATGACAATCAGCAGGAGCCTTGTCATTCGGCACGTATTTTGTCTGCACAAGAGATGAAGGAATCTCACCATCAAAAGAGGAAAGGAGATGCTCTTGAGGATGGAGATCTTGTCAGTAAGGTTGCCAGGACAACAGGGAGTTCAGAAATCAAAAGAAGTGAGGGTTATGATGTCAATTCCTCCACTGAGAATCCCAAACATTCTTTTATGGGAAGAGAGAATTCTGGCGATAGCATTCCACCACGCAGAAACGGGAAAGATGTACGTCTATTGTTGATGGTTTTATATTTTACCTTTTTGTGGTGCTCTTCACAATAAGTAGTCCAATACCCAATGCTTCTCCTTGATATTGGAGGTTAACTTGCAGGTTTTTACAAAGTTCTTGGATGATAGCAGAAAAATACCATCTCCCTTGGTTGACAAGCTAGATATGAGAACGGTATTTATTTATTTTTCTTTCTTTTTATTTTGAGGTTATGCAAATTTTTAGTCATCCTTTTGACATAGTCATTGGCATCTTCATTTTTTTTTTTTTTTTGGTGATGTATAGATCAGTGTGCTTGATGAGATGTTAGTACACCTTCAGAAAGTCAAAAACTATGAGCTGCTTAGCTCTGACATTCAGACTAAGGTTAGCTGGGCTATTGACGAATCCTGTCCCTAGCACCTTGCTTTTATATAAAGAAAATTTATGAAGTAGCAATGTAATGGTTTTCACTTTGCAATTTTACAGAAGGCAGATCAATCTCGTGGTGCTTCTGAGAAAAGGTAGCGTCCATTTTAACTTTGTGAGAGTTAAGACTCATTGATGTGTGGCATGTTGGGTGTATAAAATGAGCTTTTTTCATCATTGAGTTGCAGATTATATGAGATCAACTCTCTGCTGTATAAAGCATTGCATGAGAAGGAGAGATTGCACTTAAATTGTGTGAAGCGTGAGAGGCTGCAGGTATAGAGCAACTGACTCATATAATCTCTTGATTCATGGATTAGATGCTGATGTTGTTTTGAGCAGAAAACAGAACAAATCTTGAGGTCTTCAATTCAAGAGTCTCAAGCATTAAAATTGATAATGAAGAAGACCTCACTGCTTGCTGTTGAGGACGGCAGTTGTGAGGATCATCAATGTTCAACTCAATCTGAGAATGGATACAAGGTAGGTGACTTGTTTAGGTGTTGTTGTATCATTCTCTCCTAGCAAGTGCAATCCAGTGTATACAACCGCATCCTGTCTCCTCCACCTCAAACTACCCACATGAAGGACGGAAAGGAAAAAAAAATGACAAAAAAAAAAAAAAGTGAACGGAAAGAAATAGCATGACTGTCATATTCCGAGACTGATGTGATAGTAAACATAAAGTTCAATGGGATCTAATCTGCTTGTCCATTGCTAGAGAAATATTGTTGCTTCTTTCTCAATGGTTACATGTCAACTTCATAGCCTTCTCAAATCCACAGTTTTTTTAAATTTCAGATGATAACCCTTCATTTGACTAAGTTTGTCAAATATTACTTTCAGATGTTTGAAGATGATTGTTATCATTAATGTGGTTGAAAATACTTAAGATTGTTTGAATCTGAATATCTTGTTATGGCAATAGGAAGTCCTTTTCAGGTCTTGATCCATATTTAATTTTCAGGAGTTGCCGAGGCACAATGGCTTACGGCGTCGTATTCTTTCACTGTTCTACATATAATTAGTAATAGGAAATAAAACCTCCTCATCTGGTTTTTGAGACCTCATTGTTACTGCTAATTGAGGAGTCGCGTCTAGAAATCTATATTTGTTCTTATGCAGGTTTTTTGTGATGTGATCATGTATTGTTACCAGATATGGTCCAGACATGGAACGGTAGTCACATTACAGTAGAGTTTGAATAATGAATTTTGCTCGAAATTCAGGAAGCCTCTGAAATTTATTCAAGACTTTCGTTTCCTGCCATGCAACTAATGATGTGGTTGTTGCAAATAAAAGAAGAGATAGAAGGTAGTATCTCTGAAGTCTTAAGACCTAAATTGTCGAAAGTAAGGCAGGAATTCTCATTACACTCAGGCTGAGAGGAAAGATGTGATGCACACGTGTCCAAGTTCAAAGCATGAAATCAGAATCCCTGCTATGTTTTGATTTCACTTTTGAAGTTTATGGAATGAATCGTGACATCACATGCTTAAAGCTGTACAAGTCCAAGTACCAATTACCTGAATTGATAAAAACTATGAATAAAGTGAGAAGTCTAAGATTGTGCCATCAAAGGTAAAAGCAATTAGGACTTTGTATTAAAATCCATATCAGAGGGCTTAAAACTTGTCCCTTATACCTTTTCATAGGTTTTAAAAAGAGAAGATATTTTATTTGTCTTATACTTTTTCTAATTCTGGAGGTGAGGTATATAGCCAATGACTTTGATATTTTTTAAGTGATATGTATGTTCAAAATGCAAGCTCACAAGCATTCTTTAAGTTCTGCACAAAAAGGATGCATTACTTCCTATCAGCATCATCTGCATCAGACATTATATTGTGTAGTGAAAATTCATGTGTGATGTCTAACATTTGGGACTTCATGCTTCTGGGAAAAGAGTTGCTATCCTGCAATTACATATTCGCTACTTCTCAGCATAGTATGTAGTGTAGTAACATGCGGGTTGATCTTTCTTTATTATTCGTGAAAGCTCATGTAATTGTATTATATGACAAGACCTTTTTGCCTTTTTAGTTAGTCACCATGACAATATGTCGTGTTTGCATGATGTTATTGCATATCTTAGTGAAAGTTATTGATTTCTGTGCATATTCTGTTAAAAGAGGTGCTATTTCTGCAGGTTGCTCATAACCCAACGACATCAATGAAGCAGGAGATTGAAATCTTAGAGAAGAAAATAGAGAACTTGACCAAATCTTTAAACAGATTTTGCAAGATGAAGGGAGAATTAGATTGCGTAGAGACAATAGGACTAATTAATAACTTCATGAAGAAAAGGATGTGTTGCAGATTCGTTCGCCTGGATATGCAGGTTTTCTAATTTACCGTTTGTTCACTCCATGCAATGAGAATGTCAATTTGTCTTACTGTTCCACCTATCTGCTGTTTGCTCAGCTGTGGAAAGCGAGTTCCTTTGAGAGTAAAAGTGGCCATCATGATATCACTCTTGACTATCTTGGATTAATTTACCAAAGGTTGCTTCTTCAATCCTGATTCATGCTATAGAAAATTTCACTTTACATTTCTAAAGCAGCGTATAAAATGTAGTGCCATTTTAATTTTTAGTTTCACCGTTTCCTTGAATCAATGCAGGCTCAGCTTGACTGCTCATCCAGTTCCAAGTTTAACAGTTTCCAACAAATTGGCCGATACAAAGATAGAACAGGTAATGGATTTTCACTAAATGGAGAAGAAGTACAACAGTCTTTCATGGTATCTTGTGGCTTATTTGTTGGTGTTTTGCAACTAGACCTGAAAGATGTTTTTTTCCTTTTGTTAGAATTATCCAAATATGGCAGCTCGCACAGCATTCGCTTTTGTTTTCAACAGCGAGACAGTTAAGAACTATGCCACTTCAAGATGTTTGGCAAAGGAAACGCAAGTAAGTTTCACTCATAAGCTTTTGATGCATCAGTCTAGATGAAATGCTTTTCCCTTTATTCTCCAGTCATTTTGTCATGGAAGCCATATGAGGTTATCGGCAAAGACCGTGTTCTCTATAGCTGTATCTTGGCCAAATTTTCTTACTTCATTTTTATGGCTTTGCAGATGACACATCTGCTTCTTAGAAATCTCTTGGATGTACTTGAGGAATTACTTCTAGCACAACTAGAAATCAAGAGTCTAACACACACAAGTTTTTTCTCTTCAAGAGGTAACAAAATTTTTTGTGCTTGGACTCTGTTTCCTTATTTCTCAAATAAATTCTTTTGTTGAATTTTTTTGGTACTTATACATTCTAGTACCACCTTCTCATGTGATCTGCACCCTCCACACAAAATTCTGCTTTCATGATGCATTCATTTTCACTCGCATTTAAACTTGATGATGAATTTTTGAAACAAGAGACCTAAAGAATTGCTGCAATGATGCTGATGTCACATTTTTGAGATTCTCACTAGTAACTCATTGTGGCCTGCCAGTGAACTTAGATTTTGATTTTGAAGTCAGCATCGTGTATAGTTGCTTTTCTTGTTGTAGGTGGGTTGTCCCTTACTCATAATTTCTTATCTTCATCTAAATGCAAATTGCACTTTGCCCATCAAACTTAATTGTAAGTGTTGTTTCGACCTTGAATTTGCTGCTTTTTCTCAACGTGGTCCTGCTGCTTAATTTTAATTATTTTTGAAGGCGGTCCTTGAACTTAAAGACTTTTTCCAAATGCGTTTCCAGTCAGTTTTATTAATGGGCATGTTGGAGAGAGTTACTGGGTCCTTGTTTTCACTTTTAGAAATAAATGGTCGATTTTGTCTTCATACTTACTGGAAGGTAATTTTTAGGAAAGTTCAGTTTCAAATGTCTTGGTGCTTTAATATTGGTGGGATTGGTTGTTGATCAGGTTCTTTGCTAATAAGAGACATAATAACCACAGCAACAAGTGGTTAAGAATTGCTGAGTGAGAACTTACTTTTGAAAAGAGTTGATAAGTTTTGGAATTGAGCAGAGAATTTTAATTTGAGGATAAAATTCGGAGAAGCAAAGACAAGTCTGGGAACTTAAATGGCATTAAATTGATCAAATTCTTAGTTTGTATGTCAGATGACAATTGCCAACTGTCACATTGTCGACCAACTTTTTTTAGTGTTGGCAATTTTAATTGCGGGACACAAATATGGCAATTTTTGCCCTCCTTTTCTAATATATGTTCCATCTCTATAGCTCAGTCTTAGGCCACCTTTTTGCATTGATGATGCGCTTGTCTGGCCTGCCTTTACTTCATTCTTGCTAAAATGAGACTTTCCATATATTGATCTACATTGTCACTATGTGCCCTGATTGTGTGATTCATGTATTTTACAGATGGGCAACTTGATCTGCTGCTTTCCTTCATTGACTTCCGCAGTGATCAGAAGGTGGCATTAAGCTTCGACGTGACATGTGTGAATTGGTAAATTTCTTTAAGTTCTTTTAATATGTTCTGGTTGTTCCCATCTGAAGGTTCCTCAAGCTTCTTTGCAGCTTGAAAAAGATGTGCATTTACTTGCTGATAGCTTTACAAGAGAAACTAGCATTCTTTTTTAAAGTTTCATTTATGCTCCTCTGGACAGGTCACCCAACTTAGAAAATGCTACTTGGCTATTAGATCACTGCAATTCGCTTCTCTTATATTATACTTGACCAATCATGTGACGTACTTACCTGGGTTTGCTTCTTAAAGGACTTTCTAATTGATTACCTAACCATATGATGTCTTTTTGTTTTGCTCAAATTCGTTCTGGCTTTTGATGTCTAATCTATGAATTTGACATTTGCCATTACAGAGATGAGCAATAGTTTTGCTTCATGCGTGAGTTTTCTCAGATTATTGGGTTCAACATTGGCATCTACTCTACTTTTCTGTCTCCTATTTGGACTTCTATCAGTGTCGGTTGGATTAGCTCAGTACTGCTATGATTTAGGAAAAGTATTTTTTACGTTTGGAGCAGTATTTATTTTCAAACAAATCCTATTCTGTTTTAGACTACAGTTCTTTTTTTTTTTTTTTTTTTTTTTTTTTTTGCGGCACCACTCTGTGACATGACTTTTGACTAATTCATATTGAACCCTTTTTCTGGGCTTCTTAGTTCGAAGCTTATTACAGATTGTGTATTCAAACTGTATTCATACATTGGGGGTTGAATCTATAGACCTTTTTTGATCTTCTCTCTTGAATTAAAGATGACTCTTGGTGATGATTTCCATTGGACAGTGGGCTTTATCCTTCGGAGGCTCTCCCATATCATGTCGAAGCTTCCATGGAGAAAATTTCTCACTCGCTGCCTCAGTCACTTTCAAAGGAGATTACAACTGCTATAGAGCGTCTACCGGTGGGATACTCAAGAATTTTGAGGCTCTGCCGATGTGTCTCCAAGGAATTGCGAGGTTAAAGTATATTGTATTGAATCAGAGGAAAAATAGAAGTTGGATTCCAATAGCTTGTTGGTGTCAATATGCATATATTTGATTTTGAACGTGCTGAATCTGGTCAATATAGGTACTTTTCAACGTGTCAGACATGATCTTTAACAGATTGTAAATATAGGTTGTCATTGGCACCAATCTTGCTGAAGCCCATTTGGATTCGAATCCTGTCAGCTTTGTGGAAGAATTATCATGTCTATAATGTATTTGTTTTTTCCTATGTGGTCGGAACTTGTGCCTCAACTAAAATCACGGATATTATCTATGCAATTGTAGCGCTTGTGCTGTGCTGGAGATCAAGGTTGTCTTTTTTTGGACTTGCGTGGGTGGTAAGCATGGGGATGCATTGGCATCGCCAATTTTACATAAAGTTGCAACCGGTACAAAGGGATTGTGGATCTAATTCCGGCGGTGTTTAACAAGTTGAGGAATCAGCATGCTGCAAAAAGTGAGGATCGACTTATAATCTACTAAAGTCTAGGGGATTTTCCTCTCAGCACTGGGGGATGATTTCATCTACAAAGTTGAAAGGTTATATGGGGTTCTTGACACATATTCAATGACCCTCTAGAGAAAATCTAGTGTGGGGATGATTTGAAGTGAAAAGTTGATAATATTCGACTCTTCTCTCGCGTAAAATCATTGGTATTTCCTACTATTAAGGAAGAAAAATATACATCTTTGCAGTGAATCTAGTGCTTTTAGCCAATGCCCATGTCTTGTAATGGACATGCTAAGGTGGTTAAAGAACAAACGGCAGATCTTTTGGGAGGTAAATGAGAATTTTGAGCCGATTGTATTCTCTATTTCCATCGTAAAAGGGCCTTTCTTGGAGTGTCCATTAGTGGGGGAGAGTCGAATTTGCCGATCTCCTTCCTCCCATTTCAGTCTCGTGTAGATGTCGCGATGGTTTCGCAGCTAGGGTTTAGGGAGGTCTATATTTAGCCGGGAGGGGACGGTGCAAGGAGTGGCGGTGGCCGATGGAGAAGCCTCTTCTGCTTCTTTTGATGCTCTAGGTCTGAACGAGAATCGGGATAAGAATCGGGATGAGAATCGGCACCTTGATGAGTAGATTCTATCTCTTTGAGCACAAGACGATGGGCCAACCAGTAGTAGTCACGAGAGCAATCACAGGACAGCAGCAACATCTGACGATACAGTCGGAGGACGATGCTTTTTGACGTCTGACCGAACTGCATTGATTGGGGAGTAATGTGATGGCAGCTTTTTCCACAGCAATGCACTCCAACGTGATTGTTGGTCTTATCTAGAGAATTCCAACTCTGTGGACCATCTTGACTTTGGTTAGGGGGGGACAAAAAGAAGGTGTCCTTTCGTTCGATGAAAACGATGACATTCGGATTTCGAAAATATCTGATTAGTGTTGCCATCAACGCTTTCCACCCACCTCAATGGAAAATATCTTCGTCATCGTCATCATCCACTTTTATTATTAAATAATTTTTTAAAACTTTTTGTCCATTATTTTTTGCATATATATACAATCTTGCACAACACTAGTATATACTGTGCCCAAAAAGGTCGCTGCCAGCAAGAAATAAGCTTTGAGAACCTCGTGCTCCATAAAGCATAAAAAAAACCCATTGCTTTACCAAGTGGCCCCGCCAAGGCACAAGGAAACAAATGAGGCAATAAAAAATTAAGTGGAGAATAGACATACTGGCACGGACGTCACTGGTTAATTGAGTGCAAAAAGAAGTTTTATAAATAAATAAATAAAATAGATCGTGAAAGGTATGAAGTCGAGCCTAATACTAGCAGAAATTTTCAAAACCGAGAGCTTGAACTCCTTGTTGAAAGGTTGTACTCAGCAATTTCAACCACGAAATTAAGCGATGCGCACAAGTTTTACGATCTTTATTCTTTAAATCAATACATAAGAAACACTTACAAAATGAATAGACAAAAAATAATTTTTCATTGTTCACGAAAATTTAGTTATAAATTGTCATCAGCAACGAAAACATTTTTCATTGACCGATTATTTTGAGTAATACAAGTGATTATTTTTTTTAAAAATCCAAATTAATTGTTTTCGCACCCCATGTATTAGGTTATTGTCCTGACCAGATAAAAGAGAACATCCCTTTTAAGAAAGGAGAGAAGTTCGATCCTACAAGACAACTTCTGAAGTAAATATTAGAAGTTTAGCTAAAATTAATCGAGAAATCATCCATATAATTGCCTTAGTGGGATTACAATGTGACTTTACAATCTCAAGTCAACAAGTTTGAATATCATTTCAAGATGGTTTCATGTTTTCCAAACTGCTAACCCCACACACTTCTTTGAAACGTTGGGACGGTTCTAAATCTAAGAGAAAACTCCGTAATCAAATCTTTATCTTTAATTTATCCGTGAGGTAGAAAATTAAAGAACCTGCGAACATCGCGAATGTGTAATCCAATATAATGACTTCATAATCGTTAAGAGGATAAAATTTGTTTGACAATCCATCTTAGGGCGATACAAACACGAAACACAGAGAAAATCCAAATGAAGACACAACTCCACGCGCAAAACTCATTGTAATACTGTTGACTCACAAAGTAATATCACACTTCATGCCGGTCCTGAAACGGTAAAAAGTTTCATAGCTAAACAGCGCATAAGATTTTCCTCTTACGATAAGATATAAATAGCCGCAGAACACTCTAGATTAAAACGACCAGCCAGTAGTGCTCGAGGTCTTCAATGTTGCTAGACAGAATCAACGTGACCATAGATGTGAAAGGCACTTGCCTTTTTGACATTCCAAGACACAATTGATCGCAGTCTCCTGCATCTGTTTTGCTATTTCATCCATTGGCAACAGAGCATCTACAATCTGCAAATAAATAGAAAGGGACCCATATGATCAGCAGCTATGTCAATACAGCCCCTTTTCAACCAAAAAAAAAGTACAGCCCTCTCAGTCGGCCAAGGGTCAAGAAACCCAAAAAAAAAAAGAAAAAAAAAAAGGAAAAAGGATGGAACTGCAACATCGATCCCCATCATGATAAAAAACAAAGCATTCTTCCGTGGCATCCTAAGTGCAGATGGAAACGCAACGCAAACATGCAAAATCATATAAGATGCACGGGAAAGGAATTCACAGAGCTGTAAAATCTAATGGGAAATGTCAGTGTGGAAAACCATGTACAGCACTCACCTAAAAGCTACATATCAGTACTAAAACTTCTCTAGTTGTAAGCTGATAACCAAGGTAAACCAAATACACCCGGGGATCCATGTATACAGTAAAAAATAATCCTTATTTGAGTGCTTTAAATAATAATGAGAAGACAAGAACCAACTATGGATCTTTTGAGGATTGCAAATGTAGCCTACAAAGATTCCCAAAACCACAGCAACCCAAATGGGAATTTCCCAGATGACAACACACAAGGTATATTAACATGAACGACCAAACACAGTCAAAATCACATTGCTGCATTCAGTAGATGAAGTTTTGACCTACCTGCCACGAGGCATCGCGCAGAGCCTGGTAGCTTTTACCAACCTTCCTTTGAAACTCAATTTTCTCATACCGCTCATTTCCATATCCTCCTCTCTCTGCAGCTTTCTGTAATTTTGAAATTGCCACCCAGATTCAGGAAGTGCTACTTCCAGGATATTACAATAAAGCAATAGTACAGCATCATACATTCAACAATTTAAATTCTCGCTGTTCTTTTCATCTCACAAGCAAAGAGTTTCAGCTCTCTCTCTCTCTCAGTACGACAAGATTACCTCAGGTGGTATGTCCAGATAGAAGACCAAATCTGGGGCCACCAAACCAATCTCTGGTGCCTGAGAAGAGAGAAAAAGATATCATTTCCAAAGTACAACATAAAGAAGATTGAGACTTCTGCTGAAATATGCTCTAGCAGCACTAACCTTGCACCATTCAAAATCAAGTCCTTTGGCAGATGAAAAAGCAATGCCAGAGTATGAATATCGATCAACAATGAGGGTGGTACCAGATCTCAGCTTCTTTTCCATCAAAGATCTGCAAACATGAGAGAGGTAATTGGCCAATAAAATGGGAAATCATCCTGGTACCTGTTTACCATATACTTTGTATAAGACTAGCATGACAAAATAAAAAAGAAAAGAAATGGAAATATAAGGCATGCCAATTTGCAGCACTAGTTTGAGAGCAAGAATACTTAATCATATGCCATACGACAACCCTGTCAAAAAGACTACTCAACAATAGTTTGCTCGAAAGATATTGACCATCCCATATACTGATAATGATAATTTTGCAACCAACCATCCCATCTAGAAAGTATCTTATAAGTCCACTATACCATTTAACATTCACACATGGTATTATATCATAATCATATTCTTGATTTGTCTTACTTCTCCACACTAGTTGTGTAACAGATGCAAAAAATACCTAACCAAATCACATGTTAGAATTTTTGACCTCATAGAGATCCTGGATGCTTTCATCCTTGAGCTACCAATTGCCCGAACCAAACACCAATTTAATTATTTTTCACCGTCTTATCTTCCAGAAATTTCTAACTATTATGTTATCATTTTCGCTGATACCTTCTGACAAAGACAAGGGTAAGCATGTAAACATGACCATTAAAACAGATGGTCAATGAATAATGGGTGTCGACCTTCCACCTTGTTAAGTTTAACAAGAACCCCAGAATCATTAGCCATCCTGGTACTGTAAGATGAAGAAGGCATCATGTCCACCAGCTCACTAAAGAAAAGCGAGAACCACTTAGTTGGCAAACAGAGCTACATATTTGCTAAGCTTGTCTGTGCAAATAGATGACCATGGTGTACAGATTTTAGTAAAGGAAAATGCAAGCTGCTTGCAAGAAAGATGGCATACCTCTTCTCCCATCTGTTTGCGCTGAATAGTAGATGTGTCGTGTAGTCATCTAACTGTGATTCATTAGAGAGGTAGGAAGATATCATCTGACCAATGCTCGTAGTTCTGTCCGGAAATCGCCACAGTTCAGTTGAATGCCCCAGTCCCTCCAAGAAAGAAAGCAGCCTTGTCGACTGCGAACTCTTACCACTACGATCCAATCCTTCTAGAACAATAAGAGCACCTCTTGACTCACTGCCGCCACCATTTAGGCAGTTGTTCTGACCCTTCTCCATTCTAATCCCCCGGATGCAAGACTGATGAGAAAACTTTGGAAAAAAAATGAACGACTTCTTGGCAGCAACAGCACCAAAGTTTCTGCAGAAAAGCCCACAGAGCAAAAGCAATGTACTTAGGGAAGGCTTAAAACATTTATTAATGAAGATGCTCTTTCCAGCAAGATATCAGAGCTTCACATCAACAAGGGGAAAAGTATACAAGACGCTCTAAACATTGTTACTGATCACAATCAAGCCCTAAAAGTTTTTGAAAAAGTGTGATAAAGTCTTCCATTCATTACTTTTCCAGTTTCTCTTCTGAGGTAATCACTAACTTCAGCGATTCCACTGCACTATTTTGAAAACATTCAGAGCTTGATTGCAGCAATGAAATATCCAACACGCAACTGCATTTCGCACACAAGAGTTGAGACTTTCAATGTACTCATCCACCGATACACATCCACAATTCACTTTTTCCTTGGAGTTGAAAAGCTAGAGTTCCCAAGAAAATTTACAGTATGTTCACTTTGTTCTTGCCATTGATAAAGAAAACCATCCAACATATAATTCAAACTAAAAACAATTAACAGAGAGGGAAACTTGAACCCCAAAGTGACAGCCAAGCAACTAAATCCAAATTCGTCTCGAAACATAATTAATTCAAGGACCCTCACATGGACTTTGTAGCTATGAAATGGCAAGCATGGTTCATACCCTCCAAAGAACGAAGAGCTGCAAGAACCAGAAATCAAGACTCACTCGTCAGCTTCCCATCAACGAATTAACCTTGAAAACACAACCAACCGACCAAAGCTCGCATCTTTTGTCGCGGGCGTGGAATTTTAAGAGGGACAAAAGAAAACGAAAGCGGCCGAAGCGCACTACGCTGAATCCGAAAGAATGAAGAGCTCCGAAAAGGAAAGTTCCCCCTTCCCCGCGGGAACTCGATGGTAATCGGCCGAAATGCCGAGCCGCGAGCTAATCCCTTCCCCTATCCGGCTCGAAGACGGCGGCCGCCGGCGAGTTCGCGGCGAGCCGAGCTACGGCCGGCGGCATCGCGGAGGAGAGAACGCAACGACTAAAGGGACTCACCGAGGAGGCTGGCGATGGCGGGAAAGCGAGGCCGGCGAGAGGTGAGGGCGCCGGCCGGAGGTCGTCGGACGGCGACGGCGGCGGCGGCGGCGGCGGAGGAGGCGGCCGGTTCAGGCGCGATCGAGAAGACTGGAGTGCCTAGTGGGACTGCAATGAGGGATTGCGCGCTCCAATTTCTCCAGTCACTTTTTGGCGCCCTAATCTGAATATTTTTTTTAATTTATCATTTTTTTATTTGGTATCGGAGAATTTGGGCGCGAGAAACCAGCCCGCCGCTGCCTCGGCTCCCGGTGGGGCCGGGCGGGAGCCGCCGGGAGCCGGGGCAGGGCAGGGTGAGGCCGCCTCTTGTGGTCCTCGCGAGGCAAAGTGGGAAACTGCCCAACACAGGTAAAGCTTGAACTACTTAGGGATGCACACAAAATTCAATTTGATCCGGAACGGAACTAAATTGACTTGAATTCATCATCAATAACCGATTTTATTGGTCCGGATTGAACCGAATTTTTTTCAGAAAAAATTTACTTTTCACCTATTGAGAATTAAACCATGCTTTACATGGCATAAATAGACAGTGACATAATTCTTTAACCTATATATAAAGGAATCGGCGATCAACCCTAAAACAAGAATAAGTCAACGGGTCCAGGTCGGTTTCCAAATTTCAAAATTTGGAAACCGATCTTATACAAATAAGTTCTAGATTTCATGATTGGATCAACTCAACTCAAGAACCACTCAGCCCAATTTAATAAGTCTTGAGAAGGTGGTGAGAAAATCGTGCGATGGCGATGGAACTCTTTTTTAAGCGGGCAAAAAGGAGCCATTAGAATCCTAAAGTGGGAACGTCCAAATTCCAAAAGCAATGTTCCCTTTTTTTTTTATGGTCGTTTCGATTTGATATTTGAACTTGTATGTTTTCATTAAAAAAGAAAATCTAACCTTGACAAGTTGAAATGATATTCTCTTGAACATCTCTTTGTTTATTTTAATATGATAGAGAATTTCATAGGGTTAATACCATGAAACCTCCAAATAAATACATTTATAACAAATTCATGTCAAATTAATTTTTTAATTACTAAAAATCCAAATTGATATATTTATGATAAAAAAAACTCAAGCCAATACATTTGCGGTAATTTTGCTCTATGTTAGTTTCTCTTAAAGAGTACTAATACTACGAAAAGTCACCAACTGATACACCCATGATAAATAGAGGGTAAAACCCAAAATTAATATATTCATAAATTGTTATATGTCATTTAACTTAACAATTCAAAGGTGAAATCTAACGCAGAAAGTAAAGTCGTCACGGTGTATTATTTTGGGATTTTTTATTGTCAAAAAATTAATTTTAAATAAGTTGATTACAAGTATACCGATTTAGAATTTTCACAGTATTGACCCAATTTCATAATACCCATTCCAACTCTAGGGACATTACACAATTTGCCCTTGTACTTTCAAATGTCGCGCATTAACCCCTAAACTTCCAAAATGGCCTCGCACTCCTATTCCTCACCTCTACATCCTCACTTTCATGACACGAAAATCATCTCCTCGAGCCTCTTCTCGTAGCTCACCAGGTTCGCCTTCTCGTCTTCGCTCCGATCGACGGTGTTAGGCTCGTTCGAGAACATTTTCCGGGGTCAGGTCGGGCCGAAACGCAAGATCGAATAATAAAACGACGAGGCGTTTTCCCCAAGTTTGCCTTCGAGAAACTAGAGCACGGGTTCTCGTCGACGACATCCCAAGCAATCAATTTTCCCGCATGTTCCTTGACGATTGAATCGATCCTCTTTTCATACACGGGTGTGGGGGACCAGACCAGTTAATTTTTATTTTATTTTTTTCCAGAAGATTGTAGACGAAATCGATTTCATCGAAAGAAATCCAGATATTTATTTAATTGGTCGATAGTGGGGGTTTGCGCCGGTCTGGACCAGCACCTGCAATCCGATTCGGTTTTGTTCCCTCGAGATATGGTCATCAGTCCCAAAAATCGATCTTGTGCAATCTAGTTTCGAGGCTAAGGTGCTAAAACTAGATTAGTAGACTGACTCTCAATTGAATCCATTTTAACTATACCCATTGTTTGCGTTTCTTTTTAGGTGATCAAAATTTGGACCAACTTTTTTTATGGATGAATGAGAAATTATATTTTTATGTTATGTGTTTTGAACTTTTTATTATTTATTTTATTTTACGTGTTCATCTTTTATGAGTTTTTGTTTTTGGCAAATGGATATTTATATTGTTGCTTAAATATTCGTTTTGATTGATGAGTCGAGTTGGATAATTCCCTATTGCTTTAGATTTTTATTTGGCTTTTACAAGTGTTTTACTTCTCACCATTTTGTTGCTATATATTGTGGTTTTAAATATTGTTTGTTGACTGATATATACTAGTAAGCTAAAAAAAATAAAAATGAATCAATCAGTTCTCTCTAAATCGACCCTAAATTTAGGCCAAACAAACAATCCGAGTTTTAGAATTTAGGAATTGCCTTGTATAGTTAGATTTCAAATTTCATGATTAGATCGGTTTGATTGTAAAACCACTCGCTTTCAATTTATTAAGAATTTGATTAAATTCTAATTATCTCAATTTGATTCCCAACCTTGGCCCGATCTTGCTTTTTTCTTTCTTTCTTTTTTAAAATAATATTTGTAAATTAATTTTTTTCTCTTTGTTTTCCTAAAAAAATAATTCTATTATTATTAATCCAAATGCTCTTAATGTTTATATGCCATGCAATATAATGAAAACTAATTTTGCTAGGGGTTAAAAATCAATCCATAATTTTCTATGGAGCTAATGAATGATTAGACGGGTCACTAGAATTTATGTGTCTATGATGTATTAATGTACCAATATTTTCAACTATTTACAAGTTACCCCTCAAGCTTCTACTATTCGATGGTATTATTCTCACTTGAGAACATTTTCCAGCTAGGGGTTGAGCTTTAAAATGCTAATCGAATCATAAAACGACAAGGCGTTTTCCCAAGTCCATCTTCAAAAAACCAAAGCGCGACTTTTCATTGATGACATCCCAAGCAGTCGATTCTCCCGCACGTCTTATACGACCGAATCAATACTCATTTTCATGAATGGGCGTAGGGGACCAGACCAATTAATACTATTCAAACGATCATAAACAAAAACCAATACATCCAAAGAAATCCAAATGGTTCAAGGCGGATTATGGAATTGGACTAAACCAATTTGGTCGGTTCATAATCGATTCTAGGGTCTTAAAACTCGAGAACCACAAATAAATAAATTTCTAATTTCGAGAACAGATCAGCTTAAACTCCCCACAACCACTCCCTCCCACCCTCCCTCCATCCCAAATTGATTAATTTTCTGGGGGGAGGTGGTGAGGAAATCGTGCGGTGGCGGTCAAGCTCTTTTAAGTAGGCAGAAAGGAGGGAGGAAGGAAGGGAGGGAGGGAGAGGAGAGGAGAGTGTCATTAGGGAATCCTCGAAGTGGCCGAAAAAGCGACAAAAAAAAAAGTGCTCTTTATCCGATGTGGTGGGAGAATTATAAAGCGATCGACATCCCCTCTCTCTCTCTATAATGACTTCCGCGTACGGAAACGCGCTGCCCGGCGCCCATTGGGAGGGCCACGTGTCCCTGCACTTTCCGCGATCTTTCGGATCTTCGGCTCGGGCCCCACGCTCGCCCCCCCCGGGTGGTCCGATGATGCCGACCCGAGGTGGAGGAGGGGAGGCCGTCGCTGTCGGCCTTTTCCCGCCCCTTCCTGCCTCCACTCGCCCTTTTGCCCATTTGGAGGGATTTTCTTGGGTTCCTCCGGTTTCATGGTCATTTTGCATTATCGTTTTGCATTGTGCTCCCTCTTTTATCATTTGGGTCGGGTTGAAATCTCTCGCTTTTATTTGTTTATTTATATTTCTCGTGAGTGGTTGAATCTGTGTTCCAGTAAAATTGGAGGAAAATCCTGAGACGTTAGTCTCTTCCGATTCAGTTCCATTACATTGATAAAGCCTGATGTTTAATTGGTCACACGATTCCTTTTGTCATTATTACATTAAGGTCAATTGCATTTCTCTCTCTCTTATTATGACTTGGGTTGTATAGAGTTCTTGCTTTTATTTGTTTATTTATATTTCCAATGAGTCATTGGATTTGTGTTCCAAGAGAATTGGGGAAAATTTTTGGGGTGTGGTTCTCTTCCAACATAGTTTCATTGCATTGATAAAGCTTGACGTTTAGTTTATTTTGATTCATACACTGATGGGATGGCAACGAACGATTCTTGTTGGTAGTAAATATTTGTCCCAACCCATTTTATCAAAGTGATCACTCCTCAGGTCCTCATTGAATTAGCTAGGGTCCTGGTTTGTCATGAGGCTATGATGAAAAGAGGGCCATGCTCAAGTTCTCTTGATCGATAATTTAGAAGGTCGTGATTCGTTAGTCAAATCCCCAAACAAATTACTCAATTAGGACAATTTGGGAGTTAATCTTTACTTTTGAATAACACCGCAAGTTAGTCCTTTTCTCTTTATCTAGTTTAGGAATTGGGTTATTGCATGATTCATTGAATCAATTCTACTAATTACAATAAATACAACTTTGTCGAAGAAAAATTCATAAAAACGACTTGGCTAATGACATCATTGATCGTGACCCATCAAGGACCATCGACCAAGAAAAGTCATGCTTCCTTACCCTCAAGGATCTCCCTCGACGCTTTTTTAGAAAAAAGCAAGATCTTCTTGTAATAGATTAAATTAAACGATCACTTATTGCCTATTCGACTCAGCTCTAATGGTCGCTTAACTAACACTTAATTCCCAAGGTAGGATTGCCTAGCGAGAACACGAGGTGGACAAGAAGAAATTTCTAGGGTCGTCGATTGTTCCTATAAAGATTACGAACTCCAATAATTTTATTAAATTCTAATTTTCTTAATTAATTAGCCGCCAAAAGCTTAAGAAAGGCATGTGGTGCACGACTAACATCCAAATAAAGAAAGGACAGGTGTCAAAATAGATTGCGTGGGGCTTACAAAGTGTGATTTGTTGGGGGGTTTGCGGAAAGATTTTCTATTAGGATTTTGTTTTTTCTACGCAATGAAAACTTTTATTTATATTGTTTTTTTCTCGAAAGATGGGGGCAATCAAGGGATTCTAAGTCTATATTCATATTTTTCCCAAATTTCAAAAACTCTAAGCACGAGTGCGACTTCAAATCCCGTTCCAACCAAAAAAAAACAAAAAAAATTCCAGTCTGCCAAAGGACAAAAACTAAAAGTGACCCAAAAATACAAAATTAGATTCATTATTCACGATGAATCATAATTGACTACGAAATACGAATCAAATATCTAAAAAAAAGAAAACTTCTACCCATTAGTTCTACATATATGTTTTTTTTTTGAAAATTTGAAGATAAAAAAAAAAAAAATAACCTGCCCTGCTATGGACACGTTGGTTCGGGCGTTTCCCCCTCTTCCGGTTGGGGGGAAGTTCGAGTCACCATGATCGCATTTACGCGACTTAAGTGTGGCAGCGTGAGAGGTGAGTCCCCGTATTAGTGTCGCCTCGAGTTTTACGTCGGCCACTTTCGCCTATACGTTGGTTTTTGAATCATAAAAAAAAGAAAAAAAAGTAAAAATAATATATATAATTCAGCGTGCAGGCCACTAAAATTCACAAAAATTTTAAAAAATAATCTTCAAAATCTCCCCCCAAAAGTTTTATCATTAAAGCTAAAAATTAAAGTAAAAAACAATATTCTATATACGAAACGACCTCAAAAGAAAAAGAAAATAGAAAAGACCAGTCAAGAGGGTATCCCATCTCCTAAAAAGGGCAAGTGGTCAAACGATATTCTTGGAAAAAAAGAGGAAAACAAAAAGAGGGGAAAAAAAGAGAAGGAAAAAAGAGGCAGAAAAAAAAACAGAAAAAGCCACTTTTGGTTTAACTTAGGAAAAGGACGTGGGCCCACCAGCAATTGCCCCACTTTTCCGAATTCTTTATTATTATTTTTCTTGCCCTTTCCAACTCGCCCCGGTGGGGGCCAAAACGGACATTAAATGCACTGCTCGATTATTATTAACAATATACCGACCAATAAAAGATAACAATATTATAATAATATTTTAATATTATATATTTTTCTCTCTCCTGCGCGCTTTTTATCGTCTTATGTCACATTTTCCTGCTCTGCTCATTACATTCATACACGCACTCCCCAGCCCACACCATATCCCTCCCTCTCCCTCTCTCTCTATCTCTACTTTCTCTCTCTAGGATTTGTTCTTCGTGCAGAGCGAGATTCTGCGGAGCTCCGCTGCGCTTCCGCTCGAGGGTTTCCCGATCGCCGCCGCCGTCGCCGCCGTCGCCGGCCTGAGACCGGCCGTCCGCCGGAGCTGGCTGCGGATCTCGTCTCCTTTCGACGAGGTGAGGGCTCTGTGTTTGTTGTCGCGTTTTGGGGTGGGGGAGGGGGGTTTTGGTGGCTCGGTTTCGGGGCGTGGGGGTTTTGCCGGCGCTTTCGAGATCGGCTTCGCGAGGTGCTTATCGAGGAGAGCAAGCTCGTGTCTGTGGGTGGTGGACGGGGCTCTGGTGATTGGGGAGTGTGTGCGGAGCTCCGTGCTCTGCTTTTTTGCGGATTGGATCGCGGAGGTTCGGATTGAATTCCGCCGGGGGAATCGAGCTGTTGGTGTAGTTCGGAGTCTGTTTTTTATCGATCGTGATGTGGGGATGGAGGGGGATAAGGTTTGTGTGGTGGTCGTGATACTTGTTGCTGACAGTTCGATGTGAAGTTGAATGCTTTTTTTTTTCTTTTCCTGGTGGGGGAAAAGGAAAATAGTTCGTTGGTTCTGCATAGGCTGACTGGTGAAGTTAGAAATCTTATTAAATTTTTGGTTAATCTACAAGCTCTTTTTGGACAAAGTTTTTGTGCTTTGGGTAACCTCTCTGCTTCAGTTTTGAGTTGCTTTAAGTTTCCCTTTTCCTCTTTGACATTATTTCTAAGTAAAGGCATCTTGGAGTTTTTGTTGCTCTTAAGCTTGAAATTTGGGGGTTTCTATCATCTTTATAAAGCTCCTTTTTTTTTTTTTTTTATGTTGCATTTCTTGTGTGTTTTTCGCTGAGCAAACTACTGCTTTGGGAATAGTATCGCGAGAATTTCTTGGTTGAGATTACTTCTTCTTTACTTGGCCTGGACAACCGCTCAAAGCTTGATCTCCTGAAGCTACATCCAAGTGACTAATATTCTATCTTGATGACAGGAAGGAAACTGTGTGACTGAGGATTAAGAGGGGCCGGGTGGAATCTTGGAGATTGAACAAGCCTTTCCTGCTGTTTAATCTCGAGATCAAGTATCTTGGTTTTGAGTTGAAGAAGTATTGCAATTATCTTAATTGAGTTCTGGTCTCAACTCGGAATTACTGCTTGAAAATGGGTTATATATGTGAGTTCTGTGGAGAGCAGAGGTCTATGGTGTATTGCCGATCTGATGCTGCATGCTTGTGCTTATCATGTGATCGGAATGTTCATTCTGCCAACGCTCTTTCGAGGCGCCATTCAAGAACGCTGTTATGTGAGAGGTGTAATTCACAACCTGCTTGTGTTAGATGTGCGGAAGAGAGGGTCTCGCTATGTCAAAATTGTGATTGGATCGGTCATGGGGCCTCTACCTCGGCATCAACACACAAGAGGCAAACATTAAACTGTTATTCTGGTTGTCCCTCAGCAGCAGAGCTTTCTTCAATATGGTCTTTTGTGCTAGACTTCCCCTCTGGAGGTGAATCCGCATGTGAGAAGGGAATGGGGTTGATGAGCATAGCAGAGGGTAATGAAAACGCAGCTTGCATTCCGCCAAAAGACAGCAGTAGCCAAGATGTATCTGTCTGTGCTGATGTTGAGGATGGGAATGCAAATGCATGGGATGGGTCATCTTCATTGCCGGAACTTAAAGCAGCGTCTCTGAATATGGGTCAGTTGGCTGCATCTGCAAGCACGGCGACTCCTAAGGTAACTGACCAGTTCACTTTATCTGCATCTACTTTGAGAGAAAAAAGTCATCGTGAAGAACATGAAGTAACCAATAAGTCGTTTCCGAGGCAGACTGTGGTTGTTGCAACATAATTTGTGCATGATGGTGTGAAAAGGAAGTAGGTTAAAAGGTATCTGATTCCCTGAGATCAGAACTGTTTGCTTGACAAGCATTTTTCAAAGATAAAACTGTTTTCTGATTGTTCCTCCTTTTCCTTGATTGTTCTTGCCACCATTTAGTGACTGATTAAAACCATTTCCTTTATTTAAAGGAATTTTTTTTTTTTTTTCGCTAAATGCCATGCACTCATTATGCTTGAGAAGTTACTAATATTCAACATTCAATTTTTGGCTATTATTGAGTGACTTCTCTTTTCCTTTTTCAGAACTTGAAAGTTTCTCAGCACTTAAAATTCGGCTCTTAACTTATTAGTTCTCATTTTCAGTTCTATCAAAGAAGCCCAAAGTTTTCACTCAACTTCTCGCATGGGATGCAAATTAAAATAGTATTGGTAGCTCCATCTGCTATTTCTAGAGTGCTTTCATCTTTTTAAACCTGTTCTACCATATGCTTAATTTTTAGCAACGGTCACATGAAAGTGATAAGCCTATTGCTGTATTTCTGGATTTTCCATCTGTAAGAATCATTCTGAATTTCGTTAGCCTATGAAGCAAATCAACAGCTCATTTCTTTTCGGGAATTTAACAGCATTTGTAAAATCCTTCTAACATGTGTATCGTGTGAGTGTGAGTTCTAATTTTGGGTTACAGATCTCATGAATTTGACTTTGTGTGTGCAAATGCTTGTCTAATCACTGGATTGAGGTGTGGTAATGAATTTCACTATAAAATAATCTGTCGTGGATTTAAAGTTAAAACTTCTACATGAGCATTGACAAGGTTTGCGTTGTTCGCTTCCAATAACATTGACCTTTTGCTTTAAGAGGCCTTCTTGTGTGATGGAAGTAAAACAGGCATCTATGTTCTCCACTCTAGTGCTGATCTTTTCCCCTGTTAAACTCCACTCTTAGAGGGCATCCTGGTGCTGAGGCTCTAGCAGTAGTACTACTTACTTTTATTGTAGAGGAAAATAATTTGATAGCGACATTTCCATTAGGGTGGTAGATATTATGATATGTGGGTTCTTTCATGAGAAGCATTGCCTTGAACACCACCAAAATCAACCATTTTATTTGTCTTTGGGATTGATATCAGCTTTTCTAAAACTGTTTGCATTAAGCTCCTCCGTTATGCATTTTCTATTAGTGCATATTGATGCATTACATCCTTCACTGACTTCTGAAGCTTCCTATGCATCTTCATTTAGGTGTGCCTTCCTATTACAAGAAGTCCTGGGCTTTTTGAAGATGATAGGTTCTATGAGGATTTCAACATGGATGAAGTGGATTTGGATCTTGAAAATTATGATGAGCTTTTTGGTGTTGCCCTAACTAACTCAGAATTGCTGTTTGAGAATGGTGGGATCGACAGCTTATTTGGAGCAAAGGAAATGTCTGCTGCTGATTCCAACTGTCAGGGTCCAGTAGTTGCTGAGGTATATTGTTATTAAAGGAAGAATATTTGGTCTTTCCGAATATTTTGCTGCAAAATCTGTCCTATGATCTATAGAAGAGACACAATCTCTCTGCCATATAATTGTGCATCATGTGTTTTTCCCTGTTTGTTCCTCTTTTCTTTCTGTTCTCTGTTTGGTGGAAGAAGAGTGGAGTTTGGTTATGCTGCTATTTCAGTAGTCGAATCCTATCGACGCGTTTCCAAGGTCGTTTTTCAGAAAGGATAACTACTAGGTCTATGATAGTTTGCACTTCTTGGGATGAATTGTATGCTCATCGGAAGTCCTTAGGCATTGTCACATTGAGATGAAATGATGTAAAATATTGGTTTTCTAGGTTGATAATATTGGAGGCCATGTATCCCTGTGAACATAGTTTTAATTTCTTTTACTTGTTTGTCGTATACAGTAAACACTTTTGAGCAGTAAAATATAACCATAAATACAAGGGTTTCAGCATCTCCAGGGTTTTGGCTATAGATTAAAGGAGGATGAGATTGTTATCAAAGTCAGGCTACTTCTGATATTGATTGTCACTTCACATTGATTTGAGAAATAGTGGACCATGTTTGAGAAGATACATACAAGAAGGGAAGTTAGTGGGATATTGAAAAAAAGTTGTTGTCTCCTTAAAAGCAGGGCATATAATTCTCCTTCAGACTGGACTAGCAGAAACATGGAGATGAAGAATAGCACCACATAGGCTTATTAGACATAAGGGCATACTTTTGAAGCAAAAATGAAGAAAAGAACATGGGGTGGGACAATATGGCAAACACCGTGTGATTTTATTGCAATTTAATGGAAGCTTGATGTTTGATGTACCGTTTTGTTTATCCCGGCTCTGGGTTGAGTACCGATTCAATTATGGTGGACTGTTCTTGGCTTGCTCTCTTGATGAGTTGACAACCTTTGTCTAACGAGGAAATAACTAATAATTATATGGGACAAGGCTTGGTGGCGGTAGTTGTTGTTGTTGTTGCTTGTGCTTCCCTTTTTGTGTTGCAGGGAAAGATTTCCCTCCCAGTCAAATGTCTAGGAGGACGAGGTTAGTCCTTTCCCATATTGAAAGATGGGTGGCACTGTTGGTTGGAGGCTGTATGTGCATCTGAAAGTTGTTTTAACTCTACTATATGAATGCTCTTGGGTTGTGTCTGCTCATGGATCAATGATCTTGTTCTAATTCATCTTCAAATGTTGGCTACCATCATTATATGGTTGAGGCATGCTAAATTCTTTGCTGGTATTTTCTTTTTCCAAACTCAGGAGAGGTTAATTCGGTGGTATTTGGAATTCCCTTGGAGTCTAATGAATTTCATATGCAATGTGGTTGGGTTAGTGTTGTATAATAACCTGCTTAGTTTTGTTCATAGCTGGTGAAGGTCATAGTTTGTTGCAGCCGTGGTATATAGGTGATGGGTTCACTGGACTTCTCTGACAAATTTCAACGAAATGCTATTGCCTCTTGTTTTTATATCTTCCTAGCTGTCAGGTGTTAATAGCATTGCTATCACTGCAGGGCTTGTAGAACTTCTCTTGCATTCTTATTCTTTCTTAGTTTGAGTATTGCTGGCATGGTAGGGTTTTATGTAGACATATGACTGAACAAAGTTCATGAATTTTTTCACAGGGATCATCTTCTGGACATGCAATACAGCCTGCATGCAGTGTTGCCTCGGCTGAGTCTATGATGAGCTCTAAAACCGAGCCTATTATATGTTTTTCAACTAGACAACCCCATTCCAATCTCTCATTCTCTGGTCATATTGGAGAGAATAACACTGGTGATTATCAAGATTGTGGGGCTTCCTCAATGCTTCTTATGGGAGAGTCTCCATGGTGTACCCCTGGCCCTGAGAATTCATTCACATCAGCAAGCAGGAGCAATGCTGTGATGCGTTACAAGGAAAAGAAGAAGACACGCAAGTAAGCATGGGTTAAATTCTTTACGTCAATTCACAGTAATCAAGATGAAATAGATCCTGTACGTGGGTCTGCTGTGTTGTGACATGTTTCTTGAGCTTTATTAGAATTCTTTCGAATAGAATAGTTAGGAGTGGGATTCCAGTTCTGGTCCGAATCCACCACTAGCATAACTTTGGTTCTTGAGAATAAAAGAGTTGAGTCAGGGGTGATGTATGTCAATGTTTCTCTCGTATACTTTTATTGACGTGTGATATTCCTGTTTTGAAGTGCCATTACTACTGCTTGAGGAGTAAAATAAAATAAGCACTTCTCATATTTGGATGGGCTTGTAGTTCTATTTGATAAATTTGTGATGCAGCTGTATTTGAGCCCTCTTTGGCCAACTTACACATTATTAATAGCGAACCATTCTTGTGCTTTCTTAATCAATGCCCCCTTGTATAAGCTGTCCTGTGGTCCCATGTCTCCCTCCCTCCCTCCCTAGATGTGTGGCTATGAGCGAACAATTTTTGGCAGGTTATTGTATTGATATAAGAATATGGGTCTGTGTCCTTGTTTCATGTCAGCAAACAAGCTTCTGTACACTCTGCGACCATTTTGGCTTTCTTGCTCTTTGATGAACTTGCTTGTGATCTGAGGCATTGAAGCCTGTGCTATTGATTTTATAGTTATTTTCTTTCAATATTTGTCTCTGTTCAGAGCTGCCAAGATCAATTGTCAACAATCAAGCACACCAACTTTTGTCATTGAGCAGTGGCAGTTGATGCTGCGAAATCTTTGGTGCATGATTATTTGATGTTTGTGGTGTGCTGGTGTGTGTTTTTGGTTACTGAGAAATAGATGGATGACTAGTTGAGGTACTTTTTGTTTAAGCAAAGTAAATTGATCAACAGTTAATGCGTGAATTTACTGTGACATTACTTTAGCAGATATGGTTCTGTTTTCTTGGCCAAAGATGCTAGAAATGGGTAATGATGGCTCCCTTTGACACTCTAAGCAAAGTAACTGACTCGTATTCCATCATTTCAGAGTAAATTGGTTGATATGATCATCTTTTACATAGATCTACAACTCTGTTTGCTTGTTATGTGCATCCATAGTAGTGGAAGCTTCACATGTAAAGTGCTGTACATATGCTTCATTGCCCATCGAACTCCTTTCCCCTGCCTGGTCTGCAAGCTCCATGAAAATTAAGCATTAGCTAGAACCTTGTAATCAACAACTACTCAATGCAGACATGTGTTTCATGCATCTGCATTTGCTAAGGGTAGTTTTGTTTAGTTACTCCACCAACCAAAAAAAAAAAAACACCACCACTAAGCAGGGGGGAGTTGTTTGTTTTGTACCTCGATTTAACTTTATTAATCTCCATTTGCATATTGTGTGTAGGTTTGACAAGAAGGTGAGATATGCCTCTCGTAAAGCAAGAGCTGATGTGCGAAGGCGAGTGAAGGGCCGCTTTGTCAAGGCTGGTGATGCTTATGACTATGACCCATTGAGCCAAACCAGAAGCTACTGAGTCGACATATATATGCCCAGAGGGAAGGAACCCTCACCTTCTATTTGCAAATAGTTGGTTCAATGGGAAGTGGATGGTGCAGGTGCAATCCTATTGAGTGCAGATGCATGATGATGACACTGAAGCCACAGTTATAGCCAAGACAGCTGAAGATGAAAGGGATGGTGGGATGGCAATACTGAAACGTGGGATCTGACCATAGTCCTCGTTGCCATAACGAATTAACTAATCGTGGAATTTCTTCCCGCCAAATTGTACAAATATTAGTTGCTTGGCAGTTACTGTTGCTTTGCCATCCTCTGGGCCTCTTCACTGTGATATGAGGGGGAAATCGTAATTGGTGCCAGCTAGACATAGTTAGGCACGTCATAAATGACAATATGGGGTAGGCTTTTCGTCTACCTCTTTTTTTGAAGCTCTTCCTGCATTTGGCTGCTCCTCTCTGTGATTAGTCAAATTTACAGTTTCAACTGAAGCTCAGGTTAGTGCTTTTATTGCTTCTATTGCAATTCATGTATAAGATGAGGTGGGAAAAGAAAATCACACTTTAATGTATAGGCAGGGTATAAATATATTTAGAATAGAGAAGGACCCAGTCTAGCTAGCGAGTTATTGTAGCATTTTCATTCAGTACACATTTCTGTATAGCACAGGGATATCCTGTACGTTGTTGCAGAGAATAATCTGTACTTATTTTATGTGAGATTCATTTTTGTCCGCTGTGAAGTATATGAAAACTGTGAATGCAGTATGATTTCTTGTGTAAAAACTTGTCACCGAACAAGGTATCACTTATTCTATGGAATTTAAATTATCGATTGATGGCTCAAGTGAGGTGGGGGATGTGACATGGAACTTTGTGCGGAGGCTATTTCCTTTTGAGCCTCTTTATTTAGGCTACTGAGATATTGAGTTCTATTCTTGTTTTGAGTTAATGAGATATTGAGTTTCGTTCTAGATTAGCATTGTGGTATTGGTTTCAGTGTTTAAGGCGTAGAATGTGGTAGCAAATTTTTCAAGAGCTTCGCACACTGTAGGATTAACTGATTACCTTAAATTTCAACCGATAACAGTAGTTGTACTGCATTTAGAAGCTTAGATCTATGTTTCGTTTTTACAAGGAAAAGAGGAAAAAAGTCACTGTACTTAACGTTTGTTAAATGGGCACAGATCTGTTTTCCTCTTTCTCTGGTAGACCCCGGTGGTTAAGCTCGAGAGTGGTTAACGACTGCTTTTGTGCGCTCTGGGTTTCGAACCGATGTGGAACTCATAGCACGGGAAGCTGTTGGTGGTAGGTGGGTGCAGTCTGGGAATGTTCGAGGTGCATGTTCTTTAATGAAACTCGCTCGCCCGCCCGCACATCCATTGTCGACTCAGGCCGTGGATGCAAAGTAGTTTGAGTTCACGTGTCTGATTCTGTTGCCATCGGACAGCGCCATTGTGTGCCCTGTGGAGACCTCGCAGGATGAACGGAAAGTGTTGTGATTGTCTGTTCTTGAGTCGGATTCTTGTATCTGCTTTTTGTGTCTTATATGATGGACATCATAGGACATTTATCCATTGGCTTCTCTTTCTTGCAGCTGATTCACAGCAACTTTTTTCGATAACGAATTGTGTATAGAAGACGCTTTTAGTCAGCTGAATTTACTGTATCTCTGTTGTGTTCGCATACTAACCTGAAATACTTTTATAGATTTTATTTATAATGAAGTAAAAGTCGGAAAAGATTTTCACAAGCCAATCGGGTCCTCAGTAACAAAAGCAAATATAAAAAATATAAAAAATCGGCAGAGCTTTATTTTGAAATAAACTGCAAGTGTTTTTGCTCATTTTTGCATCTAAGCACTTGGACTATTTTCAAATGACAACTCAAGCCCTCATGGTTCTGGGCATACCCGTTATCCTCACTTCCATAAATCACTTTTGATGGAGCATTGGTATGTTTCCTTCGCCATTTCCACATAAATTCTATCTATCAGAAGATAATAGGCGCCTTCGTCCCGTGAAAGATTTTACATTTTCGAAAGGTATTTTGCTCGATTGCTTGTAACGTCTAGAAAAAGCGATTTAAAGGCAAGTATCCTATCATCAACAACAAATTCTGATTAAACATTGGACATTTTAGTGGGTTCAATCTACCATTGGATTTGCGACATGTGTACTCATGGATAATTCTGTATCTGGACTCCATCCAATGATGAAGGTGTATAATAGTGAACGTAGTAAGATGGTCAACCTATTAATTTCTCGAACTAATGTAAGTTAAGGAAAATTCTAAATTAGAGTTTGAAATACTTCAAATTTCTTGAATAATAGTCTGAAGTGAACATTGTTTTAAATATAGACCAAAAATGTTATTATTTTCTTAAATAAGGGCTTCAAGTAATTACATCAATCTCAACAAAGGATTTGACCTCAACGGCCTATCAAGGGCATTTCTGTTTGTTTGCTTTTTCTTATTTTCTTTATTTTTTTTCTCTTTTTCTCCTTTTTCTGCATAAAAAAAAAAAACTACAAAAATAAACCACAAATTTAAAAAAAAAAAAAAAAAGCTTTGGCGAGATCCCTTTTTGAGAATGATCCAAAAGAAAGTCCACTTCACGCTGTCATACATTTAGGTTCTTATTTGATTAAAGATTCATTTTATGTTTTTATTTGAGAAATTAATAGCACTTAAGGTTCTTATTTGAAATTTTCCATGTAAATTATTATTAATAAAAGAATATTTTCCAAGTTATTAATTAGTTTGAAAGTGACTATTTTATTTGGAATAAAAATATGAAGAAAAAGGTTTAGACAAAGAATGTAAATTTCATTCGGTTCAATTTTAATCATTCGAAACCACTTTTTCTTTTCCTTCCAATTTTTTTCCGCCATAACTCATGTCAAACAGCATTATTATTTATTTATTTTTACTTCGCCATACCAGAATAATTATAAATTATTATTATTTCCACTGTCGACGTATTTATTTATTTTTAATTTTTTCTTTCTTTCTACCGGACGTGTTTCGGCGATTACGAATGCTTTCCCGCGATCACCACCAACCTCTCGTTCCCTCCTCCTCTCGCGTCACCTCTCAGATAAGGCCTCTCTCTCTCTCTCTCTCTCTCTCTTCTTTCTCTCTCTACACCTCCGATCGGCCATGGCGGAAGCCGCTTCGAGGATCTTCCACGCCTCACTCCTCCCGCCCTTCTCCCCGCTCCGCAGCGGACCCCACAAGCCTCGCCGTCGCTTCCCGCCCGGCCCCTCGCCTCCGCCGGCGACGGTGACGAAGGTGGTTTGCTCGGTTCCCGCCGCCGCCGCCGCCGCCGCTAGGGCGTCGGAGGCGCGGAGGGTGATCCCCTGGGGATGCGACGTCGACTCCCTGGAGAACGCGTCGGCGCTGCAGGGGTGGCTGTCGGACTCCGGCCTCCCGCCGCAGAAGATGGCGATCCAGAGGGTCGACGTCGGGGAGCGAGGGCTCGTCGCGCTGAAGAACGTAAGGAAGGGCGAGAAGTTGCTGTTCGTGCCTCCTCCGCTCGTGATCACCGCGGACTCGGTGAGGTTTCTGCGCGCCGTGGCTTTGGTTTCGAGCAGAATATGATCATCCCTATCTGCTGCGTAATTTCTAGTAGAGCGTCGGAAGCTTTAAAATTTGATATACAGTGCGGGTAAGGTAGGCTGGTAAGTTTCCATTGTTGTTCGGTATAACTTAGCAGGTCGTGAGCTGAGTGATTTCTCGTGAATCGCATCATTTCGGCATCAATAGCTTGGCTTTCATGCGCCAAAGAGATGAATATATGTGGTACATGAAAGCCAGTTCACGGTATCCCAGGACCATTGCACAAGAAAGAAAGTATATAATTTGCTCTGTCTGGAAAGCTATGGAATTAGATCAGGTTAGGTGTTGGATCCGATTTATTTAACTATCATGTCGTTCTCGAGTAACCCAAATTGGCAGATGCTGTTCACAAACTCTGGTTTGGAAGTTTGTGATGGTCGTCCACTACTTGCTAGATTCATTAATCAAGAAACTTTTTGTCTATCTGCTTTTTGTGATGGTAGGAGTGGGGCTGTGCAGAGGCTGGTGAAGTTTTAAAGAAAAATTCAGTGCCGGATTGGCCATTGCTTGCTATATACTTGATTAGTGAAGCAAGTTTAATGGGGTCTTCTAGGTGGAGTAATTATATCTCGGCCCTGCCCAGACAGCCTTATTCACTTTTATACTGGTAGTTCCTCTACTCTTTCACCTACTTACAAGTTCAATAGCTTGTTTCTATTTTTATGTTTCAATTTATTTGATTAAGGATCTACTCTCAGATTTTCATTTCAGGACGCGTGCAGAACTGGACAGATACTTGGAAGCATCACAAATCAGAGAACGAGCAATTGAAAGGATTACTAATGTCATTGGAACGTAAGCTGGCCCTTGGCTTTGCCACTAATGTTCCCATATTTCACTACGATTTTCTTCTACTTGATTTCTGAGATCATGATTTTCAAAGGGTGGACTCTGATATCAATTTCCTGTGCAGATATGATGACTTAAGGTCCAGGATATTTTCCAAGCATCCTGAATTATTTCCTGAAGAGGTATTTAGCTTAAATATAAGTGTTGATATCCTAGAATGCTTAAGATTATTTTAGAAATATTTGGTAGCAGTAAACCCGCATTTAGTAAACCTTTGCCTTCACTTTTAGACTTCCATATGTAATGCCGGAATTTGTTGACATTCAATATTGTAACTAGCATTTTAATTCTGTTTCTCAAGTTATTTGTTTTGTCCCGGATTCTCTTTTTTAGAGATTCTGAACTCTGAAACGCGTTCTTCTCTTACCCTATAGTCATTGAATTACAGGTATTTAATTTGGAGACATTCAAGTGGTCATTTGGCATTCTTTTCTCCCGCTTGGTAAGGAACTCTCAAATCACAACTGTAAGACGTGTATCACCAAAATCACTCTTCCAGTTATTTTAGAGATCAAAATTGGATAAATGTCTTTTAGCTTGTCCATCACAGATGTAAGGAAAGTCTGTAAGTAAAAGAATTAAATCTGCCAATGGCATCTGTATTCATTCATTTATATCCAATAATGTGTGCCTGTGATTCCTAATGCTGATGGATTGTTCATAACCAACTCTTAATGAAGAACTACAGTTCATTTCTGTAGGAAGAGGGCAGAAGGATCATAAAAAATAGTAACGTCCTATATAAAGAAATGATGTATTATCAACATTTGTTTTGGAAAAAGAATCAAATAATCAAGCCATTATTTTATAATCTGTCCCACTGCATATTTGGCTATTGAGTGTTTTTAACTGTTTCTGGGATGGGGTGGTTAAAACAATGACATTTGATTTAAATATTGCTTTCAAACAGGTCCGTCTACCTTCAATGGACGGAAGGGTTGCGTTGGTTCCATGGGCAGATATGTTGAATCACAGTTGTGAGGTGTGTTGGATCATTTTTCATGTCAAACTACATGTTTTCTTTAGGATATGATGCTTAAAAGGGAATCTCCGACTGGCCTAGGTTGAAACTTTTCTGGATTATGATAGTTCATCACGGGGAATTGTCTTCACAACTGACCGCCCCTATCAAGCAGGCGAGCAGGTAACTCTCTACAACTCAAAACTGTTTTAAGAAAGAGATGTGGAAGTCTTCTAATTTCTTGATTTGGCTTGTGCAGGTTTTCATATCATATGGCAGGAAGTCTAATGGAGAACTCCTACTGTCTTATGGCTTTGTTCCTAAAGAGGGCACGAACCCAAGTGATTCAGTAGAGTTATTACTGTCACTGAAGAAATCCGACAAAAGTTACAGCCAAAAGCTAGAAGCTCTAAGGAAGCATGGCTTATCTGCGTAAGTAATCTAATTTTGCTGCATCAATTTAATTTGCTCCAACATCAACATCCGGTTGCAACCCCTGAACCATCTACAACTAATATTTTGTTAGTATCATCCTGTTTGAAGCAATTTATGCACTAACATCCACATCCAATTGAGGCATTAAGTTTGATTCACCATTAGTCTCGATGTAATAGCTCATCTATAACCATTGGCATCATGTAATACAAAATATTTGTCCTTGATATTTATTACTTACATCTTGGTTTGAGAAGCAAGTTATCTCTGTCTTGGCAGCTCCCAGTGTTTTCCCGTACAAATAACTGGCTGGCCGGTAGAGTTAATGGCATATGCCTATTTAGCTGTTAGCCCTCCCAGCATGAGCAGTCGATTTGAGGAGGTAGTTAAGTTTTACTTTGAGAAATACAATGTCATATTGTTATTTTATCATTATAAAGCTAGTATTTCTTTGCAGTTGGCAGCTGCAGCTTCAAATAAAACAACAACTAGGAAGGACATGAGATTCCCCGAAATAGAGGAACAAGCATTGCAATACATACTAGACAGCTGTGAATCGAGTATATCTAAGTACTCAAAATTCTTGCAGGTGAACATTCTGCCTTTGTGACGGAATGTGTGCAGTTTTATAACTTACATCAACTTTTAAAATGCGCCAATCTATAGTTTCCTCATCGTGGGAGAGTCAAATCCCACCTTGAGAAGTGATAATGTGACTATTGACCCTGTTGCTTCTTTCTCAATCTAATATTTCAGGAGAGTGGATCAATGGATTTGGACGTGACTTCTCCGAAACAACTCAACCGAAGATTGTTTCTGAAACAGTTAGCGGTAGACTTATGCACTAGTGAGAGAAGGATACTTTTCCGAGCCCAATATGTAAGGAGTCTAATATGCACCATTTTTTGATTAGTTGCATCTATGCTGTTTGATATATTCTTATGACAGCATTGTCTGATCTGCCAAGAGTCATCTTGGTCACTGTTCTATGCAGATAACATATGTGTAACATGGCATATGAATATCTGCAGCCAAAAATATCAATTTTTGTGCTTACCCAGTGTGGCTATTCGTTTCAGATTCTGAGAAGAAGATTGAGAGATCTAAGAAGTGGCGAGCTGCGAGCTTTGACATTATTTAATGGGCTCAGAAAGCTCTTCAAATGAGCATGGGAGAACATGGTGATACTTAAAAAGGCCAACTCTCAGATCTGTTGGGATCTCAATGTGACCTCGGATTAAAATCCGACTTTGGCGTCAATTGAGTATGAGGACTTTGGCATCAACTGAGGTCAAGCAGGCATACAATCATCTTCCCGTCGCACTATGAATTTTGATTGTACTTTTAGATTGCAAAGTATGGAGAGGATAGCAGATCAGTGTCTCAGAATGTCATGCTGCAAATGATGATGCACGCTCTGTTTCTAAATCTTTTTGGCTTTTGAAATTTTAGATCAGACAGAAAAATGTGCGATCAACATTTCATGTTTAGTTTTGTTTCCGAAGTGATTATCACCTGACACCTATTTGGAGTACTTTGATTTTGAATTTCTCCCAACTCTTATTTGGTTCAATGAGGATCATAGGAGGATTAATTTTCATTTTGTGTTGTTATTCAATCTAGCAAATCTCCACTTTTGAGGTCGAAAACTGCTTGAGCAGAGTGTTCTCCCAAAACTATGTGGAGTCTGGGGTGTGTGCAGGTGATGAAATTTATAGATAACTTTAATTTATCGGCAAAGCTCTCCAAGTTAACATTCACAAATTAGTGAAACAGTTGGATATTTTTAAAACCATTAAATAAGCACAGGTGACATTTGTAAATTATGGGTTAATACCATGAAAAATTGAAAATTAGTACATCTATGATAAATTTATCTAAAATTAATTTTTTGATCACGAAAAACTTCAAACTGGTAGATTTGTAATAAATTTGCCCTCAATTAGTTTGTATCAAATTTTTATCTTCAAATTGTTGAATTAGATGATACGTGATAGCTAATAAATATACTAATTTGGGGTTTTATTCTCCGTTTGTCATAAATGTATAAGTTTTGTGATTTTTTGTTATATTAATCCAACTTATCGAGCTGACGAAATGTAAATTTATTACAATTACACCAATTTGAATTTTTCGTGGTCTCATAAATTATTGGAATTGCCAATGATTTTGAAACAATCAAATCAACCTTAGTGATTAACTCAAATATCCATTTGTAGTTTCATTCAAGAGTTATCAACTTAGGCCCTGTTTGGTAACCATTCAAACAGGGTCAAATTCTGATTCTTTGTTCCCAGAATCAATTTGGACATAGAATCGCGTTTGGTAAAATTTTTGTTCTCGGGAACAGATTGGAAGTAGAATCAAGAACAAAAAAAAAGTTGATTCTTGTTCTGGGAATAAATTTGAGAATCAAAACCAACAACTCTTCTTCTTCCCTTCGGCCATCTCGCGACCGTCATCCACCACTACCGGCCACCATCCGCTGTCGCCGTCCGCTGCCACCGTTCGCCGACTGCCGCCGCCGCCGATCGCTGATCGCCGGCCGCTGACTGCCGCCGCCACCGATCGCCGATCGCCATCGTTCGCCGTCCACCGATTTGGCGAGCTCGCCGAAGGCAAGCCCAGCCACCGGCGAGGCTCGGCCTCCCCAGATCTGGGACGTGCGGACCCCTAGAGTGCTATAACTTTGCACAAAGGGATACTTAAATGGCATAACTTACAAAAAATACACTTAAGTGCCAAAATTGGAGTAAAATGGATCACTTGAGTGCCAATTTAGCCAAAGTTCGGCCAAAACGTTGACGTAGCATTTTTCCGGCGAACTGAGCACACAATGACGTTGTTTTGCACGCCGACGTGGCCAAATAATGCAAAAATGGTGTCGTTTGGGCTGACGTGGTAAAAAAAAAAAAAAATAAAAATAAAATTAGTTAAAATATTAAAAAAATAATAATTTAAAATTTTTTAAAATTTTTTAAAAAAAAAAAAAAAAAGGAAAAGGGGAAGGCGGCTGAGGGATTAGCCCTTAGCCGTTGTTGTCGCCACCCCACCGCCGCCGGGAAGGGCCGGTGACGGTGGGGGAGGGTTGATCGGGGGTCGCCGAGGCCCTAGCTAGGGGCCGGCGACCCCGGTTGACCTGGTGGCGAGGGTCGGTGGCCCTTGCCCGGCCGGGCCAAGGGCCGCCGACCCTTGCCGGATCTGGGCGAGGGCTGCGACCCTCACCTTAGATTAGGGCGAGGCTCGTGAGCCCTCACCGCCCGCCGGCCGGGGTCGCCGGCCCCTAGCTAGGGCTCGGCGACCTCGGTCCACCCTCCCCCGCCGTCGCCGACCCTTCCCGGTGGCGGCGGGCGCGGCGACGGTAGCGGCGCGAGGGCGATCCCTCGGCCGCCTCTCTCCCCACCCCTCCCTTTTTTTTTTTTTTTTTTTTTTTTTTTTTTTAATTTTTAATTTTTAATTTTTTAACTAAATTTAATTTTAAAATTATTATTTTAAAATATTTTAACTAAATTTACTTTAAATTTAATTCAATTAATTTTTTATTATTTTTTACCACGTCGGCCAAAATGACGCCGTTTTTATATTATTTGGCTATGTCGGTGTGCAAAACGGTGTCGTTTTGGGTGCGCTTCGTCGGAAAAATTCAACGTCGGCGTTTTGGTTGGACTTTGGTCGAATTGGCACTCAAGTGATCCGTTTTCTTCGAATATGGCACTTAAGTGTCCCTTTGTGCAAAGTTATGGCACTTGCGCTTTTTTGCCCTAGATCGGCGAGGCCAAGCCTCGCCGGTGGCTGACGGCCTCGTCGGGCCGGGCAAGCCTCGCGACACCTAGCTCCGCCGGTGGCTAAGCGAGGCTCGCCCAACCCCGCCGATGGCCAGGCAAGCCTCGCCCGGCCCGGTGAGGCCGGCTTGGCCACCGGTGAGGCTTGGTCGATGAGGGTCAGCCTCGCCGAGGGCCGGCGACACTCCGGTGAGGTTGCCGGCCCTCGTCGGTTGGTCGCCATCCGACGACGGCCACAAGAAGAAGAAGAAGAATAGGAGAAAAAGGAAAAAAAAAAAAGAAAAAAAAAAGGGAAAAAGAAAAGAAAAAAAAGGTAAAAAGGAAAAAAGAAAAGAAAAAAAGAAAAAAGTAACAAAATTATTTAAAAATTAAAAAAATTGATTTGGAACAAAATTAATGAGCACGGTACCAAACACAATTCTATTCTATAATCGAAACTTTGGACGATTCTACCGAACGAGCT
Source organism: Eucalyptus brandiana (assembly GCA_014182725.1). NCBI lineage: Eukaryota > Viridiplantae > Streptophyta > Magnoliopsida > Myrtales > Myrtaceae > Eucalyptus > Eucalyptus brandiana. The sequence goes on along the minus strand of CM024668.1, from coordinate 8,358,265 downwards.
TAAAATGCTTAGAATCAGTTCTCGAGAACATAATTAAAAAGAATAATTTTTTTTATCAGAATTTACTCTCGGGAACAGAATCGTTACCAAACGCGCCCTTAAAGCTTTGCAAATATTGTCAGTAAATTATTAAGGTAGTCAACAATTATGAAAATAATTGGTAAATTCATATAAGAGTTGGAAAATTAACATTCCTCTAACTATAATAAATGAATGTTGATAAATTATTGGGACGGATGATATTGTCAAAACAATCTAGTATACGTCAGTAAATGAACTTAAACAACAATTGGTAAATATTAAGAAGATTAGTAACAGGAACCAGTTGGCAAACCGTGCAAATAAATTTAACATCTTGGTGACAATAACAATTAGAATGGTTGGTAATTTCAAACAATCAAATAAACATTGGCAAACTAATTTAAATAAGAGTTAGTAAATTCAATATGCTGGTAAGCGCGCATACAAATGTCGGTAATACATTCAAATAAGAGCTAGTAAAGCTTAAACTGATTGGTATATTAACACACGGAAAGTTAGGGCCTATTTGGTAACATTCCCAAGAACAACTGATTCTGTTCTTTTGTTCCCGAAAGTTAAAAAAGAACAGAAATTGAAATTGATTTGGTAAAATTTTTGTTCCCGAGAATAGATTTAGAATAGCATCAAGAAGCAAAAAAATGTTGCTTCTTGTTTCCGAAAACAATTCCTAGAATCAATTCTATTTTTTTTTCTTTTTTCGTCTTCTTCCTTTTTGGCTGGTCGCCGGCCTCGGCCATGGCGGGCGACCTTGTCGGAGTGTCGCTGACCTAAGCCTCGCATAGCCATAGCAAGGCTTGGCCTCGCCAAGCTAGGGTGAGGTCAAGCCTCGCCCAAATTTGCCGAGGCCGAGGCTCGCCCGGCCCAGGCGAGCCCCTTGCCCAACCGGTCGGCGCCATCGCTATGGCTAGCGACCAGCTACCAAGAAGGAGGGAGAAGAAGAGAAAAAGAAAAATTAAAGGAAATAAAAAAAATAAGAATCATACCAAACACATTTCTATCTCGGGAATAGAAATTTTGGATAATTACCAAGCGCATTCTTTATTTTCAAAAATTGTTCCTAGGAATAGAATCAGAAAAAATCATTTCTGATAAAAAATTGTTCTTTGGAACAGAATCGTTACCAAATGCGCCCTTAGTAATCATCCAAATCAAGGCTTGTAATTTTCTAAAGCAATTAGTAAAATTTATTGCATCGACAACTTTAAAAATAAATATTGTTAAATTATTGAATTATTTGGTAAAATGATTGGGAATTTAAAAGAGATAATTACATGAGTGGTTCTTAAATCTTGACTTAATGCACAATGTTGTTTTTAAACTTTTAATTTATGTAATATAATCATTGAACTTTTGTTACATGTTTAATTTAATCCATTGACTATATACAATACATTATTGTCCTTGAATTTGAATCAATGAAACGATTATATTGAACATTTTTATATAGTCCATACACTCTTGCCTTGGAACTTCATAAATAATAGCCCTTCTTGAATTAAAATTTATTAACCATATTAATTAATTAAATTCATAGAAGACGTTATACATTGGACTAAAGTTGAGGGATCATTTGTGTCATTTTTCTGATTTAAAATTCATGTCCCGCATGTAATGACACACTGGCATTTGTCGTGTTATTTTATTTTATTTTATTTTAGGTTAATATCTTGAAAAAATCTCAAACTATTACATCCATGACAAATTTATCTCAAATCAATTTTTTAACTACCAAGAACTCCAAATTGCTACACTCATGACAAATTTACTCTAAACTAAATTTTTTGATCATAAAACCATGAATCAGGGAAGACGAAGTCAATTTCTTGCAGGTATGCCTTCCTACTATGGACGGACCTCTTTGTTCAAGCTCTTTAGGGACAGCTTTTTAGCAGAAAAATACTCTGACGTTTAGTTCAGACACTTAGAGATTCCAGGATGGTAACATTTCTAAATATCCGAGCTGCATTTCTTAGAGGATTCTACCAGGTTGGAGAAGAAGAAGTGTTTAGAAAGACATTGATAGTTTAACAAAACACTCACTTTATTTCAAGGGACTCTGCTCAACACATTACATCCTCATTACCTTTTATAGACATTAGGAGGTCACAAATATACAAGGACCATGCTCATGGGTCCTAAAACACATAGAGGCTCCGGAAAATCTGGTAGGAAATTATTCTAGGTGATATAAACAATGACAATGAACAATGATTTCCCTAGTCTATTGCTACGGTGACTTGCTACAGTGATTTGCTACAGTCAACGATCTTGTCCGTCACGAATATTGTAGTTATAGTCTGAGTCATCAAAACTGTGCATTTCCGCTAGTAGATGTTCTTCTTATTTTTGCTCAAGTCCTGCAAGTGAATCTGATGAGAGAGTTTGGGTATTCCTCATGTTTGCCTCATTTGACGAGGATGCTTCCTCATGATTCCTGAAAGACCCCGTAGTGTTGGTAGACATGTTTGGTTGAGGCCAATTTGATGATTGTACATAGTAGGATGTGTCTATGCCTAGAGATAAGGACAAAGGTCCTTGATCATAAGGGTCTTGCAAAAGAGGACCCTCCATTGTGCATAGGGGTATTGAGAGGATTGCGTAGGGTCATTCGTGTTTGTCATTTCTTACTCTTGTGATGATGCAACTTGTGATAGCCCGAATTTTCAAAATTTGATTTCAATTGAATAAATCAGGTCTTTCATCAATGCGTCTATAGTGCTATTCTCTGAGCCAATCACTTATGAGATAACTAAACTATCTGGGAAAGTTATTAAGGGATTTTAACGCAAAAGATTTGAGAATTCGACCAAGAATCGACTGTTTGATCGTGCTAATTTTCAAGGGTTATTACAACACAATTAAAAATCGATTAGAGACCGGAGACAGGTCGATTCGACTGAGGTGTGTGATTAAGTGTGGGTGATTCCACTTGATTGCAAAATTCTCATCGATTGGCACTAAACCGATTTTCTATCATTTTTGGGTATCCTATGTTCGTATTTGAGATATTGAGATTTTCACGACAACTGAGAGTCACCAATGTGTCGAAGATGTATAAAGTGACTCGAGATAAATCGATCACGGGTCAATTGTACTAAAAATTCCTATAACCTACTCGATAGATTAGGTTACGCTAAAATCGCGTCAGATTGAAATTAACTGTGAATTTGAACTCGATTTTAGAAATTGAAATTTTTGTCATGTCATGATTTATTTTAGAAACGTTGACTCATCATTCGAAGAATTTTCGGAGAGTTTGGGATTTTTATGGAAAATCGATATAGACGTTTCGGAAATTAATGGAAATTCGGATGGGCTAAGTCGAAGGAAATTTGGACTTCCAAGCTGAGCCTTTGAGTGTTGGGGACTTGTAAAAAATTGTACGGGATTTTTCTTCATCGAAATTGGACCTCGATTTGGAAAATTCGGACGTCAATGTGGGGAATCGAGTGAGGAAGTTGAAACTAATTGGGTGAAATTCGAAACCTTGGAAGGGGCTTCAATTTTGGCTTCCATTTGGATTGAATTATGGACTTATATTGTTGGAAAGAATTAGGAGGGGACATGCAATCAATGCAAGAGATAATTTGGTTTGACCTTATCCCTTATTTTGCTCAATCTTCTTGAACACGCTTGGGGCCTCCTTTTTCCTTAATGCGTTGGCCTTCTCTGTCCCCAGAACCGAAACCCGCTGCTCTACTTTCATTTTCATTTCATCCGAAGCTTAGCCCTCACCTCACCAAAATTCTCAACATAAGCTCTTTCTATGGATTGTCCCTCTTCATGCTCGACCTTCGCACCAATTGCTACTTTCAATCGAGTCAACCCTTAGCTGCCGAAGCTCCGAAGGTTGACCCCTCCCCATGTGTCTAGCAGCCGTTTCACTTGTCTAGCACCAGTCGGTCGAAACAGCTCACGATAGAAGCTGCTCCACCATCAACGCTTGTCCCCATGCGTCCAAGTCCACCGAAGTTTGTCTTCTGCATCTTCTTCATGTTCGGCCACTAGTCAACTTCATCGAGATTGACTCCCCTCCTCACCAATGACGCCACCTGGCCCGACGTCCACCCCCTCCATTCCTCTCTGTCATTGCCTTCATCCGCTTCCTTGTCTGCGCCTCCTCTCCAGCATCGTCTGGCCCATCTTCACCAAGCCTAGCAGAAGGCCACGCCAGTCAAGTCCTATTGAGGCCCACGACTTCAGCTTGTCTTGATTTTCCGTAGCCCAGTCTAGTGAAGCCAAGCAAGTTCTGTTTTCAGCAGTCCAAGCCCGAGATCAAGCCTAGCACCTGCTGTGGGCTTGCAAGGCTTTTTGGCTCGGTTCGAGTGTCCATCGATGCCATCGAAAATTCGGATTTCAGTCGTCGTCAAGTCGTCGTTGCGATAAACCGGTTTTCGTAATAAACCGGTGAGTTTATGCACTAAACTGTTTTTAGTAGGCTAACGATGTTTAAGAGGTGTTTAGTTTAATTTAATTAGGAATTAGGTGGTTAGTTAGATTAAATTAGTGATTTAATTATTCAATTATGCATGTTAGGTGGTTAGATTAGATTAAGTGAGGCATAGATAAATTGTATTATTTATCTAGACAGGTTCATGAATTTTCCCGGCCCGTTTTGGTATTTAATTTAGCAATTTCGGCCTAAGTTAGTATTTATGGTAATTAATTACAATTATTTAATTAATTTTAGAAATTAATTATTAAATATTTTCTGGAAATTAGACCGGGATAGTCGGTGACTGGAATTTTATGCTGACTGCAATGGTATGGTTGGATTATTTATCTGGATGATAATTTGTGCAATTTGAGTGTTGTTTGTAATTTTAGGTAATTATCCCAAAATTTAATAATTTCATTAATTAATTATAAATTACCAGGGCGTTAGTTTACAACGTCAAAAATGTTTTTAGACTTTGTATAAATAGTGGGATTTTCTAAAGTAAAGATATTATATTTTTGGCTCAGGCCGATCGTGTACCCACACAAGATTATTTTTATCAAGTACATTTTAATACGGTGGAATTAGGCCAAGTGGGTATTTAATTGAGAAATTGATGTGGAAAGCACTAGATCCTTGGCCAGGAGTAATGTATCGTGGTTCAACTTCGGGGAGCATTAAGGCCATTATAGATCTCCAGCAGCTTCAGTGAGCAATAATACTTTAGCAGTTTCGGTGAGCACTATAAATATCAGCTTCGGCAAACAATAGTAATCTAGTAGCTTCGGTGAGCAATAATTGATATAGTAGCTTCGATGGGCAAATTTTAGACATCAACTTTAGGGAGTAATGATATATGGATATATCTATTTCAGCTTAGGTGAGCATGATTCGAATCGATAGAATTTATAGATGGCATCGATGACATGGAGTCAAATGAGTCGATTGATTGATAGTTGAATTGAATTGAATTAAATTGTTTGGTCGAGTATTTGATTGTATTGACTTGCAGGGTGGACCTGAGGCGAGGAAAGTACCTACGATTGTGTGATTGTGTGATTAGGATGTTTCTAGGCGTATTTCCCTCATAATCAGGGTTTAGAGCGCGAACTCGCTGAGATTTATATCTCACCCCGTCATGGGCTTAAATTTTCAGGATTGTCGAATGGAGGACCTGGAGCTGAGAATAGGTGATTTGAAGTGTAGGTCAGTTAGGACCGCTTCTTTTTTGGAAAACTGACCTACACTTCTTTTTGGAAAGTCAGTCTTTGTAGTCTTTTGGTTATAGACCTTGTACATGACTCAATGTGTATATAAATGTGTTTTGTTTGTGAACCTGGTGTCCTGCTTTTCTATCCCTAACTGTTGATGTTAGGGGATTAGTAATTCCCTTCCGCATGTGTATTAAAATTGAATGGGTTGGCGATGCGTCTTAGGAAGTCGCAAAATTTTTATGACCAAAGAGGGATGGGCACGCGCTCGAGCATCGAGGCGTGACACAATTTGTATGAATTCCTGGAGTGCTTCCTTGGCTTTTGGTGTAAGGTTATAATGATCTCATGCAGTGGGTATATTATAATTCCATACATCTTTAGGAATGGTTTTATTTTCCTAGCACAAAACTCTTTGGAGTTCTCAGTATTGGTGTTCATAGCAACCAATAGGTTCTAGAAAAAATTTGTAAATCCGAGCTTCTGTAAGGTGCAGTTGAGGTTTATAAGATGAGGTACCTATAATTTGTGGAGCATTAGTGATGCTGCCATTGTTTCTTACAAAAACCCATGGACGTCGGAAGAATATAATAGTGTGGATTTCAGGGTTTGGTTGGATAGTTTTCAATTCTTGCTGTAGTAGTTGCTTCTAGTGAGTGGGAGGATAAAACCAATTGAGGAAGACTAAGAGATTTCTGTCATTTTCCTTTTCAATGTTTTGACTAAGTCCAAATATCCCGGTAAGGTTGGCAACGAATCTTTTAGTTGGAATTTCGATAGCTATTAAGTACTTATTGGTTAAGTACCACAATAACCATCGCAACAAATCAGGGAAGTCCTATTCCTTCAAGATTAAAGGGTGTATGAACGGATAGCTAGAATTTAATTCAAAATGATAAAGAATTGAACCTCCATAGAGTTTGAATAGATCTGTGTGACATTGTCACATGAGGTTTTCTAGATTTTCAGTGAGGCTGTCATTCTAGACTTGTTCAACAATCTCCTGGGGGTATTGCCAGCTTGGCCAATCTCGTATTCTTTCAACTTTTCATTATGATGAAGAGTATGGAAAGCATGCCTCATGATGTATATGTTGATTTCTGCTAGTGCCTTTGGTCTTGACAAGAAGTCAGCAAGCACATTCTTCTTTCCAGCAATGTGTTTGGTTTCAAAGGAATATTTTGAAAATCATTCAACCCATCGAAGCAATTGAGAATGTGGAATCTGCTTTTGTTTGAATTTGGTCATCTGGGGAAAAGATTGTATGTCCAATTCCACTAGAAAGTGATGGTCGATGAGATGGAATTCGAACCTTTTGATTCTATTTTTCACCGCCAAGATTTTTTTGAAAGTGAAATGATAATGCATTTCAGCCTAGGAAAATATTTCACTCTTGTAGGCACACAGTTGTCTCTTACCATCAATTTCTTTGAATAGGATGGTTACCCAGTATTCATCACTGGCATCAGTCTGGATAATTCTCTTCCTTATTGATGGAATTTGCAATAGAGGAAGAGTCTGCATGATCTTCTTAAGTTCAACGACTGCTTTAGTTTGAGATTTTCCTCAATGTGGGGGATTCTTCTTCAACATTGATTATAGTGGAATCAATAGTTTTGTAATGTTAGGAACAAAATCTTTGAAATAATTAATTATCCCAAGAAATTGCTGAACTTGTTTTGTCGTGAAATTCTCCTCAGGAAACTTTAACAATTTCTGAGCAATATGTAGCCATGAATAGTATGTTCCTTTGTTAAGGTGCATACCGAAAAATTCAATTTCTGTCTGAGCGATATTCATCTTTTTTTGAGAAAGCATAATCCCATGTTACTTTACAATGTTTGCAAACTACCTAAGAAGTTGGCAGTGAGACTCCTCGTTAGGGTTGTAGAGTAGAATGTCATTAATGTATATAGCTGCACTTGACAAAATTGATAGGAAAATTGACACATGGCATTTTGGAATAAGGATGGAGCTACCTTTAATCCAAAAGGAAGAACTTTCTATTGAAAATGTTGGTTTAGAATACAGAATCATGTTTTGGGTTTGTCTTCAGGATGAATTCCCAATTGCCAAAATCCGGTCTTGAGATCAAATTTGGAGTAAATATGGGCTTTTGACAATCCGGTAAAAATGGAATTTTTGGAAGGTAAAGGGAATTTGTCATCCTGGAGAAAAAATGTTAAGAGGCTGATAGTTAATTACCAATCGTATCTTTCCTTTATTTTGCTCGGCACGCTTATTGACATAAAAGGTTTCACAAGCCCATTGAGAGTTTGAAATCTCAATAAGGCCTTGTTGCAACAGTTCCGATCATTCCTTCTGAGTTGAGACCAGGTGCTCTAGCTTCATTCCCATATAACTCGCCTTGGTTGGATTGATGTCCTCATTTTTTTTAAAGGAAGATGAACAAAAAATTCTGGATTTTTCCATAAAGGATGAGAACATTTTTGAGAAAATTTTGAATGGGATTCGAAATAGGATTTTAACAACTTCGCATAATCGGATCTAACAGATTCATTTGGATGGAAAAGAAGTCTTTGAATATTGACGAACTCAGAGAATTGATCCTTATACTTAAGACATTTTCCAAGAATGATACGAAACTGAGAAATCTGAGTCATGATATCTCAACCAATGATCAAATCTTTGTTTGGAAGACTGGATCTGAAGATTTTTATGGTTATAGAACACTGGGGAAAAAATTGGACAGTTATTGGGGTAGTTCCTACATTAGTAGAAAAAGTATCTCCTGAGGTAAAATTGAAATATCGAACGCATGAAGTCCAATATTCTTTAGGAAGAACTTTAGTATGATGGGTTTGGCAAACTTTGAGGTGAAGAATTTCACGGGAAAATAGGGACAATGGATTTGGCTTGAAAATATGTCAAGGTCTTGTTCCGATGAAGTGAGGGATATATGAAAGGGATCTTCAGAATTTGAATTTGAATAAGTTTCACTGGGAATTTGATAACAAGGAATGACACAAAGAGCTTGTTCATATGGTTTTTCATTCACAAAGAATAGAGATTCAACATCATCATTTTCGAGCAAAATTCCTGTCTTAATCTTTATGTGATTTATCAGATGAATCTAACATTTTCTTGCTTGGGGGCAATTTTTGGCAAAATGACTTTTTTGGTTATAGATGAAGCATCGAATTGATTTCTTATGGTTTGAATGATCTTTTCTTTTGTGTAGGAATCGCCATTTTTTTTCTTCGAAAGTGCTTAGAGTCATGTCTGGATTTCTTTATCCAGAATTTCTTAAAGTGCTTCTTTTTTCTAGAAGACTTTCCACAAGAACCATCACAATATTTCTTGGAGCATTTGTTCTTTAACTCATGGCGAGAACAGGCTCTATCAAGTTCTCTGTTGTCTGTAAGATAAGTTTTAACCATTTGATGCTTTAAACACAAATCATCAAGGCACAAATGGATCTCTTGTTATATTTCTCCCAAAGGAATTTCCATAGTTCTTCTTTGTTTGCTGAGAAATTTCTCAACTTGCTGGGATAACTCTTTAGGGATAGAAGTAACAAAGATTTGCTTTAGATTTGGATTGGCTCCAATACCATAGAAAAGCTTAAGCATTTCTCGATAATGTTTATCGAGATGCTTTTTCTGGAGAGAGCAGCAATTTCTTTCAAAGAATTCTCTCCTTTTGAGCTCATGAAGGTCAGAGGGTTTTCCAATGAAAAAATGGTATAGGAAGGTAATGGCATGGCTAAGTCTGGTGAAAGTAGAAATTGAACCCGGTCTTGTTCTGTCATCGATTGCCACCAATGTTTGAGGCTTCCTATAAACCTTGTAACAAAACCAAAAAAGGACATCATATTTATCCTGATTAGTAAGAGCTTGGGCATTTAACCAAGTATAGAATTCTTTAAATCTTTCTGGCAATTTGAAATAAGGAATATTGTCAACAGTGAAAAACTGTTTGGAAGAAGTAGTCATATGCTGAGAGGGATTGTTTGGTTGAACAGTCTCTGGTTCAAAAGGGTTGGATTCCATATTCTGGTATAGAGAGTCAGCCATAAATATTGATGAAGTTACTGGTGCAATAGGAAATGAATCGATAATAGGGATTGAGACGGATGAAGAGGATACAAAGGATATCGAGTTTGACTCAATATCCAAGCTGTCCGGAAAAACTGGTTCTTATGGAAATAAGATCTGGTCTTTCAAAGTGACAAGATCAGGCTGTTCCTCTTGATTGCCCAGATCTCTCAGGAATGATTCCAACGGATTCGATAGTAGCATTTGGTTTGGCTTTTCCTTTATAACAGCAAGGATTCTTCAGGCATCTTCTCTTTTCCCTTTTCTTTTCTTATTTGATCTAGTTCCTTAAGGAAATTTCGCATATCTGCCACATTTGTCTTATTTTGTTTGATGGGGGCTTCTGTGAGAGTAGCAAAGATAGATGTATTATGAGATGGTGGAGGAGGTGAATGTTCTGCCCGTAATGTAGTCAGAAATGGGTTGAAATGATTGAACCTTCATTCTTCAAGGAGTTGGATTTGCCTTTTGAGCTTTTTAATTTCCGTCTTAGGGCTTTCAAGATGATGATATCCTAGATGTTGTCCGGATTCCAAGGCATGAAACCTCTTTTGGATGTCCGAAAGCATCTTCTTGGTGATTTCATCATATCTTTGAAGATCTCGTTGCACATCCACAATTTTGGAATCAATAGTTTTGAACGCATTGTTATGTGCCAAAAGTGTCTCTGATTGCTAATTTATGACTGCTTCAGCAACATGAGTCCTTCTTTGTCTTCCATGTTTGTCTATATCAATGGGGTAGGTATTTTGGGAACATGGGGATATTTGTCTTGTGGATCAATGAATTCTTCTGGAGCAGGGAACGAAAATTTCGAATTTTCTCGAACTAAAGGGGGAAAATCTGTCTCTTGGAACATGGCGATGGAAGAACTAGATGCTGTTTCCTTGGGAGTCTCAAGTGAGTAGGAATGCTTTTTTGCCAATTTTAGGATTGGTTTATAAAATGGGGAAATTGCTAGTTTTTTCCGAGGAGGAGGTGATGGTGGTGGAGTTGGTGAAACGGAGGGTAGAGCAGTGAACTCTAGTGGTGGAGTTGGAGCATAAAAAACCATAAATTGAAATTTATCACACTCACTAAGAGTATCAACAAAAGAGTCTCTGTTCAAGTACGTTTGGTAGATAGTATCTTTTGACTTTATGTGCTTCCGTCGGGATCTTGCATTTGGGTCTATTTCATCGGGAGAATTTGTACAATAGGAACATTGACAAAAATGATCCCAGAAGTAATGACCATACCGGTCCTTGTAGTAATGGACATGGTTTCCATTACTCTGGAAATATTGAACAAGCTTTTTGGGATATGGCTTAGAAATTGACTCAAGAACACATGGTTCAATCATGAAGAGAGTCTGGAAGATAGAATGACTTTCTTCTTTTTCCTTACCAAATTTGATGGAAATAGTGCCATCCTTTTTTCTAACAAATTTGGAGTTTGAAGTCTAGAAAGGCTTGTTATTCAGATGTAGTTTTTCATAATTGGTAATCCATGTCTTTTGGGATTTGCTTGGGAACATGAATGCAGGATGCTCAATCATTCTACATATAAATGAATAAAGCATATTCATTTCCATTGTGGAAATTCAAGTCAAGAGCATGGTTTTACACTCGATAAACCATCTGGTATTGCAGTGTTGCTGCAATATAGTCAGCAGTTTAAGGAGCTCCAGTGAGCTGGACCTGGACTTTTAGAAAGGAAAGTAGCTAGGGGTCTGAAAGAGCGATATTGAAGTTTGGATATAATGTTAGTTTGGACAATACCAATACAAGCATGCCGGTATTTTAGGAACCCAGTATCTAATAACGCTATTTTTGCCACGACTGGCAAGCTCTTGCGACCATGAAAAAGTAAGAGTAAGACGAATAACTCCATAATGAACATGAGAATATCCCTGTTAAGTCCATTGCCTAGGAAACTCTAGAGGGATTTGAAGAGTAACAAAATACTCATTTTCAGTGACATGAATGAGATGTTGATCGAACTTGGAGGACTGTACGTACTCCTATACTTTATTTGGAGTTTGGCAGATGAGTTGACGGATGGAGCGGATGGGGGAAAATGATAAGGTGGATTTAGCAAAAGCGAAATAGGGGTTCATAAAGGGAAGTTGAGTTTTAGAGATTTTGATTTTATCGCTAAGAGAGACTTCATAAAGATAGTCAATTTTAGAAGGATTTGACACACAAAAATTTGAAAGGGATGAGGAAGATGGAGAAGCGGTGAGATAAACCGGTACTTCTAGTATTTCAGGCTCTATCATGGTGTGAGGAGATCTTCTCAGTACTGGATTCATTTACTGAGCGCATGGAACGGATCTGGTTAGAAAGGAAACCAAGCACTGATACCATGACCAAAAACCCCAAATTAGTACAATCGTACAAATTTATCATTTATTAACTTCCATCAAATTTTATCGTTGAATTTGCTAATGTAGATGATGTTATGATGATATGTGGCAAATCCACGTGAAAATCTATAAGATAATGGTCCACTTATGAAAAATTTAACAGTACTACCGTGATAAATTTGATGGTACATCTATGACAAATTTGGGATTTTTCATTATATTTACCCTATGAATTTCCACGTGGACTTGCCACATCACTATACTACGTCACCATGTGTCATCTAGGTTCATAAATTTAACATTTATATTTGATAAAAGCGAATGGAATATTAATTTATCACAAATATATAATATGGGGTAAATTTATCATAAGCGTATTAGTTTGTGATTTTTGATGATCAAAAAATTAGTTTGTGGTAAATTTATAATAGACATATTAATTTAGAATTTTTATAGTAGTCAAAAAATTATTTTGAGCTAAATTTATCATATACATATAGATACTAGTTTAGGATTTTTCATACTATTAACTTTGTTTTATTTTTTATTTTTTGAAAAATGAAAGATTTCTCTAGAGACTTTGCGAAAGAACGTTCCATGGAACGGGAGCCGACAAACACAACGGAGCAGGGAAAACGAAGAAACCTAAAATAACTGCCGCCAAAGCAACGCTCGCAAAACTGGGGAAGTCCCAAGCGAAGCGTCTCCTAGTCCTGCCAAGTACGAGGTTTCTTCTCCGAACCCAACTCGGTCGGAACTCGTAATCCAGGAAGAGAGCGAAGCGAAGCCGGGGGGGCATCGAATCGACATGGCTCTGTGGATGGAGAAGGGGTCGCAGCCCCAGAGCGAGAGCGAGATGGCCGACCTCGACGCCATCGCCGCTCTCAAAGAATCCGCCGCTCTCGAGCTGAAGGTAAATTTCTCGATGCGTGCGGCGGTTGCACTTCTCAAGTTCGTGTTTTGTTTCGCACCCGTCACTCGACTCCGACGCCTTTCGCGGTCGACGGATGCTTTTGTTGAAGTGGGATTGATTGGGGCGCCAACGATGTAGTTGCAGTCGTCAATTCGAGCGAAAGTTCAAAACTTGGCTGGCTTTTCTCCTTTTTTTCCTAATATTAGCCTGCTTGTGGGGGTAGGAGACTGTACACTGTGGCAACTTAAATTGCCCTTCTCGAGTTCGTGTCTTGTTTCGCACCCATTGCTCGACTCAGACGCCTTTTGCGGTCGGCGGATGTTTTTGTTGAAGTGGGATTGATTGGAGTGCGAATGGTGTAATCCAAGTTGTCAATTCGAACAAAGTTCGAACCTTGGCTGGCTTTTCTCTTTTCTAATGTTGGCCTGCTTGTGGGGTAGGAGACTGTACGCTGTGGCAACTTAAATTGCTTTGTCAGTTGGTGACCATGTGAATTTCTTTTACGTTGAGTTAAATTGTCTGTGATGTTACCACCTTCTTGATCGGAATACTAGTTGGGTTTGTGGATATGACATGCTATAATCAACCGATCGTATGGTCGAGTTAGGGTATTAGGAACAGGAACTGTTACTGCATTCCTTATTGGGTCATCACTACAGGAACGTTGTGCTATGTCAGTGTGCCTATTCGGTTTTAAGGACTGGGTTCTTGATATTGATGTAGAGCGACTTCTCTATCCATGTACATTTCGCCATCAAGATACAGGAGTTTAAGACATAAGTGTCCTTTTTAGGGGGTGAGTTTATTGAGGAGATGGTTGACAGGAACTAATTTGCTAATGGGCTAGTGGCACCTTGGGACTGCCAAAACATTGTCATTAGATTGATACCTTCATCCATAGTTCAGACACTGTTGCTATTACCACATTTGAAAAGCAGTTTCTTTGTGTCTGTTCCACTTCTCCATTTGCTTTGCAGGAGAAAGGTAATGAGTATGTCAAGTTGGGGAAGAAACACTATTCGGATGCTATTGATTGTTACACAAGGGCCATTGATCAGAAAGCTCTGAGCGACTCTGAGAATTCAGTTCTTTTTGCAAATCGTGCACATGTCAATCTGCTTCTTGGAAATTATAGGCGTGCTTTAACAGATGCCGAGGAGGCAATTAATCTGTGCCCAACAAATGTTAAGGTAAGTCATTCGCAGTTATAGTCCAGTAATGTTTACTTTGTGGATCTTAAGACATGATGTGCACGCTGTAGGCTTTTTATCGGGCTGCCAAAGCATCTCTGTCACTGAATCTGTTGAATGAAGCCAAAGTGTATTGTGAAAATGGACTCGAGAAGGATCCGAGTAATGAAGAACTAAAAAAACTTGCGAGGAAAGTTGAGTCCAACATAATGGAGCGCCAAAGCCATGAAGCCAAAGTTTCCAACGCGGTGACAGTAGCTAAGGTAGGCAATTCAAATGTCTTCATCTGTACTTGTTCCGGGAAAATCTTCATTTTTCTACTGAGTGTTTTACTTTATGTCTTTAACCTCTATGTCTTGGTCTTGGAGAAATTCTTAGGGACTTGTTTCTGCAATTGAGGCACGCAAATTGAAGATGGGGAAGGCAACGTATCGAGAGCTTACTGGCCTGAAAAAGCCTGTGCTAGATAAAGATAACATTCTTCACTGGCCAGTTCTCCTTTTGTATGCAGAGGTCATGTCCAGTGACTTCATCGAGGACTTCTGTGAGACTGACATGTTCTCAGCTCATCTTGACTTAATATCCTTAAATTTTACATGCTTTTTTACTTGACAGTTTGTTAACTTGATTTGTCATCATATGGCAAAGTCTATATTCATGATCAGTTGCGTGTTTGCGATAACTGCATTTTATTTCCATCACATGATTTCTCATTTGGATTCTGATGCTAACATGGGCAACCACCTCTGAACTTCCTGCATCTGTTCTTTTGGTCTTCTGGACCATTTTTGGCAATGCATCCACAAAGAGATTTTTCACATAGGATAATGAGTTGGGATTCCTCCATTTACTCTTGATCATGGTACAGTACTATCTAAAACACATAAGCACTTGATAAGAATCTGTTATGTGATGGAGAAAAGACTTTGCAGAATGCTCAGTCATAGTACAGTTGTGGTGATTTTACTTTGGGATAGCACTTTAAATGGAGTAGACAATGGTGTATTATTACACTAGATTCTTAGAAATAGCAATTTAAAATGGTCAGTAGTTGATACGGGCATCAAATGCCTAAGGGTATTATTGATCTCATAAACCTTTCAGATATAAGCTCCAGTGTCTTGAGATCAGGCACCTTTCCTAGCTGAACTTGTCATGAAGCCTTGTCAGATCAGGAACCTCTTTAGTGCCCTTCATATTATTTTCTTCTGAGTCAGTGTCCCTTGTGACTAATTGGTCTTTGGTGATAACTGATCATGGAAGAGGGTAAAGAAAGATGGAAAAGAGAAGGTTGCTCTCAGCCCTTTTACATTATAAAAAGTACTTGACCTTCTTACCAAGAATTCCATCGAATTTAAAGAGAAAACAGGAGAATTTATCATGGATCGGACAGCAGTCTGAATCAAGTCACATCTGTGACAAATTTCTTAGCTGTGACTGATCTATAACCAGTTCTTAATGTACAATTAACATAATAAGGTTGCAACATGGGAGATTTTGGTGTTGCAACTGTCCTCCTACAATCAGAGGTTCTATTTCCCCTTGTCACCCCTATTTGCCAATTAGAATTTTGGGATGTGAGCACTTCCTTCATTGAATGTTTCCTTAACATTTGAACATCTTCTCAGACGATTCTCCTCCATTGCCATGGGATACAGAAAATAAGTACACCCGTGATGCTATTGAGTTGTACTATGAGGTGAGCTGCTAGAGATTTTATGGTTAAGGTTGATACTTGTTTATCTTGTGTCTCGTGAGTAATCTTGCCATCTAGGTCAAAATGCTTTTTTCATTGTTAACGTAGATGGATTCTCTACATCTCTGATAGTTTATGTCGGTCGTGTTATTGGTGGATTACTTCTGAGCACATTGCAAGTTTCCATTTTTAGAGGTTTGATCCTAGGTAGATGCTGGGAGACAGCAAAATTTCCACTACACTGTATCTTCACACTTGGGCAGAAGTATTGGTAATAGTATACTGCAGACATATTGGAGGAGATTCTTCCATTTGTATCTTTTCCTTGAGAAACGATGTGCTGCCTTTAACTTTATTTCGGAAGTTCAATACAAGAGACTGACTTTGGTCTGCAGGCTAGTTCTGGAACTTGTTTGTCAACTGCAAAACTCCTCCAATATTTTTTAGAAGGTACTGCGGGTGCTAATGTGGATCTTCCACATGAAGATGAAAACGCTGCAAGCAGTTCTTCTAGCAACACTATCTCTGCTGGTAGAGCTTCTCTTCGCCGAAACTTTCTGTAGTGGCGCTCTAATTTTTCCTATTAGATTAGTTTGCTTTGTAACACTTGACTTGAACTTGTCTCTTACTATTGGACTTTAAGAGTCTTTTAATTTCCCTATGGAAATATTTGGTACAAAATAACAAAACAACCTCCAATGAGGTTTTCAGATGCTTGGCAGCATGAAAGGTTTTCATCAAAGAATAATTCGAGGGTTTTCGTCTAAACATCTAGAAGGCCAGGGTCAACTGATTGTGTGGGTCTTTCCATTGGTTATGCTGTTTATGAACATTGATCATCAATAGTTTAGGACGACTTGTGAAGATGAAGCCATATTTATCATATTGGACTTTGTTTGCTGATGGTTGAAAGTGGTTGCATCTCATTATTTTCATGCTTGTTGATTCATTGAAGGGGGAAGTTTGTATGGTCAGATTAACTGAACTTGTTTGGGTCATTTACTCTCACTATTGAAGTTATATTTTCTCCTGAACCTTTGTGGAGTTAATTGTAATAGTCTGTTAGCAGAAGTGTATCATCTGATAATCTGATCTTGGTGGCTATGCTCATGTTTGAAGTGATCTTTTCTCATGATTTGTTGAGTGTTATTTAGGAATGTAGTCTCAAGTTCATCTTTCTTTATGGAAAGGCAGCTTTAGATAGTCCATCCTTTTCTCTCATGTTCCTTGTGTGGAGAAAATTTCAGTTGAAAGAAGTAGAGCAAGTTTATACATTTTATGCAATGCTCAATTCCCTCTAATCTCTGGGCATATTTTCAGGTGATGACTTTGCCAATAAGTGGATCAGAGTTAACGAGAAGAGAACACTCCATGATGAATTCCAGGTGCGTTTGTATGACCTGTTGTTTCAGAGAGTGAAATGGACTTTAGTTTTCTGACAGAAACGGGATAAAATATGAAAATAATCTAGATTACATAAAATGACTTGCAATGTTTGTAATATTTCTACCATCATCTGTACTTCACCTTACCTAATGTGAAATCCTTCATTTGATTACATCTTGTTATTGCTTCCTGATTAAATGTGGTGGCGACTATGCAGTGTTCTTCGTTGTTTCCAGAAGGTCCAGCTTCTATCAAGTGTTCAAATCTGGAAAGTGGAGTCCACAATGATGTTAGGGGACCATGCTTGTTGTCTCTTCAATGGAAACGTTCTTTCCTCTTTTTTTTTTTTTTTTTTTACGGAAATGAGTGTGAGCACCGCCATTTCTCATTTAATTTATTCATAGAGGAGAGGAACATTTTTAATATACTAGCCGGAGCAACATAGATCATATCAATGTTTCCAGTGTTCCCTATAATTTGCACCATGTAAACTATGGATGACCTTTTACGTAACTACCAACTTCCCAAAGAGTGAATAATTTCTTTGGAAAGGTGTGAAGGATAAAAAATTTAGGCGACAATGGCAAATCGTCAGCTCTTGTACATCTATGCATCGAATTGAGCCAGGCACAAACAATATCACAAGATCGAGTCTATCTATATTGCCACTTTCTGTTCTCTAGCCATTGCTTCTTTTACTACTTTGTCCGTGTTTGGAATGGCTGTACATACTCAAAATCAGCGCCTGCAAAGTCAAGAGATTGCATCCCAAAAATATGGAGGGCCTTATATTTTGGACATAAAATGGGGGTCGCTTATGCAATCCTTGGTCCTTGCTGTATCATTGGAAGCGCTTGTGTTATTGGTGATTCAGCAATCGATGACTTAGGATGATATACGTTAGAAGCATCTTCACATCATAAATTCTCCATTAGAAGGTAGGAACCAGTGTGATCTCTATCCCTCAACAGTAGGCAGCCTAGGCAAATTTTGGAAGGCATTCTGGAGAGAGTACAGAATGCGAAATATACCAAGCTCTTGTACCCGTGGACAAGATGCTCAACATGGAGGAAAGGCTATTAGACAAATGGCAGATATATATTGGCAAAATTGCACGCAATGCCCAGGACAGGTTCCCAGTCTATCAAATGTGAACAATCACAGTGTTTATTACGATGAAGTTGGACCTAAGATGTCATATCCTACCATCAGATATTTGAATACAACGCTCTCCTCCAGTTCTCCTACCATCAAATACATTAAAATAAGTTCGCCTTAGCGCATCCACGGCATGTTAGCTCTACTTTAACTTGCTCTGAGCTCACAAGGAGATGTCCTTCCCAAAAAGTCCTGCAATTCCTTTCCCGGGATCACTTTGCTTCACAATCGACTCCCCAACTAGTACCTGCAAAAGTAATTCTAAAGTACATCAAATCACCTGCAACTCATCTGAATACATCTATAGGTTAACATGCTCCCCAATGATGGAGTTAATCTCATCATCCTCCCTTCAATAAAATGCAAGCAGGTTTAACTCTTAATACCATCAGGTTGATCTTGATCCATCAAAAATACAACCCAAATAAGATGGCAGACCAAATGCAAAAAAAAAAAAGAAATTATCACTTGGGATTGGGGCTACAAATGATACTGACTTGCCCATGAAAAGTTCTTCCTGCTTAAACAGCAAAACACATATTTTGAGCGGGAACGAAGAAAATGCAAAGCAATGCAGTGCTTACCGCCTTCACACCGGCTTCTTGTACATAGGCAATGTCGTCAGGAGTAAACAGTCCAGATTCCCCAACAACCTTAAGGTTCATAATTATTGAAAAAGAAAATAGTTAGAGAGGTTTAAGATCAGGCAAGAAGCCATTATGACATATAATACTTCCACCAATACAGAAGGAGACCAGAGGGGATCTACTCTTTCTGCTTTGTAGCATGAAAGAAAGATTAGTAGGGGCTGCCTTACAATTATATCCTTCTGACGGATTAATTGGCCACGTTCTCCAAGAAGAAGCTTCTTTGTGTTGCTAATATCCACCTCAAATGTTTCTGCAAACAAAGAGGTTAAATCAGTCATAATGACTAAAACGTGCAGGTGGTCTCGTCGAATTCTACACCCTTCCAATATGATCTCATCAAATTTAACACTATCCATCCCTGGAGTAATGTCTAAATCCTGATTCACTTCTCATGGTGACTATAAATCGCATTCAAGAGGCGATATAATATTGCAGCTGAAGGACATTGCTCTCTGTCCATTCAACAGTGTGATCACGTCCTTTCTTCTTTCTCCTCGTTAGAATCAATTACTATGTACTTTTCTTTTTTTGTGGCACTGGCTGTCCTCAAAATTCCAAGCTTATTCATTGGTTTTACTATCAATGATTTAATTGAAAATAATAAATGGAAACTAACTAGTGCAAAATTGTTCTACCTTGATACTCACATCATGTAAAATTGACTAACTAGTTTAAAAGCTAAGTCATCAAATATAAGAAAAGCCTACCCAGATTGCGGTTGTTGATGCCAATAAGCTCGACTCCCTCTATTCCAAGGACGCGATCCATTTCCCGCTCATCATGCACCTGGAAATAAATGCAATTCTCATCAGAAAATTAGTTTGACCACACCAGAGTCGAACTGAACCACCTGAATTAAAGGTCCAAGGGCGATGATCACACTAATGCCTGTGTTACAAGGTATGGGACATAGATCACAAAGGACTAATAAAAAAGAATATCACAGAAGTTCCAATCACAATTAAAAGAGATGACTATAACAAGGCCTAGGCCTTCTGGCTACATTATACATCACAGATTTTCCTAAAAGCTTTGCAAACTTTTTAAGGATTTGGTACAACAAGAAGTAGAAATCTAATTTATGAATAACATCATGAATTTTCCTAAGCTAACTTGCAACCAGAAAAGCAGGACTAGTTTCAAATGATATAAGCCAACTCTGAACCAGAAGAGTAAAACCAGCTCGAAATGAGATAAAGCCAACTCTCAACCAGGACAGCAAAGCAAGCTTGAAACGAGAAAAAGTACAAGTAGTGAAAGGTATACAAGAAAGAGAGATATTCAAACCTCAACAAGAGCAGCCAAGCCAAGCATCTTACAAATCTTAATCATGTATCTGATGTCAAGGTCAGGCAGCACAGCTGCAATCAAAAGAATGGCGTCTGCACCTTTTACTCGAGCATAGTAAATCTGCCATGCATCTACTATAAATTCTTTGCACAGGAGAGGGCACTGCATAGATTTCATTTCGTTAAGAGGATAAGCAAAAATGAACTTCATACTGATGTACCCATTCAAGAAGATAGCTTATCTCCAGCGACAAACCTTTACTCCTGCTCTCCTTATTGCTTCTAAATTATCAAAGCTCCCCTGCATTGGCCAAATTAAAATGAATGGGCATATATCAGCCACTGCCGTCATATTGCTAATACTTATGAACATTAAAATGCTACATCCAAAGACGTTCACCAACATGTTTACCTTAAAATATTTCTCATCAGTCAAAACACTTAGACATGCTGCCCCTCCTTTTTCATAAGCCTGAGCGATTTCAACCTGAAAGAAACATTAGCCAAAAATAAATTGTTTCAAGAGATACTAACAGTCCCTACTATTCATCAAACTTCAGAGCTAGATTGCCGCCACAGCTTACAAGACACCATCAACGTCAACAACAATCAAGTCCTTTCCCATTAAGTGGGATTGGTCGCAATAATTCTTCTCCAATCAAGGTATGTCTGTGCCAAATTCTCTGTTGCACAGCTGAAGTCAAGTATTCTGGGGAAAATTCTCATGAAAACAATGATTGAACCTATATCGTCTTAGCTATGAATAGTGGATACAAACCAAGGCTGCCCAAAGCCTAAATAGGTGATAGATATCTGTAACTGGAACTGTGACATTCTCTTATAGAGAGATGAGGACATATCCATTGTCACCTAGCATGCATTGTTACATTGGTATGATTTCAATTAGGGTTACTTACAATACCGTAAATAGGTTAGGGATGTTGTTCATACAACAGAATATACAACTTACAGGATCAAAATCTTCCCTCAGTATTCCTCTACTTGGAGAAGCTTTTTTAACTTCAGCAATCAAACCTGGAAGTCCTGTTCGCTCATGAGCAGCTTTAAGAGCTCCAACAAAATCTTTAGTCTCAGAAGCATTTTGAAGGGCTTTCCTAAGCACCACCAGATCTTGCTTTTCCTTCAACTGAAATTAAAAGCATAAGAAACAACCAATCACAATGAGTCACAAACATTGCCTGCTTGATATACAACAAGAAAATTTATAGTGACTTACCCGGAAGACTTCCTTTTCCTTATGCCATATGATCTCCTCCAGAATATTTCGAGGAGTGTTGCCTTCATTTTGCAATCGAAACTCAAAGGGCCCAACATAGTGCAAGGGAGGTCCAGTTGGTGGCCTTCTTCTAATCCTGATCCCTTGGCTAGCAGCTACTTCATCTTGGTACATCCCTAATTCCCAGTCCTTGGCATTAAGAGAATTTTCTTGTGATTCATTAGCAGATACAACTGTAGCAGATATATCACTGGTCTCTGACTGCATAGAAAAACAGTATATGCCTTGGCTGATGAATGTTACCATAGAAGTTAATAAGATCAATGATTTGGGAAAGATGATATGCAAATGACATAAAACTGAAGCACGAGTTCAGTGAAGATCCTCAATCTTTGTCACTTCTATATTGAACACAAGCCAGCAAATGAGATATGTGGTAAATATAGTCCTTTTAATAAACAGCTGATGATCACGAAGCTGAGGAAAAGATTGTTGCCTTTAAACGAAGTATGTCGGGCTTGCTATTTAAGTCGAATGGTTGTTATTTTTCTCATAGCAATTCATTACTGAATCAAGTGCTTGATATGTATCATAGTGCAGACATGAATGGGATTTTGTAATGTCAATTCACCAAGACAAGATAATGGAGCACAAACTCTCTACCAACAGCAAATTTTTTTTCCAAACCATGCTCACATTGGCTCTCCCTAAATTCGAGAAATTGAGAGGAAAAGTTCTTGTTTCTAAAAGTCATTAAGCAGGTAAAGCCAAGTTGAAGATAATGTTTATGTAATTCTAGTAATGGAAACAACAGAGTTGGAAGAGAATGGCGACCTGTTGAGCCCGAATACAGCTGACAGAGAGCTTTCTTTCCTTGGCATGAAGGTCCATTGCAGCAATTGGAAGTAATCTACAGATTGATGACTTCGCGGGCCTGTGCATGAGGGAAGGTACACCATGAAATGGAACCCTAGCCGTTGCTCGAAAAGAAACTAACCCCTCCATCTCCTTCTTGATTTGGCTTTCTACCTTTACTTTCCAATGACTTTATTGTTTGATTTTGGGCCTCAGCAAAACTAACTTCTGCCATACAGAAATGAAGAGAAAATAGAAAATTTCATTCTATCTATACAACCATATAGTAGGAAGGACTTAAATTATAGTACAATATTGTACTTCTGGCACAACATTATTTTCTTTCCATGCATAGGTTTAATGTATGACATGTAAATTCAGTTCATACCCGAGTACACATGCAACTAAAAAAGTTTTCACAGGTTTAGTATGAGATCACACAGTATTAGACTGAGCTGCAACCTCTTGGATGCTATTCAATATGAACTAAGTAGTATAGATCGGCACCATAAAAGTTATGACAATAGGGTAATTTATGAGTTGCATGATAAAAAAGCTTCTAGTGAATGCAAGGCTTGTACCCACTTAGAAGGTTCTCTGTGGTGGCAAATGGGTAGGTTCTATAAGCATGTGACTGAAATAACCCATTTTCCTCACATCTACATATTATCAAGCAAAAATAACCTGCAGACCCCTATCAAAACCAACCCCATCCAACCCAAAGCCACCCGATTCGCTCACATTTTGAGCATTTGAGCATATCAACACGCCAACCTCTTATGCTATTGCACTGTCTTACAGATTATGAGTGTAGAAATTATATCCAGGAAACCACCTTTCCATTGGAACTTGAACCAAACATTCGGTGTGCACACTCGATTTTCTTGCATTCGCAGCACATGTTCTTCTACTTTGGAAAAACATTCACAGCAAACATCAACAAACACATCTCCACAGTAACGTAAAAGTCACCCTTTAATCCAATGAGCAACTAATGCACCATCAACTGACATTAAATTCACTCAAGCTCACTCAATCAATCATCAACCAGCATCGGTCACAGAATACAATTCGACTGCTAAATGCACTTTAGATTCAAAAGAGCCATTTCCACCACCACTTTTGTGCTACCGGTAGCTAAACTGCAATTACCAGCCATTTTTACCATTAAAGTTTTGACCTTTAACCATGCCCAGGAGATTCCGATCAATTACACGCGCAGAGGATAAGCTCGCGTACTTCAATCAGAACCTATGCCTCTTCTTTCAAGAAACCCAAGAGAGACAACGAAAAGAAAACCCAATTGGAATGAAAACTTTTTAAGAACCAAAGAACCATAGACTCACCCTTAAGACAACTGCAGATTCTGCAAATTCAAGCAAGAATTGCCGAGTCTCAACGTTTGACGCAATTCTTCACGAGACGAGCAGGTGCTCTTCAATGCGGGAGATGGGTGTTCTCCGGCGACGGCGGGGGAGTTTCGGATGGGATGCTGCGACAAGTGGAGGGAGGGAAGAGAGCTGCAGAGATTATTACAAGAAGTTGTCTCTTTGTAGCTCTCATTCCATGTCATAAACAGGCATTCATCTTCAATTGGGAAAAATTACAGGGCAGGAAAATGATGAGGAATTAGCAAAATGGGAAGAGAGAATCCTCCGGTAGGTGAAACTTATAATTACCCCCAAAAAAAAAAAGAAAAACTCTTCAAATTTACCACATATGTACTAATTTAATTTTAAACCTTTCAATTATACCAATTTAGTTATGACCTTATTAAAATTTAGCCAATTTTAGCTAAAAAAAGTTAACATAAATGCTGACGATCTTACGTGGCATGACCAATTTTGACATAGTTAATTTTTTAAAATGTTTTTTTTGATTTTTTTTATTAAATTTGCTTTTTAATTGATATAATTAGAAACTAGCAAAATGAGAAACAAGAATCCAACAATAAATGAAATGGATACTTCCCAAAAAACTTCTTCAAACTTACTACAATTGTTAATTTAATTCTTACTCTTTCAACTATACCAATTTAATATTAATCTTTTTAAATTTTGCCATTTTTGCTATAGTACGCTACAATACCAAACGTATTACTATAGTGCGCTATAGTAACATGAACAATGCCAAACAATTATATCGGGTAAAAAGGAAAGGAGGAGAGAGCTTTAGGGATTCATAGTAAAATATATAATATTATTTTCTAGGGAGGGTGTGGATAAAAAATAATCAAGAGTTCAAGGGTATGATGTATCTCTTGTTGGAGTTATCCATGGATCGCATGATGGTGAAGTTGGATTTTGCAAAGATGTTTGTGACTCAGAATTATCCTCTATCAGTTCTATAGTATTTATCTGACCAATTTTGATCAAAAACATTAACGTGGATAGTGATTGTTTTACGTGGTACAAACTAATATGGATATGAATAATTTTTTTAAATATTTTTTCAAACTATATTTTTAAAGTTGTTGTTGTTTTTTTTTTTTTTTTTTTTTTGGAGGAACCTGGCAGGAACTGGACCCGCGCCGTAAACCCCCAGGTGACACGTAAGCAGGAGGACCCACCACCCCTGGGGTCACACTTCATATACCTAGCGTCTCTTCTAGGTTTCGAACCCTTCACCTCTTGGCTGAGGATCAGCAGAGCCTTATCCAGCGGAGCCACCGTGGCCGATGGTATACTTTTAAAGTTGTTTGTAACTATTATAATGAGAAACTAGCAAAATGGGAAACATGAATCCTACAATAAATGAAATGGATAATTACCCAAAAAATCTCTTCAAACTCATTGTTGTAAAATATCGCGTTGCAAATATATAATAGAGAAGAGTTTTCAGAAGAGAAAGTAAGTGAACACTAGAGATAGTAGAGAAAGCAATATGAGATAGCTTTATTTCTAGTATCTCACTGTTGTGTTTATGTGTGATTGTGTATTGTACATCAAAACTAAACTCCTATTTATAGGAGAACAAGAATGTACTTATCATTAATATTAATGTATCAAATGATACATGTACAAGATAAGGGAGATGAACGTTCACTGTATAGGGAGATGTACTTAGAACATTTGATACGAATGTACCATAATAAGTATATTGGATAAGATGAATATAATGAATATTTATTCATGTATTCTATTCATTTATGTATTTCATAATACTCCCCATTGAATATTCATCATATTCATTACGAATGTGTATTGAATGATACTGTCTCATTAAAAACCTTAAGCCGGAAAAACCCAGTGGGATAAAAACCGGACAAAAGGGAAAAAGAGTGCAGAGCACACATGTTATGATCTCTCCCTTTTATGGATGCATTAATTGCCTCGTTAAAAACTTTAAGCCGGAAAAATCCTATAGGAAAAAAACCGGGCATAAAGACAAAAAGAGTGTAATGTATATATAGCCCCTCCTGGGACTAATCATTATTGCATCTTGTGAACTAGCTGCATATCAATGCTGCAATGCATAGTTCATAATATCTCCCTCTCAATAGAGCCATATAGCCACTTCTTGGGTTAATTAATCTTACATCTTATGAACTCGCCTCATACCAATGCCATATACTAATTTCTCAAAACTTGATGTTGGCAATGATTTGGTAAAAAGATCTGTAAGATTATTTATGGATCGAATCTGTTTAACATCAATTTGTCGACTTTCTTGGAGTTCATGAGTATAAAAAATTTCGGCGAGATATGCTTGGTCTTATCACCTTTGATATATCCTCCCCTGACTTGTGCAACACAAGCATCGTTATCTTCATAAATTATAGTAGGTGAATTTGTAACCGGTATTAAGCAACAAGAATTATGAATGTGTGTTATAACGGATCTTAACCAAACACACTCTCTTCCAGCTTCATATAAAGCAATAATCTCAAAGTGGTTAGAAGATGCAGCTACTAGCGATTGCTTCGTAGAACGGCAAGAAATAGCGGTGCCGTTATAACAAAATAAATACCCGGTTTGAGAGCGAGCCTTATGGGATCGGATCTATATCCAGCATCAGCATATCCAACTAAACTAGAGTTAGTGGAATCCTCGGAATAATATAATCCCAAATCTATGATTCCTCGGAGATAACGGAAAATATGTTTAACTCCATTCCAATGTCTCTGAGTTGGCTCAGAACTAAAACGTGCCAATAAATTTACCGCAAAAATAATATCTGGTCTCGTACATTGTGCCAAGTACATCAAAGCCCCAATTGCATTGAGATATGGTACTTCAGGACCAAGTATCTCTTCATCAGATTCTCTAGGACGAAATGGGTCCTTTTGGGGATCTAGGGACCTTACAACCATAGGGGTGGTCAATGGGTAAGCTTTGTCCATGTTGAAACGTTTAAGCAATCTTTCAACATATGCTAATTGATGGACGATTATTTCATTTGCTTTATGCTCAAGCTCTAGACCAAGACAAAGTTTGGTTTTACCCAAATCTTTAACTTCAAACTCCCTTTTCAAATATTCAGCAATTTCAGCTAACTCTTCTGGAGTTCCAATTAAATTTATATTGTTGACATAAACTGCTATAATAGCAAATCCGGTTTCTGATTTCTTAATAAACACGCATGGGCAGATATGATCATTCTTATACCTTTCCTTAATTAGGTACTCACTTAGGCGTTGATACCACATGCGACCGGATTGCTTTAACCCGTACAAAGATCTTTGCAATTTTATTGAGAATAAATTGTGTGGAGTGCATGCTTCAGGCATTTTGAATCCCTTAGGAATTTTCATATAAATATCAGAGTCTAATGAGCCATATAGATATGCCGTCACAACGTCCATAAAATGTATTTCCAATCTTTCAAAGATTGCTAGGCTAATGAGAAAACGAAATGTAATCATATCCATCACAGGTGAATATGTCTCATTATAATCAATCCCAGGTCTCTGGGAGAATCCTTGGGCAACGAGTAGGGCTTTATACCCGACAACCTCGTTTTTCTCATTTTGTTTTTGGATAAATACCCATTTATATCCAACGGGCTTTACATTATCGGGGATACGAGTTACAGGTCCAAAAACCTCTCCTTTAGTTATGGAAGCTAATTCAGCTTTAATTGCTTCATTCCACTTAGGCCAATCTTGCCTTTGACGAAATTCAATAATAGATTGTGGTTCACAATCATCATCCTTAATTTTATGAGCAACTGAGAATGCAAAAGCATCATTAATGATGATTTCATTTCGATCTCAAATTTCATTACAATATGTAATGGAATTCTCAGTATTCCCGGGCTAGTGCTCTTTTC
Organism: Eucalyptus brandiana; assembly: GCA_014182725.1. NCBI lineage: Eukaryota > Viridiplantae > Streptophyta > Magnoliopsida > Myrtales > Myrtaceae > Eucalyptus > Eucalyptus brandiana. The sequence goes on along the minus strand of CM024668.1, from coordinate 8,330,524 downwards.
ATGGGTTTGCGCCTCTTCAGTGGCAATAAGTTCTTTGGGAGCAAGCACAACGCCAGGCTCTTATGGAGCGGATTCCTGATTCTTTGCCCTTCGTTTTCGAGGAACAGTATCTTTTGATCCTATCGGTCTACCACGCTTCAAGTGCGGGGGATTTTGATCCATTTTAGCCTGTTCTTTGGGAACAACTATCCTAATTGGAGCATTTGCAGCTGGAATATGAGACTTCGTTACCTTAGTAGCATCATTAAATGCATCAAAAAGTCTATTGGTCATAGCCTGTAAATGGATTATGCGCTGCACCTCGTTTTTACATTCAGGGGTCCTTGGGTCTAATTGAGACAAATTCTTCTCATTCCAGGAGAAAACCTTAACTGGTTTTTGTTTTGTAGTCATGGAAATTGTAGGTATCCCAATTAATGGAAACCTAGTCTCATCGAAATGACAATCTGCAAACCTAGCAGTAAAAGGATCACCAGTAGTTGATTCCAAGAACCTAATAATAGACGGTGAATTAAATCCAACATAAATGCCCAAACGGCGTTGGGGACCCATTTTCGTCCTTTTTGGCGGTGCTACAGGCACCTGTATTGCATAACCAAAGGTGCGTAGATGTGAAATATCTGGTTCATAACCAATAACCATTTGAAGGGGAGATTGTAAAATACTAGCAGTGGGGCGTAATCTTATTAGAGCTGCCGCATGCAAAACTGCATGACCCCATGTTATATCATTGAGATTCGTTCTCAATAATAGAGTGCGGACAATGATTTGAATAAGTTTAATTAATGATTTTGCTAATCTATTTTGAGTATGAACATATACAACTGGGTGCTCAACCTCGATTACGAGTGAAGCATAATATGTATCAAAACTCTTTGATGTAAATTCACCAGCATTATCCATCCTTATGCTTTTAATTGGATAATCAGGGAATTGTGCCCGGAGCTTTATAATTTGCGCAAGTAAACGTGTAAATGCGACATTGCGCGTAGATAATAGGCAAACATGGGACCATTTACAGGATGCGTCCACTAATACCATAAAATATCGAAATGGTCCACTTGGTGGTTGTATTGGTCCACAAATATCACCCTGAATTCTTTGCAAGAATAAAGGGGATTCAAAATTAACCTTTGTTATAGAATGTTTGATAATGAGATTTCCTTGTGAGCAAGCCTCACAATTATAATCTTTGGACAACAATACTTTTATATCGTTTAAAGGGTGCCATTTTGTATTTTGAATTATCCTACGCATCATTGAAGCGCCAGGATGACCAAGGCGATCATGCCACAGTCCAAACTGATTAGGGCTTACCAATCTCCAAGATGTGGTAGTGTAGGTTTCAACAACTTAATCATGACACAATACAAACCCATAGAAGAAGCTTCTAACTTCTCATGGATGGTCTTCAGGCCCATCTTATAAGAGGAAATGCCAATATATTCTTTATCTTGCTCATAAATAGTCTCAATATGATACCCATTACAGCGTACATCTTTGAAACTGAGCAGATTCCTTTTTGATCGAATGCTTAGAAACGCATTCTCAATATGCAGGATTGTGCCAATAATTGCAGCATTCCCAAAACCATAAATAATCGAAACATGACCTGATATTGTATGGATTTGTATCTTACGCAATGTCATATTCGAGAAAATATGTCTACTACAAAATATAGTATATGTTGTTGCACTATCAAGCAAACAAACATTTTCATTTTTCTCGGTATCTTCCATTTACATTTATATTGACAACTTCAGGTGTCAAGTATCATAAAAGTTGCATATTAGTTATATAGTCGAATAAAATTTCCAAAATAAATATTATATAAGGTTTATAAGCATTTCATAAAGAACAATAAAAAGTAATACATTTAAAGCGAAACAACATAAAATTCGAAATTCAAATTATCATCAACCAATCTGATTCATCAAAGTAATCAGATGTCCTCAAAGAAATTAGAGACATCCAATGATGCATTTACTACTTCAGGAGCAAGAAGAGTCCCACCAACGGAGATATTGTTGGCCTCAACAGTGGTTATGGCAATATGATTGATTTCAATGGCATGAGATTCACCACACTTGCCCGTATTTTTTAAATATGCCTGGTATAGGTCAACAAAATGTTTTGGCGTACGACAGGTACGTGACCAGTGCCCAGTCATGCCACAGCGATGACAAATACTTTCATTAATCACATTTTTTTTGCTTCTTTTCTTTGCCATGATTTAGGCCAAAGTTTGATTTCCTAGGGCGGTTAAATTTCTTGCCATCCCTTCTAGGATTATGTTTTTGCCTGCGCTTATAGCCCTTAAAATGACCAGTATTTTTCTCAAAGTTAGCATGTGCTTTAGGCAATGTTTTTGAGCCAGCAGGTCTAAAATCATGATTTTTGAACAATAATTTATTGGTTTGCTCAGCAGTAAGAAGCACAGAAATTAATTCTAAATATGTGGCAAATTGACGTTGCCGGTATTATTGTTGCAATACAATATTCGAAGCATGAAAGGTGTAAAAAGTTTTCTCAAACAATTATGCATCAGTGAGTTTGATACCGCATAACTCAAGCCGAGAAACGATATCAAATAAAGTAGAATTATAGTCAGACACTGATTTAAAATCTTGCAGTATGAGATTTTGCCAATCATATTGTGCTTGAGGGAGGATAACGGTTTTGGTATGATTATACCTATCCTTCAACCTCCTCCACAAGATATGCGGGTCTCGAACGGATAAATATTGAGTCTGCAGGCTCTCATGCAAATGACGGCGAATAAAAATCAGCGCATTTGCTTTATCATTTTCATTTGACATTCCATCCTCTGTAATTGTATTAACGAGACATTGCCCTTGGAGGTGCATTTCCATGTCAAGGCACCATGATAGATAATTCTTTCCACTCACTTCCAAGATGTGGAATTTGGACTTTTCAATATTTACCATAATCATTGCAAAAATAAATCCTTAAATTAATTAAAAGGATTTCCAAATATCCACTGCTACTTCAGGAGCAGAAGGATACTTTTAGATTTAAAATTTGGCTTCGGATCAGGAAAAATAAAAATGAAGAATTGATTAAAGAAGATGAAGTATAAGTTGATCAATAAAAAGAATACCCACCTTACAAAAATTACTTACTCAGTCTGTAGATTTTCATGCTGATAACGTGTTGTAAAATATCGCGTTGCGAATATATAATAGAGAAGAGTTTTGAGAAGAAAAAGCAAGTGAACACTAGAGATAGTAGAGAAAGCAATATGAGAGAGCTTTATTTCTAATATCTCACTGTCGTGTTTCTGTGTGATTGTGTATTGTACATCAAAACTAAACTCCTATTTATAGGAAAACAAGAATGTACTTATCATTAATATCAATGTATCGAATGATACATGTACAGGATAAGGGAGACGAACGTTCATTGTATAGGGAGATGTACTTAGAACATTTGATACAAATGTACCATAATAAGTACATTGGATAAGATGAATATAATGAATATTCATTCATGTATTCTATCCATTCATGTATTTTATAACACTCATTACATTTGTGTTAATTTAGTTTCAAAATTTTCAATTATACCAATTTAATCATCACCTTTACCACTGCACTGAGTGTACGAAGGGAAGAAGTTCGAATCCCCAGCACGTCGCAGGTGGACTGCACTGAGTGTACGAGGGGAATAAGTTCGAATCCCCAGCACGTCGCAGGTGGACTTACCTACTTTACGGGGGTGGTGGGTTCCTCTATGGGCCTTAGGATTTGCCCGCCGGCTATCGGCTTACAGGTTTCCCAGGGTCATAAAAAAAAAAATAATCATCACCTTTTCAAGTTTTGTCGATTAGGTTTATTAAAAAAATTTAATGTAAACATTGATCGTCTTATATAATATAATTAACCCTAATGTGGATAATTTTTAAATATTTCTTTCAATTTTTGTTATATATGTTTTTAATCGTAGCTGTTGATGGTTGATAAAGCTTGCTGGACGCTAATGACGGTTTGCCTCGCCTAACACCCAAATCTAGGCGAGCTAGGTAAGGCCTTGACCCTCGCCAGAGTCTAATACCCTGGTTGGCCACTAGTGAAAGAAAATAGAAAAAGAAGAAAAGGTGAAGAATAAAATTTAGAAATATTAAAAAATTTCCATATTAATAACGATTATGTTACATAAGATAACTGGCATATTCATTAGTATTTTCTACCAAAATTGGCTAAATTAACTTATTTGGTAAAATGTGAAAATGTTGAAGGCTAAATTGACATAGTTAAAAAATTTTGGATCGAATTGGTATAAGTGCAATATGTTTATAACATTTTTTGGTAATTATCCCGTAAATGAAGAGTAAGAAAATGAGAATTTGTGGATATATTTTTGGTTCTAGTAGCTTTTTAATTCTGAACTTCTATTTGGGTGACGTTATGGATGTTACATTCTTATTTTGTTATTTGAAATAGAAAATTAACAATAGAGATTGGAATTTTGAAATATCATATCATCTTTTTTCAGAATCAAACATATGTTTTTCTTGTTTGATGCTTATTTTCGTGGAACATGCATCGATCGTTCTTTCTCTTTTCGTTTTAAAATACGAAAGAAAATGTATCGCCGAATATAATATAATAAGATGTTTTCTCACTTCAATTTCGAGTTTGTAGTGAAGCAATAACCTTGCACAATTTTCTTAGCCATTACTTTGAATCGAATGCAACGTCTCATGTCCTACCTTGTATGCATGTTTTTCGAATTGTATCTCAACGAGAAGACTCGACCTTTCATAAGACTTGGCATTTCTATTATTTTTGGATTCTCTTGAATTACATTCGACACAATAGGTTGAATGTAATGGACTACGAGAATATGAAAATAGAATCATGATAGAGTGAACCAAAAATTTCATTGATGGTATTTTATAAAACGAGAATAATTTCATTTGATGGGAATGAAAATTTGGGATGGAACTAATTTTTTATACACAATTTACATAATTAATAACGTAAAAAATCTATAACAACTCGGATGACATTAATTACCTCATTAAGTATTAAATTTAGTAGGGATTAAAAGTCTAATTTGTTGTGGAGTCCTGGACACGCGGGCACACGTGTCAATAATCAGTGCCATGCCAAACTTGGCAATTTCTGGCAATTTTGGAATGGAAAACTGCTGAAAGGACTTAAATTGCATCAGAAGACTAATAAGTCGAGCAAATATGTAATTAAACCCAAGCATGCGGGACTGAAAGTAAACTCTCGTAAAGTTATGGGACCAAAAATGCAAATTCCGACAATCTTAAATCCTATCGTCTTCTTCACCTTGTCGCAATCTCTCTCTCTCTCTCTCTCTTCTTTCTCTCTCTACTGTAAATTCTATCCTTTGCATTCTATCCACCGTCGGGAAACCTGGGTCAGGCTCTCTCTTCAAAGTCGATACTTTCGGCGAATGGCGAGCTCAAGTCGCCCGAACGCTTCGAACCGTCGTGGCGGGCTCGCCGTTTCAGCCTCCTTCGCTCTGCTGTGAGCCGTGAAGCGTGAACTTTCCGGCGGCGGCGGCGGCGGCGGCCATGGACGTCTCTGAAGCTCTGCCTCGCCCCAACCTTCGCCACCTCTTCTCTCCCAACCCGTCTCCCCTGCTCTGCTCGTAAGTGTCGAAGCTTCGGTCTTGAGTTTTTCTGGTGCTAGCGCCACTGGGTGGAGTGTGGATGGCGCGAGAGGTCGTCCATCGTTAGCTGTTTAGTCCAAGTTCAATTGGGTCTTCTACCGTGACGTGTTTGAGCCTTTTGCTGATGCTCTTTTTCTCTAAAATGCGGATGCCTTTTGGCCACTCTAGATGTTTAGGAAGCCACGCGGTTCAGCACAGAGCGACCCTATTCTTTCTCGTTTTGCTTTGATGGTTACGGAATTTGTCGAATGAGGAATTTTTCCGCTCGAGCTTCTGATATGAGGTAGCCTTTAGTTCTGTCCGCGGTTGCCGCTATATACTTCTATGGCTTTGACTGACATTTGCAATGGGGTATAATACTAATTACAAATTGAGGGTGGCAGTTCATTTTGAAGAAATACATTATGAGGAGCCCACGATGGTTCCCTTGAGAAGATGACTTCGGGATGCTTTCATGGGGAACATCCTTGAGATCATACTTTCTTTGGATGTTAACCATGGAATAAGCGTGGGATTTGTATGAGATGGTAGTTGGAAGGATACTGGAAAGTGTTTTGTTTGCTAAAAAGATATCCTTTTCCCACAAAATGTGAATTTTCTGCCGTGTGCTTAATTTTTTTGGCAAGTGCTGTGTGTGCGTATGTGTGGATGTTTTGTGAGTGCATGTGCAGGCACTTGTTAACAGTTTTGAAGTCATTGATGTCGGATTAATGCTGAACTAGGTCTATGTGCTGGCATCCGCAATACGAGAATGTTCTGGGACATACTATTCGCACAGGAAATAACAGTTTCTGTATGAGATCAGCTATAATGCATACAAGGAGAGGTAAAATGCCATTCACATTCTTTGCTTTTCTTTTTTGCCTTTTGGTGCTGGATATTTGTAAATCTGATCTAACAAATAGTATGTTCGAGCGTTAGCAATCTATTAGATACAAGTGCTATTGTTCTTCTCTTTTTCATTAAGATGATTGCTTATGGCTAAGTATTTGGTGTTCTCTGGTGTCCATAGAGAAGAACCTTATGAATGGTACATTTGGAAGGAAGACCTCTTGTTCTTTTCGAAGTGGTGTCAGTTTTGCTCACTAGAGACATGGAAGAAATGCGGGTGTGAGCGTCCTTGATTCTGTGTAATGATAAATTGTGATCTCATAAGTGTTTATCAATCTAAGCAATTTAAAGTAGCTTTGTCCCGTTGTACCACCTTCTAAACTTCAAAATTTTCTTGACCTTGCATTTGTGGTCTATGTAGGATCTCGTGATGATTACTGTCTGCTCTAAATGTTAGTATCTAGGTAATTAGAGTTACTATAACTAAGTTACTTTACATAATGAAAAAATTACTACCACACGAAGATAATGTTATTGGATACTTGGGCATGTTCGCTTGTGTTAAACTTAGTGGAATAATTTATCCTTTGAGAGCCTTGTTTACTAGAAAAAACTTATTAATGAAAATTGCAGGTGAAAAAGTTGCTGTTAGCTATATAGTTTCCAAGATGACATAAATGGACTTCATCTTTTAAATCTAGAGATACAACTTTCCCGATCATTTTATTTAGCTGTTTGGGACGAATACTTTAAAGACTGAGTCAGGTCTATCTCATTCCAAAATCCAGGAAAGTCCTCTATTACTTCTGAGAGCTACTGCAAGGTGGTTTGGACTGTCGAAGCGGAAGTAGCGGATGATCAACTTCTGTATCTAGCTGGTGATCTTATGGAACTAGGCTGCTGGGAACCCCAAATGGCAATACCAATGTCTCCAACTCAACACGCCAACTTATGGAAGGTTGAAGTCAAGGTAACTGTCTCTAGATAGGAAACAATGAAATTTGTTGGCAAGTGTCGAAATTGAAAGTATTGCCTGCTTAACAATATAGAAACATAATTCTCTTTCTAAGTGCCTTGAGTGATCTGCCTTCACCTTTCAAGTTTACATCTGGTTAGTTAATTGGTCTCTTGAGAGTGAGTGATGATTGATAAAGGTTAAGGATGTAGCTGTTTCGGGGGCTTTTCTTCTTGTGCTTAATTTAACTATGTTCATTTTATTCATACTTTGGTGGCTGAAAATTGGATTGAAACAGCAAACTTTCTATCTGTCAAAATCGATAGCTTGGACTTTTATAAGTAATAACAGTTAAATCTTTTTTCATCAGATTGTCTGCGGGGTTAGTTTTAAGTATAACTATTTCAAGAAAGGAGCATCGTGGCCTCCTTATGATACCATTTGGCGGCCTGGGCCTGAATTTTCTCTCGTCATCCCTCAACATTATGAACAAGATAAGAATATTGTGGTTAGGGATTCATGGAAGGAGCTCCAAACCGGAAGTAGGATATCCTCAGCTCAATTATGGGGCTCATGGATAGAGGAAATTTACTTGCCAATTGAGCCTTTGACATCAGCAGTACCAAGAGGTATTATCGTTTTCTTGAATGCATTGTTACTGTAGTACTTCCTTACGATGCTTCTGAACACTCAAATGCTTACAGTGGCTTATCAGATGAAGATGAAATTGTCAGATGCCTAGGAACTGATCTACTAGAGGCAGGAAGATCCTTAGATGCAGAGGTCAATAATGAGAGTTACACCAATAATGAACACATGATAAGTGATAAGCAGAAGGATTATGTTTCTGCTACATTTATCTCTGAAAGACAGCAAGCTATCGAGGAGCCCTGGCTCATCTCGACTCTTCCTAGTCATATATCAAAGGATGTGGATTTTGACATACCTACAGAGAGTGGCAGTGGGGAAGATGAGTTTACTCAAACAGAGTCTGAAAATCAGCATTATCAAGATGCTGGTGAGTTGTTGGCCGAAGAAGGAAAGCATCTAGTTTCAGTTGAGGATTCTATTTCTACTGTTATATTAATCAATTCCTCAATATGCACAATGCAAAGAATTGCAGTATTGGAAGATGGGAAGCTAGTTGAGTTACTTCTGGAGCCTGTTAAAACTGATGTACAATGTGATAGCGTGTATCTAGGTATTGTCATGAAACTTGTTCCACATATGGGTGGTGCTTTTGTCAACATCAGCAACTCGAGACACTCCCTTATGGATATCAGGCATAACAGAGAACCTTTTGTATTTCCTCCATTTCATCAACAAATGAGGAAAACAAAACCAAATGGCTCAGAGAATGAAGCTTTTGAAGGTCATCCACTTAATCACGGAGATGTCCATGCGTTAGATAATGTTGAAAGTATTGATGATGTCACAGAGATTTTGTCTCAGGCTTCAGGAAAAGCTGTGCATGATGACTATGAGGAAAATGAATATGAGGATGATTTTGATGCTACAGAAACCTTGAAAGGATTTTTGAATGGTAGTCTGTTGCATACAAATGAAGTTGGTGTTGCTGCTGGTATAGAGGACAATGTTGGTGGAATCAACAACAGTCAACAAGGTGAGTCTCTTAAGGGTTTTCTTCCTATGGAAATGGCAATTGCCACTAACTCCGAGAGATCTAAACATAAAGATGCAAAGGATGCTACTCTTACATCTGCTGGGGATAATAAGTGGAGTAAGGTCCGGAAGGGCACCAAAATTATTGTTCAAGTAGTCAAAGAAGGACTAGGCACAAAGGGTCCCATGTTGACCGCATATCCTAAACTGAAGAGTAGATTCTGGGTGGGTTCTCCATCATATTTCTTTTAGTCTTAATAGACTCCATTGAGCTATTGTTTTGCGATACCTAATTTGCTTCAACCTCTATCGGTTTGCAGATATTGATGACTCAGTGCGATAGGATTGGAGTGTCAAAAAAGATTAGTGGGATGGAACGTACTCGATTAAAAGTCATAGCAAAGACTTTGCAGCCCCAAGGTTTCGGTTTGACTGTGAGGACTGTTGCTGCTGGCCATACTTTAGAGGAATTGCAGAAGGATTTGGAAGGTTTGCTTTCAACCTGGAAAAACATAATGGAACATGCAAAATCTGCTGCTCTTGCTTCAGATGAAGGTGTTGAAGGAGCTGTTCCTTGCATTTTGCATAGGGCTATGGGTCAAACACTCTCAGTTGTCCAGGACTATTTTAACAAGAAGGTCACTGCCCTTGGCACTTGTATTTTTTAAATTACGATTTGTGGACGTCATTTTTAATTTAATTGCATAAATCATACTAATTATGGCAATATTACTGATCCACTTCTAGGTGACAAAAATGGTGGTCGACTCTCCAAGAACTTTTCATGAGGTATTGCTGAGTAGTTGCGAAGCATGTCTTTGGTGAAAAACACGTGCTTTTTCTTTATTGGGCTGCTAATTGGATGGAATAGCAGGGTATTTTTCCCTGTTTCTGTGAGGTTCTGGATATGGGGAAAATATATGTGATTGCTCCTTCATATATTGATCGAGCACATCTCCTGATATCATTTAGAAGCAACCTGATCCATATTGATATTGTTATTAACATATTAGTGGTTAAGATATCTCTATGCTATGAGATTTTTTATGATGAATTACTGAGTGAAACACCGTCTGTACTGCTGTTTTATGTGGAGCTGAGATGATGGTTGAAAAGCAATATGTGGCAACTTATTTTACCAGTTGGTTCCTGCGATGAGGATAGCCTTTGCTATGCAGTAAGTAGTATGGACTTTCTCTAACCTAAAAAGTGTAAGCTGTCTTGTGTACTTTCAGGTTACCAACTATCTTCAAGAAATAGCTCCAGATCTTTGTGACCGAGTTGAGTTATATGATAAAAGGATTCCTCTTTTTGATGAATTCAACATTGAAGGGGAGATTGATAATATCCTGAATAAAAGGTGAGGTTTATCCCAATGTTACCTGATTCAGGATATTGATATATCTTTTTTCTTTTTAAAATTATTACCTTAAGTGATTGATATACACTAGTATAACCAAAGATGTGTTGTAAGGCAGTATAAATTTGCTGCATGAGCTGAAATTCTGCAGATAGAGTTTTCTCCAACTATTTGGTAGGAGAGAGACAATTGCATTTTTGGATGATTTGGAGGATTGCAATTTGGTAAAGAGTAGGAAAAGAGGAAGATGCTGTCAACTATATCTGTTACGTTTCTATGGGATAATCGGAGGGAGGGAAATCAGGGGCTTTTGAGAATCAAGAATCTGAGTTTTCAAGTGCAATTAAAATTAGATGCAATATTATCTTTGTGTATTACTGTTTACAACATATATATGTTAAAAAATATAAAATACAACTACTCCATTGGACTCAGGAGCTGCTCGAGGCAAGTATTGTCGATATGTGAGCTCAACTTGGTTTGATACTTGAGGCACTTTGATCATGATGACAAATTGAGTCAAACTCAATTTTTCAGTGTCAATGAGTTGAGCTCCGGCTCATTTGCACTGTTTATGCATCGGCCTTTGTCAATCACATCTTGCATGGCCACTACATTGTTTATCTTCTTAAAGAGGTTATTGATCAGCTGACATGTAAGGACACTTGTAGTGCCATCACTTTTGTACAACTCTCACTTTAGCGTCATAAATTTTTTGAGTGATTATTTAAGCGTTATAACTTTTAAAAGCAGATCAATTAAGTTACATTAGCAATTTTCTTCCCAAAATTTTATGGGGTATTCATTTTTTAGTGGGCGACATTAAATGATTTAATATTAGATTAATGCCATGTAGGATGGCCAAAGAAACTGCCTATATAATTTAAGTGATCGATTTATTAAAGTCATGATACTTAATTGATCACTCAAAAGATAATGGCACCAAAGTAAGCTTCAGATGAAAGTTATGGCTTTTAGTGTCCTTTTCCCATCAGTTGACTGTTGAGGGGAAAAACTAGGAATTGGTAGCAGACTCGATTTCAAACTCAAATAAGATGTTGGCGTGTCCATTAAAAATAAAAGCTTAAAGTATTAGGAAAGCCAACAATAAACGTATATCAATAATATACAGGCAGAGTCGAAGGATAGGAAAGAAAGTCCAAAGATGTATGCTCAGAGTGTCATTATTTCCCCATCAAATGCATTTATACCATGAGCAATCTATTTCATGGAGAGAAAAATCACTTATGATAATCTTCCTCTTTTATGTATTCATTATTGTGTATATCATTTGCAGCCTTAAAGATATTAAACTCAATACTCATGTTTGGTTAAACTTGCTGCACTTTCTTACAATCTCAGGGTTCCACTTGCTAATGGAGGTTCCCTGGTTATTGAACAAACCGAGGCTTTAGTCTCTATTGATGTGAATGGCGGTCATGGGATGTTTGGACAGGGAAACTCGCAAGAAAAGGCAATTCTTGATGTAAACCTTGCAGCAGCTAGACAGGTGCTTTGGATACTCAACTCTTGTTGCAAGTGTTTATGTACATAATGTTTGATAAAATGAAATGTTTTCTGTTTTCTTTTGCCTATTCTTCATTACAGTTCTTGCATAGTATCTATTTTATCCAAAAGCAAAACAAACTTCTTATAAAGTATCCTTTAAGAAAAGGAAGAGGAAAGATAAGGTGCTTCGAAATGACTTTTTCCAATGCAGTTAAAACGTTTGAAGAACGTGCAATTTCACAAGTAGTATGACTATAGAGAATAGAGTACAAAACACAATGTACAGTTGGTTGGCTTCTATTCAGTGTAATGTCGACCATCAGGAGCTCCCAGATTTAAGATTCACTGTCTTGATCTTTTGTAGAGATAGCACAAACCTATTATGCTTGACTTGAATGCAAAGCAATGTCTCAACATACATCAATAGGAAGCCACAGGAATCAGAATAATATCTCTCCAAAATAGAGCAAATGGAAGTACTAGAGAGTGAGACTGATATAGGAGTGGATGTAATGCAAGAGTTAATACACATATGATGTTTTTTTCCATCTACAAGTTTGCTTCTCTTTTAGATACTAGTGTTCTGAGTAGTTAATCTTCATTTATGCAATTTTTTTTTTCAGAGGTCAAGGTATGTTAGATATCAAGGATAGTGGTTTTGGTCAAGACAAGTTTATTCAAGATTGCTCTAGATTGGAGTTTACCGAAGTGTATGTTACACACCAGGACATGCATTGTGGATCCTGAGTATGACACTGTCAAGTAGATACAAGCTATAAGTGATTTGGCATTCCTGTTAATGTTCACATATAGTTTTCTTCACATGAATCATTTCATTTGACTTGTCATTAGTGTCTGGGCTGTTCAGTACTATAATGATAATTATTGTCGTCTTCCTACTGTTATCATCATCAGCACAGTAAGATAGATTTCTTACTATGGTCATGCATATCTAAGCTTTGGTCCCAGCTCTGATATCTAAGAGGCATATGCATGGTGAGTCTAGTAATATTTTTCTGTCCTAGTTCCTGAATCAACTACCAAAGTCATGGGTAATTATCTATGCATCATAAAGGGACGGTGTTCTATTTTGGTGAAAGCTAATGCCATAGCTTTTCTTGGTACATTTCAGATTGCTAGGGAGTTAAGACTTAGGGATATTGGCGGCATTATTGTGGTAGACTTCATTGATATGGCAGACGAATGTAAGCAATCTCTCTCTCTCTCTCTCTCCCCCCTCACGCTTACTCAAGCGTGCCCCACTGATGTTTTGATAGTCCATTTTTTCCCTAAATTTAGCTCCATATGCTGAAAATAGCAGAACTTGAATTGCATTTTCTCCTGAATTACTTAGCTTTAGGAATACTGTGTCTAGCTATGGTTTACTGCATAATATTTTATAATATGTGCTTACCATGAAACTATCCAAGTCACGCTAGTGATTTAATCAGTGAAAGATGCTTTTTGGTAAGGTGATATATTGAGAGGACAGTATAAATTTTCTACAGAGGAAAAAAAATATATTTATGTTGCCGGGGTGAAAGTACTCATTTATGTATGGGACTGAATATCAGATTAAGAACAAGCTAATTTTCTATTTCCGATTCTGTGCGCCTGTGTATTATCAGTAGTGAAGATTGGGTCATGTTTAAGGTGCATTGACTCTGCTGTTTCCATTGAAAGGGTACTAGTATTTTATTGGTCATGGCTCTTCTAATTGTTTCTTATTGAGAACAATTGCTTCCTTCAGCAAATAAAAGGCTAGTATATGAAGAAGTGAAGAAAGCTGTGGAGCGAGACCGTTCTATGGTGAAAGTATCTGAATTGTCCAAGCATGGACTCATGGAGATAACCAGAAAGAGGGTAAGTTGCTTCCTTATGCTTGCAATTTTGCTAACATGCTTTTGGAAAGAAGTGCTTTAAGTATCTTCAGTATGGTCCTCTCGATCACAGGGTAATATTATCTTCAGTATGGTCCTCTCGATCACAGGGTAATATTATCTTCAGTATGGTCCTCTCGATCACAGGGTAATATTTATCATTTGGCTACAACATCCATTAGTTGATCATCCAAACAAATGCCACACTTTTATGGTTGCATAAACTATTGGGTTTCGGCGTCCAAAGATTTGTCTTGCTGATGTGTGTATAATGTGGGCAGGTTCGACCTAGTGTCACTTTTATGATAAGTGAGCCATGTACCTGTTGTCATGCTACTGGGAGAGTTGAAGCTCTTGAGACTTCGTTCTCAAAGATTGAGCAGGAAATTTGCCGTTTGGTGGTGAGTAACATGTCACGCCTCATGTTCTTTTCTTTTTAATTTTGAAGCATGATAAACTAAAAATCTGTTGTAAGGCTTTGCTGCCTGGAAAAAGAAAAGGAACTTACCAGATATTAAGTGCTTCCAGGGCTTTGATATGTTTCAGGAATGGAACCGTTTGAGTATATACAACCTGTATCCTGGTTTGTGGCTTCATCAGAATTTTGACTGATGATCCTTGTGTTTTGAATTTTTCGGTACAGGCTGTCGTAAAGCCAAAAGCTGATCCTGAGGACCCTAAGTCCTGGCCAAGACTTGTATTAAGGGTTGACAATCACATGTGTGATTACTTGACCTCCGGAAAGAAGACACGGCTTGCGATTTTGAGCAGTTCTCTTAAAGTTTGGATTCTTCTGAAGGTATGCCCTGTCTTTTAACTGTTCTTTCAACCATCATGTAATTCTGCGTAAAAGGTAGAAAAGATTGTCGTGGCTGAACTTCTTTAAATTTCTTTTAGCTGGAACAATGAATCACATCTACTCGGGCTTACACTAAAATCAAGTACTTGTCATACGGTTCACTGGGTAGTAGTCGTTTTAGCAATGGAAGTTGCCAATGAAATGGAGAAAAGGAGAAGCTTGAAAATTAATGCATGCCTTTCTTTGCCGTAGATCAAATGCTTTTACGACCATTTCTTTTTCGTTGTATATATGTGGCCTTTAATTGTCTTGTGATGCCATAATACAAGAAATGATATTCTAACCCTTCAGCATGATGTTGGCTACTTTGACTTGGCCATTTCTGTGTGTTGGATATTCATAATTTCAGTGTTGTGATGTATTCGAGATCCTTTAACATTTATCTTCCAGAGAATTCTCCGAGGCCTTTTGACTTTAATGATCACTACCAAAAAGTCGCATTCTAATGTAGTGTGCAGAGTCTGTCATTAAGAGTGTCAAATCATGACAACCTTGTCAAGGATTCACAGGGGATTGATCCCCTGTCCACGTTGGTTGGGGAGAAATTCCATGGCTCACTGGGGTAACATTACCTGGTTCCGCAAAAGAAACATTGTCTTACTGTTTGACACCTTGCCGCATACTAGAAACAGATTCCATCTTTGTCGGGTATTAAAGATATTTGATATGATTATTGAAGGTTATGAAAGATACATAAAAAGGGTTTTGCTGGTCTTGAACTCTTTTTATTTATTTACTTATTCATTTTTTTATGCTAATCCAATGGTGCAGGTTGCTAGAGGTTTCACCCGAGGTGAGTTTGAAGTGAAGCCATTCGGCAATGACAACAAGGTGAATAAGAATGAGCATCAGGCTACCATTCCGATGCTACGGTCTAAGGAAAGAAGAGCCAAAGATTCAGGGAAACAGGTGACTATAATTCCAGTGAAGAAATGGAAAACTCGTCGATAGCGCTTGCCTGGAGAAATTCCCTATCTTATATGCAGACGGAAGTCTAGCCTTCCTGAGTGCAAAGTAGAGGAGGAAGAAGATCTGTAATTAATTCATTCTTTTCGGACGACATCATGTACCGCAAGCCGATGCTAAGAGCAGCCAATGAGATCAACATAATGAATGTTTGAAGTAATGGCCATACCATGATGGCGTATGTGAAGTGAAGTGCGTTGGTCCATCGAATCGATACGGGGAAAGGGTCGGAATCATAAGTTAAAAAAAATGTATATATTTTGGTGGAATTTTTTTAGCAGTTTTGCTCGTCAGGGTGTTGTAATTTACATTTGTTTTCATTAAAAAAACAGGAGAATTACGTTTTCAGCTGAAACAAAGGAGAGATGAGTTCCTTGATACGAAGATTTAGTGCAAATTAAAATTCCAATTTTGCAAGTACACCAAAACAAAAGAAGGGAGCAGATTGCACGATTATTGTATAGAGCGAAGTAACAGCTAAAACCGAGTAAAAGAATTGGAGACATCTCCCTTTTTATTAGTTACAAAAACCTAAGCTGACAGACATTGACCAATAAGCTAGCTCAGTGTTCTAGAGAAATTCCTACGCCTTTCCCTCGGGCCTATGCAGCTATGCTGATCGGGGTTTAATGCCTATACCTAGATCCTGTTTTAAGATACATTGGCGCACTACGGAGAGCCAATTGGCTTCCAAAAAATACTAGTATGATTATACAGCAGCTGTTGCCGAAGAGCAAAAATCTAGTGATCACTCGGACGAATAAAATGGGTTTTATCCAAGTTGCAAATGCGGCCTTCCTCATGCAGCATACGAAAGAAGTCTCCTTTAGCAGCAAGTAGAAAGAATCCATCCAGTGCAGCATACAAAAGAAGTCCCCTTTAGCAGCAAGCAGAAAGAATCCATCCAGAGCATACCGGACGGTATGAGCCGGCAAGCATATCAACTAACAAAAACCTGAGGATGCAAAAGATGACTAAGACAACAGCACCCGAGCTCACAGACAAATGGAAGATCCTTTAAGAAACCGACACTAGGACGATATAACTGAAGCTAAATCCTTTCAACCTTTAATGCTACTCACTAATGTTAGGTTTTCAAGATAAAGAAACAGAGATAAACCAAGAAAGCAAAACATATTCTGAGATAGTAGAAAGAAGTGGGATGGGCAATATAAGAAGCTAACTTGAAATCCATAAAGCTGGATGATTATCCACTACCAAATGGATTGTTATTTTAAGCTGACTGCCACACTGGTCTAGTAGTGTGCAATGACCATAGGAACATCAAATCTCTCAATCTAAAGTCGTAAGGGACGATACGAAGATGGTACCTCTTTTCTACACATAATGCCATAGAAGATCTGAGGAGGAATTCTTTAGTCTACAGCTCTGCCCAAGATGAACGTCCCCAAAAACATACCTGCACCACCATGAGCCCGAGATGATGAATATTTGCAAGGACAAAGAAGAAAACCATGCTCAATAAAGCGTAGCGGTTTAACAAAAAAGACACCTGTATTCACAATACTCAGGCCATGCACACCGAGCTTTCCCATAGTCCCAGTAACAGTCATTGTCCCTTAGAGGTCCCCGCTTAGCTGCAGAATTTTCTTTTGTAAGTGCACATTCCTATATGTACCCTAGAGTGTGGAATAATAGATAACACAAATGCATTTAATCTGGTCAAAGGAGAGAAAATACCCTTCGTAACAAATTTTGTTTGTGCTTCAGGATGGATATCGTGCCACATCTGAAGCCAAACTTCCCTCATTAATGCAGGGGACCTCACAATATTCCTGTGATTTGCTACACTAATATAGTGTCAATATACTATAACTGAATTGCCCAGATGAGATGACATATACAGTTGATAGAAAATGACTTGCACTGATTCGACATACACATGTAATGGTTCAAACAAACTCTTATGATTTATTTATGCATGAAATAGAATTTTTCACTGACAAATGAATAAGAACATACTACAGCACGCTGTACATACTCTAAAATATTTCAAATAGGAAGTAAATCAAAGGCTAACCCCCCATGATTTAATGATTACATGAAAGCCATGCACTTCGATGACATCTTATTTAGCTAGGTAACAGAAAACAGAGTAAATGAATCAGTGAGACCCAAATCCATGTCTAAAGCTTTGAGAAAGATGATTTGCCAGTTTGGGCCACCCATTGGGCAAGGTTTAGGAACCTCTTTCATGAAGTTTATGACTTATCAATCAACTGTCATCCAAACTTAACTAAAGCTAATCTATCTTCAAGGGAAGAGAAACATCAAATTTATCATAAAAAGTAGAATCTAGTTGGTACGGGCATGTCCTCTACTTCAGCTGTAACTAAACAAGATTCCATGTAATTTAAATCCCAATCTCTAAAGGAAAGGAATATCCTTTTTTCTTCAGTTGGCCTTGTTAAAAACTATAATGATAAATTTACTAGAAATAATCATTAATATCATTTGAGTTTTTATTCATTATAATTTTCATGAAAAAGTACAAATTATACATTCTTAGGGTGGTAGCTGGTGACTGGCCAAAAACAAAGTGCTAGATGGTGCAATGCGCTATGCATTGAAAAACCTATTCTGAAGCCGGATATCCTTAGTCAACTCATCAATCAGTCAAACTCCAAAGGACATATCATTATGTGAAGCACCTTTATCGAGCTCCCAGACTGCTGTTGTCCTTCCTGGAATACTTTCACCATCTTCATAATAGGTTATGTATTTAACCCTAGGAGATCTTGTCATGTTTGGAACAATATCTTCATCATGGTGATGCTCCACATTCAATTCCACTTGTATATCTGAACCATCATGCTCAGACTGCAATTTCAGAATTAGAGCTAAAAATTCAGTGAGGCACACCAAATTAGCTCTTTGGTGACTACTTTATCATGCTCTAGCACGTGAGGTATGAAAAGCTCCAATGTATATTTGTCTAGCCAGGCTACATGATGACTATTCCTGTGAAATTCAACTTCGTGAGTGTAGACACGTCCATGAAATAAATCGAACTCCAGAGACATGGACCACAAACTTAATATTTTACTTCAGTGTCCATCAGGTTCATGCTAACAGAATTTGGAGCAATCGAATGCAATTGTAAAATATTGAGTATTACAACTAATATCACTACCATCTGTCAAATTCTTCGATATTCCTTGTTCAAATAAATAGTTAGGTTATCTTCATTCTAATCCTCAACATGCACCAAAAGTATGATCATCTAGTAAAATTACCAATCTCATGAAACTTGAAAATTATAGACGTGAATATAGGCCTAATTCCCTAAAAAACCCCAAACTTCAGGTTAGTCCCAATTCCGTCCCTAAAGTTTTTTTTTGTCTTAAAAAAAAACCCCAACTTTATGTACAGTCTCAACTCTGCCTGATTGGCCCTCCATCCAAACATCTTCACTAGTCATCCCTAATTTTCTCAATTTTCACATCAAGAACGGTTTTGCTTTTGAGACAATTTTCTATGTAGCCTTGTTGACGTGTATTTCTTACTAATGTGGAAATGCCACATCAAGTAACTAATGGCTATTTTAGGACAGAGGGTTAACGGGGCAAATTTGAAACTAACTGAAAGTTGGTGATTTTTTAAGACCAAAAAAAAAAAAAAAAAGGTTTCCCCAACGTCAAGCAACAAATGGCGATTTTTTTGATGTTAATGGGGGCAGATTAAAGACTAGACTAAAAATTGGTGATTTTTTTTTATATAAAAAAAAAGTTTGGTTTTTTTTTTGGACAAAAAAAAAAAAAAATTCCAGGCAATTGGGACTAAACCTAGAGTTGGGGTTTTCTTACACACACACACAAAAGAGAGTTTGGGATGGAATTAGGACTGGACCCAAAGTTGAGGGAATTAGGCCTGTGAACAATGTACGAAAGAAACTAAAAACAGAAGTAAAGATTTCCATGCACACTAGTCACCGTAGATGGTACCTGAGGTGCTCTTGTAATGTTTATTCTGTGACCAAGCCAATTCTTGCACCAAGAAAGAGAATTGTATGACACCTACAAATGAAACATTAGATCATTTGAATTAAAAATGCTTTTTAACTCGATGAAAACTAAAAAAAGGCTTACCGTCTCATCACCGCTTGTAGCTCCTGGATTCCCCTCCACCAGATTCCCTGACCTATACAATTGGTAAAAAGTGCATCAAAAGCGCAAACAAAAGCATCACTAATAAATTCAGGTGTGATAGAGTCGGGTACATCATGCAAATGATACAAATTATTATCCTAGATTTGGACGTGATTGGTGTGTCTGCATACAATAGCAACATGTCTCCAACACAAGAATGCAAAAGGTATGGATGAAAATAGTGTGATAATATCTATTGTTGTACTCTAATATTTGATTGGGAAAATCCTTAATTGCCTACAAATAACACTAGTTCAATTTAGGCCCTTCAAGGCTTAGCGTAAATCCCTGTTCTCATTTTGTGGTAATAGTTCTGCAACCGATAGAGGACTTGCTAAACTTGGATATGATGTTTAGATCTAACTCAAGTGCTAATATTCTTTCTCAACAGCAAGTACTTATACGTTGAGAAGTAATCTTCTTGTTAGACAAGATGACTTTCTTCCAGAGTAATAGATCTATGAGAAGTGAACTCTCTATCAAGCATCAGAATTTATACTGTTAGCAGGGGCCAGGATAAAACTAAAAAGGAAAACCAACAGGAGATTCCTGTCAGAATTGGAACACAGCCAGCAGATGCTTTTGAGTAGAATCATCACTAGTCAGAATACTAATGCTCACCTTGACAGCAGTGATCCTTCAAATTCATAAATGACATCGGTGATGATCCAGTTATCGGGGTAAGGTTTTCCACTTGGTGCGAAATAGTAACCAACCTGAGGACCATTATCAACATATGTGTTGACACTCAATCCAAGTTACTATATTAGGAAGTCACTTAACCAAATAAAAATTGTCCGCATTATGGCAACTCATAAGCACTGTTTACTCCGATGCATCATAAATCCTTATGTTGAGAATGCTTCATACCTCAGTCTTGGAATCTATCCCATAGATACAAAACACGTTCTTTATAGGTGGCCTCTCCCAAGGTGTAAATGGATTTAAAATAGGATCACCATTATACGACCTGAAACAGCGAGCATCTGAAATTTTATCGAAGGGACAGAAAAAATTATAGAAGTGGTTCAGTCACTAACAAAGCAATAAAGCGACCAGTTAAGAGATTCATTTTCAACCTAAATTTTTTATGTTGGTTATAATGAATCGTATCCCACAATAGATCAATAAACTGACAGCTAAGAAGTCCATATGCACTTTCAGGGGAATGAAAACAAACTGATAGGTAGAACATGAAGGCTGAAGGAATTAATTAACAAATTTATGGCATGGAAGTTGCATGCTCTTATGTCGAAGTTGAGTCTCTGTCAAGGATCACAACAAGACCAGGGGTTGTATAGGGCAAGTGTAGTATGTCTGGATGGCAATGTACGACCTACACAGAAGCTGCAATGATTGAAGGTATAGTGGCATTTACACCTCGAAAGGCAAAAAGTCTACTCAAAAGTGAAAAGGGCATTCCTTCGAGTGCACTAAGGAACATTTCAGGTTCTAGATTATGACACAGAAGGACCAAGATACTGACTGCATATATCACTATGAAGCATTTGAGGGGCGACCCTGAGAAAGTAATGTCACAGGGTGAGCAATAAGACAAAGAAACAGAAAGGTTGTTGCTTCTAATTAATCATAAAGGGGAACTGTGTACATTGGAATAGACCAAGGGAACTTACTCACTTTTATTATGCTAAAGCCATAAAAGAATGTTTGTTTATACTTACTTAAGCAAAAGTAAAAACTACTTTTTTTTGTTTTCCCATTAAATTTAAAATATTATTCAAATCTCAGAAAATCATGAAAAACTTATATGTGAATTACGTGTCGACAGTTAAGTGTTAAGAAAATTTCAGAAGTTTCAGCTTTAAAAAAGGAAAGTGCATAAGTCACTAGATTTAGATTAATCAAAAAGCAAAAAGTAAATGGCAATTAGATAGGAGTGTGGAAGATGAATAAACATATCAAACTTGTCTTTCAATGAATCTAACGTAAACAAAATACCATTCGTCTTTGTTGAGTCTAAAAATTCGTCTTCATTGGAGAATAATAGAATACTTACTTTTGCAATTGGTACAAAAGTCTCTTGCTATCTGGATCATAATCCTCAATTGCTTTGAAGAAGGTCCCATCCGATATTTCCCTGGCTGAAAAGGATAACTGAGTAGGAAGGCCACATTCCATATTTGGCAAATTGACATCGGCAATGTCTGAAACTGATGGGTAGGCATCAACTCCTGCCAAAGAAGAAAAAAGCATAAGAGCCTGTGCAGTTTCACCATATTATTAAAACGAGACTTTCAGCTCGTACCACGATTGGAGGGTATTTCAATGTTTATTATATTTGTTGGCCATCCAGAATAGTTTGATCGATATTCTTGTTCATCACATTGATATACATGATGACCTCTGCTGCTTCCAGAAAAATGCTTCCAGTGTGCCTCATCCGTCTGACAATACTTCGAAAATGGCATCATCCATAGAGAAGAACCAAATGAATTGAACAACAATCTGGCCGTCCCCTGATGTCTCACATGAAAATAACATTATAAGAATTTAAGATCTATGACAAAAGGCACCATGGTACAAATCCTTACATGTCCAATTGTTCTTGTTTTAACTTTAGTTAAGCATATGAGCAACCTTGTATAATATGATGATATATCTAGAGACATATCGAGTTTTGAAGGCTTAAGAAGCACAGAAATTAATAAGGACTACCAAAGCAATACAAGCATTATCATGACTTAAAAATTTCAATTTAAACTTCATGAATTATTTCAAGATATTTGGATTGAATTCAAGACATATGCATTAGCATATAACCACAAAGTACAAAGAAACTGAGAAGGGCAAGGGCTGTATGTACCTAAGATGTCATAATACAAAGTACAAAGAAAATGAACGAGGAGCAATAGGGTCCTTTTTGAGAAGTACAAATCCATATTAATAAAGCACTCGATACTTGACGGGAACAAAGATCTAATTTACAAACATGTAGAAAAGAAGATCTGGGAACACAAATATTATGGTTACATTTCTGTTAAACTTGCATCATAGAAAGGATCAATGCTTAATAACCAGCCATTCCATCATTATAGGCTGAACCAAATTAAAAGTTGTCAAACACACAATAATTAGGAAAGACAAAAACATGTAAAGGAAAAGCTAACAAGAAACTTTTATATGCATAAAAAAACATGTTGTTTGTATAACAGTCCCGCCGACTAAAAGAAAAATGAAGGCCAACCTCAGAAATAGGAAGACCAAATGTATATCCAGAAAGTGTTGCCTCAATTGTCTGAGTTGAACCAAGAAGCGGAGCCCCTGCAATGGAGCACAAAATAAAGCCAAAGATGTATTCTTCTCTGCTTTCAGACTGCTATTTAGACAGATAATTAGCTTTCTGAGAGTTGACCATACCGACAGCGAAATAGGCATGTATGTGTTCATCAAGCCACTGAAGATACTGTTTTGGAGCAATTTCTAGCTTTAACCATTCAAGGAAGTAGCGGAAAACATTATTTCCCAAGGAATGTGCAAACACTAATGAGGGCCCTCCACGATGTTTTAGTGCAGTCTCAAATGTCAGCCTGTCACAGCAAGAAAACATTATTTAGGGCATGTTTATGGTGGTAGGTGTCCGTCTAGCGTAGCCACAGCTGTGCTGGATGTGCCATTGTCCATGTGTTTGACAACCCATTGTAAAATGGCAACAATTCAAAGTTGGGTGAAGCAGCAAGTCAAAAACAGCTCTGAGCTGTTGCAGTTGTGGAGGTGCTGCCGCCAGGCATTTGAAGAAAACAATGCAAAAGCAGCAAGGCCCTGTGCAAAAGCCATAGTTGCTGTGCAACACCTATACTGGAAAACCATCTAAGAGTTTTTCTTCCGTGCTGTATTTGCATTTAAAACAGAATTTATATATAATAGCATTGGAGTAACTTAGAATTTAATTAAAAAAAGGAAAATGAAGAGTTTGCCAAAGCCAGTAGAAATAGACTTTCGTGATATCATCATAACTATACATACTTCAGCTTGTGAAAGTAGAGATCTCTCTCCTCAAGCATTGATGGTGACAATCTCCAATCATATGGAGCAGCAATGATAGCATTCGCCTCAACCCCAAATTCAATGCACCACTTTACCCAGTCCTTCCATACCGACGAAAGAGGACCTATAGAAAAAAAAACTTTCACAAGACCGTTCTTTACTACCAAAAGCACATAACTAACATGACGAGAAAGTTAATAGGCACAAGGATACTGCATGTTGCCAAAGCACAAAACAAAAGCTCCAGCAAAATACCTGTAATAACACCAGGATCAAGTTCTGTAATTGCAGAAAGACCACTATCCGGCCGTGATTTACATTCAGGATGATCTGTTTGATTGTAAGGGTCTAGAAGCATGCACTTAAGCCAACAGTTTACAGCAGAAAGAAGCTGCAAAAAACATTTCAAATTAACTTTCAGCTTATGGGCCTTTTAAGCACTAGCATATGGAGAATATCCAAGCTATAAGTGTTAAGAGGTCAAGAACTTTGGTACAAGATTTAGTTTCATGTCCAACAATTAATTCATGACAGAACAGCAACAAGTGAGAACATGAGAATAACAGAACATATAAATTTAAGAGGACAGGAGGCAGAAAAATAGAATTGCCTGATTCCACGTACACACAACCAAGTGTGACAAAGAGATCTGAATCATTCAACTATAAGATTGGACTATAACTATAAATCTGCACATCAATCTTAGAACTAACTGATTTACATTGATCCTAGAGGAGAGAAGAGACAGATTTCACAACTGAATAAAGACGCAACAGGAAACTCATTGCAATGATATTTTCAAGCTAATAGTTATGCAGGAACCACAAAGCATTACACCAAGCCTCATGTTAGCTGCTTGGGCTATCCTCGGATGCTCATCCCAGCAATTTGAGACTGACCACATGGAAGAGGGGGAGAAGAGGAACAGACAGGCGAAGAAAATTTTGTTAGCTCGGCAGTTAGCTCGACAGAGTTTGCTAGTCTATGAAGCGAAGAAGAAAAGGCATCACTCATCAATCAGAGGAGCGACAACATCTATTACTCTCATCACAGTCACACCCGAATTGTGTCTACTTTTCTCTCTTCTGCTTCTAATCCCTATATTAATCCACGGAACACGATTCACAGGTTTTTCAAAAGAATGCCGCCGCGTACTGAACAAAAGCCTCATTCAAAACACGGAGTGCATGCTCAATTGCTGCATAATAGAAGCTGAACCTCGCTCATTCCGCCTCTGGCGATTCTAACAAGGAGCAAGAGATCAATAAGTCTAAGCCAAGAAAGACACTTCTCACAGTCAAACTTGTCTCAACAACACCGAGACACACAAGGAACAATCAACGAACGGACGCGCTCGAAAGAGTAATGCTCGAAGGCAGTATATGCACGCGACAATGAACTACACGGCAGAATCCGAGACCAGAGGTGACCTTGGTGGTGTCGAGCCAGACCAAGTCGAGCGGGTTGAAATCGAGCGGCGAGTAAGGGCAGTCGAGGATGGACCAAGCCCGGAGCTGAGCGGAGGCGAACCCCGGGATGATGATCCCGGACAGCCTCTGCCTCTGCTTCGACCGTATCTCCTCCTCCGTCGAGGCGTCCGCCGCGACGGCGACGACGACGGCGGTGGCAGTCGCCAGCAGCAGGACCGACGCGGCGAGGAGGAAGCGGGCCCGAGCCCCCGGCGCCGTCGCCGCTCTCATCTGGCCGCGCGCGAAGCCGAACCGCGCGCGCCGCCGTGCCGGAGATCGTGGGCGGAGGAATCGCGGGAGTCGGGAGAGGTTGGTTGGTTTGGTTGGTTCTACTGAGAATCTCTGGCAGGTTCCAGCTGACTATTTGACTCGCGCCCGATTTTCTTTCTCAGTTCGCCGGCGCTCCGGATTGGCGAGTTCCGGTTTAAAAAGGCTTCGGGTGCCTTTTCCGTCGGTGACGTAATCAAACCACGCCGTGGATGTATATATATATATATTTTTTTTTCCTTCCCGAATTTGGGTTCAATATTGTTTCTAAAATTTGGCGTGATAAACAATATAATGTCGTTCTCAAACTTTTAATTTATTTAATGTGTTTTGAACTGTTGCTAAATATACAATTCGGTTCGTAAACTATATGGAAATGATCCAAATGGAAGGATTATATTGGATATTTATTAATAACTTAGGGATTGTATTGAACAAATTAAAAATCTATTGATGACATTGTTTATTGGGTCAAAGTTTAAGATCGTGTTGCACAAAATAAAAATTTAGGGAGATATTACACATAAGATCAAAGTTTAAAAACTATATGCACTAAATGAAGAAAAAGGCAGCTTGAAGCTTTTTTTTTTTTTTTTTTTGATTTGATCATGTTTCGCCAGTTTGATACCGTAATGAAATAATTTTCACCAAGTATTAGTTTTGGCTTTTATTTAGTAGAGACGAAGTTTCTGTGCTAATTCTAGAAAGAGATATCAATGTAATGCAAATATTGAATTTCCAATTTCAAGGAGTACCGTACAACCATGACGATTAATCTACTAACCCTAGCACCCAATTCAAATTATATTGGAATCCAATCGATGGCATAGCCCTAAGATAATTTGACACAATGTCGAAATTTAATCAACAACAATGTGATTGGATAGAAGACACGACGCTGAAAATTAATCGACAACACTGAACTAGAGATATATCGTCAAAATTCAATCAAAGATGCCGCACTAGTATGTAGGCACTCGCCATAATCTAATCGACGATGGGAATCTAAAAGCTACTACTAGAGAAAACTAAAATAAGATAATGCATAGATAAAGAAATAATATTTGATGTGTTGTTTGGGAGCTTTTTGTTGGACTACTAGGGTATTTATTGAGAAATTTTGTAACAGAGCAGTTGTCCATCTTCTAGTAAAAGCTTCCAACTTTAGGCACGTCCCTTTTTCTCTGTAACTAACTCTCCCATTTCCTTTGTAACTACCTTGATCGTGCTTGGTTTATCGACACCAATTTTATGACTGGGTATTTGGGTGTTAACCACTTTTCCAACCGCGCATTTCCTTGATGCTTAGAATATTTTGAATGTGTTCATACAAAACTTGCCGTCAGCATTATTTGGATGGCAATCTAAAATCTGCTGTCATATTTCAACAATTGATCACGTGGAGGCTTCCTACCTTGCTGTTGATCAATGAGCCCTAATCTTTGGACTCGTCGATAGCTAATCATATATTAATATCCCAATGATGCGTACATGCGATTTTGCTTGACTTTTATCAGCCCTCGTGATCAACACAAGATAGCACGGCCAATTTGAGAGTCGTTAGAACTAGGAGCATATGATAAGCAGCAACTTCCTAATATAAAAGTAATGATTATTAGTAATTATGTGATGCTAATTTGCATATAAGAAGTAACCATGAGTAGTTTTTCAGGACCCAAAATAGATTTGACCTCGACTTGTCTACACTTGATCCTACATTTAAGTGCGATCGGATAATCTCAATCGTTGCACAATCTTTATGCGTGATAGGCATTGTGCTCATCCGTCATCACGAGAGATGGAGCCAACCACCTGGAGGAGGAGAGCACTGGCGCACCCCTCGAAGGGGCACCTAATGTGAATCTCCCTTGAACTCAAATCACCACGACACTTATTTCCCTCGTCAGCACCCTTCTCGGTGTTCCTCCCATGATCAACGCAGTCACCACTCATGGTGAGCGCCTCATCAGATCATGGATTAGCCATTGCGCTTGGAATGAACTTGCTCTTATACCACTTGTCACGAGCCGATCAATCTAGCGTTCCCTAGCCCGTGTGGCCTTAGGATTTCTCCCAAGCAGCCTTTCACACACTCAACTCACAAGGATCGTAGAGAGAGAAAGAGAAGCTTGGGATTTGTATTACTTGTGAATGAGATCAGTACAATGAGGGGATGAGACCCCTATATATACAAATACAAGACAAATTGTATCCATAAATCTCTCTACGATCTAACGGTGGAAATCATATTACCCAACTACCAACTACCCATATTTATTACATACAAATATAATTACCGTATCGCTCGCCTTCAGGAGTATGCTAGAAGACTCAAGAAAATCCTAGGACCCAAGGATACAAGCCGAGGGTCGCTTGATCCACAGATGTGTTAGGGCCGTCTCTTAGAACCCTCTTGGATCGGCTTTCTTTCGAGCTGTGACAAATAGGTCGGAACTTGGAGCATATGATAAGCAGCAACTTCCCAATAGAAAAGTAAGAAGATACATATGATTATTAGTAATTATGTGACGCTAATTTGCATATAAGAAGTAACCATGAGTAGTTTTTCAGGACCCAAAATAGATTTGACCTTGACTCATCTACACTCAATCCTGCATTTAAGTGCAATTGGATAATCTCAATTGTTGCACAATCTTCATGCACGATAGGCATTGCGCTCATCTGTCATCACGAGAGATGGAGCCAACCACCCGGAGGAGGACAGCATCGGCGCACCCCTCGAAGGGGCACCTAACGCGAATCTCCCTGCTTTGAGGACCTCGGATGGCCACGACGAAAATATGAGCATTATGGTGAAGGATGAGAGGGGTTAAAAGTGCATTGACATGAGCCTCGTTTGGTTCTATTTAAATGTGCCTAAATCTGCTGTAATTCCTTTGATGGTTCTCTTCGCGGCTCTGGATTGGAAGAAGGTCTGCTAAAGATGGGATAACATAAGGTCTTCTGGACTTTTTTTATTGGTTAGGACAAGGTTGGATAGGATGTAGGTTGGATTAGACAAAGATGAGAGGTCTAATATCTTGTGTAATTTTGGGTCAATATATGAATATCCAAGTTGGATTGAATGTCGACTTCCTCCTCCTCTACGCCGATGCTTGATTGAATGTCGACCATTTAGATCTCGAGTCCTTGCGGACGTCCAAGCTACCATGAGCATCACTATTGTGTGAAATCTCCAACAACCACCTGTTCCTCCTTCGTCTTCATTGCTAGCCTGCAATCTTCAGCAACCACCAACCCAATTGCCACCTCTACCCTCGCTACTGATGCTGAGGTCGAGGCCCAGTAGAAGATGCGGCGAATGAAGGTAAGGCTGCTTGCGCAATGAAGGTGCGTGAGAAATAGGGAATGACGACTGTCACTCTAGATCTGGCCATGGTGGGGGACGGTGACAAAAAGAGGTGGACGATGGTTGGTGCTCTAGATCTGGCCATTAAGACCGAGGTCAAGATTAGCTACCACTTGGCCGAGGTTCAGTCAACCTCCCTTAAGTTGTGCTCAGCCATTGAGGAGCTTCAGATCTGGTCATGGAGCCCTCTGTGGCTGAGATCCAGTCAAGCTTGTCACCATGACGAGCCTTGTTGGTGTAGACAAGACGAAGCTCGGCGGGAGGCTAAGAGGTGGTGGAAAAATCTGTGAGTGTTGACCATGGGTGGGTAGAGGGAATAGAGAAGAGAGATGAGTGAGAGATATATTTTATTTACCTTTGTCCCACCTCTCTGCAGATGAAAATATATGTTTTAAGCAACGATAGAACATTGGATATGATAGAAATTCATCCATTCAGATTTTATCCTTGCTACCAAATGGAGGGGACTACTCATGGGTTTCTGTGGCAACAAGTTATTCCTAATGTTGATGTTGTGATGGAGTCTCTCATCTTTGTAGTAAGATTGAGTTTGCTAGTAATATCGAGTCCCGAACAACCCAAATGTCAAAAATTGGAATGGGGAACACTTAAATGTCAAAAGTTTGGAAATGTATACTTAACTATCAAAATTAGAGTAAAATGAATCAATTAAGTGCCACGGTGATAAATTCTAACTAAAATGCCAACGTGGCTCTTTTTTTTTAGCGAGACAAGTGCAAAATGACGTGTTTTGCATGCTGATGTGGCTAGATAAGTTGAAAATGACGTTGTTTTGCCTTGAATTTGAATTTGAATATAGATATTAATTAAACTAAATTTAAAAATAAATTTAAAAAATTGCAAAAGTCATTTGGCTAGGGTTATGCAAGTTTTCGTTGTTGCCTTCCCACCATCACTAGGAAGGGTCGATGATGGTGGGGGGAGGGTCGATCGGGGTTGCCGGGCTTTGGCCGGGGCCGATAAGGGCCTACAAGCCCTCGCCCAAATCTGGGGCGAGGGTCATGGCCCTCCCTCAGATTCGACTCAATGGCCCTTGTTGCTAGTTGGCTAGGGTCGCCGGCCACTAGCCAAGGTCTGTCAACCTCGGCCGACCTTCCCCCTAATGTCTCTCTTAAAATTATTTATTTAGTTTTAAATTTAATTATATATGTTAAATTTAAATAAGAGGGAAAACAACATCATTTTGGCTGTTCTTTGCTTACTTAGCTTATTAAAAATAAGCGACATCGGATATTCGGCACCCTTCACGGGAGTTAGAACTTAAATGTCCTATTTTTCAAAGAAAGTGGCATTTAAAGTGTACATTTCAGAATTTTTAGCATTTAAATGTCCCTTGTGCCAAATATTAGCACTTGGGTTGTACTTTTGCCTAGTAATATCTCTTGTGCTCAGTTGCAGAGGCGTGAGCCTTTTCTCTAAGCTTGATCAAGAAATGAACTGAATTACGCCCATTAGTCATGTGAAAGACAGGTCCTTTCTTCTCCTCCTCTATACAATAAGTAAGCACGACCTAGTAATAACCAAGAAAGAAAATCAAAGTCGGCATCGTCAGGACCTAAGTTGAATATGGATGCCGACGTTGGTACCAATCAGCAGAAGGACAAGGGCACGAGCCTTATTTAAACTGCAGAACCAGTCAAAAAGACACAAGACCTCGATTGTTCAGCGACAAGACCAATGCTCTGAAAAGAATGGAAGGACATGACAAATGGGTAGCCCCAAGAAAAGCATCCCCTGGTTCATCTTTTATAAAGACCACATGTAAGGATGTCTTAACTCTTTCAGCCATCCATTGACAAGGATCATGTCCACCATGGAGTCCACCTCCAGGTTCCTTTTCAGGGATCACCAAGACATGGACGATTCCATGCTCGCCGACGAGAGCACCAGCATCTCTTCAAGTGAACAGTGTGATGACGACGATGATGATCAGCTGCAGTCCATGACCGCCAAGGCACGCGTGCATTTCTAATCTTGGGGCAAAACATTATGGGTTGTATGAAACTGTATGTAGGTTATATGTTTGGATGAATTTCCTTGATCTTAATTTTTCTTCGATGCTAGGGTATAAAACATCTCTGCTCGGAGCTTCTTGAGCTAAAGGCGGCATCTGATGAGGAGTTTCACCAGAACATCCTCTCTAATTATTCAACCTTTGTTAGGTAATTCGTTTTTGACAAATTTGCCTGGATGTACTCAACCAAAGAAGCTTTAATAATGTTCAGTTGATTAATCTAGCGTAATAACGTTCTTTCTTTTGTGTGTGTGTGTATGAGATACCATACTCATGAGATATGCTCTTAAGATAATTCTTGATTATGATCATTCATTATTTTGAGCCTTGTAATCAAAATTGTAGTGACGCTTAATGTAGAATGTTTTGATTTCGCATGTTGAAAACATGGAATCATCACTTTGCGGACGTAGTGATATTTCTACAATGTTTGATCTTTTATATCCATCATGAACGTTAAATTTAGGTTACTTTCTGTACCATCAGATACGCCATTTGAGAGTAGAAAGATCGCCTCAAATTTAAAATAACTTGAAGACTTAGCACAAAGAAAGAACCTTAAAAATAACAAGTTACAATAATTGTGGTCTCAACTCTCATTCTCATGTAATCGTTGGAAAATTAACTAGTTTTGTATATTGTGCAGAGTATTTGAGGAAGTCGAAGGGACAGAGAGGCAACTGGTTCAATTAAAAGGTCACGCTTCAAATCAAAAGAGACTTGTGCAGGAGTTCGTGGATTGGTTGGATCTAGAATTGTCAATAGAAGACGCAGTGCAGCCGATCGCTGTTGACCACGAAGCTGAGGAATGGTTCCTATTGAACAAGCTGCAGGCTCGCGCGATCGGTGTCCTAGAGACTCTTGACATTCTCTTGATAGAAAATAGAGTTGATGAAGCTATCGACATTCTTGAATTAGAGGACGAGAATTTCGCTATGTTGGACGGCAAAATGAACTCTTCACCGAACAATGTACAGTCATATAAGTCCATGATCTCTGAGAGGAAGGTCAAGCTCGTGCTTCAGCTAACACAATTGGCTCAGAATAAAAGAATAACCGCACCGGAACTTCACAAGGCATTGGTTGGTCTTGGAAGACTTGGCAACAGCAATCTTGCAATCCAGTTGTCGCTTCAATATCACCACAAGCGTATCGCAGCTGGAATGCACAATCTGCGACAATCGAAATCGTTGTTGAATGACGTATACATACGAGAACTCTCGAAGCTAGCCTTCTCTTTGATCTCTCAAGCAGCAAGGAGCTTTGCGATGCTGCAAGGAGACGTATCAGGATATGGTCTCGAATTCATCCAATGGGTGCATCAGGAAGTTGAAACTTTCGTTGCTTATTTTGATGAATATATAAAGTCAGCTTCCGAAATAAGTGGCAGCCTGTCCATTGCAACACAATCGATGCAATTCGCTTTATCCTATTGCTCTTTGCTAGAGATGGATCAACAGTTGGTATTGAGGCCGCACTTGATTGAGCAAATACAACCTCACATGGAAGAGGTATTAGCAATTCATGTAGACCATTTCAAGAAGGTGGTGGACATAATTACGGCTACCGATACTTGGATTCTTGGTAAGTACCTTGTTTCGGGGATTCTGGCTGAAGGATATTCGACGATGGAAGTTGGTCATCTGCCGGAATATTGTTTTCTTACGAATAGCGGTCGTAAATTAATAACACTATTACAGGTATGATAATTTTGGTTGATTACTCTATGCTTATTTCTTATTGATCAGTAATATGACTTTATTGTGCTTTTCGCATTCAGAAATCGACCTTATTTGGTTCCTCGTGATTAAATCTGCATCCTAAATGATGGAAAGGTCTACTAGCACATTATAAAGTAATCTAGCCATTATGATGCTCTTATGGAACTTGCGTTGATCCATATGATATTTAGGGTTAGATTATGTACTTGTGATCATGGTAATTGTCTATATCCTGTACTAGTTATAATGTTTTTATTTTCTCTTCAAGGCTGTTGCAGAAGAAATTTCACCTTTAGTTGCAGCTCAGATGGAAAATTCAATCATTAGAGGACTCACAGATCTATTCACACACTATGCTGTGATGCTAAAAAAACTTGTGATCGGTGATTGCCCGAGTTCCGTCAAGATATTGACTGGACAAGTATCTGCTTTGGTGAGTCTCTCGACTTTGGTAGGCCTTTTCTCCAGAATACTCAGGAGCAGTTTCCGAACCGATGGCAAAATAACTTGTCGAAGTGAAGGTGATGAGTATGACGTGTGTTTGTCATCTACTGAAGAGGCATATAACCAGCTTCGAGCCTGTTTCTGTCAGCTGTTTATATCTAGAGTTGCATCTCTGCAAAGCAACGAGCAAACTGTTACAGAAATCGATGCCCGAGAAGAGAATCACTCCATCGATGATCTGATGCCTTCAGTTTTGTTTCAGGTATCTTATGTGTAAATCTTTTTAGCTGACTTTGAGGTTACCGACATTTTATCATTCTGCAAAACCATTCGAATTCAAGCGGTTTCGGAGATAATTATCATTATCGAACCGACTGGAGAGTTCTAATGTTCATCATCTTATCTTGAATCCCCAGATGCTGTTCTTGGAGCTTAGGAAAATAGAAGAACTTGCTGAAGAAGATACATTCGACCATAGTTGGGTAATGGAGCTCTTGAGGGAGTTGACAGAAGCGATATTTTCTTGGATGTCGAATGATAAAACGAACTTGGACGATGACGACATGACGATCGAATGTACAAAAAGTTCGCCACAGGTATGCCTGTTCCTCATCTTACGAACCCTTTTAGTAAAAGTGGAACCCTTTCCTTACTCTTCTTAATGTCTGCTATGATCAATGGAGCATGAAAATATCATGTAGTTGCGAAAAGCAAACATTTATAAGCACAATGTGGTAACACTGTCGGGCCAATCTATGTCTCGATCACTCCTTCATGTCGAAGAACGATTCTTCTGTTTCACTAAAAGGAAGTTGGTAAGTGGTAAAAATATATTGGTTAAAAGGGTTACAGATTTTTCGGTGACTTGTTGGCAATTTACCGACACTCATGCAAAATTACTAATTTTCCTTTTTATAGTTCACAAATTATAAACAATTTTTATCTTCTACCATCTTTTATTTGTCTCTTATCAATGCCTTACATTTTTCAATCCTTAAGCGAATTTCTGATCTTTATTTGAGTAACTTACCCAACTCTTTCTTGATTTCACTACCTATTAGTTTTGAGTTGTTTACCAATTTTTATTTTTTTATTTTTTTCTAATTTATCAACTTTTGTTATGGTGTACCCGCTTGCATTTGACTCTCTAACAAACGCTGTAATTTTCTATCTTTATGTTAATTTGCCAGCATTTATTTGGTGACTTACCAACTCATTCTTGATTAAGCAACAAAATAGAAAAGTTGGTAAACTAAGGAAAAAAAAACCACATAAATGTTGGTAACTAACTCGAATGAAAATCTCTAACTCAAAGTTAGTTGATAACTTAATGAGAGAAAAGTTGACAAATAACTTAAATTAAAGTTAGTAAGTTCATGTAATAGTTGGTAAATTTAGGGCTGAATTAAGAAAGGTAAATAAAATTTAGTTAAGAATAAGAGAAGTTTGTTATTAAAAGAAAATAAACATGGTAAGTAACTCAACGGCAATTAATAGCCCAAAACTAATAGGTAACTTAACTAGTAAAAATTAGTAAGTCACTCTAATTAAGGCGGTTAATTTTCTAAAAAAAATTGGTCAATT
Source organism: Eucalyptus brandiana (assembly GCA_014182725.1). Lineage (NCBI taxonomy): Eukaryota > Viridiplantae > Streptophyta > Magnoliopsida > Myrtales > Myrtaceae > Eucalyptus > Eucalyptus brandiana. The sequence continues at coordinate 8,295,810 of CM024668.1, read as the reverse complement.
GCATTGCTAAAAGAAGTAAATAAGAGTTTTTAAGTGAGAAGAAACGACTTTGGATGTTGACAATGACATTTATAAGCAAAATATAATAAGACGATTTTTTTTTTTGGGTCAGTCCTACACTACTCTTATTCTAAGATAACACGGTTGGTTGGGTCAGTTTTAATCTCTTGATCACTCCTTATAGTAGAATGATTCTACCGTTTTATTAAAAACAAATCTTTCTTTTTTAGGTGCCGCTGAATTTTTGAAAGAATTGGTAAGTAAAAAAAATTGGGAAAATTAGCAAAAATTCCAAACCTATTGTATGATGGTTAATTCATTCTAAAATTTTTAATTTTGCCAATTTAATCCTAAATTATGTAATGATTTTCTAATATGAATGGCCATGCCAGCGACTTTTGACCAAAGTTGGCTGAAAGGACTGTATCAAAAAATAGTTGAAAATGTTATGACTTTTTGGATAATTATCATTCAAGAAAAAACTATTTAGTAAAAAAGTTACCAATCACCTGATTATCTTATTAGTATCTTAGCGACATGTTTATAAAATTACTGACTTTTTTTTCGTAAGGTTTACAAATTATGAGTTATTTTTCATCTTTTACTAATTTTCATTTCTCTCTTATCAATGCCTTAAGTTTTCCCATATGATGTAAGAATATGATAGCTCTTAGAGAGAGCATATAGAGTTTGTTTGGCTCTTTATACTTAAGGCTTTGCACGAGCGTTCATCAACAGTCGCTTGTCTACCATTATGAGTTATTCTCATCTCTAATACTAACTCGGTTTTGGTATTATCGTAATCTGCTTGAAGCAGTTATTTATCTTGGACGCGCAATTTATAGCCGAAATAGCGAGGCGCGGTGGATACTTTTCTCAGAATCCCCCGGCTCTGATGGATCTCTTGACATCTGCATATCTCTCAGCTGGATTGGATCCTCAAAGGTGATGCTTGATCACGAGATCAATCGGCACTAATTAAAAGTGTCATCAACAAAGTTGTTGATTTCATGTTAAGCTATACATTACGGCATCCATCAGGAGGGCATGTTTCTTAGTTATCATCAGTTCCTTCATTTTTATTCCGTTGTGTTTCTTTCAAATAGGGATTCGACCAGCGATTCCTGGGCCATTGCAGCCGCTGGTAAAGCAATCGAAAAGCTAATGGAGATCGAGAAAAATGATGATTCAATGAGACAATGCGAGGATGCTGTTGAAGAAGGTGATGATCAACTTTCTGATAATCAATTAGCAAACGAGAGCAGCCCTGGAGTCGATGACTCTACATGCATCATAGCAGATGATAGTTCAATGTTGGAAGAAAATTCGAGTGTTGGAGATGCTTCGGAAGTTCCGATTAGTGCTCCAACTAATGAGTTGGAAGCAGATGCCAAACTACTAATCGAGTGTACTCCTTTAAGCGAGGAGTGTGCACCGGGGAATGAGGAATCTAATGTGGCGGCTCATGAAGTATTGAGCTCTGGGAAAGCTATGAACGCAGAGGATCTCGAGGGTATGGACGATGATAAGCTTAAGCCGCAACAGCTTTTTGAGGTAGAGACCTCGGATCAGCATGACCAACCTGATGAGAAGGAAGAGACGAACTAAAGAGATGAGGTTTCCGCAGGATCAGGACCATTGGAGCAATGATATATTAGGAAAATGAATTTGCATATATGCTGAGTTTCTTGAGGTAGAAATTGATGTAAATTCACTCCAGTGCATATATACGTCTGAAATTTTTCATACCTTGTATTGATTTAAACCGAGAATGAGAGCAGACAATCAATAAATCTCTGATGAACTTTGTGGGGATCTGTACTGAGTTATCCGTTTTTCTTTTGTCCAAAAAATTGCTCATATAATGGATACTGATCACATGATTGTGCATGGAACGTAAGCCTCTTGGCAAAAGGTGTTCTTGTATTGATACTTGGAGAATCCAAAATGTTTTGCGACAATAATGATTATACGGTCCTATTCATATATGCTTATGTTAGTCCCTTGATTAAGTCTCTTGAATAGTTTTGTGTAATGTAAAACAGCCTACTATCATCCATGGCCTTTTTTTCTTTCCATAAGTGCCCATTCTGATGACTTAAACATCTTTTAATCCTCCATAAACCTTAATTTGCAAGATTCAAATGTCTCTAGGGGATATCATGTACTTTCGCTGCTTGTCCATGGTTTCATACTACCAGTAACAGAAGATTAGTGTACAATCATGTATTGAAAATGACCAGGAATCCCAGTTTTTATGAGTTTCGGAGCAACTAAATCATTGACAAACATGATAATTACAGGGGAATAAGAGGATAATGTCCGTCAACTCTCTGTTATAAAGATGACATTGTATCACTCTTATGAATCCTTATATGTGTGCCAGCATTTTGTCGTGTTTTCATCCGACAGTGATAGCCTCCTGATTGGCTGGATTCGCAGGCAAAGCTTCCTTCTCTTTATCAAGGGTTACTTCCTCGTTGTAGACATAAAACTTGGCCACGACAAGGAACACAAGAAAATTGAGAAACGTGAGGACCGCCAAGAATGCGTAATAGTAGTCAAGGTGGGAGATATTAAGGTTGTCCAAGATCCAACCCTTGTGGCTGTGTTCCATGGTGACTCGCGAGACCGTCTTGAGAAGAAAACTACTTAGGAAGTTCCCCATCCCTAAACTACTAGTGCAGTAAGATGTTCCTAGACTTTTCATGCCTTGTGGTGCTTGGTCATAGAAGAACTCGAGCTTTGCCACTTCAACGAAGGTGTCGGCGACTCCCATGAGGGCGAATTGTGGCAGGAGGATGAAAATGGTGAGAGGGACTATTTGGAGCTTACCGTCAATGCCGTTCTCTCTGGCGATGCTCAGCCTCCGCCTCTCAGCGAGACAAGCGGTGATCATTATGATTATGTGGAGGACGAGGCCTACCCCCATTCTCTGCAGCAATGTGATGCCTCTAGGGTTCTTGGTATAGCGCCTGATGGCAGGGACGAAGAACCGGTCATAGATGACGATGCTTACGAGCATGAAGATCGTGACAAACGCATTAAGGCACGCGGGAGGGATCTCGAAGTGCGGGCCCATGTGTCGGTTCAGGGTCGCGCCTTGCTTGATGAAGAGCGTTAGCACCTGCGAATACATGGTGCTCGGGATGAATGTCACCGCTAGGATCGGGAGCATTTTGACCATCTGCTTGGTTTCCTCTACTTGGGTCACCGGACATAGCATCCACGGCGAGCTTGAATCAATCTTCACCGCAGCTTTGTCAAGAAATCTGCGGATACGACGTGAAATTGTCATGGTTAATTTCGAGGAAACTATGTAATGACAAGCCATAGAGTTAGGGACGTGTGAACCTCAAAAAAGTAGAGTGATCAATCCGGAACTTCTTCGATTCCGCGTATTGTTCGAGGCTGAATTCATAAAGCTCCTTCGGATCAGCCGGAACAGGCAACTTCCACTTCCGGATCGACGCCAACAGCACTTGAGCAATACTTGTGAACGGGCTTCCTGAGGGCACCTTGTGCCTATAAAATGGAGTGCCCACCAAGAACACTAGGACTGATAATGCAAGCCCCAGCGTGGGAAGGCCATAGCCTAATGCCCAACCCACGTTATCTTGTATATAGATCAAGACTGTGGTTGCGAATAGTGTCCCGAAGAAGATGCTGAACATCCACCAGTTGAAGAACGAGAGCTTCTGGGCCCTTTCCTTGGGTTCGAAGTCGTCGAACTGGTCTGCGCCCATGGTTGAAATGTTGGGCTTGGTACCGCCTGTCCCGGCCGCAATTATGTAGAGGGCCAAGTAGAAGATGCCTATCTGGAGGGCCGAAGCATCCTTGTCGCATTCCTCTTCTTTGATCGCCGGGCCGCAGGACGGAGGCCTCAACGATGGCACTGACACTGCCAGTGTTAGGAGCGACATGCCCTGCACATTTCTTAATCGTGTTACAGATTGAATTTGCATGAGTACCTACACAAATGAATCGGAATGCATCCGCAATACCGTGACATAAAGGACGGATGCAGAAATGAAAGTCCAGAAACGTCCGAGATATGCATCAGCTATGTAAGCGCCGAGGATGGGCGTCATCCAGACCGTCCCGACCCAGTTCGTGACGTTGTTCGAGGATGTCACGGTGCCTTCGTGGAGCTTCTTCGTCAAGTACACCACTAGGTTTGACGCAATCCCATAGAACGCCATTCTCTCAAATGCCTCGTATCCTGCACACACAACGATAGAATGAATTTAGGTGGATCAAATCATTGATTCTTTTCTCTTTCCCCCACCTTGTAACGAAATCCAGTACGTTTGAGGACTCAGTAAACAAGAATTACAGAGGGAAAATTTGAGTGTGCCCCGAGGTGATGTATCTGTAGGTTAACTCTCTCTTTTCTGCCCAAAACAAGAAATGGCACTTTTCTATAATGAGCTACTTATCTGGCTGCTTTGGCTAATACACACCGAATTGAAATCTAAAGAACTCGTAAACATTACGACGTCCCACTAACCAAGCCTCGATTCCACACACAAAGGCTATGCCATCGGCTTTGCCCTTACCTACGATGAAGGAACAAGCGTTCCATCGACCGGTCTTGGATCTCAGGATGGGTCTTCCTTTGAGGTCCACAGTGCCATCTTGTGTGTAATCATCTTTATCAGCACTTCCTTTCTCTTCAGCCTTTGCTGTCATGATGTTTCGAAGGGAAATAAAGGAAGAGCACCGAGAGTTTCCTCTGTAAATCGTGTTTGTTCAACTTGCTATGCTCTTTAAATGGTTCGCTATTCATGGTCGATTGATAATTACTATCAAGTTTATAATAGTCTTTAAGAGATCCTAGGCCTTTAACTCTTGCTGAGGGGAATGTACATATACTCAGTTTCCTAAGATTCCCCCAGGCTGAGAAATTGTTGTTTATTTCCATTTTTTTTCAGGCTTGAGGTGACATTATATAATATCATACCTATCTTTTAAAAATGACCCTCATCATTGAATTGACGATATTACTGCACGTCATTTCAAAAGACAAAGATCTTTTTCTCGAGACGTGAATCGGTTCTCTTATTTTTTTGGTTGTACTAATCGTTTAGATTTTTCTCCTTGGCGAAATTGCGTACGAATAATCAACAAGCCTTAGTCATTCTCAATGACATTGACATCATGAATGAAGCTACCAATGAGCAACAAACACTAGGCGCATTTTTCTAAGTATTTAACCCTTGTTTTATTAATGAAAAGCGACCCTTTTAAGGGGGGAAAAACTAACGGAAATTCTGCGTGTCTTCTAGCGATCATGTTACATTAATTAAGAGATGGATTTCGCCGTCTCTGTCTTTTAATGAGGAGACTCATTGTCTCCGTCGTTGTTCTTGCCAGAAGCATGCGTGACAGGTAGCACTAAATGACCTTATCTTATTGTTTCCCCATGAAAAATTTTCAGGGGTAGTCTTGGAGTCGAATCAACTTTTTGCAGTTTCCATGTGTTTGAACAAGTCCCTGTTGTTTAGAACTTCAGCTTGAGACATGGAGAAGAGACAGTCGAAAAGCGACCTGCCCGATTATTATTATTATTTTTTTTGTGGTAAAACCTACCTAACTTCAAAGAGATACTTAGGGTGTGCATGGAAACACTCCAAAAAAGTGTTTCCGGAACACTTCTGTACGGAAAGTGTTCCCGGGAACAAAAAAGGAACAGAAACGCATTTGGTTGCGTTTTCGTTTCCTTTTTATTTTTTTTTTCTAAACGAAATAAGAACAGAAAAAAAGAAACAAAAAAGTTGTTTCTTTTGAAAAGAAACACTTCTTGGAAGGAACAAAAGAACAAAAACAAAAGAACATAAAAACAAAATCGGAACAAAGAGGCGAAGCTCTTCTCCTTCGTGCGTGCGTGCTCGTCGCTCCTCTCGTCGGCTGAAGCTTCGTTCTTCCTTTTCCGGCGTCTCCCCCATCTCTCCGGCGGCTCCCACTCAGCTGGCTCTCCGGCGGCTCCTCACTCCGGCGACTGCAGGTGCGTTTCTGTTCCCCTCCTTCTCCGGTCAGCATTTGCTCCCCGTTCGGCGCTCCTCCTCCGGTCAGCGTTGGTCCCCCTTCGGCGCTCCTTCTCCGGTCAGCATTGCTCCCCTTCGGCGCGGCAGATCTCGGCGAGCAACGCTCGCTCGAGGGGGAGCAACGTTCGCTCAAGAGCGAGCTCGAGCTGCAGCTCGATCTGCAGCTGCTCGAGCTCCCCCTTCGCTCGCTCGAGCCGCAGGCTCGATCTGCGCACTGCTCGAGCTCCCCCTTCGCTCGCTCGAGAGCGAGCTCGAGCTGCAGCTCGATCTGCAGCTGCTCGAGCGAGCTCCAGCTGCAGCTGCTCGAGCTCGAGCGAGCTGCAGCTCGAGCGAGGCTTGAGCGAGGCTCCATCGATCTGCAGCTCGAGCTGCAACTGCTGGAGCAACATCTGGAGCAGCAGCAGCTCGAGCTGCAGCGAGCGAGCTGCTGGAGCTGCAGCAGCTCGCTCGAGCTCCACCGAGCTGCAGCTGCTCGCTCGAGCAGCAGCTCCAGCGAGCTGCAGCTCGAGCCTCGCTTGGCGAGAGCCTCGCTCCTCGAGCAGCAGCTCTAGCGAGGTGGACAGGCTGGTGATGTTGAATGGATAGGCTGGTGATGTGGTTTCCTTCGATTGTTATTTTGTTGCTCATGGTGATGTGGAATGGACAGGCTGGTCAAGCACGTGGCGAGGGCGTTCAAGGACGATTTCACCACCAAGGGAGAGATCCAGCCGAAGTCGGGGTGCAGCGTGGTTGTGCGGCATCGTAAGAAGGTATAACCAAGGGTAATGCTGCCTTGTGTTGGCTGAATTTCATGGTGCATTCTATATGTAGCATTATTATGTACTTCTTGTACCTGAAAATGCAACTTATGATCTGTTTTACACAAGTTAGTTCAGCAATTTTCAGGTTTGTCATTATATAGTCTTCTTGGCTTGCATCTCTTGAGAATGATTTTGTGTTTGGCATTTATAGTATTATGTTATTGATTTAACTCATAACTCATATGTTGCTCAACCGATGAAAGATTAAATGACATATGAGAGATAGACATGCAATGCGAAGTGGACCGACTCTGTAACCAACATATTTATTGGTTTGTTGGTGGATGAGGTCAAAAAGGGGAATCGGACCACTTCAACTTTCAATAAAGCAGGGTGGAGGAATATACATACTGAATTCGTTAGACAAACAGGATGCCAATATAGCATGATTCAGATGCGGAACAAGTTAAACAAATTGAGAAAACAGTATAGCAGTTTTCAAAAACTCATGTCTCAGTTTGGATTCGGTTGGGATAGTGTCAATAGAAGAGTTTCTGTCGACGATCCAAGCATATGGGAAGATCACATTAAGGTATAATTTTTTTAACTTTTTGTTCATTTTGATGTCATTATGTATATTAATTTTAAAATGTATGATTATATACCTCAAATGTCATTATTGTCAAAATTGTAGGAGAATGTAGAGTGGGCAAAATTCAGGAAGGATGGATGTCCCCAATATCCCGAGCTATGTATTATATTTGGTGGTACATATGCTACTGGGGAATATGGCGTTGTAAATGCTGAAGATGGGCCGGGGACGGAGGAAGATCACACTGGTGATGCCAATGTAGGTGCTGACAATAGTGGTTACAATGCATATGGTGACAACAGTGGTGGCAATGCCTATGGTGATGCTGGTGGTGGCCATACAGATGACTTCGGTGATCACCACACTGATGAGAGAGCCTTTACACCAGAAGATGCTGGAACTTCAGCTCGTAGAAAGCACAACTTGGATAGGACTCCAACTATTAAGAGGAGAAGGAGGAGTACCCAAAACAGTATTGATGACACTTGCAATGTCACGCCCCGATCCTCCGAGCGCGCGAACATCCCTCTGCGGTCGATAGAAATGCGACTTCCCAGGACAAGTCGCCGACCCATTCATTTTTATAATGCACATGCGGAAGCGAAACAAATCCCCGACAACATTTAACTTGGGATAGAAAAGCGAGGCAATCAATCACAACCAAACAAGCTTTCTATAAACACATAGGTTTATATATAACACCGGATTGTCTACAAAATAGACATGCTCAACAACTAGGAACCGTCCTATGACCCCAACTTGTCGACACGTTCGCCGATTCTTCAACCTCCACCTTCCGAACTCCGACTTCCGGTCCTCCACGACCGTCATCTAGGGACCCGAAATATTATCCCACAACCGGGATGAGACTACGTCTCGCCGAGTCCTACCCTCTAAAACTCAATTAGGAAGAAAAAATACGCCTCGGGCGCCCTAGCCACACAAATAGGATAGAGGGCTTACCTCGCCTCAGTCCCTTTCCTGCACGTCAGTACAATTCATATTCAAACAATGCTCGTACAATCTGAAACTACCGACATACCCATCGGTTTATCAATTCAGTCAATCCAATCATTCGCCATGATTCAATTCCATCACATTATCTATCTTTCCATACCGACTATCAAACCAAACGTTAATAAGACATATGTTTTCCAAAGTCAGTAGCCGATAGATAATATAATAGCTCGCCGTAAGTCAAGCCGCAATATTCATATAGTATACTATAGCTCACCGTAAGCCGCCGCAATATTCAATATAGTATACTATAGCTCACCGTAAGCCGCCGCAATATTCAATATAGTATACTATAGCTCACCGTAAGCCGCCGCAATATTCAATATAGTATACTATAGCTCACTGTAAAAATTTCCGCAATATATATGTATATCATAATTGCTCGCCTAAGCGGATACATATATATAAACCAATGCTTGCCAAAACTGATCATTCAATAATAAACCATAGAACTGGATATTCAATCCAATAATAGCCAACGGTTCAAACTAGTCATACAAACCAATTACGGTGCTAAAAGCCAACACCGGGTATTTTCAAGTTAAATACCACAACTTCATCAATATCATTCAATGCCACACTTTTGGAATAATTAACCATAATCATCAATCACTCAATTTCTCAATTTAAACATACAATTAACACAAACCGACCGCACTGCTGCGATCAGCGCGAAATTCTAACAACCGGCCATCCCGGCATAATTTTCGAAATTATTAAATAATTAAATTTAATTCCGAAAATTAAATAATTAAATATTATATTATAATAATATAATTTAATAAAATAATATTTATAAATTCGAAATAATTAATTAATTGAAAATAATTAATTAGGGCTTAAACAAGATTACACTAATTTAATCATACAATTAGCCCTAATTAAACATCCATTAAACTAAGCATACAACTAATCTAATTTACATTAAAATAATCTAATTTAATCACATAAACCTAATTAGACTAATCTAAACACCCCTTAAGCGTGATTAACTCACTAAGCAAGGATTAGAGGATAAACTCACCGGTTTTGCGCGCCGGTGAGTTCACGGCGACCACGACACCAAGGCGGTCGATAAACCCCAAAGCGGCGACACCAACGGAGGCCGGGAAGACACTGAAAACGGGCCTCGAAGTCTGGAACTTCTTGCTGTCTTCTGCTTCTGATCTGGGCTGAACTGCAGAGAAGAAACCAGCAACTTCAACGGCGAAAACGGGCCGATCGGAGCTCCGGCAAGCGGGTGGTTGGCAACCAATGGCTCCCGGGGGTCTTGGGGATCTTATAGGAGGTTGGGATGGGCAAAGGAAGGGTCGGAAAGGGGCGAAACAGCAAGAAAACGCGGAACAGGCGGAGCAGGGCGGAACCAGACGGTCCGGCGAGCGGCGGCTTCGGGCGGCCGTACGGGACGGCCGGAGAATCGTTCCGGCGAGCGGCGAGGTGCTTCGGAACGGTCTGGATGTCCTCTTCGCGACGATGGGTGGCTCGATTGCTGATTCAACCGGAAAGTTAACTTTTACTCGGATCTTTGGCGAAAGGTCGGCTGGAGCAGAAACTGGAACGAGGGGAAAACAAGGGAGGAAAACGGCTGACGATGGCCTTCCGGGCGTGCGACGATGGAGGGGCTGGTGAGCTCGGTTTCCTCTGGTTTTTCCAAGCTTCCTCTCTTCCTCAACAATGGAGAAAGCCAAGAAAAGAGGAAGAAGATGATCAGCTGAAGAGGGGGCCTCCTTGGTGGCTCACTAGCTTGCAACACTTGTCAATCTCTCCTTCCACTTGCCCCCACCATGACATCACATGCCATCAGCCACTCTCTCTCCCTCAAGCTTCCTCCACAAGCTTGTTAATAGGTGCAAAATGTCCCTAGCCCCATGGCATACGAATTTTAGACATTTGTGCATCAAATTCAATCAATTCTCACTCAATTCCATCCAATTAAAGCTCAATTAAATCAACCCATGTGTCCTCGGCCTTCTCATGACATTTCCCCGTCAAATGATCCAACTTGCATCCCGAAGATTCAATTAAAAACGGCCCTCTGACAATCCCGAACAAAAACGGCATTACTTTACTTTTCCGCCAAAAATCTCGGTTTGTAGAAAAATCTCCTGGAGATGAGTCGACATTCCTAAAATGAATTGTGACTTGACAAAACTTCCAATTTCTGTAATCGGGTTCAATTTCACGGTTAAATTCAATCTGGCGCGACTTTAGCGCGTCCTAATCTACCGGGTAGCTTTTAGGAATTTTCTGTGCAATTGACATGTGGTTGATTATTCTCAAGCCACAAAGTACATTTTCGACACCTTGGCAATTCTCGATTGTCGTAGAAATCTCGAGGTTTCGATTACGGACACAGGGTACCCAAAACGACGTAAGAATCGGTCTAGTGCCGGTCGACGAGGATATTGCGATCGGGTGGAATCACCCACACTCTAATCACATACCTCGCCGAATCGACCTATAACCGATCTCCGTTCGATTCGATGTGTCGTAATGATCCTTGCAGATTAATACGGTCGAGTAGCCGATTCATGATCGAATTCTCAAGTCTATTGCGTTTAAATTCCTTAACGGCTTCACCTGATAGACTAGTTATCTCGTGAGTGGTCAACTCAGAGAAGAAAGCTATAGATGCGAAGATGAAATGCCCGACTTATTTAATTGAAACCAGAATTGGAAAATCGGGATGTCACAACTCTTCCCCTCTTATAAAAATTTCGTCCTCGAAATTTAAACCATTAAAATTCTTCTTCAAAATGGTGGGGTATTGTCGTCTCATCAACTCTGCTCCATTCTGCTTCGCACTGCTATCCAAGATCCTCGGTGCCGACGAAACATTTCCAAATTAACCATATCAATTCTTGATTCCCAAAAAGGCTAAGCACTTGTCCATCTTTACAAAAATGAAAGCTGCAAAAATTTTGGTTCCCTTTTTTTCTTTTTCTTTTTATTTTTCCACAAAGCGGCTAACCGCCGCGTCGGGATTCGAACTCCCGACTTCGGACTGCGGCTTCACCCCGGATACCACTCGGCTAGAGGCGCCGACGGTGTCCCAAACCGCTTTCTTTTTCCATTTAAAGCCAAAATCCTTCTTTGAACCCAAATTTCGATGGATTCCGATTTAAATGCTGCTTCATCTTCATTTCCTTAACCAAACACGATGTCCCTTTCATAGGCGACATTTAAGGAAAAATATATTTCCCCTACTTGAAATTCCAAGGTCTGCGATTCTAATCTGCGAAGCTAAACTGGCGATTCTGAGCGGTCTCAAATCTGTCACTGATAACTGCAACTGAATCACTGATTTCTGAACCAACTCTGGACCTGCGATTTTCTGATCTCTGACCTCAACTCAACCAACTGGAGTTCTGTACACTCTGATCTGCACTGCCTCAAAGGAACCATTTGACTGATCTACTGAAACTGAGAACCTCTGGTCAAGATCTGATATAACTCTGACACTGACACTCTATGCAAACGAATTATCTGATGCACAAACACTTTGGCATGCTTAATCAAATCATGATCCTTTCGCACAGCCACAAGGTGGGCTGATTTCATCAGTCTGTCAATTACTTCCCAAAATGAAATTATTACCACACTGACTCCTCGATAGACCTGTCACAAAAATCTATTGTGACGCGATCCCACTTCCACATGGGGATCTCGAGAGATTACAAAGGTCCTCTCGAATTGCAAAACCGTGCTTTCTCTTGATAGCACATCTGACACTTGTGACCTGTCAGTGATATCTGTCTTCACAGCGGTCTACTAATCCTGTTGATGCAAATTCGGACTCATCTTCGTACTATCTGGACAATGCTGAAGCTGCTACGACAAGTTTCCGATAAGATCTCTTCTTTAATTTTGGTATCATTAAGTACACTCAATCATACTCAGAAATCTGAAATTCAGTTCTCTTCTTCTCGGTATCCTCTTGCAGGATCTTTTGAATCTCTGAATCTATCCACTGAAGCGTCAGATTCTAACCTGAATATCCGGTTCAATTCTGAGGGTGGCCATAAAATTCGAAAGTGGCCTACCTCAAATTTGAAAACCGAATCTCGAACTTTCTCAAGGTCCATACTTTAACCAGCATATGAACAAATGAAGACTCTCGACTCAACGCATCAGGGACTTCTTTCATCCTTCCAAGGTAATACCAGATACCACCATCCTAGTACTTCAAACGATCTGGTTCACAGCGGTATCTCATATTCAATTCCTTCCGAGAAAATAAATACTTTTGAGACTTTAACGATCAGCGAAGATCTGGAGTCTTTCTTCACACCAACAATATCTCTAATCTTCAGAACGAACATTATTACTGCAAGTTCCAAGTCACGCGTCGGGTAATTCAGTTCATGAGGTCTCAACTGACGGGACGAGTATGCAACAACCTTGCCATGCTGCATTAGCACACAACCCAATCCTCTAAATGACGCATCACTATAGATCTCGTAACCTCCAGGACCAGACGGTATGGTCAGCACAGGTGCGGTAGTCAGCTTCTTCTTAAGCTCTTGAAAACTACTCTAGCACTTGTCTGTCCACACGAACTTCTTTTCTTTCTTTAGTAATCTTGTCAACGGCGACGCTAAAGCTGAAAACCCTTCTACGAACCTTCTGTAATACTCTGCTAAACCCAGAAAACTTCAGATCTCTGTCACTGTAGTCGATCTCGGCCAACTGATCACTGCTTCAATCTTGGACGGGGTCTACGGAGATTCCTTCTCTTGAAATCACATGACTTAGGAACGCAACACGAGTCATCCGACTCACATCTACTAAGCTCATCGTAAAATCCAAGAGTACTCAAGGTCTGAAGTACCATCATCAGATGTCTCTCGTGCTCCTCAGCACTCTTCGAATACACCAGGATAACTTCAATGAACACGATCACAAACTGATCTAAGTACCCTTTGAACACTCTGTTCATCAGATTCATACAAACAGCTAGAGGGTTCGTCAAACCGAACGATAATACTATGAACTCACAATTGCCGTACCAAGTACGCAATGCTAACTTCGGTATGCCTTTCTTCCTGATTCTCAACTGATGATACTCTGTCCTCAAGTCGATCTTGGAGAATATCGATACACAAACGCAACAAACCATCCTTCTTCTTCACAAACAAGACTGATGCTTCCCAAGGTGATGCACTGGGAAGTAAAAATCCCTTATCTAACAATTCATGCATCTCCACATTCAGTTCTTTCAACTCAGATAAAGCTATTCGGTAAGGAGCCTTAGAGACTAGCTCTAATCCGGATGCTAACTCAATCACGAACTCTATTTCTCTTTCTAACAGCAGACCTGGCAATTCTTCAGGAAACACCTCAGAAAACTTCTGTACCACGACTAAGTTCTCCTTACTTGGTCCCTCAACTGTCGCATCCACTATAGTTGCCATATAGATTTGGCAACCTACATCCAGAAACCAAGTCGTCTTCAGTGACGAACAACAGGGATCGAAGGTCCTTTCTGACTTTCAGTAACTCAAAACTTTCGTACGCTAACTGAACAAACTGAATTATATCACTGCCACGATTCATAACAGCGGAAAGCTCCTCGAGCCAAACCTTTTCATAAATGATTTTCAAGTCATACATAAGCAAACCCATCAAGTACAACTATAGTCAGAGATTCATATTCATTTTACTTTATTACAACAACGGAAACTTCACAACTTTCACTCAAAATCTAGCTGCGCTACTTTGATAATACACCTCAAAACATTCTTCCCTAGATCGATGCATGGTCAATCCATTCCTATTCCTTTTGCCATCCTAGTGGCGTCATGTCGGCGGTATCGATGCTCGAGTCCTCTTGGACTTACACGAACAGTTCCCATCCCGATGGCCGTGCTGGCCACATTCAAAGCACGCTCCCGTTGCACTTGGTCACCAGGCTGACTCACACTTCTTTTCTCAAACTTGACACACAATCAGTGAGTCTTCTATCTACTGTCAGGTAACAGCATGCACTCTTTCTTGTACTGAAGGCCTGCTCTACAAACCCACGGTGCGTTCTATGGCGCATTCCTTTCGATCTGTCCCATCGGCTTTCTAAGACCATTTCTAGCTAGGTAACCTTGATGGTCACACACAAAACAAGCACCTGTCTTACTAGGACAAAAGGCTAATCCATGTCGGCTTCCGTCAGCACGACACACTCCATTCTGATCCATTGCTGACCTGACCATCCCACATTTCTAGTTATACGGAAATGGGATACTTTTCTACGATCATAGACTCCTTCCCTCGACTGGGATGCAACGACTTGCTCTCAGATCACATTTCCATGCTGTACCTCAACAGGTGCGGCAACAACAGCGGCTCGATCCTGAGCTTATTGGCTCAACGAGTTCCCAAGGAACACTAGCGCCTGAACGATCCCATCGAACGTAGGATCGCTTGGTGCTACTACACTAGTACCGACCTACAGCAGTACTCTCACACTCGCGCTGGTATAAGCCAGTGCTCCACCACGACCACCTCGGGTACCGATCCCTGTCGGCACACCACCCCGAGTAACTGGTCTAAAGGTTCTCTCTAGGAGTCCTCTGCTCCTGATCACTCATCTACAGGATCTTTACAGAAACCTGTTTCCCAATTCTAATCCCAGATTAGAATTCGAGTGATCCACGCCAAACAATTTACCAAACAACTATCAGCCACATGCACCAGCATGAAATAAAAGTCATTCCTACTAACTATCCCATAAACAATCGCACCTTATCACTCCATTCACAGACCCGCTCTGATACCACTTAAACGGGGATGTCACGCCCCGATCCTCCGAGCGCGCGAACATCCCTCTGCGGTCGATAGAAATGCGACTTCCCAGGACAAGTCGCCGACCCATTCATTTTTATAATGCACATGCGGAAGCGAAACAAATCCCGACAACATTTAACTTGGGATAGAAAAGCGGTGGCAATCAATCACAACCAAACAAGCTTTCTATAAACACATAGGTTTATATATAACACTGGATTGTCTACAAAATAGACATGCTCAACAACTAGGGAACTGTCCTATGACCCCAACTTGTCAGACACGTTCGCCGATTCTTCAACCTCCACCTTCCGAACTCCAGACTTCCGGTCCTCCACGACCGTCATCTAGGGACTGAAATATTATCCCACAACCGGGATGAGACTACGTCTCAGCGAGTCCTACCCTCTAAAACTCAATTAGGAAGAAAATACGCCTCAGGGCGCCCTAGCCACACAAATAGGATAGAGGGCTTACCTCGCCTCAGTCCCTTTCCTGCACGTCAGTACAATTCATATTCAAACAATGCTCGTACAATCTGAAACTACCGACATACCCATCGGTTTATCAATTCACCAATCCAATCATTCGCCATGATTCAATTCCATCACATTATCTATCTTTCCATACCGACTATCAAACCAAATCGTTAATAAGACATATGTTTTCCAAAGCTGTAGCTGATAGATAATATAATAGCTCGCCAGAAGCTGTCGCAATATTCATATAGTATACTATAGCTCACCGTAAGCCGCCGCAATATTCAATATAGTATACTATAGCTCACCAGAAGCTGCCGCAATATTCAATATAGTATACTATAGCTCACCAGAAGCTGCCGCAATATATATGTATATCATAATTGCTCGCCTAAGCGGATACATATATATAAACCAATGCTTGCCAAAACTGATCATTCAATAATAAACCATAGAATTGGATATTCAATCCAATAATAGCCAACGGTTCAAACTAGTCATACAAACCAATTACGGTGCTAAAAGCCAACACCGGGTATTTTCAAGTTAAATACCACAACTTCATCAATATCATTCAATGCCACACTTTTGGAATAATTAACCATAATCATCAATCACTCAATTTCTCAATTTAAACATACAATTAACACAAACCGACCGCACCGCGCGATCGGCGCGAAATTCTAACAACCTACCATCCCGATAATTTTCGAAATTATTAAATAATTAAATTTAATTCCGAAAATTAAATAATTAAATATTATATTATAATAATATAATTTAATAAAATAATATTTATAAATTCGAAATAATTAATTAATTGAAAATAATTAATTAGGGCTTAAACAAGATTACACTAATTTAATCATACAATTAGCCCTAATTAAACATCCATTAAACTAAGCATACAACTAATCTAATTTACATTAAAATAATCTAATTTAATCACATAAACCTAATTAGACTAATCTAAACACCCCTTAAGCGTGATTAACTCACTAAGCAAGGATTAGAGGATAAACTCACCGGTTTTGCGCGCCGGTGAGTTCACGGCGACCACGACACCAAGGCGGTCGATAAACCCCAAAGCGGCGACACCAACGGAGGCCGGGAAGACACTGAAAACGGGCCTCGAAGTCTGGAACTTCTTGCTGTCTTCTGCTTCTGATCTGGGCTGAACTGCAGAGAAGAAACCAGCAACTTCAACGGCGAAAACGGGCCGATCGGAGCTCCGGCAAGCGGGTGGTTGGCAACCAATGGCTCCCGGGGGTCTTGGGGATCTTATAGGAGGTTGGGATGGGCAAAGGAAGGGTCGGAAAGGGGCGAAACAGCAAGAAAACGCGGAACAGGCGGAGCAGGGCGGAACCAGACGGTCCGGCGAGCGGCGGCTTCGGGCGGCCGTACGGGACGGCCGGAGAATCGTTCCGGCGAGCGGCGAGGTGCTTCGGAACGGTCTGGATGTCCTCTTCGCGACGATGGGTGGCTCGATTGCTGATTCAACCGGAAAGTTAACTTTTTACTCGGATCTTTGGCGAAAGGTCGGCTGGAGCAGAAACTGGAACGAGGGGAAAACAAGGGAGGAAAACGGCTGACGATGGCCTTCCGGGCGTGCGACGATGGAGGGGCTGGTGAGCTCGGTTTCCTCTGGTTTTTCCAAGCTTCCTCTCTTCCTCAACAATGGAGAAAGCCAAGAAAAGAGGAAGAAGATGATCAGCTGAAGAGGGGGCCTCCTTGGTGGCTCACTAGCTTGCAACACTTGTCAATCTCTCCTTCCACTTGCCCCCACCATGACATCACATGCCATCAGCCACTCTCTCTCCTCAAGCTTCCTCCACAAGCTTGTTAATAGGTGCAAAATGTCCCTAGCCCCATGGCATACGAATTTTAGACATTTGTGCATCAAATTCAATCAATTCTCACTCAATTCCATCCAATTAAAGCTCAATTAAATCAACCCATGTGTCCTCGGCCTTCTCATGACATTTCCCGTCAAATGATCCAACTTGCATCCCGAAGATTCAATTAAAAACGGCCCTCTCGACAATCCCGAACAAAAACGGCATTACTTTACTTTTCCGCCAAAATCTCGGTTTGTAGAAAAATCTCCTGGAGATGAGTCGACATTCCTAAAATGAATTGTGACTTGACAAAACTTCCAATTTCTGTAATCGGGTTCAATTTCACGGTTAAATTCAATCTGCGCGACTTTAGCGCGTCCTAATCTACCGGGTAGCTT
This sequence comes from Eucalyptus brandiana, assembly GCA_014182725.1. Taxonomy (NCBI): domain Eukaryota; kingdom Viridiplantae; phylum Streptophyta; class Magnoliopsida; order Myrtales; family Myrtaceae; genus Eucalyptus; species Eucalyptus brandiana. The sequence goes on along the minus strand of CM024668.1, from coordinate 8,277,919 downwards.
TTAGGAATTTTCTCGTGCAATTGACATGTGGTTGATTATTCTCAAGCCACAAAGTACATTTTCGACACCTTGGCAATTCTCGATTGTCGTAGAAATCTCGAGGTTTCGATTACGGACACAGGGTACCCAAAACGACAGAAGAATCGGTCTAGTGCCGGTCGACGAGGATATTGCGATCAGGTGGAATCACCCACACTCTAATCACATACCTCAGTCGAATCGACCTATAACTGATCTCCGTTCGATTCGAGTTGTCGTAATGATCCTTGCAGATTAATACGGTCGAGTAGCCGATTCATGATCGAATTCTCAAGTCTATTGCGTTTAAATTCCTTAACGGCTTCACCTGATAGACTAGTTATCTCGTGAGTGGTCAACTCAGAGAAGAAAGCTATAGATGCGAAGATGAAATGCCCGACTTATTTAATTGAAACCAGAATTGGAAAATCGGGATGTCACATGCAAAGCTATCCAAAACTTTTTGAAAGTTAAGTCCAGTCAATCTGGTAGTGCCTCTGCGACCTCTGGGGTTATGCCATCACCTGAGGATCCTTTCTCCGTCGCTGCCGTGATGGATATCCTGCTTACTATGCCTGAAATAGAACAAGATCTTTATAATAAAGCAAAGGATCGGGCATGCGATAGTGCCTCGTGGAGGGTGGCTTTCATTAAATCCACACCTGAAAGGAGAATTGGACTTCTTTATCATCTTTAGTAGATTTATGAATTGAGTGGGATAACGTAGAGATTGTATAACTTATGTTATCTTTTAATATGTCGTTTTAAGTGTTGAGACTCTTCCTACTTATATGTAATGGCATCTTCAATTGGGACTATGACTTATGTTATTGATGTTTTTATATTTTTCTGATGATATAGGTACTATGGAAGAGGGATCAGATAGTATATGTAGTGAAGAGGTAGAACAAGTTCAACAATTCTTGGATGAGGATGATCTAGCCGTATTGCTAGCATGGTTGTGCATGGTTGCCATTGACGCGTCCGTGCATACAATAGAACCAATTAGGGACAGCAAATTATTAGGATCCGAATGGATAAATGAGATTATTACTGGACATTCAGATAGGATATATGAAGCCTTCAGGATGGAGAGGCATGTTTTTCTGAATTTATGTGATTTGATGAGAGTAAGAGGTTGGTTAAAAGATAGTCGATATATTAGAATAGACGAACAAGTTGGGATATTCTTAACTATGGTTTGTCATGGTACCTCAAATAGAATTTTATGTGAGAGATTTCAACATTCTGGAGAAACGATCAGCAAGTATTTCAGCAAAGTGTTGAAAGCAATTATCAAACTTTCAAAAGAGATAATCAAACCACCGTCCTTTGATGTCATCCCTCAAGAAATTCTTATGGATCCTAGTCATAAGCGCTACTTCAAGGTATGATTTCTATATCAATTTTATACCATCAAATACATGTACTTCATAATCTTTTATAATCTTAGATTGGTATTAAATTGACAGGACTGCATAGGTGCTCTGGATGGCACCCATATAAATGCTATTATCCCGGTGTCTCAGCAGGTTTGATTTAGAGGCAGGAGAGAGACTACCACACAGAACGTGTTGTGTGTTTGCTCATTTGATATGAAATTTACTTACGTGTATGCTGGATGGGAAGGATTTGCCAATGATTGTCGAGTGCTTTCGGCAGCACTCGAAACTCCTCAATTGCAATTTCCCCGACCACCACCCGGTATTTACTTTGTTTATATTGACATTTGTGATTATATTATGGTTTAATATCATAACAAATTTTTATATATCATGTTATAGGGAAATACTATGTGGCAGATTCCGGTTATGCAGCACTTCCGGGATTTTTAACTCATTTTAGAAGGGAACGGTATCATCTCAGCGAATATAAAGGGAGTGGGAGACGGCCAAGAACAGCAAAAGAGTTATTCAACTATAAGCACTCTTCACTAAGAAATGTAATTGAGAGGTCATTTGGGGCATTAAAGAATCGCTTCACCATTTTGAGACACATGCCTCCATTTACAATTCGGAAGCAAGCACTTGTTGTAATTGCATATTGTGCTTTTCATAATTACATTCGTGATCAAGATAGGATGGACAGAAATTTTTCCATGTATGGAGATCCAGAGTATCCATTTGGACCTACAGGAGGAGAAGTTGCAGATGATACATCGGCTGAGCAGTCATCTGGGATGAACAGCCTTAAGATAAGAATTGCAAATAAAATGGCAAGGGATCACAATATGAATGAGATTTGTTGACTTTTGTAATATTGCATTTACGTATTCACTGTAATGCAGTTGAACAATAAACTATATTACTTCATTATTGTGATGTTATGTATGGAAGGGTTAATGTTAAGATGTATGGAATTTTCGTTTAAAGGCGCACATATGAGCAAGAACAGAAAATATTTTTCATTTCACACCCCATTTTTCAAAAATTAAATTTATAAGCATTTAATGAGAATGAGAAATCAATATAAAGTTTTTTTTTGGTAAAAGAAATCAATATCAAGTTTATATGCTTTAAAACTAAAAAATAAAAAAAATGTATTTGAAAAAAATTGATACAAACTTTAATTACAAAATTTTCTACGAAATATGCCATATGATCATGCTAAAAATGTTTGTCTTCACTAACCATGAACAAAATAAAATTAATGAGCATTTCATAAGAATGACAATTCAATATCAATTTTAAACTTTATTAAAAAATTTTTTAAAAATTAAAAATAATAAAAAAAAATAGAAATTTTTTTGTCGTTACCAAACGTGTTTCTGTTCTTTTTCTATTCTAGGAACAGAAATTGACTGCAGTTACCAAACATGTTTCTGTTCTTTTTTTATTCCAAGAACAGTTTTCTTTTACACTTACCAAACACGTTTTTTTGTTCAAAAAAACGTTCCCCGAATGTAAACACTTTTTTTTTTGTTTCTTTCCTGAACAAAAAAAAAAAATGAATTGTTTCCATGCGCAGCCTTATAGGCCAATTATTGGTGATTCACACATAGTAAGCATCACATCAACGATCCACAAGATGGGATTTACCCACAAGATGCCCTTTTCTTTTCGTCTCATCTGCAGTCTCCGAGCAAGGTGGGTACCATCGTTTCTTAAGATGTGACCACGAGCGATACTAAGAACCTTCAAAATAACGAGGATGTAATTGCTTGGATCATCTCTAGAATCCCATATGTGTAGTTTGATGTTCACCGGGGTCGGTATTGGTGAGCGAGTGCTATTAGTACTCTAAGGTGCAAAGTAAGATGGGGGAGTTTTCGTAATTAATTCTTCAGTGAGGAAATAAAAAGGCCACAATAGGTCCACAAAGGGATTCTATTCTAGGGTTTGATCCCAAATCTATGCTGGGTTATGTATTAGGAAATGGGCTGGAATGGCCATTCCTTGGGTCGATTTCAATCCTTCACGATGACAGAATATGCCACCAGCCTGTTTGGTTTTGGTACTAGTATAAGGTTGTAATGTAATAATTATTACGCTGTAGTGCAATAGAGCTGCAATAGTGCTGCAATAGTGATTGCATCGTTGGATATAAGTAATGTAATCCTAAATTTTTCTTCCAGGTTCACCAATATCCCGGACTTTTTTTTTCTAGTCACAATACTCTAAAATTGTATCCGTGACAGAAAAGTGCCTCCCCTTAGACTTCCGTCCATAATGGCCTTTAAAAATATGACGCGGCATTACATCAATTTTTACAATTATGGACAGACTGTGATGAAAGATATATGGGATAATGGTGTCCCACAGCAAAAGGTTTAAGATTTCTGGTGGGAATTCGTCTCTCATAAAAATAGATGCATGCCATAAGGCGACATGTGCTTATTTTAATCCTTTGATCAGGTCTCTTGAACAGTCTACTGTAATGTGAGATAGTTTACTATCATCCGTGGCCTCCTTTCCATCATATAGAGTATCCACTTTGATGACTTCATCCACCTTTTAATCCTCCACAAACCTCAATTTTAATGATTTCGCATGTCTCTGGGGAATTCCATGTACTTTTATTATTTGTCCAAGGTTTCATGCTGCCACAAACAGAAGATTAATGTACAATCAAGTGTAAAAACTTACCAGGAATGTCATTCTTAATGACTTTCGGCACGACCAAATCGTGGACTAACTGATCATCATAGGGGAATAAAGAGAATGATGTCCGTCAAGTATATGTAATAGCGCTTTCACAGTATTGATCTTACGAATCATTATATGTGGATACGATGTTTTATCGTGTCTTCATCCGACAGTCATGGCCTTGCGATTAGCTGAATTAGCAGGCAAAGCTTCCATCTCTTTATCAAAGGTTACTTCCTCGTTGTAGACGAAAGACTTGGCCACGACGAGGAATACGAGAAAATTGAGAAATGTAAGGACTGCCAAGAACGCGTAGTAGTAGTCCAGGTGGGAGATGTTAAGGTTGTCGAAGATCCAACCTTTGTGTCCGTGTTCCTTGGTGATTCGCGAGACTGTCTTGAGAAGAAAACTACTTACGAAGTTCCCGATACCTAAATTACTAGTAAAATAAGACGTTCCTAGACTTTTCATGCCTTCAGGCGCTTGGTCATAGAAGAACTCGATCTTTGCCACTTCGACAAAGGTGTCGGCGACTCCCATGAGGGCGAATTGTGGCAGGAGGATGAAGATGGCGAGAGGGACAATTTGGGACTGACCGTCAATGCCGTTCTCTCTGGCGACGCTCAGCCTCCGCCTCTCGGCCAGACAAGCAGTGATCATTATTATTATGTGGAGGACGAGGCCTACCCCCATTCTCTGCAGCAATGTGATGCCTCTAGGGTTCTTGGTATAGCGCCTGATGGCAGGGACGAAGAACTGGTCATAGATGACGATGCTTATGAGAATGGTCAATTCAGGACAAACCCAATGAGTTTAGTCTAGGTCCAAGATTAATTCAGGATCAACCGGGATCAACCAATAATTTTTTTGTTTCATTTTTTATATTCCCTGAAAAGGCTAATCTATAATTTCAAATTATATATTTATCGACAATGCGGTGTTGTGCAACCAAACTATAAATACCAGTACAGATTCAACATATTTAAGATAAGGCAACAATAGAAATTTCACACCTGTTAAAAGCAAGAAATCATGAAAACGATTAAGATTGCTTATAGAGATACGGGACAAGATAGAAAGTTGAGTGGTGAGCGGGGAAGTTGAGCGGGGCAAGTGTCAAGCGGCAAGCTAGGAAGTTGTTTCTTTTGATTTTGGCTAATTGACAACTAAGAGGAAGACAAAAGAGAACTAGTACTGGAGGACAACGTCGCGAGGAGTTGTTTAATGCTATTTACGCCATTTTGGATGCCATGAGGAGCCGTTTAATGTTGTTGACGCTGTTTGACTTAGGGTTTTCTCTTTAAAATATATAAACAAATTATAGATAATATTTTAGATATATTATATATAATATATACAGTTAGGGTTGGTTTGGGTTGGACCAACCTTAAATTTTTAAGATCAAAAACTAACCCACACAGTACTAATCCACGAATCCTAGGACCAAGAATAGACCCAATCCCCTTAGGAATTGGATCAGGACCGGTAGGGTTGGGTCAATTTAGGATTAACTCTAGATTGATGCTCGCCCCTAAAATGGGTCCACAAAGGAATTACTAGTCTAGGGTTTGATGACAAATCTATGTTGAGAATGTATTGGAATAGGGCCAAAATGGCCATTTTTTTGTCAGGATGATCGTCCAAAAAGTTATAGACCACGGTGAGTAACTCAGTACTAAATTTTTTTACTTTGGTCGGTACTACACTTTTTGACGATTTGCCAACATAATCATTTTGATGAATATCTACTAGAAATCATTGACATGGATGTTAGCCGGCTTATGTGGCATGACTAGTGGATGGTTGATTCTCAGGTGGACAAATTTTGCAATTTTTTAAATCTTTCTAAAACTTTTTATAATTTTTTTCTTTTTCTTTGCCATTCTAGGAAGATGCACAATGGAAAGAAATAGAAGAGGAAAAGAAACAATATAAAAAAAATCAAAAATTTTTAAAAAATTGCAAAAATTATCTGCATCAATGTCGATAATCTTACGATCTTACAATCGTGTTACAAAGGACCACTATCATCTACATTAGTTTCCGATCAAAATTGGCCAAAAAAAATATATTGGCAAATTGTCAAAATGTATAATATTTTTAAAGACTATTATGGATAAAATTGTGATGGGAGGTATTTTTGCGTTCTTGGTACAGTTTGGGGAATTAGTGTTTCCAAAAGGGTTAATACCCTAAAAATCCTAAACTGGTACACATGTGACAAATTTATCTCAAATTAATTTTTTGACCACCAAAAACCCTAAAATAGTACACCTTTGACAAATGTCACGCCCCGATCCTCCGAGCATGCGTCCATCCTTCTTTGGTCAATTAAATAGCGACGTCTTAGGACGCATCACCCGGTCCATTCATTTTAATATGCATGCAAAAGTGGATAAATAATTCCCAGACAATAAAATGATGGGATAGGAAAGTAGGAACAACTTTTCAATCCAAAAAAAAAAAATCTTTTAAAAACAACCAGGTTTATTTACAAGGCCAAACTATTAACAAAAAGGTCGGCTCATTCCAAAAGGAATTGTCTTATGACCTACTAGTCAAACTTATTCGCCGATTTTGGCCTCTCCACCTTTCCAAACTCCGGGGCTCCTGATCCTCCACCAACATTATCTAAGGACCTGAAAATAGTTATACAATAAGCAGTGAAACGATGTCTCAGCAAGTTTAACCCCCTAAGACTTGATTAGGAAGTAAATATGCCGTCAGTTGGCTAGGGTCACCGATCCGTCTACCTCGGCTGACCTTCCCCCCATTGTCGCTGGCCCTTCCTAGTGGTGGTGGGGAGGCGGCGGCAAGGCCTTGCACAACCCTCGTTGAATGCTTTCGCAATCTTTTTTTTCTTTCTTAAAATTATTTATTTAGTTTTAAATTTATTTTAATTAATATATATTAAAATTCAAATAAGAGGCAATTAGCTTTTTTTGGCTGACTCGGTTTATTAAAAAAAACGACATCAGATTTTTGACACCCTTAGTAGGAGTTATCACTTAAATGTCCTATTTTTCAAAGAAAGTGACATTTAAGTGTACATTACAGAACTTTTAGTATTTAAATGTCCCTCGTGCCAAATATTGGCACTTGGGCTCTACTTTTGCCTAGTAATATCTCTTGTGCTCAATTGAGGCTTGAGCCTTTTCTCTTGGTTTGATCAAGAAATGAATTGAACTATACCCATTTGTCATGTGAAAGACAGGTCATTCTTCTTGTGACAACCTGAATTTTTAGAATTTGTTTTCGATTAAATAAATCGAACCTTTCGTCGACACGCCAATAGTGTAATTCTCTGAGTTGATCACTCACGAGATAACTGATCTATCTGGGGAAGCAATTAAGGAATTTAAATGCAATGGACTTGAGAATTTGACTAGGAATCGACTGCTTGACCGTAGTTGTGACAGCCTGAATTTTCAGAATTTGTTTTCAATTAAATAAATCGGGCCTTTCATCGGCCCGCCAATAGTGTAATTCTCTGAGCTGATCACTCATAAGATAACTGGACTATTTAGGAAAGCAATTAAGGAATCTAAATGCAATAGACTTAAGAATTCGACTAGGAATCGACTGCTCGACCGTGTTGATCTGCAAGGGTCATTACGACACTATTAGAATCGATCAGAGATCAAAGATAGGTCGATTCGACTGAGATATGTGATCAAAGTGTGGGTGATTCCACCCGATTGCAAAATTCTTATCGATTGACATTAAATTGATTTTTTTGTTGTTTTGGGTACCCTGTATCTGTAATTGAAACCTTAAGATTTTCACAACAATCGAGAGTCGCCAATGTGTCAGAAATGTACGTTGTGACTCGAGATAAATCGATCACGGGTCAATTGCACTAAAAATTCCTAAAAGTTACCTGGTAGACTAGGTCACGCTAAAAGTGCGCCGGAATGAAATTAACCGTGAATTTGAACTTGATTTTAGAAATTGAAGGTTTTGTCATGTCACAATCTATTTTGGGAATGTTGACTCATTCTCCAAAGATTTTTCGGAGATTCCGGGATTTTTGCGGAAAATCGTTCGGACGTTGCGGAAAAATTAACGGAAATTTGGATGGGCCAAATTAAGGGAAATTTGGATTGCCAAGCCAAGGCTTTGAGTGTTAGGGACTTACATAAAATTGTTTGGGATTTTCTTAAGCAAAATTGGATCTTGAGTTGGATAATTGGAGAGGAAATTGAAGTTCAATTTGAGTGAAATTCGGTTTGGCAAAGGGCTAGGATTTATGGCTTCAATTTGGATAAATTAAGGAAAATCTAACTCAAGAAAGCATTAGAGGGGGGCAAGAAGTTAATGAAAGGGATAGAGATGTGGACTTTAAGCTTTGTTTTAACCCTTTGAGCAAGAAATCCAGCTACCTTTCCTTCTGTCCGTTGCTGCCTCTCTCTCCACCAGCCATTTCATTCATTTTCCCTTGGACGAGCTGCTTTTGTTTTCTTCTCAATTGGTTGCATCGAAGACCTCTTGCTCTCCACTGATCTTTAGCTCCTTGGACGCCAGCACACGATCAACCAAAGAAGCCACTTCTCCCCATAATTGACCGAAGCCCCTCCAACAACGGCCATTTGTCTTCCCCCATCCACCGAGCTCCTCTCCTTCGCTGCTCCCTCGTCCATGCATCTCCATCTCTTCTTTGCTTCCAGCTCATCAACGGAAGCCCCCACCAGCTCGCTGCCACATCCCACCAAAGCCTCCCTTTGTAGCGCCACACGTCCACGCCTCCACCTGCGTCGGTCAATCAAAGGAGCTCTCCTCATTGGTTGTTGACCATCGAAGACACCGCAACTCCTTCCTTGCATTGATGCCAACAAAGTCGCTCCACAGCCCACGAGTAACCTACAGCCCAGCCATCGAAGCCTTGATTTGTCACGCCTCGATCCTCGGGCACACACACATCCCTTACCTTGGTTGATTTTAAATGTGATATCCCAGGACGTATCGTCGATTCTTTCATTTTCATATGCACATGTGGAAGTAATTATAAATCCCCAGACAATAAAATAATGTGATAGAAAAGTAGGGCTATATTTTTCATATTGAAATTCACAACTAAATTTTTATACAACCACACCTCATAGTATTTTACAATACTATTAACAGAGGTTTAGTCTCACACTCAACCACCTAAAAACAAGATTCACAAAAGAGGATGGGACCTCAGTCCTCATCCGAGATGTACTTATGATCATCATCCCGATCCTCCTCTAATTCTTCAAAATCAATTTCATTCTCTTCCAACTCTTCATTTGGCTTATCATCAGGATCATCCAATAGGTAATCCTCCTCCGTTTCTTCCTCCTCAGGCTCTTTTACCTCTGGCCATTCCCACTCCAGATTCTTCTTCTGTCCCTCCTCTTGCTTGATTATCTCCCCTTCTTCTGGCATGCTCCAATTGGAGTCTGCTACTAATGGCTGGGGGGAATCATGATTAGTCTCGAGTTTAGGGTCTTTTGCATCCACTATCGACCCATCTTTATGATCAGTTGTACCCTCCTTGAATGCTTCCTCCAGGATGAACATAGGCACATTTTCTTCAGGCATGAGACCCTCCCTTTTGCCCATCATAATACTCACGATACCATGACGATACTTGTGGGGTCTCAGGGCATCATTACCCACGTCAACCCAGACGGTCGATTAAATCAAGACATACTCTAGTCCTTCAGGGTGAGGGTGAATCGGGAAATGGGTTTCTATCTTTGTGACTTCTACGGGTACACCGAAATGCATAGGAGGGTGAGGAGGTGGAGGTGCTACCATCTAGGGGCCTGAAATGGTTGTACAATAACCACTGAGACAACGTCTCAGCGAGTTTTACCCCCTAAGACTCGATTAGTAAACAAATATGACATCCAAGCTACCTATGTACATACGGGTTAGAGGACTTACCTTGACCTCAGATTCCACCTGCATATTAGCACAGTTCAAACAAGCACCCAATTTTAATACCATGGATCGATACATCGATCAAATCGATCTAGTCGATTACATGTCAGCATGACCATCCCTCGGTCATTTCCATTCATATTATACAACTTCTAATATAATATACCTAGTCACCTTACAACGTGTATCCTTTAAGGCGCGGTTTTCGCCAAGGTGACGTACCAATCACCAACTCCGTGCATTCTCTAAGGTGCCGTTTTCGCCAAGATGATGTCCCAATCACCGAGCTACGGACATTTTCTAAGGTGATATACCAAATCACTGAGCCACATGCATTTTCTAAGGCGTCGTTTTTGCTGAGGTGATGTACTAATCGCCGAGCCACGAGTCTTTTCTAAGGTGTCATTTTCGCCAATGTGATATAAACAATTTACATACATGTTCTCGGGCGTCGTTTTTGCTAGGGTGATATACTTCATCATAGAGCCAATATAAACAATTTACGTGCATGCTCTTGAGTGTTGTTTTCATCGGGGTGATATACTTAATCACAGAGTCGCATGCTAACTATTTCTTTCTCATATTTACCATACCCGATATTAACGTACCCGATTGGTCTTAGTCAAGAGTATATTCAGTTCACTCTCACAATTTTCTCAACTTAATAGCCCATCAAAGTATTATTGGCGCTAAACAATCATACTCGGCCATCTACCAACCAATTACTCAATTTCAATCAATTTAGGAATAATTCCTCAAATTGCACAATCAATTCAATTCAATATAATGTAGAGCTCAAATAAATAAACGGCTTGCATCACGACAATTAGTATAAAATTTCAGTCGTCGGTCACCCCATCCTAATTTTCGAAAAATAAATAAATAATTAATTAATTTCAAAAATTAATAAATAAATACTAAAAATCCAATTTAGGCCCGTAATGCTTGATTGGAGCCCGAGACAGGTCGGGAAAAATCCCGAGATGTATTCTATAAATAATATAGGCTATTCTCTAGCTAATTACATTAGTCAAATGCCTAACATACATCATAATTAATTAATAATCACTAATCTACTATAATCTAACCACCTAATCCTACTTAATTATCACTAATCAACCATTAAGCATCATTAGCAAACTAAGCAATGATTAGTGAGCTAAATTCACCCGTTTAACAATCCGCTCAGATCGAAACGTCAGGAACGTCGCGGGGAACGTTTAACTCCAAAGCGGGTCTCGGGTTTTGTCGCAACCCGATCTCGCCGCCCTCGAATGTCCACGGGGAAAAAGGTTCGGTTTCGGGGTACTTGATCACGAGAATTCCCCCACGAGATCGCCAGCTCTCCCAAGCTTGTACCCTGCGTTGACAACGGGTTTATTTATGCGGTCTAATTGTTTAACAACCTAAAAATATACAAGAGTCATCACTAGCCTCATTCTTTGGGGGTCGGCTAGAAAACCCAATTGAGGGTTGGGAGAGTTCCCTTGATTCCTACGTAACCAGATATCTAGGTTCGGGGACTTGGGTTATGCTAATACTTCTATTAGTGCCCTTTTGGTACTTAAACAATATATTGTGTTTTTCCTAACATGTCCATACATTTCTTTTTACATTTTCGGGATCATCAGTTCTATACTAAGGCCCTGTTTGGTAACCATCTAAACATGGCCAAATTCTGATTCTTTGTTCCCAAAATCAGTTTGGACCCAAAATCACGTTTGGTAAATTTTTTATTCCCAGAATCAGTTTTGGACAAGAATTTAGAATAAAAAAAAAAAAATATGATTCTTGATTCTGAATCAGAAAAAAAGAATCCAAAAAGTGGCTCTCTCCTCTGCTCAATGTACCCTCCTGCTCCACGTTCTCTCTTTGGTCGAACCCTTTCTTTTTCTTCTCTTTTGCTCGATGTTCTCTCTGGTTCATTCTCTCCACAACAACGATGACGGTGACTGCTGCTTCTTCATCGTTGAAGTTGCTCGTTCAAGGTGAGTTCCCTTCACTCATAGCTAGCGTGGTTGTCGGCTGATTTGGGTGACGGCTTGCTCACCATCACCGTCGTTCATCATCTGCAACGGTTGGCAGGAGCGCCACTAGGCTCAAGTCGGCGGGCCGAGGAGTCGCTCACCGAGTGACCCCCTAGGCCCGAATCAGCGGGCACTAGCGCCGATCTGGCTGCCAAGCGACCACTGGGCCCGAATCGGCGAGCAACCCCTCGGCCTTCTAGGTCGCCCTGCTTTGATGCGTTGATTTTTCAGTGATGCCTTGACCCTATTCATGGTGGTCGAGTGCTTTGGTGAAGGCATTGGTTGGGTTTCATTTGCTTTTTAGGGTGGGGGATTCGATTTGGTTCCGTGGGGAGTCTTTGCTCAGAATCGATTGGTGCAATGCGGGGATTAGTTGGGTTCGTGCGGTTTCGTTTGGGGTGAGGAGTGATTTTGAGGATGAAAGGCGTGGAGAGGGTGCTGTTGTGGTCCAAAATGTGAATGATATAGCTCCGAGCTCGCGAGTTCTGCTTGGTGTTCTGTTTGTCAATGCTATGAATGTCATATAGGGTTGCTGAACTAGGAAAAAGAAACGGAGGAGAGAAAAAATGTACTAATTCATCCTCTACTGATAATGAGACACCAAGTTCTTATTTTTTTTTTGCATTTTTTTTTTCTAAAGTTAACATGGTTATTTGGATTATTCGCCCCCCTGAATCAGTCTGGTCAATGTTCACAGGCTAATATCATATTCGGGCCCAAGGAGTCGCTCGGCGAGCAACCCCTCGGCCTTCTAGGTCGCCCTGCTTTGATGCGCTGATTTTTCAGTGATGCCTTGACCCAGTTCATGGTGGTCGAGTGCTTTGGTGAAGGCATTGGTTGGGTTTCATTTGCTTTTAGGGTGGGGGATTCGATTTGGTTCCGTGGGGAGTCTTTGCTCGAATCGATTGGTGCAAAGTGCGGGGATTAGTTGGGTTCGTGCGGTTTCGTTTGGGGTGAGGAGTGATTTTGAGGATGAAAGGCGTGGAGAGGGTGCTGTTGTGGTCCAAAATGTGAATGATATAGCTCCGAGCTCGCCGCCCGCTTAGTGTTCTCGTTTGTCAATGCTATGAATGTCATATAGGGTTGCTGAACTAGGAAAAAGAAACGAAGGAGAGAAAAAATGTACTAGTTCATCCTCTACTGATAATGAGACACCGAGTTCTTATTTTTTTTTGCATTTTTTTCTGAAGTTAACATGGTTATCTGGATTATTCGCCCCCCCCTGAATCGGTCTGGTCAATGTTTACAGGCTAATATCATATTCGGGCCCAGAGAGTCGCTCGACGAGCAACCCCTCGGCCTTCTAGGTCGCCCTGCTTTGATGTGCTGATTTTTCAGTGATGCCTTGACCCTGTTCATGGTGGTCGAGTGCTTTGGTGAAGGCATTGGTTGGGTTTCATTTGCTTTTTAGGGTGGGGAATTCGATTTGGTTCCGTGGGGAGTCTTTGCTCAAAATCGATTGGTGCGGTGCGGGGATTAGTTGGGTTTGTGCGGTTTCGTTTGGGGTGAGGAGTGATTTTGAGGATGAAAGGCGTGGAGAGAGTGCTGTTATGGTCCAAAATGTGAATGATATGGCTTCGAGCTCGTGAGTTCTGCTTGGTGTTCTGTTTGTCAATGCTGTGAATGGCATATAGGGTTGCTGAACTAGGAAAAAGAAATGGAGGAGGAGAGAAAAAATGTATTAGTTCATACTCTATTGATAATTTCTCACAAAGTTCTTATTTTTTTGCATTTTTTTTCTAAAGTTAACATGGTTATTTGGATTATCCGCCTCGCCTGAATCATTCTGGTCAATGTTCACAGGCTAATATCATATTTGGGCCTAAATCGGTCTGGTCAATTGTTTTTCTTCTCTTTTTTGTCAATGTCAAATTCTAATTACTTGACTTGCATGCTACACTAGATGTCGAGATTCTTTGGTTTGTATCGGATCTCCTTCCCTTTGGTAATTTCTTTCTTGATTAGATGTGGTGTTCTTTTTTGTGCCCATTGACTAGACTTCTTTCTTTGAAAAAGTTATTCTCATAGTTAATACTGAAATTCTTTTCTTCTATTGGGATCTATTACAGAAAAGGCTGCAAGAGTTTGAAGCCACACTTACTACTTCTCTAAGAGATATCACAACGCTTGAAGTAAGTAATGAGTCTAATATCAGTTCTCCATTTCCGTTTAGCTCTCTATGTAGATATTGATTCATAAGTTTATATTTTCCATGATAGTTTTAAATCTCATCTCAATTAACTTATATGATGCTCAATCAAGGTTAAATGGCATCCTAGAAAGAGATGTTCAATGCAAAATGGACCGAGCCTTTAACCAACTTGTTTGTAAGTTTGTTGGTAGAGGAGGTACAAAAGAGAAATCGCACAATTTCTACTTTTAACAAAGCAGGGTGGAACAACATATGAGCAGAATTCATTAAACAGTCAGGATACCAATATAACCTATTGCAGTTGAAGAATAAGGTGAACAAACTGAGAAGACACTATGATAGTTTTAAGAAGCTCATTTCACAATCTGGTTTTGGCTGGGATAATGTGAATAACAAAGTTGTTGTCGACGATCCAAGTACTTGGGACTCTCACATCACGGTATGTTTTAAGTTTCGATCATTTTGATATTATTATAGATGTAAGTTTTAGAAAATTTGATTATGTTATTGACATTTGTCATTATTGTGAAAATTGCAGGCCAATAATGGGACGGGAAAATTCAAGAAGGATGTATTTCCTCAATATCCTAAACTGTGCATTGTATTTGGTGATACATATTCTACTAGAGATCATGCCATAGGAAATGTCCAAGATTTAACAGTGTTAGATGAAGGTGATGGTGGTGGCAATGCAATCAGTGATCTAGAAGACTTAAGTGAACACCCCATTGATGATGACGTTTTTACATCTGACCATACTTTAACTCCCATTCATAACTAGCACAGGTTGGATATCACTCCAAATGTCAAGAGGAGAAGAAATAGTAGCTTATTTAGTATTGTAGACACGTGCAAAGCTATACAGGACATACTCAAAGCTAGATCAAGTCAATCTGGGAGTAGATCTATTGGCTTACAAGTGACACCACCACCTGTAGACCCCTTCTCTATAGCAGTTGTAATTGATATCCTTGTTAATATAAATGACTTGGACCAAGATCTTTACAACAAGGCAGTGGAACGAGCATGTAATAGTGCCATATGGAGAGAGGCATTCATCAGAACACCAGTTGAAAGGAGACATGGGCTTCTTCAATTTCTTTAGTGGATGTTGAGATGTGTTTTGTGGATTGTATGTAGTTTTACTTGATTGTGTGTTTAATTGTGGAAACCCTGTGGTTGTATGGATAAGATGGATAGTTTGAAATTTTTATATTTGATTTGCTTTTATTTTAGAACTTATATTGTTGATTGTTATTGGATTATTTTCATCTCTCTTTATTAATGTTATTGTATTTGTGTGATAATATAGGTACTATGGAAGAATGATCAAATAGTATGTCTAATGAGTAGGTAGAATCAGTTGACCAATTATTGGATGACGAGAATCTTGACATATTGGTAGCATGGTCATGCATGGTTGCGATAGACATGTTCTTGCATACAAGAGAACCTATTAGGGATAGCAGACTATTGGGATCGGAATGGATAAGAGAGATTATTTGTGGACATTCAAATAGAATATATGAAGCCTTCATGATAGAAAGACATGTTTTTCTGAACCTATGTGATTTGATAAGAATAAGAAGTTGGTTGAAAGATAATTGGTATGTTAGGATAGATGAACAAGTTTGGAGATTCTTATCTTTGGTTGGTCATAATAACTCAATTAGAGATTTATATGAGAGATTTCAACGTTTAGGACAAACAATCAGCATGTATTTTAATTTAGGGGATAAGTACACTAATGGTGCCATAAGTTGTGTACGGCGCTCACTTTGATGCCAAAAGTTTCCATCGGATCACTTAAGTGCCAAAATTTTTGAAAAATGATCACTTTGGTGCCATCGCCGATTTGGTTGGTCGGAAATCCGACGTGGCAGTTTTTTATTAATTTTTGACGCCGACGTGGATCGCCGGAGAATACAATCAGCATACAAAGAACAAAACGATGCCGTTTACCGTTTTTCCCCAAATAAGAAACCCTAAATCCCCAATTTCGATTAGAACCGGAAGTTGAAAACCCTAAATCCCCAATTCGATCATTTCGAGTACATACTTCGATTTTCTCCCAAAGTTATCAGCTCGCTCTTGCAAATGGAGGACAAAAGCTTCAGCAACGGCTCACATTCCTATAAGAAAA
This sequence comes from Eucalyptus brandiana, assembly GCA_014182725.1. NCBI lineage: Eukaryota > Viridiplantae > Streptophyta > Magnoliopsida > Myrtales > Myrtaceae > Eucalyptus > Eucalyptus brandiana. The sequence goes on along the minus strand of CM024668.1, from coordinate 8,261,584 downwards.
GTGAATTAGATGGTGAATATTACTGTTATTGTGAGTTACCGAGTCCGAGAAGAACATCTTGGACTCGGTTGAATCCCGGGAGAAGATTCCATGGGTGCGGCAGATATAGAGAATGCTCGAAGTGCCAATATTTCAAATGGATTGATAGAAAATTCTCTGATCGAGCGACAGAGGTGATATTAGAGTTACTTGAAGGCCGAAATCAACCTCCACCTATGTTAATGGACGAGTTTGAGGATGTTGACTCAATGCAAGCTCAAATGAAGGGTTTAACATCTTTGGTGGACCATTTGAAGAGGGAGGTTTCAAGGCTGAAAATCGAAAGAAACTTTTATCGAGTGTTGATTGTATTCTTATTCTCTTGGGTAGTTTATTCAAATGTAAAGTGAGTAATGAGAAGAAGTTTGTATGTCTACCATAGTCGAAGACGTGGAATATGCGCTTGTATTGGATTGTTTATAAGTAAAATGTGTTTTTGGTTTGCTGCAATTTTTGTATGGAGCAGAATGTTTTGTTGTTGTAATCTATGGGTAGAAATGCAAGGTTGGACTTGGAATGCATTAGTTGTGAGCACTTAAAAGTTTTGTTGTTTAGTTGTGTATTGTCAATGTTTGTTTTGGTTAGTTTTTGCTTCAAATATAATGGTTTGCTGCATTTTTTATTTGGTAATGCTTTGCTGCATTGAAAGCTTTTAGTAATGGTTTGCTGCATTTTTCTATTTAGTAATGGTTTGCTGCATTGAAAGCTTTTGGTAATGTTTGTTGCATTTTTTTATTAGATAATGGTTTGCTGCATTGAAAGCTTTTGGTAATGGTTTGCTGCATTTTTTTATTTGATGATGGTTTGCTGCGTTTTTTATTTGGTAATAGTTCGCTGGTTTGCTGGTTTGCTAGTTTGCTGGTTTGTTGGTTTGCTGCAACTACAAACCATGGCCGAAATTAAAGGATGGTGGCAAATTCACGATTGACCATTTCAGTGTCATAAGTTGTAAATAGTGATCACTTGAGTACCGAGTTTTTATGAAAGTGATCATTTAAGTGCCAAGTTTTTATGAAAGTGATTATTTAAGTGCCAGTCGCGATAACAAAGTGATCACTTACGTTGCACAAGTTTTTTAAAAAAGAACATGTTAGTGCCAAACGTCACATTCCAAATGCACCTTGTTCTTGCACCAGTTAAGTTGCTGGTGCATCTTCTTACACCAGCCCAGATGCAACAAGATGTACCAGCACCCAAAGTGTTCTTGTAGCAACACATATAATCAGCAACGGTGCAGCAACGAATGTAGCACAAGAATAACGGTGCGGCAATGCCGACAGCAACAAATTCATTATAATCCACAACTTTAACCAACAATGCCGACAAAGAATAAAGGCAAAGGCAAAGAATAAAGAACATTGCAAAGAATAACAGCAAAAATAAAATATATAGCAGCAGTAGCATAACTGACTTGCTAGCATTCTAGCCGAAACCAACACAAGGGAAAATGAATAGTTATTCCAAGATTTTGCCATTAACATTGATTGATTGTTTACAAAAGAAAAGAAAAGCATGTCTAACTTCACTCCCCAAACATCGAGAGTTCAACACTCTCTTAAAAAAAAAAAAAAAAACAATGGTATTGCAGGGCAACAACTACCATCAATCCAAAGACACTCCTAAAAAAAGAAGAAAACAAGAAAAAGACCATGTCCAAAGATCACATGAAAAAAATCATGTCCAAAGATCACATAAAAAGAGACCATGTCCAGCACTCTTCCTCCCATCAGTCAATATTGACAACACCTTGATCTCATTTTCCTCTTGGAGTTTTGAATTGATTCATAATCCGAGCACTCTTTCGAACTGGTTGTGCAGGTTCTTTAGTTGGGCTTTCTATCATCTCATTTTCCTTGTCCTTGTTTTTGATGGCGGCTATTTTTGTTCTACCACATGTCATGTGTTAGTCCATATCATCACTACTGCTCCCAATCGTTGGTTGAGATGGAACTGGTGTTGGGTTCTTTTTGGATAGCTGTTTCGCAGCTGTACCCGATGTCTTCTTCTTCTTTGGAGCACTCTTCTTTGGCTGCGTCCTTGATTCTTGAGTTGGCCCACCTTGAGAGAGAAGTACCTTCGAAGTTCTCCCAGGCTACAAAAACATAGTGATATTGTCAACCAAATGAATTGAAATACAACAAATTAAATACATGAGGCCTATAAATCTTACATTCAAAATGGTCATTTCAGTACGTTCATCTGTGTAAATCCCATAACCATATTGCCTTAATCTTTTCCCAAGAGCCCCTCTTGTTCGTTGTGGTGCATCATTTTCAGCAAAGAATAATCCTTGTAGCAACCTCTCGCAACTTGTGCGGTTGCTCGTCTTCTCACCCGAGAAACACATAACAAATGTAAATTTTAGCCTATAAAAGACCAAACACAAATGATGTACAACTTACAGGATATTTTTTTCTTATTTGCTCAACAGTGGACTCAGTTGTTGTTGTTGCTGTCCTGCCCATTCCAGTCCCTATCCTTGCACTTGAGCCTACAACATGGCCTTTTTCTGGCCCTTTAGTAGGCCTTACAACAATGTACTATATTAGGATTATGACCAACAGCACTATCGAATAAGAACTGTAAAGTTATTAAGACCAAGAGGATACTTATCTTACAACATGGCTTTCTGTTTGCCTTTCAGTAGGATTACAGCAGGGCCTTCTGTCCTCCCTTCAATAGGCCCAACAAGAAACTCTTCAGTAGGTTCTGTCCCTGGCACTGAATCAGCCATTACATCTTGCTGTTGATGCTACTTTTTCAGCTCACAACCTTTCTTATTGTGCCATTCCTTGTGACAATAGGAGCATTTCATCTTTGATCCAGTCCTACTCATCCTTTGACTTGATGCCTCTTCCTGCTGCATTCTTCGTCTCTTTTTTGACCTTCCTATTTGCTTCTTCAGCGGTAAAGGTAGAGGACTTTCATGATTTGTTGGCTCCCAAAATTTGCTACTTCTGATAGGCTGCATCATGAATTGGTATGAAGCAAGGTATGAGCTTTTTTTGTACCAATCATGTAGGTAATCATCTGGGCTTTCTTGCTTCATCTGAATAGCACAAATGGCATGGACACATGGAATTCCATTCAGTTGCCAGGCTCGGCATGAACACTTTCTTCTATCCAGGTTGACAACATACTTATCCTGATTTTGAATAATCTCATATCCATTATCTCCATTCCAAACTGGATGGCAGAACCTACTAGCAGCAATATTTGCATCAAATCTCTTCACAATCCTAGGGCCACAGTCTCTACTCCATTTTGTAGCCTCATCTCTTTGCCTATGCAGTCTAGTCATAACCATAACTCAAATATCATCAAGCATGCTGATGATTGGTTTGCACCTGGCCTCTAAAATTCTACCATTGAAAGCTTCACTGAGGTTGTTATCAATGATATCGCATTTGAACTCTTTGCTGAAGAAGGCCCGACACCAGTGCTTAGCTTCGTATGGAAGAGTGCATCAAAACCGTCCTTTGTCAACTCGCAACAATCCTTGTTTGGCTAATCTGAAATCAGCCATATTCGTACTCTTTGCTATCTCGCGTAATCGCTTCGCGGCCCTATCGCCTTTGAAGTTCCTTGACCAGTTTGCATATATGTGCCTCGCGCACATTCTATGCTCAGCATGTGGCATCAATTCAGCCAATGCAGGAATAAGTCCCTACAAAAATTCAAACCAATAAATACAAGTCAAGAAAAATATGCAAGTGACTAATATTAAAAGGGAGTATATTATAATTGACAATGAAATTACCTTCTGTTAGTCGCTCATGAATGCCCATCCTCCCCCATCGGTTATCTCAAGGTCAGCCATTAAATTTTTTAGGAACCAGGACCAAATATCCTTGTTCTCTATCTTTACCACTGCCCAAGCTATCGGGAACATTTGATTATTGGCATCTCTCCCCACAGCAGCCAACAACTCCCCCTTGCATAAACCCTTTAGAAAGCATCCATCCAATCCTATAACTCTTCTACAACCAGCCAAGAAGCCCCGTTTGCATGCATCAAAACAGACATAAAATCTATCAAATCTAGGCCCAAGATCAGGGAGTGGCCTCTCCACAACCTTTACATATACCCTACTAGATGGGTTTTGAAACATACATTCACCAAAGATAATCCCATACCCGCGCATATTCTTCCTTATATCCACCCATCAATATCTTCATCACCCTCATCTTCGCTCTCTTACATTGATTCCTCGACACATTAACCCCCACTTGCTCCTTCACTAACTGTTGAAATTGAGGACTCTTGATCTCGAGCATTGCTTTGATAGTATTGAAAAAATGCTTTGATAACCACACACTTGTTACCCTTCTATTGTTAAAGATAATTGGACAAGTATGCTCCTCCTGAAAGGACCTAATCTGGAATGACCCATTCTTACTAAGCGCAAAGATAGAGTTTCCAAGAACAATTAGCTTGTGAGCACTTAGCTCTCACAAACTCCTTCGTGTTTCTAATGAATTTAACGCTCCTCTGTTCACCAATTGAGTTCTTTACAACAGCTTCCTTGAATTGTTTGGCATCATCAAATCTCATGCCCACCGACAAAACAGGTTTATCAACAGTCGGATCATAACAAGGGTACTTACTTTTTCTTCGAGGAGCAGGTTCTTCATCATCATTGTCAAGCTTATTTTCCGAACCAGCAACTTCATTGCCACAGCTTTCTTCATCTTCACTTCTATTACCCTCAGCTGGATCTCCATCCCTATTTACTAACTCGGGTTTCTTGCTGAAGCTGCAAGTTTTTTTCTCAGAAATTCCCTTTGCTTTTGTCTTGACTGTGCGAGTTCATCATCATCTTCGTTACTTGGGAAATTTACTACAACCAAATATTTATCTTCCGATTCACTAGATAAAGCAATTTCCCATTCTAATCCAATGAAGTCTTCATCCAAGATTTCAGGACATCTCCCTCTTTGTTCATCTCTATCAATATGACTTATCTCCCTATCATTTTGCCCTCCATCTAACCTAAACTCATCCCCAACCTGATTACTCGCTTGAACAGGATCCCTCACTTCTCCTCCTTCAGTGGTGGTCTGCTCATCCCCATCCTCATCCTCATCCTCATCCTCACTATAATACTCAACATATACCTTAGCTTCTTTACTGTGAAGATAATGGTAAATGATATCCTTAATACCATTATCGTCATTAAAAAATCTCAATCCATCCTTCAATTCTTTCCCAGGAACACAGTAATGTAGTTTTTGCACTTTGCATCGTAAAAAATATACCAAATCCCTCATAAAATCAATATATGATGGCTTCCAAACATTGACATAAATAGTACCTTCATTTCCACCACTATATTCCCAATCTTCAGTGCCAATAACAAACTCTCCACCATAGCAAACAATGACGCCTACCCGATTTGCGTCCATGTCGATGCTGCACCCAATGGAAAAAAAAAGAAAAAGAGTTATTGTCGTTTTGTTGGAAACACATGACAGAATCGGCAACTTTACATGCGGGTTCTTGTCGTTTTGTTGTCAAGGAACAAATGCGACTAAAATCTCCCCAATTCGGTGCATTTACAGAAACAAAAGAAACCGAATTAAATAAACAAAGTGAGGTACCCACCACCCATTTTTCAATTTAATCACATTTACATTCGGTCCCCCAACAAAAGCAGTCTAATTAATTAAATAAACAAATTCGGTCCCATCACTATTTCCATCCAAGTCAAGCCCCTCCGCACCCTGTTTTTCTATTCGGTCCCCACAACAGAAAGCGAACGAACGATGGAAGAATCAATTTTTCTATTCCATCCCCATAAAAGTGACATCCCCACCACTTTTCCCACTACTTTCCCCCTGAGCCGAGCCCTCAATTTGCCCTCCGTGCCCTAACTTGCCATTCGGAACCCTAAATTTTTCGCAAAATTGATCCACGTAGAAAACATGACAAACCTGAACGATCGTGAACGATGGTGCAACTATAGGGATGGCCAAGCGACAACAGGCGAGCGAAGGTGGGCGAGCGACGGTGGGCGAGCGAACGGCGGTGGGTGAACGACGGTGGGTGAGCAAGCTACGGCTGGCGTCGAGGAGAACCGTATACGAACCCTATTTTACTCCCTCTGCAACGACGTCGTTTTTTGCTATGGAGCAAGGCGGCGTCGTTTCTTATGTGAATCCACGATGGATGGCAAGAAACGACGTCGTTTCTTACGAAAAAAGGACAACGGCGTCGTTTTATGCTATCCACCGTGGACAATCTTAAGCCACGTCGATTTTTTTTTTTTTTTTTTAAATATAAAGGCCACATATTTATTTTGGCCGGAATTTCTCGCCGGTGGCACCAAAGTGATCGTTTTTCCTCCGATTTGGCACTTAAGTGATCCGACGGAAACTTTTGGCACCAAAGTGAGCGCCGTACACAACTTATGGCACCATTAGTGTACTTCTCCCTTTAATTTAGTGTTGAAATCAGTTCTGAAACTTGTAAAAGAGATTATCAAACCACCATCATTTAATATTGTTCCACCGGAAATTCTTATGAATCCCAAGCATGAACCCTATTTCAAAGTATAGTTTTCATATCAATTTTGCATCATCAAATATATGTAGTTGATAATCTTCCCTTTTTATAAATTCATGTGATTTTTTTTTTGAAATAAATTCACAAGATTGCGTAGGTGCTATTGATGGCACCCATATAGATGCTACCATCCCCACGTCTCAGCAAATCCCATTTAAAGGCAGAAAATGAATTACCACTCAGAATGTGTTATGTATTTGTTCGTTTGACATGAAATTTACTTTCGTATATTCTGGGTGGGAAAGATTTGCCAACGATTGTTGAGTGCTTTCGGCAACACTTGAGAATCCTGAATTGTAATTTTCTCGACTACCACCAGGTATTTAATTTGTTTATAAGAAGAAATTCATTTTATGATTGTTTCATCGTTGCATATCATAACTAATTTATATATATACATGATAGGCAAATACTACGTGGTAGATTCTAGTTATGCAGCACTTCCGGGATTTTTAACTCCGTTTAAAAAAGAACGATATCATCTGAACGATTATAAGGGGAATGGAAGACGACCAAGGATAGCAAAAGAATTATTCAACCATAGACATTCTTCTTTAAGAAATATCATTGAGAAGTCATTTGGGGCATTAAAGAATCGCTTCACCATTTTGAGACGCATGCCTCCATTTACAATTAAAAAGTAAGCACTTATTGTAATTGCATGTTGTGCTCTTCATAATTATATTCATGACCAAGACAGGATGGACAAAAACTTTTCCCGATATGGAGATCCGGAGTACCCATTTGGAACTAGAGAAGAGGAGGTTGTGGATGATACATCAAATGAGCAAGCAATGTAGATAAATATGCTTCGGAGAAGTATCACAAATCAAATGGTAATGGATTACAATATGCCGGAGATTCCATAACTTTATGTTTCCGACTTTTGTAATATTGTTTTTAATTATTGACTTATCAAAGCTAATATTTCAAAGTTGAACAATGGACTAAGTTACTTCATTATTCATTTATGGATAAGTTGTAGTGATGAGTTTCTCGTTAAAGTCTTTTTTTTTTTGTTTCAAAGAGTCATGTTGGTTTGAAGACTTATTTTTTTAAACGTTGGGTGTTCGGTTTTGGGGAAGGGAATATATATATATATATACATAGAGAGAGAGAGAGAGAGAGAGAGAGAGAAAGAATCTTGGCTAAATTAAAATTAACATCCATCCATATTAAATTCAAAATGGATTAGATATTTAATCATAGAAATGTAAATATTTATTGAAAATGAGAATTCACCATGATAAAAAAAACTCTTATTTAAATATAAATAATATTGAAATTCTAATAAGAAAAAAATTAAAATAACAACAATTTTCGTTTTTATTTTTATCTATTTTTTTATTTCTATATTTTATTTTAATTTCCTCCTATTCTGAAATATATATTTGCTATATATAGAATACATATTTAATTTTGATTTATAATTTAGTATTTATATTTATTACATATTTTAGGTATATTAGTATAATTTATACTATTGTTTATTATTAACTATTTAATAAAAATTGATTAGTTAATATTTTTATTATTTAGTATAAATATAATTAATCAATGAGGGGTTTATGATAATTCAATATCAAATTTACATTCATCTGAAAAGGTAATTAAAAAAGAATTGGAATAGAAATTTTATGCAGTTACCAAACGCGTTTTTGTTCTTTTTCTATTCTAGAATCATAAATTTTGTACAGTTACCAAACGCGTTCTTTTGCTCATAATCAGTTCCTAGGAACAGAATAAAAAACAATAATTTCTTATAAGAATTTACTCCCGGGAACAGAATCATTACCAAATGCACCCTAAGTGACCATGCGTGATGGATTACTTTCATTCTATTCTATTCCTAAAAAAGAAAAAAGAAAAAAAAAAGAAAGGGAAAACAATCAATGAAATTGAAATTGCAAGACATGAAGAAAAGCAGTAAACCTAATCATGCAATCCTAAAGAATATAAAAGAGAAAACAATCAAGAAAGAAAGGAAACCCGCAACTCGTCGGGTTTTATACAATGCATGGAACCTGAGACATATGTCAGGAAAACAAATAGTACATGACAACGGTCGGAATGGACATCGACCTCCATCATCTTCATGCATTCTCTATCTTCGGGTCCTAATCTAAACCTAATCTAAGACACTAATAACTAGGTACATACAAATGAGAGAAACAAACATGCATATCAAAACAACCAAAAAAAACAAGACATCTTTTGTTTTCACAAATGGTGACTAAAGTCATGAAGTTCCTAAATCAAATTCTAGGTGATATCCCAAGGTTCAACATTATTATGGGTCGCACCTAAATCATTCATCTAACGATCACATGCAAAGCGTATAACGTACTGAGCATTCAAGTCACATGACCTTATTTTCAGATTCAAAACACACAATTTTATAAAAATCGATGAACGCATAAAGGTCATTCTGGAACAGCAAACTTTCAGACAAAAACAAATTCAATTCAAGGCGGTTCTAATCAAACTAATGAGTTTCATTTGACTTAACAATTTCACAAAAGCACAGACCATGATATGAGGAGCATAATTCATGAAGACGTCAACTTCTATTTTGCAACAGACATATGACAGGGCAAATGATTGCCAAATCAAGCATATTATATGTCTATGAAAAATTCAAGAAGTCTACTTCAGATCAATAGAAGACCTTGAAGTCAAATAAGGCGATCTACCAGCTTTGATCAAAATGAGAAGTAAAGCAATAAAAAAAAAAAACCCTCATGTATTTAAAGCGAGCGTCTGTATAGATGAGAAAAATTCAGGACTTCTCTGGACTAAGATGGATTTGTTGAAAAGCTTGGGTAACACCAAAATATGGCACCAGCGTCAACATATAAAAAAGAGGTAAGAAAAGCAACCCACCTTTCTTATATCTATAAAAGTGGAAGTTAAGCTTGCCACCTTTCTTACATATCTGAACATGGCCAAACAGGAAAGTCAAATGCAGGGATATATCTATCAGTCCTATGGAGCTTGAAAATGACCATTGAATGAAGTGAACAAGCAAGATGACATGCTTCGTGTTTCAAGACATTTAAATTTCTTTGTTGCTGTGGCTAACAATATATCTCTACCCATCTAAGTTCTAATATCCAATCATGCTGATTGTAACAACTAGAAAACAAAATTTTTGATTCAATGCATCATCAAATTTGAAGGAAATATGCTGGAGATAATACTTATAATCCCAACAATGTCCCTTCGCAGGTCAGCATCTGGTATATGTAAGCTCATAACTACTACAATTGCAAAAATGCCAAGAACAGCCGAGAGCAATTCCAACATCATCATCTGCTTAAAAAAACATTCAAACATAACACGAATGGCAGCTTAAATCAAAAGTTATGACCATTAAAATCTGCTGCCAAAGTATTTGCATCAGAAAAAGTCAGATGCGAAGGGGCCAGCAACCTTTTTCTAGTTTATCTGCATATGTCACATTGAAAACTATGTATGCCAACTGAAAAAGTGCACCCGTGGAGTTCACCGTCATGACCAGCATGTTGTCACTCGATATTAGCGGCGTGCCATACCATGTGCAAAGCGAGACTATACTAACCCCAACCACAGCCATGATCACTTACAAGTCGCAGCACTTCTATGTTGGGCTGCCGGAACACTACAGAAACTACCGAATGAAAACTAAAGCTAAATCCATGTTATTGCTCTGCATAAAAGAAACACGAGACCAAAGCAATTGAACCATAGAGAGCAATCCAAGAGGGAGAGCGACAAATCGTGTGCGAGACAGAGAAATCAAGAGAGAGAAAAAGAGAAAAAGAGAACCTGATCCAGTGAGCTCGATCTAGAAAGAGAACCACCGATCGAGCGAGCAAACATCCGATCTCCAAGAAAGAACCAAATCCTCACGATCCCCAACCGCCAATGCTCGATCTTCGATCACCCGCCAATGGAGGAAAACCCTCGCCTCCGACTAGAGCTCGGGAAAGAAAAGCGAAAACCGAGAGAGCAGAGAGACTGAGGCAGTCCGCCAAAGTCTAGCGAACCTCGGCACAGGAGGTCAAGAAAAACCAGCGAACCTTGGGGAAACGCAGGCATGAAGATGACCGTCCGAGGTCGGCGGGAACCGAGATTCGCCTAGAGGACGGTGACGGCGACGGCGGCGACGGCGGCGACGGCAGCGCGATTCGATCGGAGGGGAAGCTGCTCTTTGAGCGGCGGTTCCTTTAAGGTGAGACTCTAGAGCGTGCGGTGCTTCGTCACTGTCGCCGGTTCTTCTCGGAGTCGAGTTGATTCCTCTCCTGCTCATGAACTCCGATTCTGGTAGAGATCGGGGGTTTCCAGCCTATGGTTTCTGGTGCGGAGGAGGAGAAAGGAGAGAGATCCCCGGAGTCGAATGGAGATCCCCTGCCAAGAAAGAGAGAAAAATCCCTGAGAGAGCATATGCGAGCGATCGGGAAAAAACGGTTCTCGAGAGAGAGTCGATTTTCGAGAGAGAGAACCCCCTCGATTGGCCCCCTCCTTTCTTTATTATTATTTTTTCTTTCTTTTATTTTTTCCTTTTCCTTATTTCTCTCTTTTTTTTTTTTTTTTTTATATCATTCATCATCATTTTTTAAAATCTTTTTGCTCTTTATCTTTCAGTTGTCAACGGGTTCAAGGCCCGAAACACCTCTAAACAGGCCAAAAGGTTGCTGTGAGACCCACTTCTGGACTTGCTGATCTTGCTGCAAAAATAGAAGTAAACAACCTTGGTTAGGATGACAAGGATCGGGGGAAGGTCAAGCGGCGGTTTGGCGAGGTGCATGGTTGCTTCAGCGGCCTCTTCAGCCGTTCACAGTGGCTGGGGGTGCTCAAATGGCTGCTGGGGCTCACGGCAAGGATGGCTGGACAGTGGAGAGGGCAGGCGGTCGTGCGGTTGGCGCAGGTGGAGGCAACGTGACTTTGGTGTGGCTGTGGCGTCCAAGCGGCTGCTCCGGCGTTCAGGCGGCTACAGCTTCTTTCTCCGGTGCTGCTGGTTGGCATCGCACGAACAAGAGGGAGAGGAGAGAGAGAAGGGCGGTGAAGTGAGAGGGAAAGAGAGAGAGAGAGAGGAAGGATAAGAGGGAAGGGAGACAAGGGCCCCATTGGCCTTTATTTTCCAATTGCTTGTTTGCCCTTAAGCTTGCCCAAGAAGTCTTCATCCCTTGGCTCAAATTGGCCACATAAACACTCCATACAACCTCTCAAATGGTCCATTTGGCTAGAGGGACGAGGGCACACGAATTTCCTAGCAAAAAGGGCTTCAATTGCACATCAATTCTCTCTTAATTCATTCTCAATCAGCCCTCATAAATCCGACCCACCTACCATCGGTCACCTTAGCATTTTTCCTCACCACTAAATCCATCATGTTTTCCAATTTTGCCATAAAAACGACCCTCGGCTTTTTCTGCACAAAAACGATCTGGCGACGACTTTTTCCCAAAAAGTGTCGGGTTGTAGAAAAATCTTCTGAGATTGAGTCATGGATCCTAGAATTTACTGTGACATGACATCATATTCAATTTTTGAAATCGGACTCAAATTGGCGATTAATTTCCATTCGGGTGTTTTTAGCATGACCTAGGCTATTGGGTAGTTTTTGGAACTTTTTAGGGCAAATGACCCATGGTCAATTTTCTTCGAGCCACAATGAACCCACTCGACACATTGGCGACTCTCGGTTTTCGTGAAAATCTCGAAGATTCAAATACGAACACAGGTACCAAAACGATAGTAAAATTAAATTAGTGCCGGTCGACGAGAATTTCCCAATTTAGTGGGCTCATCCATGATTGGCCACACATCTCAGTCGAACTGACCTATCTCTGATCTTAATTCGATTTTTTAACTGTGCTGTAATGGCCTCTAAAGATAAGTACAGTCGAGAAGTCAGTTCCTGGTCGAATTCTCAAGTCTATTGCCTTAAATTTCCTTAATAGCTTACCTAGCTAGTCTAGTTATCTCGAGAGTGATAGGCTTTGAGAACAACCCTATAGACGCGTCGATAAAATGCCCGATTAATTCAATAGAAACCAGGTTGAAAATTCAGGATGTCACATGATCTCTCAGGCCCAGCATCTCCATGAAGCCCAAGCCCAGCAGTCCATTTCAGTCCTCCAACTCAGTCATTCGAAGCCCATCAGCAGGCCTTTTTAGTCAAGCCCAGTCTTGAAAGCCCTACGAATCTAGCCCGTGAAGCAGCTCAACTTGGGTCCAGCCCAAATCAAAAACAAATCTCAGCTTGGGCTGAGGTTTATTAGGCCAAGTTTAGGCCTGGTCCAAGCCCGTTGGTGTCGCCGTGAGCCCAAGTTCAGCCGCCGTCATGCTGTCATCGCGGTGAACCGGTTTCCGCAATAAACCGGTGAGTTTATGCACTAAACTCTTCTTAGTAGGCTAATGACGTCTAAGGGGTGTTTAGTTTAATTTAATTAGGAATTAGGTGGTTAGATTAAATTAGTGATTTAGTTATTTAATTGTGCATGTTAGGTGGTTAGATTAAATTAATCAAGGCCTAGATAGGATGTTCTATTGATCTAGAAGGGTTCGGGAATTTCCTAGGTCCATATTGGTTTTTAATTTAGTGATTCTGGTCTAGGTTAGTATTTTTAGAATTTCAATTGATTTATTTAATTAATTTAAGTAATTATTTAATTATTAAATATTTTCCAGAAATTATATTGAGATAGTCGATGATCGGAATTTCGTGCTGATTGCTATTGTGTGGTTAATTTATGCAATCGAGTGTTTAATTGTGAAAATTGAGTGCTGATTGGAAATTGAGTCAATTATTCCAAAATTTGTGAATTTTGACATTTCTTCGGAAAATCCTAAGTGTCAGGTTCTAAACACCGAAAATGGTTTTATATACTATATAAATCAGTGTGATTTTGAAAAGAAAGGATAGTCTTCTGGGATGAATTGACTGTGTATCCACACATGACGATTTTCATGGGTATTTCTAATACGAAGAAAATAGGTCAGGTTCGCCATTTTAATGAAGATATTTGAGTGCAATGCACAGTGCCTTAGGCCATGTTTGAGTGATTGTGTGTTGGTTAAGAAAATCCGTCTCGAGCTATTAAGCTGGATGTTACCCCTATATGAGATGCCCTACCAATGGATGCCTTACCAATGGATGCCTTACCAATGGATGCCGGTTGCAATAGATTCTGGACCAATGCTCCTTTATGGAATGCCGTCGACGTAGTGATGATGCCGTGCACAATGGTGTGAGACGATGCCTAACAATGCCAGAGGACTGTTGAACAAAAAGTAAGTCGTACTATATGCCAAGAGCAAAACTAGGAACGCATGATGGTTTGAGTTGAATGCGCTGGATTATGGGACAAAATTGTGTGGCACGGTATAAGACGTGTCATAATGATTTGGCCCTATAATCAAGACTCATGTACTGATTTGAGAATATAGTATGGCGTTCCTGTTGTTGGAGCTTAATTGTTGCTCATATCTATATGGCTATCTGTGATATAAATTGTATTGACCTATAGGGTGGGACTAAGGCGACGTAAATCCTCTATACTAAATGCGTGATTGTGTGGTTAGGCCGCATCTGGGCATATTACCCTTATAATCGGGGTTTAGAGCACGGACTTGCTGAGATATTGTTTCATTAATAACCATTTTCAGGTCCTTAGAAGGTGGTCATGGATGACCAAGGCCCCGAAGTCTGAGGAGGAGGGGTATGGAGGATCGGCGGATGTGTCCTATTAGTACGTTGTACGACAGCCTCTTTTGAGAGTCGACCTTTTTGTAGGTTTTCGACTAGACTCGTTTGTACCTGAATCTCGTTGTTTATAAAAGTGTGCTGTTTTGAATTTGTTGTCTTGCTTTTCTATCTTGAGATGGTTGTTGTCAAGGGATTTATTATTCGCTTCTGCATGAGCAATAAAAAGAAAAGGTCGGCGACTTGTCCTAGGAAGTCGCAAAATTTATCGACCAGAGAGGGATGGGCACACGCTTGAGAATCGGGGCATGACATCCTAGTTTAATGTCACCCTCCAGATTGGAGAGTTCTAATGTTCATCGTCTTATCTTGAATCATCAGATGCTCTTCTTGGAGCTTAGGAAAATAGAAGAACTTGCTAAAGAAGATACATTCGACCATAGTTGGGTAATGCAGCTCTTGAGAGAGTTGACAGAAGCCATATTTTCTTGGATGTCGAATGAAAAAACGAACTTGGACGATGACGACGCGACGATTAAATGTACAAAAAGTTCGCCACAGGTATGCTTGTTCCTCATCTTGAGATCCCTTTTAGTAAAAGTGGGACCCTTTCCTTACTCTTCTTATACGTCTGCTATGATCAATGGAGCATGAAAATATCATGTAGTTGCCAAAAGCAAACATTTATAAGCCAATGTGATGACACTGTCGGGCTAATCTATGTCTCGATCACTCCATGTAGAAGAACGATTCTTCTGTTTTACTAATAGGAAGTTGGTAAGTGGGAAAAAGATATTGTTTAAAAGGGTTACCGATTTTTTGGTGACTTGTTGGTAAATTAACTGACACTTTTTTAAAATTACTAATTCTTTTTATGGTTCACAAACTATAAACAATTTTTATCTTCTACTATCTTTATTTGATCTTATCAATGCCTTACGTTTTCCAATTCTTACGTGAATTTACTGATATTTATTCAAGTGATTTACCTAACTCTTTCTTGATTTTACTACCAATTAGTCTTGAGTTGCTTACCAATGATTATTTGGTTTTTCTCATTTATTATCTTTTGTTATGGTGTACCCACTTGCATTTGTATCTCTTACAAACGCTTTAATTTTTTTCTACTTTTATGTTAATTTTCCATTATTTATTTGGTGACTTACCAGCTCATTCTCTATCAAAATAGAAAATCTGGTAAACTAAGGAAAAAACCAAATAAATGTTTCTAAATAACTCAAATAAGATTCAAACCTGGTTGATAACTTAATTAGAGAAAATTAGATAAATCACTTAAATTAAAGTTAGTAATTTTATATAGAGGTTGGTAAATTGAAAAAGTGATTAAGCAGTGTAAACAAAAGTTCGTAAAGAATAAGAGAAGTTTATCATTAAAAGAAAAATTAACTTGTTAAGTAACTTAACGACAATTAAAGACAAAAAATTAATGGGTAAGTATAAAAAAAAAATGGGAAAATTGTCCATAATTCCCAAACCTATTGTACGAGATTCAATCCTAAATTTTTCAATTTGATTAATTTAATTTAATTTTAAACCTTTTGACAATTTTTTAATACGGAAGGCCGTTTTCTCGATTTTCGGCTAAAATTGGTCGGAAGGACAACATAAAAAAAAAAAAATCGTCAAAATGATTAGGAGTAAATTGGTCAAGTTGAAAGTTTAAATGAATTGTTGTACAATAGGTTTATAAGTTTTTAGATAATTATCACTATAATAAAACTATAGGTAAAAAAAGTTACTGATCACCTGATATTTCAATAACTTGTTGGTAACTTATGGACTTTTAAAAATAAAATAAAATTACTAACCTTTTTTTTTTCATACGTTTTACAAATTATGAGCGATTTCCATCTTTCACTAATTTTCATTATCTCTTATCAACGCCTTACATCACCAATCTGATGTAACAATAAGGTAGCTCATATAGACAATATATAGAGTTTGTTTGGCTTTTCATACTTAAAGCTTCACACGAGCGTTCATCAACAGTCAGTTGTGTCTACGATTATGAGTTATTCTCAGCTCTAATACTAACTCCATTTTGGTGTAATCGTAATCTGCTTGAAGCAGCTATTTATCTTGGGCGCGCAATTTATAGCCGAAGTAGCGAGGCATGGTGGATACTTTTCTCAGAATCCCTCGGCTCTGATGGATCTCTTGGCGTCTGCATGTGTCTCAGCTGGCTTGGATCCTCAAAGGTGATGCTCGATCACGAGATCAATTGGCACTAATTAAAAGTGTCATCGCAAAGCTGTTGCTTTCATGTTAAGCTATACATTGCGACATCCATCAGGAGGGCATGTTTCTTAGTTATCATTAATTCCTTCATTTTTATTCCATTTTGTTTCTTTCAAATAGGGATTCGACTGGTGATTCCTGGGCCATTGCAGCCGCTGGTAAAGTAGTTGAAAAGTTAATGGAGATCGAGAAAAATGATGATTCGATGAGACCATGCGGGGATGCTGTTGAAGAGGGTGATGATCAACTTTCCAAAAACCAATTAGCAAACGAGAGTAGGCCCGGACTCGATGACTCTACATCCACCATAGTATATGATAGTTCAATGTTGGAAGAAAATTCAAGCATTGGAGATGCTTCGGAAGTTCTGATTATTGCTCCAACTAATGAGTTGGAAGCCGACGCCGACCCACTAAATGAGTGTGCTCCTTTAAGCGAGGAGAGTGCACCGGGGAATGAGGAATCTCATGTGTCGGCTCATGAAGTATTGAGCCATGGGAATGTTATGAACACGGAATATCTCCTAAAGCTGTGACAGCTCTTTGAGGTAGAGACCTCAGATCAGCATGACGGGCTTGATGAGAAGGAAGAGACGAACTAGAGAGATGATGTTTCCGCAGGATCAGGACCGTTGGAGCAATGATATATTAGGAGAATGAAATTGCATATATGCTGAGTTTCTTGAGGTTGAAATTGATTTAGATTCACTCCAGTGCATATATACGTTTGAAATTTGTCATACCTTGTATTGATTTAAACAGAGAAGTCACCCTTTCGACCAAAAAAGAAGAAGAAAAAAACAGAGAAGTCACATAAGAGCAGATAATCAATAACTCTCCGATGAACTTTGTGGGGGTCTGTACTGAGTTATCCGTTTTTCTCTTGTCCAAAAAAATGCTCATATAATGAATACTGGTTAAATGATTGTGCGTGGAACGTAAGCCTCTTGGCAAAAGGTATTCTTGTATTGATACTTGGAGAATTGAAAATGCTTCGCGACAATAATGATTATACAGTTCTATTCATATATGCTTATGTTAGTCCTTCGATTTAGTATCTTGAATAGTCTTGTGTAATGTAAAACGGCTTACTATCATCCACGGCCTCTTTTTCTTCCCATAAGGTACCCATTGTGATGACTTAAACATCTTTTAATCCACCATAAACCTTAGTTTGCAAGATTCAAATGTCTCTTGGGGATTTCATGTACTTTTGCTGCTTGTCCATGGTTTCATACTACCAGTAACAAAAGATTAGTGTACAACATGTGTTAAAAATGACCAGAAATCTCAGTTTTTATGCGTTTTGGAGCAACTAAATCATTGACAAACATGATAATGTCAATATTAGTACGGAAATAAAGAGGATAATGCCCGTCAACGATCTTTCATAAAGATGACATTGTATCACTCTTATGAATCCTCATGTGTGCGACATCTTATCGTGTTTTCATCCGACAGTCACAGCCTCATGATTAGCTTGATTCGCAGGCAAAGCTTCCTTCTCTTTATCAAGGGTTACTTCCTCGTTGTAGACATAAATCTTGGCCACGAAAAGGAACACGAGAAAATTGAGAAACGTGAGGACCGCCAAGAATGCGTAGTAGTAGTCAAGGTGGGAGATATTAAGGTTGTCCAAGATCCAACCCTTGTGGCTGTGTTCCATGGTGACTTGCGAGACCGTCTTGAGAATAAAACTACTTAGGAAGTTCCCGATCCCAAAACTACTAGTGAAGTAAGATGTTCCTAGACTTTTCATGCCTTGTGGTGCTTGGTCGTAGAAGAACTCGATCTTTGCCACTTCAACGAAGGTGTCGGCGACTCCCATGAGGGCGGATTGTGGCAGGAGGATGAAAATGGTGAGAGGGACTATTTGGAGCTTACCGTCAATGCCGTTCTCTCTGGCGACGCTCAGCCTCCGCCTCTCAGCGAGACAAGCGGTGATCATTATGATTATGTGGAGGACGATGCCTACCCCCATTCTCTGCAGCAATGTGATGCCTCTAGGGTTCTTGGTGTAGCGCCTGATGGCAGGGACGAAGAACCGGTCATAGATGGTGAGGCTTGTGAGCATGAAGATCGTGACGAATGCGGTGAGGCACGCAGGAGGGATCTCGAAGTGCGGGCCCATGTGTCGGTTCAGGGTTGCGCCCTGCTTGATGAAGAGCGTTAGCACCTGCGAATACATGGTGCTCGGGATGAATGTCACCGCTAGGATCGGGAGCATTTTGACCATCTGCTTGGTTTCCTCTACTTGGGTCACCGGACATAGCATCCACGGCGAGCTTGAATCAATCTTCACCGCAGCTTTGTCAAGAAATCTACAAATGTGACATGAAACTGTCATGATTAATTTCGAGGAAACCATGTAAAGACAAGCCATAGAGTTAGTGAGTTGTGAACCTCAAAGAAGTAGAGTGATCAATCTGGAATTTCTTGTATTCCGCGTACTGTTCGAGGCTCAATTCATAGAGCTCCTTTGGATCTCTCGGAACAGGCAACTTCCACTTCCTGATCGACGCCACTAGCACTTGAGCAATCCTTGTGAACGGGCTTCCTGAGGGCACCTTGTGCCTATAAAATGGGATGCCCACTAAGAACAGTAGGACTGATAATGCAAGCCCCAGCGTGGGAAGGCCATAGCCTAATGCCCAACCCACGTTATCTTGTATATAGATCAAGACTGTGGTTGCCAATAGTGTCCCGAAGAAGATGCTGAACATCCACCAGTTGAAGAACGAGAGCTTCTGGGCCCTTTCCTTGGGTTCGAAGTCGTCAAACTGGTCTGCGCCCAAGGTCGAGATGTTGGGTTTGGTCCCGCCCGTCCCAGCCGCAATTATATAGAGGGCCAAGTAGAAGATGCCTATCTGGAGGGAAGAGGCATCCTTGTTGCATTCCTCTTCTTTGATCCCCGGGCCGCATGACGGAGGCCTCAGCGACGGCACCAACACTGCCAGTGTTAGGAGCAACATGCCCTGCACATTTCTTAATCGTGTTACAGATTGAATTTGTATGAGTACCTACACAAATGAATCAGAATGCATCTGCAATACCGTGAGATAAAGGACGGATGCGTAAATGAAAGTCCAGAAACATCCGAGATATGCATCAGCTATGTAAGCGCCGAGGACGGGCGTCATCCAGGTTGTCCCGACCCAGTTCGTGACATTGTTCGAGGATGTCACGGTGCCTTCGTGGAGCTTCTTCGTCAAGTACACCACTAGGTTTGACGCAATCCCATAGAACGCCATTCTCTCAAATGCCTCGTATCCTGTACACACGACGCCAGAATGAATTAAGGTGGATCAAATCATAGATTATTTTCTCTTTCCCCCACCTTGTAACGAAATCCAGTACGTTTGAGGACTCAGTAAACAAGAATTACAGACGGAAAATTTGAGTGTGTCCCGAGGTGATATATCTGTAGGTTAACTCTCTCTTTTCTGCCCAAAACAAGAAATGGCACTTTTCTGAGCTACTTATCTGGCTGCTTTGGCTAATACACATCGAAGTGAAATCTAAAGAACTCGAAAACATTACGACGTCCCACTAACCATGCCTCGGTTCCACACACAAAGGCTATGCCACCGGCTTTGTCCTTACCTACGATGAAGGAACAAGCGTTCCATCGACCGGTCTTAGATCTCAGGATGGGTCTTCCTTTGAGGTCTACAGTGCCATCTTGTGTGTAATCATCTTTATCAGCACTTCCTTTCTCTTCAGCCTTTCCTGTCATCATGTTTCGAAGGGAAATAAAGGAAGAGCACCGAGAGTTTCCTCTATAAATCGTGTTTCTTCAACTTGCTATGCTCTTTAAAAGGGTCGCTAATCATGGTCGATTGATAATTACTATTGTTGAAAGATATGCACCAAATATTGATAATTACTATTGTTGAAAGATATGCACCAAATATTGATAATTACTATTGTTGAGAGATTGTAATTGATTATTTTGTATCAATCTACGATTGGCCATCCGGATTTCTAATCATGATAGGATTGGATAGGATAAAATATGAAATTCTGGGATTTTTTTATATCTTATCCATTATTTGGTGAATCGCAGTATTAAAGTCGGATATGTTTACATCATATCATGTGTGTATGTGGGTCTATATATATATAAATGGCATATCATTACAAATGAACCTAAATTTTTATAAACGGAGATAGTGAAAATCTCTCGTAAAACTATTCCTTAATTTATTTTTATTTTATTTTTCCTCTTTTTTATATTATTTTCTTTATTATTTCTTTTTTTCCCCTTTCATCATTCTTTAATAAAATTTTATCAAATAGTAAACTATACTAACATACCTAAAATACAAAAATGCCTAAAATATATAATAGATATAAATATATATAATTTATAGATTGAATGTTTATTATAAGATAGAATTAAATTTGAATATATAAATTAAAATAGGATTAATTAAAAAAATATTTTTAATTTTTAATTTCTTAAATTAGAATTCAAATATTATTTATATCGAAATATAATTTCAATTTTGTTAATTTAATAAGTTTGTTATTCCAAAAAAATAACTTTCCTATTATGAACATTAGAAATCATATCCACATTTATCCTACCTCTCCAATAAGATAATTTTATCCCGTCTCTATTTCCTTATATCCAACTTTATCCTGTCCTAAGTGAGCACCAAACATAGGATATAATAAATCATATCCTATCCTGAATTTTATTTCGACTACCAAACTCAGCCTTTGTACATCGAATCAATCAATGAAGTGCACAGAATACATTTTCTTCTATTCTCGACATTCATCTCGCTTCCATATTGGCTTGTGACAACTATCAATTTTATAATAATCTTTAAGAGATCCTAGGCCTTTAACTCTTGTTGAGGGGAATGTACATATACTATGGGCCCGTTTGGTTCAGCTTCGGGGGAATGCCATTAGGAGAATACAAATACCTTTGAGGTAAAGGGGTTTTTCGAAATGTTGCATCGTTTGGTAAATTGTAGTCTCAAATAGCATTGAAATGCAATTTTAACATAAATACCGTTTGACAAAACTAATATTTGTAATGGGCTTTTGCTTTTTATTTTTTATTTTTTAAAAATCTAAAAATCAAATCTGGCGGCCGGTAGTATTGTCGGACGGCCGGATCGCCGTCGTCCGGCGACCGAGATCTCGGCCACCCGAGGTTGTGGCAATGGCTAGTCACGAACTCAAGCAACGCCGCCTGGAGGTGCGACCTCAGGTGCTTGAGGTCACAGCAGCAGCCAGATCTGGCTGCTTGAGGCTGTGACCTCAGGCGAAGCTGTTGCCGCCTGGAGGCACGATTTGTGACATCCTAAAATTCGACCCCGTCTCGATAAAGTGAAATGGGCATGTCGTCGATATGCCTATGGTCCTTTTTTTCTGAGCTGATCACTCACGAGTTAACTAACCTATTGGGTGAAGCCATTAAGAGATGTATCTGCTGTAAAATCCTTAAAAGCTACTCAATTAGTTGGGTTGGGCTAAAATCACGTCTGCTCAATTCTAACCATGAAATTTAAATTGGTTTCGGGAATCGAATATTCGAGCATGTCACAATTCATTTTTAGGACTGTCTCATCGTCTATTAATTTATTGCCGAGTCTGAAATTTCAAGAAAGAAATTATCGGAGGAAAAATCGAAGACCAAAAGAAAATAGAAAGGGAAAGGGAAAGAGAAAAGGAAAATAGGAATAATAGTATTATTTATTTTCTTTTTCTCTCTCTTACCCTTTTCTCTCTTTTCTCTCTCTCTCTCTCTCCTCTCTCCCCTCCCCCTCGTGCGATTCACCCCCCCCCACCGAACACTAGCCTTGTCAATTTGAAATTGGCTTCTCTTCTCTCTCTCTCTTCTTTTTATTTTGACTAGTCAAAGCTTTATCTTTCTCTCTCCTCTCTCCTCCTCTCTCTCATCTCTCTCCCTCGACACTCTCTCTCTCCCCCCTCTGCTCGAATGAAAAGGAGCAGCAGAAGCAGAAGCCGCACAAAGACAGGAGCAACTCCCTGTCGCTGCCCGCCTCTGCCTCTCCCTCGCCCCCTCAGCTGTCATCGCCACCCCCATCTCCTCTTCTCTGTTTCATGCAAAGACCAGCAGAGACAGAAGCGGAAGCAGCCGCGGACGTCGCCTGAAGACTAGCCGCCGTTGCTGTCGCACCGGAGCCGGACTGCCACTTGCACCGCCGCCGCGCGGCCACCGCTCGCTGCCGTCCCGCTACTCGTTGCCGCCCGTCCCCTCGCACCTAGGCGTCCTCTCCCGTGCGACCCCGCCTCTGTCCAGCCGCATTCAGTCGCCTCTGGTCGCCACCCAGCTTCGTCCGGCCATCGTTCGGACCCATTGGAGCTTCCTTCGCCCTCCCCCGGCCTTGCTTCGCCGCCTCAGCCACCGATCCAGCTCCGGCCAGCCTAGAACGGCCGCTGGTTAGTGGGTTTCCAGCCCTCTTTGGGCCCGCTTTTAGGCCGTTTCTGGGCCCCGAACCTGAGCCGTGCTTTGGGAAGTATTGTTCCTCGCGTTGCCCCCGTCGGATTGATCCGATTTGTGCGCGATTCCGGTGAGTAATCTCACTAATCCCCACTTAGTTTACTAATTATGCTTATGGGTTGTTAAGTTTAATTAAATGCAATTAGATGGTTAGATTAGAAAAGATTAGTGATTATTAGATAATTGTGATGTAAATTAGACAAATTGAATGTGTATTTAGCAAGTAGACATGGTCTACTATTTATTGAGGGTAGCTCGGGATTTTTCCGACCCTTTATTGGGCTTCAATTTGGCAATTTGGGCCTAAGTGGAATTTTTTGACATCTAAATATTAATTTTCGAAATTAAATTAATTAATTATTTATTTATTTTCCGAAAATTCAACTAGGATGGCTAGTGACCAGAATATTATGCTGATGACCGTGGTGAAGTCCGTTTATTTAATCGGGCTTTATTTTGAGCTAAATTGAATTTTTAATATTAATTATTTAATTTTCAAAATTAATTAATTATTTATTTTCCGAAAATTCAATTGGGATAGCCAGTGACCGGGATATTATGCTGATGACCGTGGTGAAGTCCATTTATTTAATTGGGCTTTATTTTGAGCTAAATTGAATTTTTAATATTTATTAATTAATTTTCGAAATTAATTAATTAACTAATTATTTTTCAGAAATTAAGATTGAGATGGCCGACGACTGGAATCTCGTGCTGATTGTCGTGGCACAGTCCGTTTATTTATTTGAGCTTTAATTTGTGCTGAATTGATTTAATTGTGTATTTTTAGGATATGTTCCTAAATCGATTATTTGGGTAAATTGAGTATGAATTAAGGTTGTGGATAATCACTTTAGAAATGGGATGAATCATCATGAAAGGCACATGGCTCGGTGAATAGTATATCATCTCGGAGAATGCACGTGGCTTGGTGATTTGGTATATCGCTTCAGAGAATGCACGTGGCTCGATGATTAGTACATCGCCTTGGAGAATGCATGGAGCTTGATGATTAGATATGTCACCTCGGAGAATGCACATGGCTCGGTGACGAAGTATGTCGCCTTGGAGAATGCATGTGGCTCGGTGACTAGATGTATATATCACCTCGGAGAATGCACGTGGCTCGGTGACAAAGTATGTCATCTTGGAGAATGCACGTGGCTCGGTGATTGGTTCTATCAGTTAGGAATGAATAGTAATAACTTGAATGACCGGGAAATGGTCATTCAAGCTATGTGTAATCGACTAGTTCGATTTGTTTTGAGTAATGGGCGCCTATTATGAATTGTACTGACTTGCAGGTAAGATCAGAGGCCAAGGTAAGTCCTCTGACCTGTGCGTGTTTAGGCAGCCTATGGTATAATGGTTTACTAATCGGGCCTTAGTGGGGTAGAACTCACTGATACGTAGTATTATCCCGGTTTGGGGACAACATTTCAGGATCCCGATGAAGAGCTGAGGAGGAGGAATTTGGGAAGGAGAACTTTGAGGTGAAACCTGAGGAGGAGGATTTTTGGAAGAAGAAGATAATACCAAGAGAGATCTTGAGTACGACCTGGATGGACTGAGATTCCATCTTCTTTTGAGAACTCCATTTTGATATGAATAGTTATGAAGTACTCTGGTTTGTGTTTTGTATAAAAGTTTGGTTATAAGTTTCAATATGAAAAATATGGTATTGCTTTTCTATCCCATTGATTTACTGTCTAGGGATTTATAACAACTTCTGCATGTGCTTAATAAATGAAAGGGTCGGCAATACACATAGTCCTGGGATATCGCATTATAAAATCGATCAATTGAGAAGGATGTATGCATACCCGAGGATCGGGGCGTGACACGACCTCAGGCGCCTAAGGTCGCAAAGGCCAGATTTGGCCGTTCGGTGGCCAAATCTGGTCTTCGGACCGCTAGATCTGGCGGCCTGAGGTTGCGCGGACCCAAGCGACATCACCTGGTTCGCGTGGAACCAGGCGACCTCAGGCGACGCCGCCTGGGGTCCTTTGTGCAACCTCAAGTGGTGTCGCCTGAGGTCCGCGAGCATCAGTCAATGCTGCCTGAGGTCCGCGCGATCTAAGGCGGCGTTGCTTGAGGTCCGCGCGGCTTAGGTGACGCTGCCTAGGTCGCGGGTTGCACCACCCCTAGGCGGTGGTCACCAGGGACTCGCAACCCTCAGGCGGTGGTGGCGGCTGCCGGAGAAGCCCGATGGGCGGGAATAAGAAGATGAACAGTGAAGAAGATGGGTGGGGAAGAGAAGAAGACGAAGGGGGAGAGATGATGAACAGTGACGCATTGCATTTCCAAAATGCTCAATGCTCAATGCTCAATAAACCTCCTCCCTAGCATTCAGCTTTGAGCATTTAGAATGCCCACATTTGGCAAATGAGCATTCCAAAACACTTGTCAAACACACAAAATTTTCCCCCAAGGGGTTTGAGCCCCTTGGGAAAGCCCAACCAAATGGGACCTACATTTCCTAGGATTCCTCCCGGCTGAGAAATTGTTGTTTACTTTTTATTTTTTTAAGGCTTAAGGTGACATTATATGATACCACACTGATCTTTTAAAAATGACCTCGTCATTGAATTGACGATATTACTTCACATCATTTCAAAAGAAAAAGATCTTTTTCTCGAGACGTGAACGGGTTCTCTCATTTTTTTGGTTGTACTAATCGTTTAGATTTTTCTCCCTTGGCGAAATTGCATACGAATAATCAACAAGCCTTAATCATTCTCAATGACATTGACATCATGAATGAAGCTACCAATGAGCAACAAACACTAGGCGCATTTTTCTGAGTGTTTAACCCTTGTTTTATTAATGAAAAGCGACCCTTTTAAGGGGGGAAAAACTAATGGAAAGTCTGCGTGTCTTCTAGCGATCATGTTACATTAATTAAGAGATGGATTTCGCCGTCTCTGTCGTTTAATGAAGAGACTCATTGTCTCCGTCGTTGTTCTTGCCAGAAGCATGCGTGACAGGTAGCACTAAATGACCTTATCTTATTGTTTCCCCATGAAAAATTTTCATGGATAGTCTTGGAGTCGAATCAACCTTTTGCAGTTTCCATGTGTTTGAACAAGTCCCTGTTGTTTAGAACTTCAGCTTGAGACATGGAGAAGAGACAGTCGAAAAGCGACCTGCCCAATTATTTATTTTTTGTGGTAAAACCTACCTAACTTCAAAGAGATACTTATAGGCCAATTATTGGTGATTCACACCATAGACATAGTAAGCATCACATCAACAACCCACAAGATGGGATTTACCTACAAGATGCCCTTTTCTTTTCGTCTCATTTGCACTCTCCGAGGCGGGTGGGTACCATTGTTTCTTAAGATGTGACCATGAGCAATACTAAGAACCTTGAAAATAACGAGGATGTAATTGCTTGGATCATCTCTAGAATCCTATAAGTGTAGTTCGATGTTCACCGGGGTCGGTATTGGTGAGCGAGTGCTATTAGTACTCTAAGGCGCAAAGTAAGATGCGGGAGTTTTCGTAATTAAATTCTTCAGTGAGGTAAATAAAAAGGCCACAATAGGTCCACAAAGGAATTCTATTCTAGGGTTTGATCCCAAATCTATGCCGGGTTATGCATTAGGAAATGGGCTGGAATGGCCATTCCTTGGGTCGATTTCAATCCTTCCCGATGACAGAATATGCCACCAGTCTGTTTGGTTTTGGTACTAGTATAAGGTTGTAATGTAATAATTATTACGCTGTAGTGCAATAGAGCTGCAATAGTGCTGCAATAGTGATTGCATTGTTGGATATAAGTAATGTTATCCTAAATTTTTCCTCCGAGTTCACCAATATCCCGGACTTTTTTTTTTCTAGTCATAATACTCTAAAATTGTATCCATGACTGAAAAGTGCCTCCCGTTAGACTTCCGTCCATAAAGGCCTTTAAAAATACAACATGGCATTACGTCAATTTTACAATTATGGATGGACTGTGATGAAAAATATATGGGATAATGGTGTCCCACAGAAAAAAAGATTTAAGATTTCTGGTGGGAATTCGTCTCACATAAAAATTGATGTATGCTATAAGGCGACATGTGCTTATTTTAATCCTTTGATCAGGTCTCTTGAACAGTCTGCTGTAATGTAAGATAGTTTACTATTATCTGTGGCCTCCTTTCCATCATATAGAGTATCCACTTTGATGACTTCATCCACCTTTTAATCCTCCATAAACCTCAATTTTAATAATTTCACACGTCTCTAGGGAATTCCATGTACTTTTATTATTTGTCCAAGGTTTCGTGCTGCCACAAACAGAAGATTAATATACAATCAAGTGTAAAAACTTACCAGGAATGTCATTCTTAATGACTTTCGGCGTGACCAAATCATGGACTAACTGATCATCATGGGGGAATAAAGAGAATGATGTCCGTCAGGTATATGTAATAGCGCTTTCACAGTGTTGATCTTACGAATCATTATATGTGGATACGATGTTTTATCGTGTCTTCATCCGACAGCCATGGCCTCGTGATTAGCTGAATTAGCAGGCAAAGCTTCCATCTCTTTATCAAAGGTTACTTCCTCGTTGTAGACGAAAGACTTAGCCACGACGAGGAACACGAGAAAATTGAGAAACGTAAGGACTGCCAAGAACGCATAGTAGTAGTCGAGGTGGGAGATGTTAAGGTTGTCCAAGATCCAACCTTTGTGTCCGTGTTCCTTGGTGATTCGCGAGACTGTCTTGAGAAGAAAACTACTTAGGAAGTTCCCGATACCTAAACTACTAGTAAAATAAGACGTTCCTAGACTTTTCATGCCTTCAGGCGCTTGGTCATAGAAGAACTCGATCTTTGCCACTTCGACAAAGGTGTCGGCGACTCCCATGAGGGCGAATTGTGGCAGGAGGATGAAGATGGTGAGAGGGACAATTTGGGACTGACCGTCAATGCCGTTCTCTCTGGCGACGCTCAGCCTCCGCCTCTCGGCCAGACAAGCAGTGACCATTATTATTATGTGGAGGACGAGGCCTACCCCCATTCTCTGCAGCAATGTGATGCCTCTGGGGTTCTTGGTATAGCGCCTGACGGTAGGGACGAAGGACCGGTCATAGATGATGAGGCTTGTGAGCATGAAGATAGTGACGAATGCGGTGAGGCACGCAGGAGGGATCTCGAAGTGCGGGCCCATGTGTCGGTTCAGGGTCGTGCCCTGCTTGATGAAGAGGGTGTGCACCTGCGCATACATGGTGCTCGGGATGAACGTCACAGCTAGGATTGGGAGCATTTTGACCATCTGCTTGGTTTCCTCCACTTGGGTCACTGGACATAGCATCCACGGCGAGCTTGAATCAATCTTCACTGCGGCTTTGTCAAGATATCTACAAATGCGACGCGGACGGTCATGGTTAATTTTAAGGAAACAATCTGATTACAATCCACAGAATTAGGGAAGTGTGAACCTCATAGAAGTAGAGTGATCGATCCGGAATTTCTTTGACTCTGCGTATCGTTCGAGGCTCAATTCATAAAGCTCCTTCGGATCACTCGGAACAGGCAACTTCCGCTTCCTGATCGACGCCACTAACACTTGAGCGATCCTCGAGAACGGGCTTCCTGAGGGCGCTTTATGCCTATAAAATGGAGTGCCCACCAAGAACACTAGTACTGATAATGCAAGCCCCAGCGTGGGAAGGCCATAGCCCAATCCCCAACTCACTTTTTCTTGTACATAGATCAGGAATGTATCTGCGAATAGTGTCCCAAAGAAGATGCTGAACATCCACCAGTTGAAGAATGAGAGCTTTTGGGTCCTCTCCTTGGGCTCAAAGTCATCAAACTGGTCGGCGCCCATGGTCGAGATGTTGGGCTTGGTCCCGCCTGTCCCAGCCGCAATTATGTAGAGTGCGCAGTAGAAGATTCCTATCTGGAGGCCCGAGGCATGCTTGTCGCATTCCTCTTCTTTGATCCCTGAGGCGCATGAAGGAGGCCTCAGCGATGGTAGCGACACCGCCAGCGTTAGGAGGAACATGCCCTGTGCATTCGTTAATCATGCTAAGGACCGACTTTGTATGTGTACCAACTTAAATGAATCCTAATGCATGTGCAATACCATGATATAAACAACGGATGCGGAAATGAAAGTCCAGTAACGCCCAAGATAAGCATCGGCAATATATGCACCGAGGATGGGTGTCATCCAAACCGTCCCGAGCCAGTTTGTGACGTTGTTCGAGGATGTCACAGTGCCTTCGTGGAGCTTCTTCGTCAAGTATGTCACTAGGTTTGATGCAATCCCGTAGTACGCCATCCTCTCAAAAATCTCGTATCCTACATACACGACGCCATAATGAATTAATTTGGATCAAATCATAAACTCCTATCTCTTTCCTCCATGTGATTAGGAAACTACATACTTTTAAAGATCCAGTGAACAAAAATTGCGGAAGCAAAATTTGAGTATGGCACAACTTGATATACCTGAAAGTTTAACTCTTTCTTTTCTGCCCAAAATATGAAATGGCACTTCCTAGAATTTACCACTTATCTAAAAGCTTTGGCTAATATACATCGAAGCGAAAACTGATGAACCCTAAACATAAATACGTCCTGCTAACCCTCAATTCCATGTAGAAAGGCCGCGCCACAGGCTTTGCCCTTACCGATGATGAAGGAACAAGCATTCCATCGACCGGTGTTGGATCTTAGGACGGGTCTTCCATTGAGGTCCACAGTGCCATCTTGCGTGTAATCATCTTTTTCTGCACTTCCTTTCTCTTCAACCTTTTCCGTCATCTTGTTTTGAAGGGAGAGAGGAAGAGCACCTACTCTATAAATTGTGTCTATTCGACTTGCTATGCTCTTTACAAGGTTGGCTAATCATGGTCGATTAGCTGAGTACTCTTTCCCTCTTATAATTTTCCTTGAGAGATCCGTACTCTTAACTCTTAACTCTTACAGAGGGGAATATATAATTACTGAGTTTCCTAGGGCTCCTCTAGGCCGACTAATTGGTTTTTACTTATTACCCATTATCCACTTTTAAGATGAGAGTTGGGATTGAATTGATGATATCGCCTTGCATTGAAAAAAATGATTCTTTTTCTCGGAACTAGAGAAGGTTCTCTCTTTTCTCTTTGGTTGTACTAGTCGTTTAGTCATATCTCTCTTGACAAATCCGCTTACAAATAATCGACCGATGCTTAGTGTCTATCGATGACTGCGGTCATTAAAGAAGCTGGCAATAAGCAAAAAAGATTAGGCACATTTTTGTAAGAATTTAACCCTTGTTTTATTAGTAAAAGACGGCCCTTAAGGGGGAAATTTTTTTGGAAGTTCAATGAATTTAATATATATACATTGGTGATCACGCCGGTTGTTTTTAATGGCGAGACTTGTTGTCTACATTGTTGGTTTCGCTAGAAGCATTCGTGATACGAAAGAGAGGGAAAAGTGTTAAAAAAAGTCATAAACTTTTTGTATTTGTGCCAATTTAGTTTTAAATTTTTTTACTCGGTGCCAATTCAGTCATTTTCGACTAATTTTGGAAGGATTTTTCTGACTAGGCATCGGCCGGCTGATATGGCATGATTGGTGCTAATGTGTACAACTTTTAATAATATTTTAATATTTTAGAATTTTTTTCTATTTCTTTTTTCTTTCTCCTCCTTCTTCCTCCAGGCTGGTTGCCGGACCTCCGCACTGGCCAGAGGTCGGTGAGGGCGAGCCTTGCCAACCAGACGTGAGGTTGCTATCGTGGCCTAGGCAGAGAGGCTCGCCCTCACTAGATCTTGCGAGGTCGAGCCTCAATGGAGACCACCTGTGAGACTTGACCCTCACTGGTGGCCTCAAAGGCGGCCTTGCGCCAGGTTGGCAAGGCTCGACCTCGCCGAATCTGGTGAGGTCCGACGACCGATTGGAGGAAGGAGGAGGAAAAGGAAAAAAAGAAAAAAAAAGAAAAAGAAAAAATTTAAAAATATTAAAAAATATTATTAAAAGTTATTTATGTCATCGGTGCTAGCCGTGCCATGTCAATTGGCCAACACTCAGTCAATAAAATCCAGCCAAAATTAGCTGGAAATGATTGAATTGATACCAAGTAAAAATGTTTAGGACTAAATGTCACAAAAAAAAAAAAGGTTCATGACTAAATTGGCACAAATACAAAAGGTTTACGACTTTTTTAACACTCCCCTAAAGAGATAAATGACATTGCCAGATTTTCTCATCATGGAAAGAATAATGTTACCGTTGGAGTCGAATCAAGTTCTTGCAGTTTCCATTTATTTGAGACATGGAGAAGAGACAATCTGAAAGCTCTCTGCTCGATTATCATTGACTTTTCGTTAAAACCTTCCCGATTTTAGAAGAGATGCACAAATAGATTAATTATAGGCGACTCGTGCCATAGACATTGTATCATCAAAATCACATTAACGGACTACAAGATGGGATACGCATAAACATCATGTGAAAAGTAGGTTTAACTCTAGTAAAAGATGAAATGTTTCTAGATCACATTATCCTATCTTCTTCCTGTCAGTAATCTCCGAGCTGGGTTGGTATGAAAATTTCTTAGGATGTGACCACGAACAATATGAAAAACCTAAGAATAATGAGTATGCAATTACTTTGGACACCATCATCAGGAGTACAATCATGGATTAACGAAAATTGTCGCATCTTAAGTTGCGTGTTAAATTAGCGTGGTGGTTCAATGCTTGCATGGGTAAGTATTGGTAAGCAAGTGATCGCCATTAGCACTTCAACATGCAAAATATGATTGGAGAGTTTTTGTGATCAATTCTTGGAAGGAACTCATTCAAAAAGGCCAGATGGGTTAGAGGTGAGCATAGTTCGGGTTGAGTTAATCCACTCCCTAATTCTAGTACCAACTTGTACAATGTTGGTCCTCAATTTTTGGGACTAAGGACCAACCCTATTGAGTCTAGAATCAAGAATCGGACCAACCCAATGGGTTCGGTTCGGTTTCATAGTCAACCCAAGACCAACTGACAATTTTTTTGTTTCATTTTTTGTACTTCTTGAAAAGGCAAACCTACAATTTCAAATTACATATCCATCGATAATGCGGTGTT
The DNA here is from genome assembly GCA_014182725.1 of Eucalyptus brandiana. Classification (NCBI taxonomy): domain Eukaryota; kingdom Viridiplantae; phylum Streptophyta; class Magnoliopsida; order Myrtales; family Myrtaceae; genus Eucalyptus; species Eucalyptus brandiana. The sequence goes on along the minus strand of CM024668.1, from coordinate 8,229,473 downwards.
GTGCAACCAAATTATAAACATGAGTACATATTTAACAAATTTAAGATAATGCAACAATAGAAATTTCACATCTGCTAAAAGTAAGAAACCACAAAAACGATTAAGATTTGCTCATAGAGGTGAGCGAGGAAGTTGAGTAGGGCGAGTGTTGAGCAGCAAATGAGGAAGTTGTCTCTTTTGATTTTGGCAAATTGAAAACTAAAGAGGATAAAGAAAACAAAAGAGAAGGACAAAGAGGACAAAGAAGACAAAAGAGAAGGACAAAGAAAACAAAAGAGAATGAATACCGGAGGACGATGCCATGAGGAGCCGTTTAATATTGTTGATACTGTTTGACTAAGGGAATATATAAAAAAAATATAAATAATATATTAAATTTATAACATATTTTAGATATACTATATATAATATATATACATGCAGGGTTGGTTTGGGTTGGATTAACCCTAAACTCTCAAGACCGAGACCAACTCACACAGTGTTGATCTAGGAATCCTAGAATTAGGGACCGATCCCGTCTCCCTTGGAACTGAACCAAGACCGATAGAGTTGGGCCGATCTAAGGTCGGCCTAAGATTAACCCTAGACCAATGCTCACCGCTAAGATGGGCCCACAAAGGAATTGCTATTCTAAAAGTTGATGACAAATCTATGTTAGGAATGTATTGGAATAGGGCTGGAATGACCATTCTTTTGTTAGGATAATTGTCCAAAAAGTTATGGACCACGGTGATTGAGTTAGTACTAAATTTTTTTTTGATTGGTATTAAATCTTTTGACGATTTGCCAACATAATTTTTTTGATCAATTTTATTGAGAATTGTTGACATGGATGTGCGCCGGCTTTTGGGGCATGACTAGCGGATGGTCTATTCTTATGTGGAAAAATTTTGCAATTTTTTAAAATCTTTCTAAAACTTTTTATAATTATTTTATTTTATTTTTATTTTCTTTACCCATCTAGGAAGATGCATAGTGGAAAGAAGAAGAAGAAGAAGAGAAACAATATAAAAAATCAATCTAAAAAAAGAACTACAAAAATTGTTTGTATCAATGTTGTTAAACTTACGATCATGCTACGTAGGACAATTATTATCTACATTGGTGATTTCCAAGCAAGATTGACAAAAAAAAATTATATTAGTAAATTGTCAAAAGATATAAGATTAAATTGGTTAAATTAAAATATTTATTATTGAGTTGGCTATTGTATAATAAGTTATAGTACTTTTTGGACAATTTTCTTTTTAGATCCGTTTTATTCCTTTCCAATGACAAAATATTCTATTAGCTTGTTTAGTTATAGTAATAGAATACGGCTGTAATAAAATAACTATTACGATGTAGCATGATAGAGCTGTAGTACTGATTGTGCTTTTGATTTAAGTAATGTAGTCCTAAACTTTTTTTCCGTGGGACACTAATCCCCAGACTTCTCTTTTCATCTCACAATCACCCCAAGATTATATCCATGACCCAAAAATACCTTTCATCAGACTTCCCTCCATTATAGTAGTAAAAAAATTGACGAGGCGTTGTCCACATATTGCCACGTCGGTTTTTTAAGACTATTATAGATAAATTTGTGATGGGAGGTATTTTTGCGTTCTTGGTACTGTTTGGGGAATTGGTGTTTCCAAGAAAGAAAAAATTTAGGATTTTTTTGTGAGATTTTCTCTCATATTGAAATACATATTTGCCGCAACACAAAAAAGAAAAAGAAAAAAGGATGGTGTTATTTCCATTCCCATTTTGGCTAAGACACTTCTTTTGTTAACTTATTGGCCGAAATATCCATCTTTCTCTTCAATTTAACGTTTCTTTTTTAAATTTACGTTATTAACAAAACTACCTTTATTTCTATAGTCTCTCTTTTTTATCATTTTCACAATATAAATGTTAGAAATTCCTAGTTATGACAGCTTATGAACAGACAGTAAATCGCCCATTTTTTTTTTTTTATCAAATTGGCTAGATAAGTAGATTGAAACTTTTTACATTTTAATAGGAATTGTAAGATGGGGTAGAAAATTTATGTTCACATTCTGCATTTTCAAACTCACATTAGATTTTTTCTAAGGAAAGTTTTAAGTATATTTTAAAGCTTTGATCCACTTGCTATGAGATTGAATCTACCATTGATATTTATTACTTTCTTCATAACAAGAGGAGAACAACAGGAAATTTCCTTTATTTTCCTTTTATGTGATTATCTTTTGTCATTATTTAAATATGATTTAAATATAAATATTTTTGACATTTGATCATGTTTCTAACAAATGAACCTTTTCCAAGTTTTCATCATTTTTTTCTTTTCCAATGAAATCCCATGACCTAGCAACTTAGATATTGGATTTAAAGGCTTGAATTTCATAAAATTTTGAAGTTAAAGCCCCAATTCCGAAAATTTCTCCAATTGGAAGAACATAGGGCGAGAACACTTATTCAGTGTTGTGAATTGAAGCAACTCCGGCTTGGCGAGGCTCCAGTGACGAGTACGTGCGAAACCCCTCTTTTTTTTCCTCTTTTTTTCTTGTCTTTCCATCTCTTTTCCTCTTTCCCGTGCGCTGCTCTTGGCCTTTAAAAGAGCTGAGGTCACTGTTCCCTCTGTGATGTAAAATAGTATACTATTTTCCATAGCCTTTTTTTCTTCCCATAAGGTATCCATAGTTAGCTTGATTCATCTTTTAGTCCTCCATAAACCTCAATTTTCATTATTTAAAGCGTCTCTATGGAATTCCCTGTATTTTTGCTGTTTGTCCAAAGTTTCATACTGCCCCTCACAGGAGAAGTGTGCAATCTCGTGAGAAAAAAATTACCAGGAATTTCGGTCATTATGAGTTCTGGGCGACTAAATTTTTGACGAACTGTTAATCACAAGAAAATAAAGTTTCTGTCAACTATATGTAATAAAGCTTACTCTATATCGAGCTTACAAGCCATTATATGCGTATACAATGTTTTATGTCTTCATCCGACAGACATGGCCCCCTGATCAGCTGAATTAGCAAGCAAAGCTTCCATCTCTTTATCCAAGGTGACTTCGTCATTGTAGACGAACAGCTTGGCCACAACAAGGAACACGAGAAAATTGAGAAACGTGAGGACCGCCAAAAATGCATAGTAGTAGTCGAGGTGGGAGATGTTAAGGTTGTCCAAGACCCAACTCTTGTGGCCGTGTTCCTCGGTAATTCGTGAGACCGCCTGGAGAATAATACTACTTAGGAAGTTCCCGATACCTAAACTACTAGTGTAGTAAGATGCTCCTAGACTTTTCATGCCCTCTGGCGCTTGGTCGTAGAAGAACTCGAGCTTCGCCACTTCAACAAAGGTTTCGGCGACTCCCATGAGAGCGAACTGTGGCAGGAGGATGAAGATGGTGAGAGGGACTGTTTGGAACTGACCGTAAATACCGTTCTCTCTGGCGACGGTCAGCCTCCACTTCTCGGCGAGACAAGCAGCGACCATTGTGATCATGTGGAAGACCATGCCGATCCCCATTCTCTGCAGCAATGTGATGCCTCTAGGGTTCTTGGTATAGCGCTTGACAGCAGGGACCAAGAACCGGTCGTAGATGGGGATGCATATGATCATGAAGATCGTGACAAACGCGGTGAGGCAGGCCGGAGGGATCTGGAAGTGCGGGCCCATGTGTAGGTTCAGGGTTTCGCCCTGCTTAACGAAGAGCGTTAGCACCTGGGTAAATATCATGCTCGGGATGAACGTCAGCGCTAGGATCGGGAGCATTTTGACCATCTGCTTGGTTTCCTCTACTCGGGTCACGGGACATAGCATCCACGGCGAGCTTGAATTAATCTTCACCGCGGCTTTGTCAAGAAATCTACAAATATGACATGAAATTGTCATGATTTATTTCGAAAAAACTATCTAATTATAAACCGTAGAATGAGGGAAGTGTGAACCTCAAAGAAATAGAGTGATCGATCGGGAATTTCTTCAACTCCGCGTATCGTTCGTGGTTCAATTCATAAAGCTCCTTCGGATCACTCGGAACAGGCAACTTCCGCTTCCTGATCGACGCTACCAACACTTGAGCCATCGTTGTCAACGGGCTTCCTGAGGGCGCTTTGTGCCTATAAAATGGAGTGCCCACCAAGAAGACCAGGACTGACAACGCAAGCCCTAGCGTGGGAAGGCCATACCCTAATGCCCAACCGACGTTATCTTGTATATAGATCAAGACTGTGGTTGCGAATAGTGTCCCGAAGACGATGCCGAACATCCACCAGTTGAAGAACGAGAGCTTTTGGGCCCTCTCCTTGGGCTCGAAGTCGTCAAACTGGTCGGCGCCCATGGTCGAGATGTTGGGCTTGGTCCCGCCCGTCCCAGCCGCAATTATGTAGAGGGCCAAGTAGAAGATGCCAATCTGGAGGGTCGAGGCACGTTTGTCACATTCCTCTTCTTTGATCGCTGGGCCGCACGACGGAGGCCTCAGCGATGGCACCGACACCGCCAGCGTTAGGAGGGACATGCCCTATGCATTTGTTAATCGTGTTAGAGGCCGAATTTGTATACGTAGCCACATAAATGAATCCAAATGCATGTGCAATACCATGAGATAAATGACGGATCCGAAAATGAAAGTCCAGTAACGTCCAAGATAAGCATCGGCAATGTAAGCGCCAAGGATGGGCGTCATCCAAACCGTGCCGCCCCAGTTTGTGACGTTGTTCGAAGATGTTACAGTTCCTTCGTGGAGCTTCTTCGTCAAGTAGGTCACTAAGTTTGTTGCAATCCCATAGTACGCCATTCTCTCAAATGCCTCGTATCCTACGTAAGCAACGCCAGAGTGAATCAACATTGATCAAATCATATATTCCATTCCCTTTTCCCCTCCCAATTATGAAATTATGTACGTTTGAGTACTCGAGAGCATGAATCACAGAAGCAAAATTCGAGTATGACGCAAATTGATATATCTGAAAGTTTCCTTTTTTGGGGGGGCAAAACTATGATCTAGTAACCAGATGAAATGGCACTTTTTTCAGAATGAACTACTTAGCTATAAATTGGCTGCGCCACCGGCTTTTCCCGTACCAATGATGAAGCAACAAGCCTTCCATCGACCTCTCTTGGATCTCAGGATGGGTCTCCCTTTGAGGTCCATAGTGCCATCTTGTGTGTAATCATCTCTATGTGCACTTCCTTTCTCTTCAACCTTTCCCGCCATCTTGTTTTGAAGGAAAAGAAAGGAAGAGCAACAATAGTTTCCTTTGTAAATTGTGTTTATTCAACTTGTTATGTCCTTTATAAGGGTGGTTAATCATGGTCGATTAATTTATTGCTCTTTCACGTTCATAATTATCTTTAAGAGATCCTAGCTCTTAACTCTTAATTGGCTTTTACTTTGTAGTCATTTTCAGGCGTAAGTGACATCGAATGATACTAAATTGATTTTTTTAAGTTGTGACTCAAGATTGAACGGATGATATTTTGCTGCGTTATTAAATGAAGATTCTTTTTCTTGTGAGGTGAGTAGATTTCTTCTCTCTCTCTCTTTTTTTTTTTTTTTTTGGGTAATAATTATTTAGGTGCATCTGGCCAATCCAGGTACAAATAATCGACTAAACCTTAGTGTTAGTCAACTGCTCTGACGTCATGGAAGATGATAGCAATTTGCAACAAAGACTAGGCAAATTTTTTTAATCTTCTAACCCTTGATTTAATAAGTGGAAAACGACCCTTTAGGGGGAAAACTAATGGAAGTTCTGAGTGTCTTTAGTGAGTAACACATTATTATGAGATGATTATGCCTGTCTTCTAATAAAGAGACTTCATCGTTTCCATCGTCGTTTTTGCGGGAAGAAAGATTCAATGTTGGTGCTGGAGTTGAATCAAGCTTTTGCAGTTTCCCTAAATTTGAAAGAGTCCTTTCTAAATGACGAAATTGATGTTCGGCACATTAACTCGAGACATGAACCTGCCTAATTTAAAAAAGATAACACAACTTGGGTCAACTATTGGCAATTCATGCCATGGACATAATAAGCATCACATCCACGAATCACAAGATGGGGTTCACATAAACATCATGTGAAAACAGGTTTAATCCTAAAAAAAAAGTGAAACGTTTCTAAATCACAATGTCATTTTCTCCTTCTTATTAGTAATCTCCAACCTAGGCCGATATTAGTCAGCATCACATCAACAAATTACAAGATGAGATTCATGTACATGTGAAAAGCAAGGTTAATTCTATAAACATTTCTAGATCAAAATGTCCTCTTCTCCTTCTTGTCAGTAATCTTCAATCTAGGTCGATATTAGTCAGTATCACATCAATGAACCACAAGATGAGATTCATGTAAACATCATGCGAAAAGCATATTTAAACCTATAAAAAGATGAAACTTTTCTATATCACAATGTCCTTTTCTTCTTATTAGTAATCTCCAAGCCGGCTCCGCGTTACTATTTCTTAAGATCTGATTGTGAGCGGTAAACCAAACCTGAAAATGAGTGCTATGAGCAAGGTATACATCGATGCAATCAATGTGCAGGTTCTTGAGTCGCGTGGTAGAGCTGCATGGACCATCTCTAGAATATCATTTGGTTAGCAAGCTTCCATGTTTACGTATTGGTGAGCAAGTGAGCGCAAGTAGCACGCAAAATGGGAGAGAATTTGTAAATAAATTAAGAAAAGCTCATTCAGAAAGGCCACGATAGACCCACAGAGGATTTGCTATTCTAGGGTTGGATTCCAAAACTATGTTGGGTTTGTATCAAAAAGGGCTGGAATGGCCATTCCTTGGTCCATTCCACTCCTTCCAATGACAAAAAATGCTAAGGTTTTGATTATTTTGCAGAAAATAAATGATTTGGAAAACATTTTCCTAAAAATAATCGCTTATATTACTTATAAAAATAATTAAATGAAAAATAGTTTCATCGTTCATGAAAAAATTTAGAGATAAAATGTTATTCATAATGAAAGCATTCTTATTGGCTAAATATTTTAAGTGATACAATCGATCATTTTTAGGAAAATACTATTCAAATTATTCCTTTTTAGTGAAACAAATGGAACCTCATAGTTTATTTGACTACAATGATAAAGTGAGGCTGTCATGTAATGGTTATGACGCTATAATGTAATAGAGTTGTTATATTTATGCCATTCTTTGATTTAAGTAATGCAATGCTTATTTCACTGTTTGTTTCATGAAACACACAGGTGATAAAGTGGGAATAGCATCAAAATTCTCAAAATACACCTGAGATGGAATATAGCAGTTAATTTATTAAAAGTCAATCGTGATCCATGAGTTTAATGCTCCATATTGATATATAATTTATTAAATCGAATATTTAATTATAGTTTATGAATTTGGCGCATGATGAATGATTATATTTAGTTGAAAATAATACTATAGTAATTTTCACTTTAATAGCCATTCATGAGTGTAATATCCCAAATAGAATATCAAGATATTACATCTAATATATAATATTTAATTTCTTGTTTAAATTTAATCATATTATATGTGGTTATATAAAATGTATATTATTTGTAGCATATTTCATATGATTGAAAATAATAAGTATGTGATAAATTTGAGAATCAATACATGCAATTAACAATTCAGATAACCATGGTTAATATAAAATTTAATTATGACAATTCAGATAATCATGGTTAATATAAAATTTAATTATGACAATTCAGATAAAGGTACCCAGTAAGCAACTGATTTTATTCTAATTATTATATAATGTATTATTGCAACAATAATTATCTATCATTATGATACCATAATTATAATTGCATCAACAATTTAATTGTTATTTAATATTTTTCCTTATTTGTATAATATGTGATTATCTGGAAATAATTATAATTGATGTTATTATTACATAAATAATAAAATATCTTTAGTTATAATCATTATTATTAATTATGGTTGTAACTAACAATCTAACGGTGCTAAAGTGAATGGGAGAAATGATAAAGGGACATACTGCACAAAGAAAAATTATGAGGTCTGTAATGCAGTAGCCACTGGCCCACTGCCACCGAGGGAGCTGTCAAGAGATTGTGTTGTGTCATACTTCTTACTTGTTACTAGTGTTAGAAAGACAATTATACTGTACAGGAAATAGCTGTATATATTATTGTTTTTCTTAAAAGTACTTCAAAAAAGCCCAGGGCTCTCACAGTATAATTTAAAACCGGCATGGTACGCTATGAACAAATCAAAAGAATATTGAATTTATTGGTGAAAATGATATCTTATAACCAAAAATTTTTAAATATAAATAATAGTGGACATGTTATATCATTATTTAACCACTAAAAATGGTATGAAATAAGTTTTTTTTTTTTAAAGAAAAAAACGAGTGTGAAATGATGTGTTTTATACTTGCATAATCATCTTCATATAAAAAAAAATGAATAATACTTTTCTTTTTTAACTTTACAGTCTTGAGGATAATATTAGGTACTAAGCTTAATTCTGTCCATTTGAAAAGTTACTAATTAGATAACAAGGGTTATCAGGACCAAGATACTGAGGCTTTTGGAGAAAGTTATATAACCACATATCTATCGACACCGAAAGTTCACTTATTTCTATTGTGCCATAAACAAATGAGAGCATTCCAAACAAGCTTGCACAAAATATCGTGTTGAGAAGGTTTGTTCGTTCCTGAGATTCCTTAGCCTTTCGGGAGGGTCAGAGTCGCCGATGATATGTAAGGGGAGATGAAGTATAGAGGGCGTGAGAGGAAAAGCGAACAGATCTAGTGTACTCGGGGTGGCAGGCAGCAGGCGAGGAATATCAAGCCAAAAGTTAAGGAGTCCAAATAAGTTCCCTCAAAGGACATGAAGCTAATGCGGTATTCATAGCGAGAGGATCAAAGAGAATAGAATTAAGTTTACAAGATTATTGTCTATGTGGCAATCTTAGTAGAAGGGATTGACGGTGCCCAGGCTATCACATGTTTGGAATAAGGTAAGCTTGTCAAAATGGGTTATAGGCTCATATATGATGGACAAAGTTATTATATGAGTTACTTATACTAAGTAAATGGGTCATAAATGGATTTAAACATAATATGAATGTTAAAATGATTAAAAATAGGATTAAAGTTTACTTAGACTTGACCCATGGGAAAAATATCTATAAAGTCTTAAATCTAGTATATGTTTGTCAATTCAATTTTAAACATGTCAATTTTGTCAATTGCCATAAATATTTTCATGTTTTGTCAATTGAGCCATAAACATTTTTATATTTTGTCAATTAAATCAGTTTGGTTAATTTTGACCGGATATCACTGACGTAGACGTTGCCGTCATATATGACACAACCAACACTAATATAGACCATTTTTAATATTATTTTAATACTTTTTAAATTATTTATTTAATTTTTTCCTTTTCTTCTTTTCTTTTTCCTTTTTTCCCCCTCTACTGGGCCTTGTTGTTGATTGACAACCTTCATCGACCTTAGGTGAGGCAAGGGCGAGAAGAGGGTGAGGGAGGGTAGTTCTCACTAGAATGAGTGAGAGAGAGGGCTCGTCCTTATTTGGATAGGTGAGGGCAACCCTTTGTAAGATTGGGTGAGGTTGGCCTTGCCAAGCCAATGAGGCAAGGTTGCCCTCTCTAGCTTAGGCCTAGGAAACCCTTCCTTGAGGATGGGGAGGGGGGCACTTGCTTGAAGGCCAATGAAGGGTAAAAGGGACGAAGGAAAAGGAAAATCAAAAAATAAAAAAGGAGAGAAAAGGAAAAAAAAGAAAAGAAGAATAGAAAGAAATGAAAAGAATATATTAATTTTACCAAAAAAAAATGAAAAGAATATATTAAAATATCATTAAATCTATCCACATTAGCACTAGTTCTGGCTGTGCTACACAAGATAGTCGGTGTTTACGTTAACGATTTCCAACTAAAATTGGTCGGATTGATTCAATTAGCAAAACAAAAGAGGTTTAGGATTTAATTAGCAAAATTAAACGGTTTAAGATTAGATAGACACAAATGCAATATGTTCAAAATTTTTTGGACAATTTTTTCTACTTTTATGATACTCTCTCTTCAATTCTCTCTTACCCTCTTTGTTCACTTACTTCGTGCTTTCACTTTAGTTTAGGCATGGGATTTTTCTAAAATGGATTAAATATTAAAGTGTTTTAATAGTATGAATTGGGTGAGGTATGTTGAAATTGATCAAAACGGATTAAATGTTTCCACTCAGGTCGGATCATTTTCGATTCATACCAATCTACAAGTTTGACAAGTCAAGAATACAAGAGAAATCATGGATTGTCTTGTTGTCGGGAGGACATGGGCCGATAACAAGCCCCCACTACATAAATGAGGGAATAGCTCAGGCCATTCTTAAGAAAGCCTCCGCTCCCGAGTTCACCAAACTAAGGCTTCGTTTGTTTAGCGGAAAATGTAATTATTTTCCGATGTTCGAATAAAACTTGAAAATAAAGTATAAAATATTTTTCATTGTTCGGTAAGGAAAATATTTTCCTTCATATATTCTTTTTCATTTATTTTATTTTTAAAATGGATTTTTCATATTTTTTGAAAATTGATTTTTAATTATTTTTAATTTTTAAAATCTATTATTAATTCTTTTCATTCTTATTTTTCTTATATTTTTCTTTGTTTTCCATCTCCTTCTTTCTTGGCCGATTGCCGGCCACGACGATGGCTTGCGGCCCGGCCACCAATGAGCCTTGAGTTCACCGACAAGCATGAGGCTCATCGCTCCCCAAATTGGCGAGTGTGAGCACGAGCTCGAGATTGACGAGCTAGAGGTTCGCTTGGTGACGGCCGACGACTAGCCAAGAAAGAAGATGAGAAAAAAAAAAAAAAAAAAAAAAAAAGAATAGAAATATAAAAGAAAATGGAAATTAAAAATAATTCGAATTAAAAAGAAAAAAACAATTTTAAAAAATTCAAATAAAAAGAGAGAAAAAGAAAAAGGGGCGAGAAAGTGAAGATTTGTAGATGTGTGAGATACGGGAGAATAAATATTTTTCACTTTTTAAAAGTGAAAAATATTTTTTCTTAATTTAGAAAACTTAACATTTTTCTTAAGAAAGAGTTTATTTTTGGTGAAATAAATGCCGAAAAATTCGAAAATTATTTTTTCGAAAATTATTTTCCGTGCATTGAAAGGAGCTCTAAAAGTCTCTTGAACATCCAAAAGGGTAGAACAAACATCTTGACTTAGAACGGTCAGCTCACTACCACTTCACCGGCTCACTTCCCCACAAAGCCAGCCCTTATCACTTCGTCGGAGTCCCCGAATCATCCCCCTTTCTCTCCGTCTCTGTCTGCAACCTCCGATTGAAGGATTTTCAAGAACCGATTTTTTTCAATGGCTCGCTGCTAATTCTCGCACCCATTTCGGAAGCCCCCCCCTCCGGACGATGCTCTCCAGGAGCTGCTGCTCCGCCGCCGCGAAGCCCGCCGCCTTCCTCCTCGTCCGCCAGGACCTCCCCGCCGGCCTCCCATGGCGGTCGAGCCTCCCGCTCCCGAGCCGCCGCGACCGCCGCGTCTTGCAGATCTCGCGGCCCCGGACCTCCGTCTCGGAGCGGGATTCGCCCGCCGCGCCGGACGGCCCGACCAGGGTCCGGCTCGGCCGCCGGGATAGGGGCTCCTCCTCCTCCCTGTACAGCCGCCCCAGCCTGGCGGAGATGAAGAGCGCGCGGCTGGAGAACCGCGCTAGGGTTTACGAGTTCCTCCGCGGGATCGGGATCGTCCCCGACGAGCTCGACGGGCTGGAGCTTCCCGTCACGGTCGAGGTCATAAAGGAGCGGGTCGATTTTCTCCACAATCTGGGGCTCACGATTGAGGACATCAATAACTACCCTCTCGTCCTCGGCTGCAGCGTCAAGAAGAACATGATTCCGGTGCTCGATTACCTCGGCAAGCTAGGCGTCCGGAGGTCGACGCTGGTGGAGCTCCTGAGGAGGTATCCCCAGGTTCTTCACGCGAGCGTCGTGGTCGACCTGGCTCCGGTGGTCAAGTACCTTCAAGGTATGGACATCAAGCCGAACGACGTTCCTCGCGTCCTCGAGAAGTACCCGGAAGTTCTGGGGTTTAAGCTTGAGGGGACCATGAGTACTTCGGTTGCTTACTTGATCGGGATTGGGATTGGTAGGAGAGAGATTGGGGGAGTTTTGACTAGATATCCGGAGATTTTGGGGATGCGAGTGGGCCGCGTGATAAAGCCCTTTGTCGAGTATCTCGAATACTTGGGCGTTCCGAGGTTAGCTGTGGCTAGATTGATAGAGAAGAGTCCTCATGTACTTGGGTTCGGATTAGACGACACAGTGATTCCCAATGTGGAGTCGCTGTTGGAATTTCACGTCCGGAGGACATTGGTTCCCTCGGTTGTGGTGCAGTATCCTGAGATTATAGGGATTGATTTGAAGCCTAAGCTTCTGAATCAGCGGTCTTTGATTAGTTCAATTACTGAGCTGAGTGATGAAGAATTCGGCAGAGTTGTTGAGAGGATGCCGCAGGTTGTCAGCCTCAGCAGTACTGCTGTCGTGAAGCATGTGGACTTTCTCAAAGATTGTGGATTTTCGTTGCAACAAGTTAAGGATATGGTTGTTGGGTGTCCTCAACTGCTAGCCTTGAATATAGATATAATGAAGCTCAGTTTTGATTACTTTAGAAAAGAAATGGAAAGGCCTTTGGAGGACTTGGTCACTTTCCCATCGTTTTTCACTTATAGTCTCGAATCCACTGTAAAACCACGGCACAGAAGGATTGCTAAGAAGGGTTTAAAATGTTCTCTTTCCTGGCTTCTCAACTGTTCCGATGAGAAGTTCAAGGAAAGGATGGATTATGACAGTATCGATCTGGAAGAAATGGATGCATTGCCTTCGTTCGATATGAATACATTTATGAAACATAGGAGTGATGATGATGAATCAGAGTCTGACTATGATGATGAGGATGATGAGGAGTTTGTCTGATACAATGTTAAATTTAGGTGGTTATCTGCAGGAAAAAGCGGGAGATCTTCTCCTTAACTCTTCTGAGGTAAATCATTCAAAAGCTTGATGAATGCTGTGCTTAGAGCTTAGTGTGTAGAAAATGCGGATATGTCAGGACCAATTTCTGATCTTCCTTTGCTAGTTACATTCATGTCATTTTGGTCACCTAGGAAAAATTCAGTAACAACAATTTCTCTCCGGTCTGCCTGATAACAATGACAAGCAACATATTGCTGATGTCATCCTTCCTGGACATCAAACTCAAATAGCCGTAAAACAAATATATGCATAGCTACCTTTAAAAAGACCAGTTTTAAAGTTGTATGTATGTTGTCTGATCTCGGGTAGACCTTTCAGGCAAACTTTTATTGTCTGTTATATAGGCCCTCTGTTGGCTGGGAGCTGGAAGCTTTTCTTTGTCAGTTGTTTTTTAGCGTCAAAGCATACTCTTTAGAAAAACATGCTATCTTTATGTGTGTGTGGAACTTGAATATGTATATGTTGAAGAAAGAGGTCCATATGGAGCTGGTTTTATGAAATCTGACGTCAGATTTGGGGGCATGAATTATATGACGACAGGATTCCATAAAGATTTAGCGACCTTCACATTTTTAATGCCTGTGGTAAAATTGTCTGTCTTGATTCTTGCATGTAGGTAGAGAGAGGGCATATGTAGCTGGTACTTCAGTTCATTTTCTGGTAAAAGGTCAAAATGAAAATGGTGTTTGATGGTTCTCCAATAGCTAAAATGCGGTGAACTCATGCATGCCTTCCATGCAGTAGCTCTTTCACGTTATGAACTTAGTTAAAGTAAAAAGGAACTGTAAACTGAGGATGCCTCTAATAAGTATTGTGCACTGTCCAGCTCTTTGAGATACGATAGATGCCCTTTATACGGTCTTTCAGTAGTTGAACATCTGGAAAGTGGGAAAAATGTGGCGATGATTTACTCATTCTATTCCACTTCATGCTCTGTGTCGTCTTCATTTACTGCTACCTGATTCAAAAATGTCACCGTAAAGGTTTTTTTCATTTCATATGCTTACTGACCAAGGACTATACTATTGTCTGCTTTTCCAGTTGGACCTATTCAAGCAAGATATGGCTACTCGCTCCATGTTGTCATCTTTAGTTTCGCTATTATGGGTGAAGAAATTGCGGTGGCAGGAATGGACACCACAGATCAAAGGACTGCACAAAATTCTCTTCCAGCCTATGTTGGTCGTCGTAGAGATGAGCATTGTAACTGTGCATATTGTGAAATTGACAGCTACTTTGAACGTATTACTGCTTAAGAGGCCCTTGGCTTGACTTTAAAGGACGTTTAGTAACATTCATCATTCATGTATTGCTCAATTTTCCCATAGTTCTGGGTGCTAAGTGTCGTCCTGAGGAGCTAACTATTGACTCTTTTACATGTACGCAACGTATCAGAATATAGACACTGGTTCTTCAGTGGGGCTTTGTGCAGACGTAATCTGCTGACTTTCCGTCAATAATTGTAACTATTCTGGTACTTAGGTTGCTTGCGGCCTATGGAAGGTGTCCGTCATCACATGTGATGATTGAGCTCAACTCCTACTGTCGACCCATTCTGACATAGAATCGATATCTGTCCCGCCCAGCACTGGGCAGCTCCGAATATGCTGAAGCTGCTCCATCGCTAAGGTGTCCATCTTAAACGGTATTAAGGGAAATGATTAATATCTCGAAGGACTCCAAATTGATACACTTGTGATAAATTTATTTCAAATTACTTTTTAATCATGAAAAACCCCAAACCGATACATTTGTGGCAAATTGATCCCGATTGATTATAAAAAATTATAAATTGATATATTTATGATAAATTTATCCAAAATTAATTTATTCAACTAGAAAAATCCCAAACCTAAATTTGAGATAAATATACGCTCCGCTAAATTCAATTAATACTACATAAAAATCACAAAAATTATAAACTGTGACAAACGGAACGTAAAATCCCAAATTGATATACCAATCAACTGTCATGTGTCATTTAACTTAATAATTTGACAGTAAAATTTAATGAAAACTAACGGAGGGTAAATTTGTCACAAAGTGTACCAGTTTGCGGTAAAATTTGTCAAAAATATACCAGTTTGAAGTTTTTGATGGTAAAAAAAATAGTTTATGATAAATTTGTTACAGGTGTACCACTTTGGGATTTTTCAAGGTATTAACCCTAAGGAAAAAGCCTAGTCGCTACCTCCTTACAGTCTGTTCCGACTCCTCACATTTGTGGGTGCAGTAGGGGTCATTAGTATCTGTACCATTCTCAAGCAATACCCCAGATGACTCTATTAGTCGCCACCAGGTTCTTCAACCGGAACTTCCGAACCGGGTGCTCTCGCCGGCCCATCGCTCTGACCCGACAATCACAGGACGGCGAGCGCGGTCCTTGATTCGTTTAAACTGGGGGCGGGGCCACTGGACAGCGCATCCGCCGTCATGAGAATTGCTTTTTGGCCATCGAGATGCTTTTCGTAGGTTGCACGGGATGGGACCCGGTTCGAACGTAACGGTCCGAATCGGGTCCCTCAGCGCCCGAATAGATAAACGGAGATTATTTTATCTATTTAACTATTTCTTTATTAATTTATTTAAAATTTCACGTCATGCCGCAGCGCTCACCAGCTCCAACGGTCACTTGCCTTTTTCCGCAACGAATAGCAGAATCGAGGAGAAGAAAGAGAGATTATTATAGCAATTCTCTGAATAAAACCCTAGAAATCCCCTTCTCCCTCGAAGCCCCAAAGGAGTTCAGAATCGCTCGCCGCGGCTATTCACTGTCGGACTCCATCGATCGTGCTCGGCGAAGACCGCCATGGATGCTGCTGCTGCCTCCGCCGCCGCTGCTCCTTGATCAAGAATCGTCTCTCCCTCCTTCGCCAGAGGACCTGAAGCCTTTTGTGAGAGAGAGAGAGAGAGAGAGAGAGAGAGAGAGGGAGAGGGTCGGGGATGGGTTGCTTCCTCGCGTGCTTCGGCTCGTCGAAGGATGGGAAGCGGCGGAAGCAGAGGAGGAAAGTCCAGCCCCGCGACCACCACCGCGTAAGCCTTTCTCCGCCGAGCTGCGGATCCGGCCTTCTTGTTCGTCGCTGGCTTTTGTTCTTTTTTGGTTTTTTGTTTTTTTAATGTTTTTTGGATCTTTGAATTGTTTTTGTTTCTGAGACGCCCCGGGGGCGGGGGAAGAAAAGAAACGGAACGTTCTTCTCCCCCCTGTTTAATTAATGGGTCGATGAAGAACGAGTGATTGGAAGCCGTCAGTGCCGGAATTCTTTTGATTTTTGGTTTTGTTGATTCTCACTGGATCTTTCTGTTGATCGTTGCAGCGGAATTCGGGTGGCCGGCCGGTTGAGTTTGCCGTTTCATCCGGGCAAGAAATTCCAGCAAAGCCAGTCCGGCCGGTTGAGTTTGCCGTTTCATCTGGGCAAGAAATTCCGGCAAAGCCAGTCGCTTCGGTTTCTGATTTGCTGTGAGTGATTTATTTTCCCTTATTTGTCATACGTTCTTCAATCTTTATGCATGTCTTTTACCTGGATCAGTTGTGTATTGGTGATTTTGGGTAGTGAGATTGAGTTGTGTTTGTTGGTCTAGTGATAAGCCTGAGGAGCCATTGAGCTGCAGTACCCGGAAGAAAGTGACTTTCGATTCGAATGTTAAAACCTACGAGCACGTTTTGCCTCCTGATGATGATGGTGATGCTGGAAAAGAAAATTTATGGGAGAGTCGAGATGTGGTCGAATCGGATGATAATTATGAAAAGTTAAGTCAAGCTCAGTGTGCTTCTGAGGATAGCTCAGTCGTGTCCAGCGTCAGATCATACCCTCCGAACCACAGGTACCAGAACTGTAGAGACAGCGACGATGAAGATGGGGTCTTAGATTGCAATGTGAGCGATCTTACTGATGATGATTATGATGACGACCGTGACAGTGAGGATGAAGGTCAGGACTCAAATGAGATTTATGAGGGCGATGATGAGATCGAAGAAACGAGGGCAGTTCACCCAACTCCTAGTGAGGTTTGCAATCCTGAACATATGCGTCGGGAATCTCCTTTAGCGGAGGTGAACCCTACTAAGTTGAATGTGAATGCTCGAGATAGGAGCGTGTACATCCATTCAGTGTTGAATCCTGTCGAAAATCTGACTCAATGGAAGGCCGTGAAAGCGAAGGGGACGCCGCTGCCAAAGCACCGAAAGGAGAATTTGAGCTTTGACCAAGAAGCTAGGATGTCATTCGACACTGCACCAGCTTTGAAGGAAGTCTCATTCAGTTTCAAGGCAAAACCGAATGAGACAAAGAAATCTACCCAAGAAGTACCTGTGGATGCTAGCCTTTCAAACTGGTTGCCTTCCTCAGTAACTACGCCGATTGAAAAGAAGAGCGCAACGACTTTGGACTCTGTCGAAGTCGAGACATCATTGGTAAAAGGATATATGAGCTCACCGAGGAGCCAAGAAGATAGACCGATTTTGGGTGCATTGACTGTGGAAGAACTAAGACAGTTTTCAGCCAAGTCTTCGCCAAGGAAATCACCGAGCAGAAGTCCCGACGAGATGCCCATAATTGGGACAGTTGGAACATACTGGAGCCGGTCGGATTCGGTGGGCAATTCTTGCTCAACTGCTTCTTCCTTCAAAGGAATACCAAACACCACCAGCAAATACAGAGAGGTATTGGGTGATCACAGATGTGCAAGTGGTTTCACGAGGCCAAAGTGGGAGGGAATTTGACTTATTCTTCTTCTTCTTCTTCTTCTTTTTTTTTGGTTGATGTTGCAGGATAAGAAAGTGAATTGGCACTCCACCCCTTTTGAGACAAGGTTGGAGAGAGCTTTAAACAGGGGAGCTCATCAACTGTAATCCGTGCGTACACATTCTGTATGTTCTTGAGATGGTTTGCGTGTGCTCACGTTCGTCATTTTTTCCATTCTTTTGTGAATTCAAATCTGTTTGGTGCGTGGTGGTATATGGTTTTGCTGATGTTATTCACTTTATGTTCATTGTTTGTACAATTTGATCTTTCATAGTTATATGTACCTGTGTGATAAAAGAGTTTATGTTGAACAGATATAGTGAGATGGGTTTCTCTATTGAGAGTGAAATCATATCCATGTGGTGTTAATTCGGTTATCGTATTCTTGGATTTAGAGCTTCATATGGGTTCTATTACTGTTTTCATTCTTCTCACGAGGGAATAGGGAAATCGACACGTGATGGATAGGCTTGAGAGCATACAAAACTCGTGCGAACCCAGAAATGGAATAGGATTATAGCGGTAATGGGCACTCGACGTACTCTTATTTATTATGGTCATCACTTATCTATGTCGTTTTCCTATACATTAGTAGGAGATGTGTCCCAATTCCCAAGTTGCCTTTTCAATGGTCATGTAGAGATACTTGCGGTCCCAAATTTCAACTCTAATGTGGCGTTTTTCCCTAGTAGTTCTTTTGTCTGCAAACCAACTCAAATAGAAGTCGTTTTGTTGATCGCATCAAATCCGACAAAAATCTGCGAACTAAACATCATGAACATGAACCCGAACTTGTTAAAATTGAGTCGCGTTCTCGAGTCGTGTAAGGAAATTCCAGGTCTTGAACTTTGTTATTGAATTCAAAGACTAAAAAGAATAACATGATGGAGATTTAGTGCAACTATTTGCGGTATAATTAATCATTAACTGAGCATATGCAAATAGCTCCTTATAGATTTCTTGATTTAATTTATGTGTGAATTGGCTTTTGAAAATCTACACTTAGTACATATGTATACGTATATCTATACATATCTTGTCAATTAACGCGCTCTTTTGACATTGATTGTCTCATCTTCCGCCCGTTTGTTCTTCGTTTGCTTTCTTTCTTTCCTTTTGTTTAGCCAATTCACGTAATGTTGCTTAATCAATGAGTAAATTTCCTATCCATTCTGGAAATGCGGTTTAAGTCCTGAATCTTTTTTGAGAAGTTGCAATATAGTCCTTCCGAACATCATTTATTTTTCCTGATTTTTCCTTTTTGAAAACCTTTAATCACCTTCATTGAAACCCTTTATAAGTTATTGCTTAAAGTGATCGGCAATTTGTCGACCACCATAAGTTTATGTAATTTTAAGGTCACTAGTGACCGACCAAAAAAAAAAAGGTCACTAGTGGTACATTCATCTCTATGACATGACACATTGCTAAAAAGAGAATATGTGACTTATAAATTCCTACTTCGGGGTAAGAATAGTGCAAGTATCATAACTTTCATACATTGCTCACTTGAATACTGTATATATTTTTTTTTTTTTTTGCTCACTTGAGTGCCATCGGTGGTTTGCCTCATCCAAAAAGCCAATGTGGATGTTGATTGTCCTACGTGGTTTCACTAATGCTAACGTAAGTAATTTATATATATTGAATTTTTATTTTTGTATTTTATTTTCCTCTTTTTTAGGGCTAGTGAGGGTCACCAGCAATCCTTATTGGCTGTGAAGGTCTCGCCTAGATTGGGCGAGGGCCGCCTCGCTCTCGACCACGAAGGCCCTCGCCAGATCTTGGTGAGGCAACCACTTAGGGCCTTCGCAACCAAGGGCAAGGCATCCTTGAAAAAAGAAAATTAAAAACAAAACCGAAAATAAAATTTTTAAAAAATGAATCAAATTTCAAAATTCAAAAAAATAAAAATAAAAATAAAAATAAAAATTCACGTTGGATGGGAAATTAATAAAAAAATCCATATAGGGTACTTTGTCCAAAATAGTAATCAAATGATCGATTTTACTTTAATGTGACACCTAGTGAGCAAAAAAAAAGTTACCCTCAAGTGAGCGTCATACAAGAGTTATGGGACATGTGCCATTCTTCTCCTTCCTAATTTGGGAGAACATTTATACATCCTAGTTATTGGTGGGCAGGGGTGTTAGAACCAAACTGAATTGTACCAAAATTTCGTGCTTTTTTGGTTTGGCTTGGATGGAAAAACAACTATTCCTTTTTACAGTTCCGATTATTTCGATTCGGTTTAGTTAATGAGCTGAACCGAAATTCTTGATAAAAACTAACAGTCCAACTTCAATTCTCTCTTCTTTCTCACCCATTATTCAATTTGGTTCCCATAAGCAGGGCAGAAAAAGGAAAACCGAAAAACCAAAAACCCGAATTGAACTGAGTTTTCGGTTTGGGTTGAGATTTGTTTTGGGTTTCTTGAAAACCCAAATCAAACTGAACCATTGAACCCCTACTGATGGGTTGGAAGTTAGGCATAAATATTGTTGGTGACCTTTGACTTGCCAATTACACACGCTTTTGGGGTGCAATCCAACGGGTACAGCCTGCCTTGGCCCAAAATGCAATTCTTGTATGCTTGGAAAAATTCATGTGTTTCCACAGATTTGTCCAGATGGAAGTGTAAGATTGGATTGACTGATTAATATACATGGTGACCCTTTAAAAGGTTGAGTGGGAAGAAGACTTCAGATTGAATAAGCTTTGTCTTTGTATGGTCAATTGGTTTTCCCTGAACATATATGTAGAAAGATTGAAGATTGATAGGCATTTCTTGTTCCAAAGCTGCAAACATTGAACCGAGCAGAAGTCCCGACGAGATGCCCATAAATGGGACAGGCGGAACATCGTGGAGCCAGTCGGATTCAGTCGGCAATTCTTGCTCAACAGCTTCTTCCTTCAAAGGAATGCCAAACTCTACCAGCAAATACAGAGAGGTAATGGTTGATCACAGATGTGCAAGTAAGTGGTTTCATAAGGTCAAAGTGGAAGGAAATTAACTAGCTTTGTTTTTTTTTTTCTTGATGTTGCGGGATAAGAAAGTGAATTGGCACTCCACCCTTTTGAGACAAGGTTGGAGAGGGCTTTAAACAGGGAGCTCATTAATCGTAATCCGTGCGTACATTCTATAGGTTCTTGAGATGGTTTGCGTGTGCTCACCTTCATCTTCTTCTTCTTCTTCTTCTTCTTCTTCTTCTTCTTTTTTTTTTTTTTTTTTTTTTTTTTTATGTGTGGGTACCAACATGTTAAAATAAGAAATGTATCTAAGTTGGGTGCCGGGTTACCGGACTATTGTTGGAAGTCCTGTTGGAAGCTTGCTTCCTGCTAGTTAGACATGTGCTTCGCATAGTGTCTAGAACCAACACGTCTAACTAGTACTCCCTGGTTCTAGACACTGTGCGAATACTCTCAAGCCTACCCATCACATGTCGATTTTGCCATTCCCTCATAAGAAGAATGAAAACAGTAACAGAACCCACATGAAGCTCCAAATCCAAGCATACGATGATGATGATCAAATTAACACAATTTGGACAAGATTTCACTCTCGATAGAAAAACGCGTTTAACTATATCTGTTCAACATTAACTCATTTATCACTTAGGTGCATGTAACCATAACAGATCAAGTTGTACAGCATAAAGCAAGAACATTACCTCATAAATTGGTCATGAATGGAATAATGAGTCAATTTGAGTCGACCATTTATGACCCGACTCAAACCAAACCCGACCCACCCATTTGACAAGTTTACCCAGCACTTGTTTTACTCTTATTTATTATGGCTAGGCCTGTGATGTCTATATCATCTTCAAAACATGCTTACAAATCCTAAGTATGAATATTCTAATGAATATGAATAGGTCATCACTGATCCATGTTATTTATCAGTGCACTGGTAGGGGAAGTATCCTGACTCCCTAATTGCCTTTTCAATGGTCATGTAAAGATAATTGCGTACTCAAATTCTAACTCTAAATTAGGGTTTTTGTCTGCAAACAAACTCGAATAGAAGTCCTTTTGTCAATCGCATCAAATGGGTAGATGATAATTTGCGAATTGAACATCATGAATATGAAATCAGACTTTTTAAGATTGTGTTGCGTTCTCGAGTTGGGCAAGGAAATTCCATGTTTTGAATTTTGTTATCGAATTGAAAAACTAAAAAGAATAACATGACGGAAATTTCCGTGACTAGCCAAAGCTCTAGCAATTTTTCTTTTTTGGCCCACAAAAGCTCCAGCTCGAGAAGCTCACATGAAGTTTAAAATTTGCTTTTTCTCAGTTAATTTACGATGTTAGATTCTCCAACAAAAAATGTTTACATTCTTGTAATAATTCTCTCAAAATGAAATACCCACGAAGAAGGCTTTCCGGGGCTCCAAGGTAAAGGGGGAGTTAGTTTTTTGGTACAATTGATCATTAACCGAGCCTATGCATACAGCTCCATTATAGAGTTCTTGATTTAATTTATGTGAATTGGCTTTTCAGAATCTACACTTGGTTCTCTCTCTCTCACCACCCCCCCACACACACACACACACACACACATCTAGCCAATTCACACATTATTTGACATCAATTGTCTTATCTTCCGCTCTTTCGTTCTTTGATTGCCTTTTTTAAGAATAAAATTATCCAAAAAAATCCTAAATCTATTTTATTTTCGTCAATTCAATGCTAAACCTTTTAATTATACTAATCAAGTCCTAAACATTTTCACATTTTACCAATTGAATTCTTCTAATAATTTTAGCTAGAAATCGCCAATTTAGATGTCGGCTATTTTATGTGACACGTTCAATGCTAACATGGATAATTTTAAATAATATTTTAATATTTTAATATTTTTCAATTATTTTTATTTTTTGTACCCTAGTCGGTCATTGGTCCTCGAGCACTAGCCAAAGATGAAGACCGGCAAGGCTACCTCACCCAATGACGGTGAGGTTCGCCCTTGTTGGTGGCTGATGGTGTCAAGCTTCCCCAAAAGTTGGGGAGGTCCTCACCTCTAGTTGGTAGCTCAGGCCTGGTGATTGACTAGAGGAGGAAGAAGTGAAGAAAAATAATAAAAAATTCAAAAAAGAATATTAAAAAATTATTAAAAATTATCCATATGAGCGTTAGGCGTGCCATGTAGGATGGCCAACATCCATATTAGATATTTCCGGTCAAAATTTGCCGGATGGACTCAAATGGCAAAACGTGAGGTTTAAGATTCAATTGGCAAAATTAAAATGTTTAGAATTGATTTGTAAAAGTACAATAGGTTTTAGCACTTTTTTAACAAATTTACCTCTTTCCTTTTGTTTAGCCAGTTCACAAAAATTACTTAATCAATGAGTAAACTTCTTAGCTATTCTAGAAACGTGGTCTAAGTTCTGAATCTTTTTGAAAAGTTGCAATATAGTCCTTTCAAAGATTATTTTTTCCCGAATTTTCCTTTTCGACAACCTTTTATAACCTACTACTGAAACCTCTTTAAAAGTTATTGCTTAAAGTGATTGGCAATCTGTCGGCCACCATAAGTTTTCATAATTTTGAGCGTTGCTAGTGGTTCATTCATCTCTATGGCCCGACATGTTGCTTAAAAAGAGAATTTATTGAATGGCAAAAGTCCTAATTTGAGGTAACATTCACAAATCCTAGTTATTTATGGGTTGGAAAGAGGCATAAATCACATCATTGGTGACTTTTGATTTTATCAATTACACCCACTTTCAAGGTGCAAACCAATAGGTATGGCCAGCTTTGCCCAAATTGCAATTCTTGTCTGCCTGGAAAAATTCTTGTCTTCACGTTCAACCCCTCTAAAAAGGTTGAGCGTAAGCGTGAAGAAAACTTCAGATTGACTAAGCTTTTGTCTTTAGATGGTTAATTGGTTTTCTTCGAACACGTATGTAGAGAGATCGATAAATGAGGACCATCTCATGTTCAAAAGCTGCGAACTTTGAAATCGCGTCTATGGTCCACGAACTTGAGATTTAGACCTTGCTCTAGAAATGTAGGTGATGCAATGCACACGACAGAAAAAAGAAAGAAAGAAAAAAGGTAATTATTACCTCAATCAGCTCTCTTTCTTTTAACATATCAGGAACACGGGTGTTCCAATCGCCACAATTAGCTTTCTTGAGAACACAGCACATTAAAAATGGATTATTACTAGGTTTTTTGTAGCGAAGGAAATATTTTACAGGAGATGGTTGGATGAATTTTGGGTCTTCTATATCTCTATTATGTTCTTTCTTTTGGAGGAAAAAACATTTTTGGTCTTTTCCTAATATATTATTTCTGATTCAATTTTTTTAATTTTCAAAATTTCTAACAACGTCAATGCGACACTGCTGACGGTGCAACGATGATTGCCCAAAAAATGACACTGGTCACTTTGTTAATGCATTCAAAATGCGAGTTATTAAGGAGGATTATTTTAATAATTTATTATTTGCTAGTTTTGTTCAAGTTTACTTCATTTAAACTTGGTTAGTTTAATTTAATAAGTTATTTTTATATTTAAGGAAAAAAAGTTGTTAAGAATTGGAGTCTCGATTGGGTTGGGTATATGTTGGGTCCATGTTGAATATATGTTACTAAAATAATAGGCTAATATAGGTTAATTTCAGTTGAACACTACTGCGACCCATCGAAACTAACCCAACGCACTGATTTAACAAGTCTACTCCTAACTAAATGATAGAGATGTACAAATATATAGAGCTTGGCGTACAACCCCACGTTTGCAAGCTAAGGCAAACATTGACCTGTGTGATAGTTACATGTACCTGTGTGATAAAAGAGTTGATGTTGAACAGACGTAGTGAGATAAGTTTCTCCATTGAGAGTGATATCATATCCAAATTGTGTTAATTCGGCTGATGTATTCACTTTATGTTAAATGTTTGTTCAATTTGATATGTCATAGTTACTTGTACAGCCTACGTTTTTTTGAATCCAATTGTAGATTTTATGCAAGTAATACCCCTTCTCCAATGAGACAATGGGAGATAAGCTTCATTGTCGAGAGGGAAATAGCTCGGATCACTAGCCAAGGCCCCTAGATGACCATCAGTGATAAAAAAGGTGTGATCAAATAGGTGGTGTTGAGCAGATATAGTGAGATGGGTTTCTCTGTTGACAGTGAAATCATATCCAGGTTGTGTTGATTTGGGTTACCGTATACTTGTTTGGAGCTTCATAGTGGGTTCCTTCTTTCTTCTCACGAGGGAACAGGGAAATCGACCCGTGATGGATAGGCTATCAGAGTATACAAAACTCAGTATGCAAACCGAAAAATGGAATTGGGCTATAGCGGTACTCGGCACTCGATGTACTCTTATTATTATGGCTAGGCCTGTGATGTCTGCATTGTCTTCAAAACATTCTTACAAATCTCAAGTACGGATATTCTAATGAGTATAAAGTAGGTCATCCATTATCTGCGTTGTTTTCCTATACACCGATATGGAATGTATCCCAACTCCTAAGTTACCTTTTCAGTGGTCGTGTGAAGATACTTGCGCACTCAAATTCTAACTCTAATATGGCGTTTTTCCTAGTTGGTTTGTTTGTTGGCACACAAACTCTCATAGAAGTCATATTGTCGATTGCATCAGATGGGTTGACGATAATCCGCGAACGGAACATCATGAATATGAACTCAGAATTTGTTAAGATCGTGTCGCATTCTCGATTCGTGTAAGGAAATTTCACGCCTTGAACTTTGTTGTGATGGAAACTTCAATGTGACTAACCAAGGCTCCAGCGTGAGAAGCTCACATGAATGTTTAGGATTTGGCTTTTTCGCTGAATTTATGATGTTAGATTCTCTAACAAAAAATTTAATATTCTTGTAATAATTCTCTCAAAGTGAATACACACCAAGAAGGGTTTCCGGGGTTCCAAGGTAAAGGGGGAGTTGGTGCAACTATTTTCGGCACAATTGATCATTAACCGAGCCTATGCATATTGCTCCATAACAGATTTCTTGATTTAATTTATGTGTGAAGTGGCTTTTTAGAACCTACACTTCGTACATATATATATTTACATATATCTATACACAGATTGCCAATTCACACATTATTTGACATATTATCTTATCTTCTGCTCGTTCATTCTTTGATTGCTTTTTTTTTTTTTTTTTTTTTCCTTTAGGAAAATTGACAAGAAAATTCCTAAACCTATTTTACTTTAGCCAATTTAGTTCTAAACTTTTTAATTTTACTAATTGAGTCATAAACATGTTCACTTTTTGCTAATGGGTCTATCTTACCAATTTTTACTAGAAATTGTTGACGTGAATGCTGTCGTCCTATGTGGCAAGCTTGACGTTGATGTGGATAATTTTATATACTATTTTATTATTTTATTATTTTTTAAAAAATTTTCATCTTCTAGTCGGTTGCTAGGCCTCAACCACCAACTAGAGGTGAGGGTTGGTGAGATTGAGCCTTGCCAGTAGTGACCTCACCCAACGACAAGGAGGCTCGCCCATGCTAGTAGCTGGTGGGATCGAACTTTGCCAGAAGCCAACAAAGTCGTCCTCGTCAACCCTCATGTTTGGTTAGTAGCCAAGACCGGGTGACTACTAGAGGAGGAAGAAGGGGGGAAAAAAAAAGAAAAAAGAAAAAAAGAAAAAATGCAAAAAAGAATATAATTAAAAATTATCCATGTTAGCGTTAGACATGCCACATGGAATAGTTAGCATTCATATTAGTGATATAGACTCAATTGAAAAAATGTAAAAATGATTAAAACTCAATTAGCAAAATTAAGAAGGATTAGAACTGAATTGGTAAAAATATAATAAGTTTAAGACTTTTTAGACAATTTTCCCTCTTGCCTTTTGTTTAGCCAATAATCTTACTTAATCAATGAGTAAACTTCTTTGCCATTCTAGCAAAGTGGTCTAAATTCTGAATCTTTTTTGAAAGTTTGCAATATAGTGCTTTCAAACATTATTTTTTAATCTTGAATTTTCCTATTTGACGACCTTTGATCACCTACTATTGGAGCCTCTTTAAAAGTCATCACTTAAAGTGTTTGGG
Organism: Eucalyptus brandiana; assembly: GCA_014182725.1. Classification (NCBI taxonomy): domain Eukaryota; kingdom Viridiplantae; phylum Streptophyta; class Magnoliopsida; order Myrtales; family Myrtaceae; genus Eucalyptus; species Eucalyptus brandiana. Next base: position 8,202,643 of record CM024668.1, on the reverse strand, counting down.
GATAAGTACACTAGAACTGTCAAAAATTATGTAAGACGCTTACTTTAGTATCAAAAGTTTTCGCATTCTCACTTAAGTGCTAAATCGGAGAAAAAACAATCACTTAAGTGCTACCGGTAAGAAATTCCGCCAAATTGATTACGAATCATTTATAATTAAAATTTTAATATGACTTGGCAAATTTTTTAAAAACTCCAATTCACGTGGCAATTCCATGTGACATGTTTGGTACTTGAAGTGATCGCTTTGTAACAGTGATTGGTGTTGAAATGATTACTTTAAACAAAATTTGGCACTCAAATGATTACTTTAAATAAAATTTGGCACTTAAATGATCATTATTTACAATTTGGCACTCAAATGGGTTATATGCTAATTAGACATGCCGACGAGTCATGTAGGACTGAAAAGTTAATAAAATATAGTCACGTCGATTTCCGACAATCTAGACTAGAATTGACATTTAAATGATCATTTTTTTTAAAGTGGTATTTAAGTGATCCGAAAAAACTTTTAGTACTAAAGTGAGCGTCGTACATAACTTTTGGCGCTTTTAATATACTTATCCCAAGTGTTTGGCAATTTGTCAGCCAGCATAAGTTTCCATAATTTTGAACGTGGCTAGTGATATATTCATATCTATGGCACAACACATTGCTCAAAAGAGAAATTGACTTGGAAAAGTCCTAATTCGAGAGAACATTCACCAATTGTTGACACCTAAATTTTGACGACTCGTTTAGTCATTTATCGCATTAAAAATTTAGGGATTAATTTTAACCCTAAAAAGAATGTTAGTTAATTAATTAATTGCATAGCATATAGTTTTAGGTGCATTTATTTTAATTTGCATTTACATTGGGTCAGTGACAAATGGGTTTGATTTGGTAGTTCTGAGCTTTAAATTAACAAGTCAGACTAAGTCCACGAAGAGAGCAAATTGATCTACGCCCGTATTTGAAAAAATCTTATTGCAATTTTTGAAAAATCAATAGAAAATGTTCATTTTGTAAAGGAAATCTAGAAAAGATGTGGAAAATAAAAAGTGATATTACGTGTGGAAAAGAAATCTTCGTGGATATTGATTTGAAAAGGAAATTAAAACCCTAATTTTTGGCCTATAAAAAGGTTACTCATGTAGGGTTTTGAAGGCCACACATATTGATACATACAGTCACATGAAGGGTTTTCTTTGATCCCGTCGAAGGGGGCTCTCTTGTTTTTTCAAAAAAAAAAAAAAAAGAGAGAAGAAAAGTCAAAGGAAAAAAGAAAGAAAAGGGAGAGAGGGGGCGTGAGTGACATTAGGGACGTGAGAGAGAGAAAAAAAAAAAAAAAAAAAAAAAAGGGCGCTGAATCGTCTTCCTCGCAGGGGGGCCTTCGACCGTGCTGGCAACCAAGCCGCTGACCACCGTTGCTCCGCCGGCGACCCACGAGCCCTCTCCACTCAACCGCTGCTCTGCCGATCACATTCGTGACCCTTGCCACGCCGCCCAGACTCCTGCAAGCTTGTAGCATGGTAGATCCTGAACCCCTCCGGTGATGCCATCGCTCGATTTGCCGCACCGGAGCTACAAGCTCGAAGTCGTCGCGTGTTTCCAACGAGCCACCCGCCACCGCCGCTACGCCGATCTCGCCCCCCCGACTCACTAGCGACCCACCTGCCTGCGACCCTCTTGCTGCCTCTTCCCTGTGCCGGTCGTCGTTGCGCCTTCCTCGAAGCTCGACCCAAGTCGGGTTGTAGCCCTTCCGCTTTAACGACGCTGCTGTTGTCCTTGTCTTGTCTCTGCTTGCAGATCTTATCCAGTGCTACTCTGGCCAGCGACCTGCCAGCGATCCGACGCCTCTGCTCGAGCCCGAGTTGAGCCGCTCCGCTCTCTACTTGAGTCCGAGTGAGGCCTCTTGCCGTTGCTCCTCGCGACGCCATTGCTTGCCGCCAATCCGGTTGTTGCTGGTCCTCCTTACCAGAGCTTCAACGACCGGTGACCGACGGTGAACCCCCCACAAACCTGCCAAGCCGTGGGTGAAAAGGAAAAAAAAGAAGAAGAAAAAGGCAAAATCAATTTAGGTCGCTTTTTCTTCCTTTTATTTATTTGCCTTATTTTATTGTTTACTTAACCTTATTTGTTCTTTTTAGTATAATTATTCCTTAGTGTAAGGATGAGATGTTCGACATGAAATAGCCTCTGAAATTTGTGATTGATAGTCCGATTTTCGCGTCCGAAATCGACTCGCAATCGCTTGAAAAATTGTCAATCGATCTCACACCTAAGATTAGATTCGCGATCTATTTAAAATTGGCCAACCCGATCTTATGCGCGAGATATGGTTCGTCAATTTGGATATCAATCTTGCTCTGATTTGCTGTCGTGTCGTTTAAGTTGATTTTGTTTTCAAAAAAAAAAAAAATCCAAAAAATGTGAGTTAGATTAGGTTTATTTCTTGTTTTAGGGTTTGCATATTTAGAATAGGAATTTTATTTCGAATATCAAAAATAAAAATAAAAAAAATAAAAAAAATAAAAAATGAAATATCAAATCAATCAATTTAGGTTGCTAGTTTTTTTTTTTTTTTAAACTTAGGTTGCATGTTTAATTATTTGACAATTCTTAATTTCAAAATTAATAAAAAAAACAAAAATGATCATGCATGTGTCATATAGAATCGTACGTCATTGCATGTTAGGATTCTATGTTTATTAATTATAGATTTAGATAATTTCTCCTAGATAGATTGCATGTTTTTTTTAGGAGAATAGAAAAATCATGCGTACGTCATATAGAATTAGGTTCATGAAATGCACGTCATTTAGTGATTGTTGCTAGGTTCATTTAATTAGAAATTGCTCGTCATTAGAATTAGGTCATTTGGTTAATTTAGATTGCATATTTAATTGTTGCATTTCTTTAATTTCAAATTTCATGGAAAATACAAATTTTAAGAATAAATCAATTTCATACTTTAGTATAGACTGCATTTTATTTATGTCATATAGTTAGGTCATATTGCCATGTCATATCATTTCATGTTAGATTAGAAGCATTGCATTACATATGGATTATATTCTCATTAAATAAGTGAAAACAAAAATTGAATGATTGCTTGTTAATTAGAAATCATATTTAGACTGTCGATGTGAATTCGATTTAACATTGCGGATGCTTTCGTTGCTATGAGATAAGTTGTGCAATTTGTTCATTGTTTTATTTGGATGTTAAATTGATGGTTTGCTAACCCGCATGATCATCTCACATGTTAGGGAAACAGATTTAAAATCAATCCAAGCTGCCTACAAAAATATTTTTGAAAATAAAAAGAAATGATACCGAAAGGGCATTAGAGAAGTCTAGTGTAACTAAATCCCCATACTCAAAGTCTCTAGTTCATAGGAGTAAAATAATTTTCCAATTATTTTACTTAGATGTCTAATCGACCTGTCGTAAATTGATTAGTGGCGAATTCTAGATAAAATCCATTTGCATGTTAAGAAATTTTAATTAAGTCGTGAATTGGTATGGGCTTAGGAGAGTCTGAGTTGAGTTTAGGCTTAGTAATCCATTAGCCAAACCCTAGGTGGTTCACCCGAAAATTTGGTTGCGACAGCTTGGTGACTCCGCTTGGGACTTGAGTTAAAACTCTTAGTGGACTTAGGCCAATTTTTCTTTTCTTTTGAAAAATTTTTTGTTTGGCAAGGAGGATTCCACATCCCTAATATTTAAGGTGTTAAATGTTTTTGCAGGATGTGAGGTATAAGGGAAAGTGTTTCTTAACCTTTGTTAACCTTTGTTTTGTAGGGAGGTGTAGGAATGTATGGTTTATTTTCATGAATGAAGTGTAGTTTGATATAAATTGTTATGCATGCTTTGCATTTACACTACACTTTTGCACACACAACGTGCCGCCGAACCTGAGCCGCATAGGATCATCTATGATGGTATTGAGATGAATGCCACTCCGATTGCCTGCCCGCGGTATGAGTCACCCATTTCAATCCCGAAGTTTCTTTTTGGTGTCAAGAGTACCTACCTCGGTTCACATGCCGCAACCCAGGTCGGCTCTTTGATCAAGCCGGAGTCATGAAGACCCGACATAGTCCACACGTCCGTGGCTAGTCCGATCATCCTTGTGGCTCCACTTTGATAAGCCTTATAAATTAGAAATCGAGTCACTTACCATGCGCACGTCTATATGATTGCTATTGATTTTCCTTGGTGAAGTCTTCTATCCTTATACTTTGCAATTTACTTACTTTGTCATACTTTCGGTCCGTCCATGACAATCTATGTTTGTTGTTTGATCTAATTCGTTTGTCAATTAGAAATGAAATGAGGAAATTGTCATGCAATGAATCATTTGAAAAAATTGAAAATTTGTTTTTCGATTCATGTCTTTATTGTTCTTATTAGCAGATTTCAAATTTTGGCTCTTCCTAGTTCATGTTTATGAAATTTCGTCCCTACTAGGGCATCCCATGTCTTTTTTTTCCTAATCCATTTTTAAGGAATCCTCTTCATGTGTGGACTTTTTGTGACTAAAAAATAGATTGTTGTTATTGATTGACTCTCTATTTACACCTTGTGCTTACATATTTTCATTTATTTGAATTAGGTGATAACGGATTCCTCACGTTCGTCCATTATTACACGATTAAGAGCTAGAATGGCCGAGCAAGCTGAAATGCGTGATCGTATCTCCACTATGGAAGATCAGCTCAAACAGTTGTTCACCTCTATGCAACTTATGACAGCTCAAATCCAATCCCTCCATGTGGATTCGACTCCTGCATCTACTCTTCTCGAGATAGTTATCCTGAAGCAAGCAAACAAGGCTCAAATGGGTGATGACGACATGCTTGAGTTGGAAGATGACCTGCTGTTGATCACCGCCGAAAAGGCAAAGCCGGATAACATCCCTAAGGCGGAATAGGATGAACGCTTTGCAAAGCTGGAGGAAAAAGTGAATCAATTACAAGAGTCACAGAGTTCACTCCCGTTCAACTTGTCCGTGCATGAGAAGGTCAAGATGCCGAAGAAGTTTAAGGTGCCAGAGTTCGATAAATACGATGGTACTTCTTGCTCAAAAGCTCATTTGCAGATGTACCACGTACGCATAGCCCAATATGTCAAGAATGAGCCCCTCATGATCTGATCATTTCATGCAAGTTTGACCGGGCCCGCATTGAGCTGGTTTGTAATGAAGAATGTGAACTTTCTCGACACTTGGAATGAAGTGGTTAATGCATTTTTCAAGCAGTACAAGTTCAATATGGACATTGCACCCTCCCGAGAAGATCTTGAGAGGATGGAGAAGAAGAGGAGCGAATCATTCAAGGAGTATGCCGTAAGATGGTGAAATCTGGCAGCTCAAATCACTCCTGAGCCTACTAACAATGAGTTGATGAAGTTGTTTGTCAAGACTCTCCCATCTGAATTCCATAACTAAATGGCCAGCACATACGTCGAAAACTTCAATCAGCTTATCCTTGTCGGATAACAGATTGAGATGGGGATAAGAGAAGGGTAGTTTACTGAGCCATCTAATAGGAGGTTTTCTACCAAGAAGGAGAATGACCTTGAAGCTGAGATTAATATGGCCTATTCTCAACCGAATCGTGCTCCGGTAATTAAGATTTTTACTTGAGCAACAAGGTGAGGGCATCAGTTCTCGGGTCGACGGCGTAATGTTAGAAGATAGTTCACACCTCTTCTTGGATCCTTATCCAAAGTTTTGCTTGTCCTCCAAAAGAAGGGATTACTCTCTACTGAGCCGAAGCGACCAAATCCCGAGCATTATCCTGCATATAATCCCTCCGAAAAGTGTGACTATCACATGGGAGAGGTTGGTCACTCCATTAATGATTGCTATGTTTTCAAGTATAAGGTCCAAGACCTCTTGGATACAAAGGCATTCGCTTTCAACATTAATCAGAAAAACACTCAGCCCAACCATGACGGAGACGCAAATGGTGTCACCAAGTGAAGGAGTTCTTGTCTTCACAGTCCTCTACAAAGGAGTTTTTTTTTATGCTTTCTAGGATTTCAAGTTTTTAGGATTTCTTGCTTTCTGATATTTCAATTATTGCTTTCGTTTCTAGAATTTGCTTGTTTGCATTTTCCATTCCAATAATGTAATTCATTTGACTCTATTAAATGAAATTACAATTTTATTTCCAATTTTGAGGACATGATTGGGTACACTAAACTAGCCCAGTGACGATATCCAACAATGAAAAGAAAATATCATCCAAGGAGAATTCTGAGGACTAGGCTTCTTCATGCTTCCTCATCCAAAAATTTCCAAAAAAAAAAAAGAAGTCATTTTTCAAGCCATTTCAAAAACATGCGTTAGGTTAGCCATGTTTAATTTTCTGACTCATTTACTTTATGTTTCAGAAAATTACTTTCTTAGCCTAATGAGAAAGAATCAAAAAGCACATCGGGGCAAAAGCGAGAATGGAGCGCCTATCAAACTGAATATCGTATTTTTAGTCTCGATTGATCAATTAGTGTGTGTGTTCCCTTTTGATAGGGGCAATCCAAGAACACCTACTACTGCGAGATGGTGCCTTCGTGGGACAATTCTTTCAATGAATGGCTGAAATCGTGCTTATGAAAAAAAATTTGAGTGTGATAAATTGTATGTTTTGAAGTCACAAAAGGTTCTCATTCTTCTCGAAAGAGAATTTTGATAGTGATTTTGCCTATTTAACTCACCAATTCCATATGGAGATTTGTCAAGATAGACAATTTAATGGAGTGACATCAATGCTTAAGAATGCTGAATAAGACGTGTCAGGATGATGAAAGGCAAGCCTTATCCTATATATAGTCCCCTACTTATACACTTGTGAGATGAGTGTATGAAGTTCCATATTTGCAAGGTAAAGAGTTCTCTCGCAAAAGGTACGATGACTAAAACAATGAGGGGTGATTCATTTCTCTATCCCAAACACTACAGGGTGATTCATTGCTTAACTCTTTTGAGCTCCATACACTTATGAAAAGTCTTTTCAAATTACCCCCTCGTTAAGAACCACCCCACACCGGGGCAAATGGGAGGTAAGATGGCATCATGAGGTGAGGAAAATGAATAGAAATTTTCTTGCTCTCACTTGCATCAATCTTCAAGTCGTGCTATTACATTGAATTCATGTGATAATTTAAGTGTCTTAGGATGACGAAAAGCATTTCTTTCCCTATCTTACCTACTTATATCATTTGCACAGCCCACTTGAGCCTGCAATTTCATTTCTTTGAACCTAGTTGATGATCATCCCCCACACTAGGGCAAGGCAAAAGGCGGTGAAGACTGTTGAAAAGTTCGAGTGTCATTTAAAGTGTAATTGCTTGACGCATGCATGGTGCGCAAGAATTGAAATCAAAATAAAAACTAAAGGGCATGAAAAAGCAATGTGCCTGGTAAAAGCAAAACCAATGCCCATAAAAAAAAAAGAAGCGAAAAAAATGCATGAAAATTAGGAGGATGAAAAAGTAGGGTGCCTGGTAAAAGCAAGGCTGATGCCCATAGATGAAAAAAGAGAGCCAAATTGCAAAATTGAATCCCGATAGAGCAGTACTCAAAGAGTCAAGATCAATTATGCATTTATAATGACAATCCTTGGTGAAGGAGAAGACCGACGATAATGCCAAGATGATCATCAACTCTCACCATTTACACACATTTTGAGCCTAATAATCATTTCGTTTCTCAACCTATGAACCTGGCCTACATTACGTCCCTTACAAAGTCTCTTCAGATTAGGGCATTTGAATTAACATAGGAATTCATATGTTTATAAGCATTGTTCGAAGAAGTGTGAGTAAGATTATTTCTTTATCATTTTGCAGGATTCTTGACTTGTAAACCCAGAGATGATTACATAATTATTCTTTCAATAACCTTGACTCAAAGAGTCCCTTTTTTAAGCCATTGACCAAGCCTACATTACGGTCCCCCGTTAAAGACCTCTCAGATTGGTAAGATCGTACTGCTTGCGAGAATGCTCAGACCCTTATTGGTATGATGATAGTAAGATGGAGTGTTTCTCCTAAAAGAGCCATTCTGAATGAAAGTGAGTGAAAGTCCTTTCTAACTGAAGGTCTCTCATTTAGTATTCTTAAGAAATCCATGTCATTGTTTTGAACGACAATTCTCTTCTGTGGAAATTTGGGTGATGCAAATATGGTAAATTCATTATGCATAAACCTTGATTGAATTAATGAAAACTTTATTGAACTTTGAAATGTGCATTTTAGAGTAGCTCAAATTGTCTACGTTTTTAATGAATGCATATCGATTTTTGCTCTAATCATGTTTGACGGGTAATATTTCCTTGAAGACCTAGTAATACTCGACGTTTAAGTTGCTCCTTGAAGCCTTAAGATTCAGTGTGCTTTCATAGCCTAGAGTTCTTTCATTGACCTGGTGTGCTTTCTTAGCCCAATGTCCCTTTTCATTGACTCAACGTGCTTCCATAGCCTAATATCCCTTTTAATAGACCCGGCGTGCTTCCATAGCCCGAAGTTCTTGACCTGGCGTGCTTTCGTAGCCTAGAGTCCTTTTTATTGACTCGATGTGCTTCTGTAGCCCGAAGTTCTTGACTTGGCACGCTTTCGTAGCCCAGAGTCCTTCTCATTGACTTGGCGTGCTTCCGTAGCCCAATGTCCCTTTTAATAGACCCGGCGTACTTTCATAGCCCAGAGTTCCTGACCTGGCGTGCTTTTGTAGCTCGAAGTCTCTCCTTATTGACCCGGCGTGCTTTCATAGCCCAGTGTCTATTTATATTGACTTGACGTGCTCTCATAGCCCAGAGTCCCTTTTATCGAACCGGTGTGCTTTGGTAGCCCAGATTTCTTTTATCGACCTAGCGTGTTTTCGTAGCCTGAGTCCTCTTAATTGCCACTCAATTGAGTTTTTCCCCAAAGAATTTTCTCCAAATTCAGTCGATTCGGCGATCGTAAAATGGTACGGGTCCCGGAAGGCGAATCCTCGTTTGGGTGATCGTAGAATGCTACGAGTCCTAGACAACATCTATTTCCCAATTCAGGCGACCGTAGAATGGTACGAGTCTTGGAAATCAATTTTTTCGTTAAGGCGACCGTAGAAAGATATGGATCCTAGACACAACCAAACACTGCCATACCGGGTGACCGTAGAAAGCTACAAAGGCAATTTCTTTGCAAAGCTATGTTACTATTCTGGGTGATTGTATAATGGTATGGGTCTTGGACGTGTAACACCAACTATCTCGAATTACTCTATACTCCTTGAAGGTAAGTTATTCCAGGTAGGTTCATTTATCATTTGCTTTTCCATGCATAATATAAATTACATTTAAAAAATGGAATTCATTTTCCAATAAAAGAAATCATTCAATGCATGTGCATAGTCAAAATTTAGGTCTCAATTTGTCTTTGAAGGCAACCTCTTCGAGCTCACCTTCAAAGAGGGGTAGCTATTGACATCTAAATTTTGACAACCCGTTTAGTCATTTATCGCATTAAAAAAATTAGGGATTAATTTTAACCCCTAAAAATTATTAGTTAATTAATTAATTGCACAACATATAGTTTTAGGTGCATTTATTTTAATTTGCATTTACATTGGGTCGGTGACAAATGTGTTTGATTTGGTGGTTCTATGCTTTAAATTAACAAGTCGGACTAAGCCCACGAAGAGAGCAAATTGATCTAAGCTCGTATTTGAAAAAATCCTATTGCAATTTTTGAAAAATCAATAGAGAATGTTCATTTTTGCAAAGAAAATCTAGAAGAGATGTGAAAAATAAAAAGTAATATTACGTTCGGAAAAGAAATCTTTGTGGATGTTGATTTGAAAAGGAAATTAAAACCCTAATTTTGGCCTATAAAAAGGTTACTTGTGTAGGGTTTTGAAGGTCACAAATATTGATACATACAGTCACACGAAGGGTTTTCTTTGATCCCATCGAAGGGGGCTCTCTCGTTTTTCAAAAAAAAAAAAAAAAAGAGAAGAAAAAAGTCAAAGGAAAAAGACAGAAAGAAAAGGAAGAGAGGGGGCGTGAGTGACGTGCGTGACGTGAGAGAGAGAAAAAAAAAGAAAAAAAAAAAGAGAAAGGGTGCTGCATTGTCTTCCTTGCTGGGGGGTCTTCGACCCCGCCGGCAACCAAGCCACCGACCATCGCTGCTTCGCCGGCGACCCACGAGCCCTCTCCACTCAACCGCTACTTCGCCGATTGCATCCGTTGTGGCATCCAAAAATTCCAACAACCCTCAAATATGCAACAGCTACGTTTTCTTTTATCTATTGGACCAACCAACCGTGCAACAAGAGAAGTCTTTGGAATTCGGCCATGCATGAGGAACACGCATGCCGAATTTAAGAATAAAATTTTGAGAAGTTGGACCGTGCATGAGGACCATGCACATCTTTTCTTTGAGCGATTCGGCAAGGAGGAAATGAATTCTATCACCATGTCGCTCCATCGAAAAATTTTCTCCACGCGAGAGTTTTGGTCACATACTTGTACATGAGGCAAATTGAATAAAGGGATATTAGTCGATTTCCATGGAAACCATGAAACCAAAATGCTCCATATTTGTACAGAAATTTAATAACTCATCATTAGAAGTATTGGGCCGTGAATTAAGGGCCGTGCGACCACAAGCCCACGGGCCCATGCAACACTAGCTTCTCCTTTAATTTTCGACAAGTGGAGGCATGCCCACTGCATGGACGTGCGAAGTGTCTTTAGCCTTGGACGCCACCTCAACTTGCATGCAAATGATTAGTTAGAGAAATTAATTGAGGGACAAAATGGGCGGATTAGTCGAGAAGGAAGAGAGAGAGAGTGAACGGAGCGAAATTTTGAGAGAGAGAGAGAGTAAGCGATCAAGAGGGCTGTGAGCGAGAGAAGTGCGAGCAGCGAGCGGGTGCACGGTGTGAGGAAGGAGGAGGTCGCCCTTCTGTCAAGCACGGTGCTGCTGTCATCGACGCCGTCCATCTTCGCCGCCGTTGAGCGGCGTTCGAAAACCCCCGAGCTTCCTGTTTTGTTTGCCAATTGAGCTGAGGAGTGAGGCAAGTAGAAGTTCATTAATCTATGTTATGCATGCTGTGATTATTTGGTGAAGTGCTGGTAGACTTGAGAAAACACTGGAATGCAAACTGCGTGTTGGGTTTTTGGATGATTGAGATGAAGATTGAATGCTGATCTGTGGAGGATTAAATGTGATATTGCTGTTTTGTGTTGGATTGAGCTAGATGAGTACTAGATTGAAGCTACCAGTCATTGCATGTTGTATTAGGGCCTTGCATGTCTCGAAAATTGAGTGTAAGATTGCTGTGTTGGTCAAGCAAGGTGTAGTGGTGGTTGTCAAGTGAAGGTATGTTGCAGTAGGTGAGCCGAAGTGTGAATATTTGCTTTGTATTGAACTGTGGAAGGTTTTTATAAGAGTAAAAACCTACTGTGATTAACCTTAGATGCTGTGGAAGAGTATTAAGTTGCTATGAAAGAAATTGGTAGAGAAACTAATGGTTTGATTTAGCTAGAAACGAAGAAGACGGTATAAGGTGTTTCTATTTTAGAGAAATATAGGTAGAAAGCCTTTTACTTTGTGTTGCCTTGATTTCTAATGATGTAGATAAGGAAAAGAATAAGTTTACATGAGAGAACATTAATTTGATCAAGTTTGATATCTAGTTATAGTAAGGTTAATGAGAAAAAGGTGTTGGTAAGAGTATTTACCTTGAACCAGTAAGCTGTACTGTAGAAGACAGCATGACCTTTGATGATTCCACGAATTTTCTGTAATTTTATAGACAGAATTGGACTTCAAACCCTTAATGAAAGTTGTAGGACACATCCTTAGGAATAACATATCAAAATTTGAGAATAAATGGACAAGGTTTGGTCAGTAAAACGATTTTCTTTGTAAATGTTAAATCTGGAAGCTATTACAGAATGTTAGTAAAGAATATAGCAATTATTTCTCTTGATATACAATGAATATAACTTAGTTTTCTTCATGAAAAATTTTCCTTTAGGTCTTATTTATAACATATCAAAATTTCAGAATTTTCTGAGTTCATTTAGGGGTTATTCTGAAATTGTTACTAAAACTGTGCATTGTGATGTTTGAGCTGTTTTGTTCCGAATTTGCTCAATTTGCCCCAAAGGTGAATGCATCTTGAGTTGTTATTTGACATGATGATATTGACATTCAGCATATCATGAAATATTGAGATTTGATGAAGGCTCATGGGACATCTTGTTATTGCATTGAAAAGTGTTTTTGGAAATTAAGATGTTAATTGTTGCCGTTGAACCCTCGGGTCAACGATGCCCCGGGAGTCGAGATGCCCAGAGGTTCGAATGAGTCGATGCCCTTTGAATGCCTAGTTGTATTATGAATACATGCCCAAAGGTTTTCCCCGAGAGCATTGGGATGCCCGGTTATATGCTTGTCGGTATGTAAATTCGGAGGGTAGGGGTAACCATGCCTATGGCCCCCAGTGATTCCTTGTGACGCCAGGTGGGGTGCGAGATGCCTGGAGGTGTAATGTAACACGCTCTGGATGCCTGGTTGTATTTTGAATACATGCCCAGAGGCTTTCGCGACGCCAAGTTGGGTGTGAAATCCTAGAAGGACGCAAACATTGGTCTTTTGGGAGGATAAAACCTTTTGAATGTTAAAAATGATGGTTCTACTAAGAGTGCATGTGGTCTGTTATGGAACTAAATTGTATGGCATTGAATGGGACATGTCATAACAGTTTGGCCTTATGATCGGGACCTGTGTGATTGGACATGATGCATCTTGTTTGTTGGAACTGCATTGGTCATTGCACTAAAAGGTTTATGGTCCCGATGCATACTCATTCCTTGATGAACTGTTTTGTCTATCTTGCATGAATCTAGATATTGATGGTACTGCACGATATAGCTTAATGAATCTTTTACTGCTGAGTGGTTGTACTCACCCCATTTGGGGACTAACATTTCAGACTAGACAAGATACCTCTGCTGCCACCACCACCAACAGATGGACGGAGTGATTGAATATGACCATGAGGAGGAGGACAGCAGAGGAAGGAACTTTTGGATGCCGACACTGATCGATGGACTTTAAGTATACGACTGTTGAAAAAGATGTCGGTCATCTTTTGAAATATAGCCAAGTATAGAAGACTACGGCATTTTGGTGTACTGACGAATGATGTCCATTTGGTTTAAGTAAATAAAAGTGTTTAGCTTTATCTTATAAAAGTTTTAGTTGGTGTGCATTGTTTTTGAATATGGAATATGGAGATGTTGAGTATGCTTCCGTTATATAAACTGCGCAGAGACCGATCTATTTGATATAAACCCCCTAGGACTTATGGACCTATTATAATTCTATGGTATTAGAGTGATATATTATCAGGATGAGTGAAAGGCAAGTGGACTGCGGCGACTCTAACGGATCGAGGGCCGTTCGAGGGGTGCCACATCCGTGACACTCGCCGCGCCGCCGAGACTGGGCCAGTAAGCTCGCATCACTTTGTAGATCCCGAACCCCTTTCGATGACACCATCGCTCGATTTGCCGCACCGAAGTTGCAAGCCCGAAGTCGTCGCGCATTTCCACTACGCTAGGTCCGGACACCGAGCCACCCACCACCATCGATCTAGCCCCCCGACTCACCGGCGACCCACCCCGGCTTGCGACCTTCCTGCTGCCTCTTCCCCGTGCCAGTCGTCGCTGCACCTTCCCCGGAGCCCGAGCCGAGCCGGATCGCAGCCCTTCCACTCTGACAATGTTGCTGTTGACCTTGTCTTGTCTCTGCTTGCGGATCTCCACTGGTGCTACTCCGGCTAGCGACCTGCTGGCAATCTAACGCCTCTACCCGAGCCTAAGTCGAGCCGCTCCGCTCTCTGCTTGAGTCCGAGTGAGGCTGCCTGCCGCTACTCCTCGCGATGCCACTGCTTGCCGCCGATCCGCTTGCTGCTAGTCCTCCTCACGGGAGCTCTGACGACCGGTGACCGACGATGAACCCCCACAAAGCTTCCAAGCCGTGGGTGAAAAGAAAAAAAAAAAAGAAGAAAAAGGCAAAATCAATTTAGGTAGCTTTTTCTTCCTTTTATTTATTTGCCTTATTTTATTCTTTATTTTACTTTATTTGTTCTTTTTTAGTTCGACATGAAATAGCCTCCGAAATTTGTGATTGATGATCCGATTTTCGCGCACAAATCCGACTCACAATCGTTTGAAAAATCGCCAATCCGATCTCACGCCCGAGATTCGATTCATGATTTATTTAAAATTGGCCAACCCGATCTCATGCGCGAGATATGGTTTGCAATTTGGATATCAATCTTGTCTTGCTCTGATTTGCCATCGTGTCGTTTAAGTTGATTTTGTTTTCATAAAAAAAAATCCAAAAAATGTGAGTTAGATTAGGTTTATTTCTTGTTTTAGGGTTTGCATATTTAGAATAGGATTTTATTTTGAATATCAAAAATAAAAATTAAATTAAATTAAAAAAATCAAAAATAAAAAATCAAATCAATCAATTTAGGTTGCTAGTTTTTTTTTTTTGTTTAACTTAGGTTGCATGTTTAATTATTTGACAATTCTTAATTTCGAAATTAATAAAAAACAAAAATGATCATGCATGTGTCATATAGAATCGCATGTCATTGCATGTTAGGATTGCATGTTTATTAATTATAGATTTAGATAATTTCTCCTAGATAGATTGCATGTTTTTTTTTTTTAGGAGAATAGAAAAATCATGTGTACGTTATATAGAATTAGGTTCATGAAATGCCAGTCATTTAGTGATTGTTGCTAGGTTTATTTAATTAGAAATTGCTCGTCATTAGAATTAGGTCATTTGGTTAATTTATATTGCATATTTAATTGTTGCATTTCTTTAATTTCGAATTTCATGGAAAATACAAATTTTAAGAATAAATCCATTTCATACTTTAGTATAGACTGCATTTTATTTATGTCATATAGTTAGGTCATATTGCCACGTCATATCATTTCATGTTAGATTAGAAGCATTGCATTGTATATGGACTATATTCTCATTAAATAAGTGAAAAAAAAATTAATGATTACTTGTTAATTAGAAATCATATTTAGGATCGTCGATGTGAATTTTGATCTAACATTGCGGATGTTTTCGTTGCTATGAGGTAAGTTGTGCAATTTATTCATTGTTTTATCTCGGGTGTTAAAATTGATGGTTTGCGCACTCGCACGATCACCTCACATGTTAGGGAAATAGATTGAAAATCAATCCAAGCGGCCTACAAAAACATTTTTGAAAATAAAAAGAAATGGTACCGAAAGGGCATTAGAGAAGTCTAGTGTAACCGAGTCCCCGTACTCAAAGTCTCTAGTTCGTAGGAGTAAAATAATTCTCTCATTATTTTACTTAGGTGTCTAATCGACCTACTGTAAATTGATTAGTGGTGACTCTTAGATAAAATCCATTTGCATGTTAAGAATTTTAATTAAGTCGTGAATTGGTATGGGCTTGGGAGAGCCTAAGCTAAGTTTAGGCTTAGTAATCCATTAGCCAAACTCTAGGTGGTTCATCCGAAAATTTGGTCGCGACACCAATCCTACTTATTGGTAGGTTGGAGGATAGGCATAAATTGCATTATTAGTGTCTTTGACTTATCAAATTACACCCACATTCAAGGTGCAATCCAACAGGTACGGCTTGCTAATGGCCCAAAATGCAATTCTGGTCTAATTGGAAAAATTCTTGTCTTCACGTTCAACCCCTTTAAAAAGGTTAAGCATGAAGAAGACTTCAGATTGACGAAGCTCTATTTTGAGTGGTTAATTGGTTTTCACTTAAAGTGATTGGCAATTTGTGATTGCTTAAAGTGAAACCTCTTTAAAAATATTGCTTAAAGTGATTGGCAATTTGTCGGCTCAATTTCCATGATTTTGAACGTGGTTACTGGTATATTCTTCTCTATGGTACAACACAATGCTCAACAAAGAGAAATTGACTAGGAAAAGTTCTAATTTGAGGGAACATTCACCAATCCTACTTATTGGTGAGTTGGTGGATGCACGTAAATTGCATTATTGGTACGGCCCACTAATGGTCAAAAATGCAATTCTGGTCTGCTTGGAAAAATTCCGTCTTCACACTCAACTGCGTTCAACCCCTCTAAAAAAAGTTGAGCGTGAAGAGGACTTCAAATTGACCAAGCTCTATTTTAAATGGTTAATTGGTTTTCTTTGAGCATCTACGTAGAAAGATGATAGTTGACTGCCATCTCATGTTCCAAAGCAGCAAACTTTGAAATCGCTTCCATGGTCATTAAACTTGAAATCCTCTCAACTTAGGCGTGGTCAAGATTATGCAGATGATGCAATGCACGATAAAGAAAAGAGAGAAAAAAAAGTGATTGTTACTTCAATTATTTTCTTATTAAATTAAGAACACGAGCGTAAAGGTCCAATCACACAATTAGCTCTCTTAAGAACATAACTCATTATTTTCTTATTAATATGTTCGTTATAGCGAACAATATTTTTTACAGGAGATGGTTGGATGAATTTTGGGTCTTCCATACTCTATTATGTTTTTCTTTTGGAGGAATTTTTTTTTATCATAATTTTCATTTCAAATTCAATTTTTTAATTTCCAAAAATTTTAACGACATTAATGCGACAGTGTTGACGGTGCAATGATGATTGCCCAAGTAGGATTATTTTTGGTAATTTATTATTTGCTAGTTTTGTTCAAGTTTACTTATATAAAATTGGTTAATTTATTTTAGTAAGTTATTCTCTATATTTAATGAGAAAATTTGTTAAGGATTGGAGTCTCGATTGGGTTGGGTATGTGTTGAGTTCATGTTGGGTATCTGTTACTAAAATTATAGGTCAGTATAGGTTAATTTGGGTTCAATCCTATCGCAACCCATCCAAACTAACCAAATGCACCGATTTGATAAGTCATAATCCTAGCTAAATCATAAAAATGTATAAATATATAGAGCTTGGCTCACACTCCGCGTGTGCATGCTGAGGCAATATGAGACCTATCCCTAAAACCACTTTGATTAATTAGTTATTGACGATTTGGAAGTTAGGCATAAAATGCATTGTTGGTGAATTGACCAAGCAATTATACCCATATAAAAATTAAACTTTTTTTTTTTAAACTTTGCAACTTTAATGTATTGCATCATTTACCATTCCAGTATTATTTGGGTGACATTATTTCCACCCTTTCTATGACTAAATACACTCTGTTTATGCAAGATAGTTGAAATCACCCTTGATGGATTCCACATTTATGCATTTTCCTCAATTTATTTCTTTTCTATTGTCGGTTCCCCTCAAATTTGAACCCATTATCTTTAAGAGGATGAAAATCAGCATTTTTTTTTTTTTTTTTTTTTGTCAATCCAACATGAATGAAATTGAGCTTTCGTGAAATGTATTTCTTTTACTTTAGGCGTAGTTATTATTTTAACAATTTTGTTTATATGTAGGTTTTTCTGGATTTCTACATGGAAATTAATCTAGAATTTTCTTGACAAAATGAAAAGTTCTAAAGATCTCTCTCTACCAAATAAAATTGCTAATATGTGTAGAGGTGGAAAAAAGAAAAGAAAAGAGAAGAAAAGATAGGTTTTTGATGTGCACGGTTATATTTGCTTAAATGTGTTATTGTCAATTAGGGTAACCGGATGCTACATAAAGCTAGAAAGAGAAGGACAATGTGTAAATTGGGATCCCCGACTTTAAGTTTCAACTTAATAGTAACGGTGATTTCCGTCTCTACAATGAAAATAAGGTGGATTTAGTCATACAGAATGCTAAAATAGCTTTGCCTTACTTGTCAGCAAGAGGTCTAGAGGGAGGAGTATCGGGAGCCACATGGCAAATCATGATTGATAGGTCTAAACCAATCAAGACAACAATGTAATTGTGCAACATAATCTAAAGGAAATACACTAGCATACAAAGGAAAATAAGCGATGAGTTAAGTTCCCAATATTCACATCTCAAATAAGACACGGAAACTGCGCATCTAGTTTTTCATTGCAAATTGCCTTTAATTAGGAATTGTCAAACATTTTTCATGTTAAATATAGGTAGATCCACATAATTCATGTACAGCTAGACTTGTACTGCAATATATGCGTATGAAAGGCTAAGAGAATGTCCGTATATAAATGTAAAGCTAAAATCCTAGCTACAAATACTATTGGAATTATCCTAGCTACAAATACTAATGGACTTGCGCTGGCTCTGGTCGATATGCCTGAGATAGATCAATTTTTGCAATTATTTCAGAGCCAAAAAACTGCTTTCTATAATTCTAAATTGAATTGTTCATACATAGACATCAACCTCTATGTAGTTGTTCTTGATATTTTCATCCTGCTTTTTCCGAGAAATTTCAATTAGATTCGAGTACAATTGATTTGATGCTAAAGTAGTTTAGCTGGAATATGTGAATAGTGCATCTCGGAAAATTGCTCTAGTATATCACGTGGCAAAAATACTACCCCCATGTTTTATACTTGATATCGCCCTTGTCCTTTTCCTCATTGGCCCCAATTCCCAAATGTTATATTAAAATTCATCGTCGATAACAATTTTTTTATATATATTTTCATAGAAGAAGAAATTATTTTCCATCCATTCATTTTTGTAAACAATGCAGATAATCATTTTTTCGCAATGGTTATTTTTTTTTGTGAAATACATGTACGCAAAGGTATTATTGGTCTTTATTAATTACGAGATTAGCCAGCACAAATCTCCTACACGACTCTCTATGTTTACATTAGCTTGTTTGCGCGCCTTTGATTAGGAATGACCGCACAAGAAATGGCGTACATGTGCCTCTGCTACAACACGTTTCTAATTAAAAATATTTAATTGGAGGGCTGATTGAAACAATTTTTAACTTGCATTCCCTGTGTATAGGGTGAGAATGCAATTAGAGTGAAATTACAATTAATAT
The DNA here is from genome assembly GCA_014182725.1 of Eucalyptus brandiana. NCBI lineage: Eukaryota > Viridiplantae > Streptophyta > Magnoliopsida > Myrtales > Myrtaceae > Eucalyptus > Eucalyptus brandiana. The sequence goes on along the minus strand of CM024668.1, from coordinate 8,183,669 downwards.
AGATTATAATTAATCTAATCCTATATAGTAACTAGGGAAAGTAGTATATTTCCAACACCCTTGATGCACGCAATAAGTGTCAATGTCAATTTGGAGGTCCCCTGTGCTTTTACCCTCATGCCAGCTTTGATTTGTCTTGACTTACCCGATTACAATATTTTTATTCCGACGTGATTAAGGGTACAAATGAATTTCCTCCTTTTCTATTATATCCATGGTTTCAGCTTTTTCAATTGGTTTTTTTCTAATCAAATCTGTTTGACGATGGTTGAATTGATTGATGGATGATCACTAGCCAAAATAACGTGCATGGTGGTCCCTTGTGTCGCCTCCAAATGACCTCTCCTTGTACTTTGAGAAAATATTGGTGGATCGTTCAATCTCCATCCTACCTTGTATTACTAAATTTTCGAAATCTACAATCAGATTGGTGATAGCTCGTAGTGGTCTTAAATGGACTCTTCAGCAGATAACCATCGAAAAAGTGCTCTCTTTCATAACTTTTTAGTTTCATAAAACGGACCTGACGATATTTCTTAATCATAAAAAAAAAGAGTTTGGCTACAAATTTCATGTTATCAGCTATCTCTGCCCGATTCCGATTGACTTGTAGCCTTTTAAATCCATATGCATTGCTCGCAGCTTTTATGTCCCGCCTAATTTACCTGTCTCAATCAACCTTTTAATGGCGCAAAATTATCATTAACTGCTTCCAATGATGCACGGTTCATCACATGAATTTGAATAGATCTCTATCCGTTGATGTGCAGTCAAATGGCACGAATCAAGACTACATTTTATCGGTGCTGTAGGTATACTAGCTTAAAAAATGACGGTAGCACTTTATCATTCCAATTGAGACCACAATCCTCTTTTTATCTGTTTTGCTAAATGACAATCCTATTTTTATTTGTAAGGTATTTAGTAAGCAAATTCAAAAAGAGGGCGATTTTTCATTAAAAATGTCTTCCGTTGTAACGGCGGCAATCTTCAGTAGACTAGAGTCTACACCTGGCCGGTAGCTAGTATTTTATGACTTTTTTTTTAATTGATAAAAGTGAAAATATTTTAGCATTTAGGTTCCGTTCATTTCGTGGCAAACAACTTCCACGAAAACATTTCTTTGGATTTTCTAATGTATGGTACACAAATAAGAGTTTTGTCAAATAGGGAAAAATGATTTTCGCTTTCTGAAAATAGGAGATCATTTTTCTTGATCTTTCTTTCACCCAAACCAAACATGTTTTCCTCCTTGCACTCCTTTTAATTATTTTTAATTTTTATTTTATTTGTCATTCTTTTAAAAAATGGATTTTTAGTTATTTTTTATTTTTATTTTTTTCTAGTTTTCTTTTCTTTTCCTTTTTTTTTTTGCCTTCTTCCTTGGCCGATCACTTGCCATGGTGACGACCGACAATCGACTACGGGGCAAGGGAGTCGCTCGTTGAAGCGAGAAAGCTCAATCTCGCCTGTGGTTAGTGATTAGTTGAAGAAGAAGTAAAATAAATATAAAAAAAGAAAAGAAAAAGAAAGAAAAAAATAGAAAATTCGATTTTTTAAAAATAAAAAAAAAATAATATATCATTAAAATGAGTGCACAGAAGAAAATCAAATCAAATTTTTCATATCAAACGATGAAAAATATTCTTTAGTTCATTTTTAGATTTTGGCCAAACATCGGAAAATAAGTCATTTTATGTGAAAGGAATGGAGTCTTAAAGGGAAATTAATTATATGAACCCAACATGGGTAGCAATGACGATGTTAAAAGTGTACTTAAGTCCATCCATCATTACCTTTAAAAGATAGCGTCGCGAAACGACATGCAATCAGACATAATAATAGTACAAATGAATCGAATATCGAATTTATAAATGTGATCTATTCCATAGGAAGAACAACACATAAATTCTATTATAAATAAGATGATATTATGGATATTGCAATCGCACTCAAATCTTTCAAACATATTCAGTGTTTTCTAGCTCCAATTACACTCAATAACTTACATAATATTTGACCCTCACAATTCCTCACGAATAATTTCTTAAATTCACAAAGGAATTCACAAATCTCATCATAAGATTTTTTTGTCTTTAAAACATTTCCAATTTCTTCGCAATGTAATTCATGAGGGCACTTGAACAATTGATTGTCGCGGCCGGTGGTTTTTTTTTTTTTTTTTTTTTTTTGATGACCCAGGAAACCCCATAAGCCAGCAGCCGGCAAAAAGAACCTGGGGGCAACATGGGGAAATCACCACCCCATGCCATCGGGTAAGTCACCAAGTAACTCCACCAGCCTCCTTGCATTGCAAGGGATTCGAACTCCTCACCTCTCTCGCAAAGGATCACAGAAGCCTACCCAGTGGAGCCACCATGGCCAGTGGTGCGGCTAGTGGTTTCTCTACTTAAATATAGGAAAAAACTGAAAGGACTAGTAAGAATACCTAGAGAGGGGTGAATAGGTGTTTAAAATAAACATTGGCAAATAAATGCGAAATAAAATAAAGGAGTTTAGGGAAGAGAATAATAATACATAATTTATAGTGGTTTGGCTTAAATCAAGCCTACATCCACTCTCCGACACTAACAGCCTTACATTGGATTTCACCATGCAATCAACAAGAGATTACAACTTTGAGTGCAAACACTTAGTGGTAGATCACACTATCTCACTAAGTCACTCTTTTGGTATTTCTCTTACGATCACAAACGTTTAAGGCGACAAGAGACAAGTGTATGATCGAATGTCACTCAGACTTTCGAATTATAAATTCTACGCTCCGTCTTTTACTTGCTTATCGGTCCTTGATTTCCTTAAATACTCATCCACTTCCAAACTAGACGTTGGACAGTATCTTAGAGGATCGCCTTCCAATCTACCCATTGGACAGATCTGTATTTAGAACATTTGATAGTCGTTGAGTGATAAAAGTAGAATCTCAAATTGATTCCGATTGCCTATACAAACAGAATCTTGGTTTCCATAAGTAGAGCTTCTTTGTATAGAAAGTTCTTATCTTCAAGATTTAATTGTCAATCAATTAGATCGAGTCAATTAAATCAATTTTGATGTAGAATCCAAACCAGATCACTAGCTATTATATGTTTAGGGCTTGTGTTACGATCTGTCTCATTCTGAATGTAAACTTTACAACTTAAGTTTGAGTGCAATAGACTTTACAATCCGAGTTTAAACATATTATGCTTCTAAACATATTTAGCTTTAAGTTCTGGACACAGTCTAAATAAGTTCAACTTTAGCATATAGTCCATCTTCTGGTTCTTCCAAACATAGACTTTGACAATATCCTTTACATATTCTATCATCTGTATAGTCTATTACTCAACCATTAAACACGTTAGTAGCTTTTGATTTATTTTGTCATCTTCAAAACATCATAAGGGATTTCCCTAATAAAAACCAATACCCACCTATATATATATTCTTCACAACATAATTTATGAGCAAGCCACAAAGTGAATTATTATGATCAAGCGCTCCTTTGCTCAGCGATGGGCAAAAAATAATGCCCCATAATATTTGAATATAAAATAGCAACCTTCTTTTAGAAAATCTATTTAGATTGAGTTTCCTTTATGGGCACAAATTTGAGACATATTCACAATAATCTTCATTTTGGCTCGATATTTAATTTACTCATGACAATTTCACCTGAACTCGAACACCACCACTACTCTCCCACAATCCTTCTTGGAATCCTTAGTCATCACAATTAGGTGATATTTTAAAGACTAACTTGTGCTTAAAATTCGCTATAAAAGTGAGCCTCATCAAGGTACCAAATCTACCAACACCTTTAATTACCATACAAGAATTTTCAAACTCAGCATCCTTTACCATAGATAAAGAAACATCATTATTGCATGCAATTCTGTTATAAGATTGAAGATGCACCTTGTCAAGTTAGCAGTTATAGTAACTGCTAGCTTTATAGGCACAACCTCACTATATGCATCGTTATGTTGATTATGCACCAGTTATATCGGGATTTTCTAGTTGCAACTCCACGTTAAGTTGAATATAGAACAATTGTCTAAAAAGTTCTAACTTTATTGCACTTTTGTGGGACAAGTAAAGCATTAGTGCCACAACTTTTATATGGTGCTCACTTGAAGGCCATGACTTTTTTTTTTCCTCATTTAAGTGCCACATCGAGTAAAATTGATTATTTGAGTGCCATTTCTAGCAAATCATCATATGTGGAATTTGTCATTAATTTTCCATTTCAACATGGATTTATTTTTTATTTTTGAATTATTTTATTAATTGTCCACATCAGCATTGGCAATGCCATGCGGGATAACCGATGCCTACGTCGGATTTTCCGGCGAGTTAAACAGTCAATCTTACTTAAGTGATCGATTTTTCAAATTTGCGATGTTCAAGTGAACGTTCTATAAAAGTTATGGTATTCCTAATGTACTTATCCCAAAAAATGCTTATAGATGTGTCTGTTGAAGAAGTGATTATTTAAATATTTGGGAAAATTATCAATTTATTCTTAAACATACTTTAAGGATGTCAATTCAAGTTTAACTTTCTATTTTTGTCAATATAATGCTACATATTGTGCAATATTTAAATGTAGTTTTTCTTGTCAAATGTTGTCGAAAATTGTAATGTGGAAATCAACAAATTGCCCATGGTAGCATGTCACTTAAGGCGGTTGGTGATGACTAGATGCCATGTCAACAATTTTAGGTGGCAATTGGCTAGAAAGGCTACATTAAAAAATCACCTAATTGTTTAGGACAACATTGACAAAATTGAAAAGTGGGGCTGATTATGACAATTATAATTGCATTATAAGACATTCCAATCAAACCATTGGTAAATACATATTTATAGTCAACTCTAAATGCATGAGAATTTTTAAAATAATATTTTAATATTTTTTGAATTTTATATTAATTTAATTTTTTTCTTATATTATATTTTCCTTATTTTCTTTATTCTGTATTCTTTATTCTTTTATTTTCTTATTTTCTTTTTTGCTTTTCCCCTCCATCAGCCACTGCCAGGCCTCATTGACCTTTGCCGGCCTCAAGAGAGGGTGGGGGTTGCCCTCACCCGCTCAAGTGAGAGCGTGCTGACTAGACAAATGCTTGTCTATCATAATTAAACGAGCAATTTTTTGTATACATGGATACCAGTTATTTCGACACCCGACCAAGAATCTTCAAATCATATCATCCTAGTATTAATCAAAGAATCGGTATTAGTAAGAAGTACTAGTAGTCCGAAGACTACTTTTGTGATTTTGGTAAAACTTTTCTTAAAAAATAACACGTGGCTATCTACGCGGGCGAAATGACATGGAGGCAGCCCCGTAGGATTTTTCTTGCAACGTTGTGGGAAAATGACTAAGAGTCAAACATTTTGTCACCGTAAGACTCCCGAGTTCGTCACTTTCTCGAGGTCCTTGGTCTAAACTAGAACCCTTCGGGCTATAAAAGAAGTTCATTCAGCTCCCTTATTTCTCATGAATTTTTACTAAGCATGACAAAATCAACTCTAACCAGCCCTCTCTCCCTCTGCCTCTTCCTCTGTCTCATCTTCTCGCTTCCGTTTCAGGCCTCACCATCACCGACCACAGAGGCGCAAGCTCTTGTCAAATGGAAGAACTCTCTCTCTCCTCCTCCTCCACCACCTTCTCTGAGCTCATGGTCACTCACCAACATCACCCATCGCTGCAACTGGACTGGCATTGCCTGCAACGATGGCGGGTCAGTCTTAGAGATCATCCTTTCCAGCTTAAGCCTCAACGGCACACTCAATGCGCTTGACGTCGCTTCATTCCCGAACCTGACCTGCTTCAACGTCAGAGACAACAATCTCAGTGGCCCGATACCGTCCTCGATCGGCAATCTATTCCAGCTCAGGTTCATGGACCTGTTTTGCAATTTCTTTGAAGGGCCAATTCCTCGCTCCATTGGACAATTGAGAAAGCTTGAAAAGCTTGATTTGAGACTAAACAAGTTGACCTCTTCGATCCCTTCGGAGCTTGGGCTCTGTGCAAACCTCACCTACTTAGCCCTTGCCCAGAATTCGATCTCTGGGGAACTGCCTCTCTCACTGTCCAATCTGGTTAGATTGTCAGAATTTGGAGCTTCAGAGAATCGCTTGTCTGGTGAGTTACTGCCTGAATTCTTCATGAATTGGACCAAACTTATTTCTCTGCAGCTCCAGAACAATTTTCTCTTCGGGCAAATTCCGACTGAAATCCGAAGCTTGACCAAGCTCAATTACCTCTTCATGTACAACAATTCGCTCTCAGGGACTATTCCTACTGGGATTGGGAGCTTCAAGAATTTGTTCGAGTTAGGCCTCTCGGGTAACAATCTCTCCGGGCAAATTCCGCTCGAAATTGGAAGCGACCAAGCTCAATTACCTATACTTGGACAACAATTTGCTCTCGGGGACTATTCCTCTAGAGGTTGGGAATCTCACATTGTTGACCGATCTCGACCTCAACATGAACCGGCTTTATGGAGAGGTCCCCGAGACCATCTCTCGCCTTGCTAACTTACAGAGGATCTCTTTGTTCATGAACAATTTCTCAGGAGGAATACCACGTGATTTCGGCAAGTACAGCCCTTCTCTGAGCGATGTTGACTTTTCGAACAACAGCTTCACCGGAGAACTGCCGCTAGATTTGTGCAGTGGCTTTGCTCTTCAATATCTCGTGATCAATGGGAATAACTTCACGGGGACCCTGCCCGACTGTTTGAAGAATTGTTCGTGGCTAACGAGAGTCCGTCTAGATAACAATCAGTTCACTGCAGATATCACGAGAGCGTTCGGAGTTTATCCGAGTCTGGTCTTTATAAGCCTCAGCAACAACCAATTTGTGGGGAGTCTCTCGGCACAATGGGGAGACTATATGAATCTCACAAATTTGCAGATAGATGGTAACAAAATCTCCGGCCACATTCCACTAGAACTTGGGAAACTGTCTCAGTTGCGTGTCCTGACATTGTACAACAATGAATTGACAGGGAAAATTCCCAACGAGATAGGAAATCTAGGGGAGTTGCTTAACTTGAACTTGAGCAACAACCATTTGGTCGGAGATATTCCCATCTCATTAGGAAACTTATCGAAGTTAAATTATCTTGATTTGTCGAAAAACGCAATGTGTAGTAGCATACCAGATGAGCTAGCAAATTGCGAGAATTTACTGAGCTTAAACTTGAGCAACAACAATCTGTTAGGTGTCGTATCGCCAGAGCTTGGGAACTTATTCACACTACAGATTCTCCTAGACCTGAGCCACAATTCATTAGAGGGATCAATTCCGTCCAATTTAGCAAAGCTTACTAAACTGGAAAATCTCAATCTTTCCCATAACAATTTCTCGGGTACAATCCCAGCTGCTCTCACCAGCTTGGTGAGTTTATGCTCTATCGACTTATCGTACAACGAGCTGACGGGTGCGGTTCCTAGTGGTCGCCTGTTCCAACAAGCACCGGGAAGTGCTTTTATCGGGAATCCGGGCTTGTGTGGAAACGTGACGGGATTATCTCCTTGTGTGACAGGTAGTAAATCGACCGACCATAGGAAAAAAGTCCTGGTTGGTGTAAGTGTTGGTGTTTGCTGCTCACTACTTCTAGCGACTCTAATTGCAGTGATTCTGGCACTTCGGTGGCGAAAAAAGCTTCTCGACGAAAAGGAAGAGATCAAGCGTCTTAAAGAACACGAGAAATTTGAGCAGATCATATGGGAAAGGTTAGGGAAGTTCACATTCAGTGACATCACCAAGGCCACCAATGATTTCAGCGAAGATTACTACATTGGAAAAGGCGGGTTTGGGAGCGTTTATAAGGCCGTATTGGCCAGTGGCCAAATCGTCGCCGTCAAAAAGCTCGATGCATCAGAATCTGGTAACATACCAGCGGTCAACCGCCAGAGTTTTGAGAACGAAATTCGCGTGTTGACTGAGGTCCGGCACCACAATGTGATCAAGCTCCACGGTTTCTGTTCCAAGAGGGGTTGCATTTACTTGGTCTATGAGTTTGTCGAGAGAGGCAGTTTGGCAAAGGTCTTGTATGGAGGAACAGGAGCAACTGAATTGGATTGGGGTACAAGGGTGAAGATTGTTCAAGGCGTGGCTCATGCGATTGCCTACTTGCATCATAGATGCTCATGGCCTATCGTCCATCGGGATATAACGTTGCACAACATCTTGCTTGAGTTGGACCTTGAGCCTCGACTCTCGGATTTTGGGATAGCAAGACTCTTGAATTCAGGCTCATCAAATTGGACCACCGTGGCCGGATCTTATGGCTACATGGCTCCTGGTAAGCCATGCAACCAAAGCTAATTATGCATTTTGTGTATATATTATTTGGAATGGTTTAAATTTCTCTCGTTAACTTCTCAAATTTGGATTTATCAAATAATTCTCACAAGACTATTTAGAAGAGCAAGTATAGATTTTCAAAAGTTGTTCGTATTAATAATATACATTATGATCAAAACATTATTCCATTGTTCTTTCATGAAAAAACAGAGTTAGCAATTACGATGCGGTTAACGAACAAATGCGACGTTTATAGCTTCGGAGTAGTGGCACTAGAGATTATGATGGGGAAACATCCGGGGGATCTTCTCTCTTCTTTATCAACGACCAAAACATCAACAATCTCAAAGGACCCAAATCTGCTGTTGAAGGATGTGCTCGATCTACGTCTTCCTCCTCCGACTGGCCAACAAGCCAAGAAAGTGGTATTCATCATCATGGCGGCACTGGCATGCACGCGCACAAGTCCCAATTCACGACCCACCATGCATTTCGTCGCACAAGAATTATCTGCACGCGCTCAAACTTACTTGTTTGAGCCGTTAGGCTCCATAACTATCAGCAAAGCTATCGAGTCTTCAGGAGTAAAGTTTTAAGAGATGTTGCAGATCAAATGATACTTTTCTGTTTCTCTCTTTCTTTCTCTTTTCTTTTTCCTTTTTCCTTTGTTTTTTTGGTTTGGAGTTTCTCGTAATGAATGAGAAAGAGTGTGTCATGCCCCAATTCTCGGGCACGCACATATCCTTCTACTTGGTTGAATTTATAATGCGATATTCTAGGACTATGTATCGACAACTCTTTCTTTTATTAAGCACATGCGGAAGCAATTATAAATTCCCAGACAGTAAAACGATGGGAAAGAAAAGCAATGCCACATTTTTCATATTGAAATTCACAACCATACTTTTATACAAAGCATAACTCAAAGTCTATTCACAAGACTATTCATAACATTCTAGTCACACTCTATATACACAACACAAGGTTCACAAAAGAGGATGGGATCTCAATCCTCATATGGGTCGTACTCAGGATCATCCTGATTCTCTTTTGACTCTTCTTCACTAAGCTCACATCCTTCAAGCACTTCATCTTTTACCGGCTCATCATCCTCTTCTGGTTTCTTCTTCACAGGCTCATCTACGGGCCTGAAATATTGTCCCACAATCGGGATGAGACTATGTCTCAGCAAGTTCTACCCCACTAAGACTCGATTAGGAAACCAATACGCTAACCAGGCTGCCTATACACGCACAGGTCATAGGACTTACCTTGGCCTCAGATTCCACCTGCATATTAGCACAATTCAATAGGTACCCAAGCAATCTCAACAGATCGAAGTATCGATCAATCGACCTAGTCGATTTCATGTCAATCATAGCATTCATTAGTCATTCAATTCAATCAATCAATTCACGACAAATGGATCAAATCTTATCGGTGATCCCATCTATACTCGATAATTATTCTCAATGTTCCAATTCAACATTCCCACTCAAAAGTATACTCAAGGCTCTAGAGGTGACCTAACACGAAGTCTTGTCATCGTGCGGTACTTAATCATTGACCACCAATAATAATAGTATAAGGCGCTAGAGGTAACTCACACGAAATCTCGCTATCGTGTAGTACTTAGTCTTTCACTACAAAAAGCAATAGTATAAGGCGCTAGAGGTAGCTCACACGAAATCTCGCTATCGTGTAGTACTTAGTCTTTCACTACAAAAAGCAATAGTATAAGGCGTTAGAGGTAGCTCACACGAAATCTCGCTATCGTGTAGTACTTAGTCCTTTACTTGCTCATGACCCATTGGCTTCCCTCAACACAACACACATCACATCAACTTCCGATAATCATCTTGCTTCAACTATAAACCAACACACGATTAATCTCTCACGGTCCAATGACATTGTGCATCGCACTTAAATTGGCCTAATTTCTTTGTATTAAAAATACCCGATAAAATATCGTGCGTGGGCATACGGCTGACCTTAGCCAAAATATAATATTTTCCTTTCCATAACTCCCACATTTTCTGTAGTCCATTCACATATTTTTGACATTATTAACTGAAGACCGGTTATTTTTCAATTAATAACCAAAGGTGATTCAGTTAAAGAATAATTCCCAATTTCACAAATAATTCAATTCAGCACAAAATAACGCCCAATTAAATAAACGGACTACGCCACAACAATCAACATAAAATTCCGGTTATTGGCTATCCTTGCCTAATTTCTGGAAAATATTTTATTAATTAATTAATTTCGAAAATTAATAAATAAATACGATAAATCCAATTTAGGCCCGTAATGCCTAATTGGAAGCTAAATCGGATCGGGAAAAATCCCGAGATGCATTCAATAAATAGTATAGGCAATTATCTAGTTAAGTACACTAACCACTTAACTAATATGCAATGCAATTAACTAATAATCACTAATCCATGCTAATATAACCACCTAATTGGACTTAGTTAAATCTAATCAACCCTTAAGTATCATTAGTCTACTAATTAATGATTAGTGAGATTACTCACTTGGCAAAAGCGAAGACGGAACACCGTGACGGCGGCCGAAATCGAGCTTTCGACGACATCGGCAAGCTTGGACCGGGCCTTAAACTTGGCCCAACAAATCTCAGCCCAACTGAGATTTGTTCTTGCTTTTGGGCTGGACCGGTCTGCTGAAGATGGGCTAGCTTCTTGGGCTCGAGATGGGCTGGACTAAGCTTGGGCCAATTAACTTACGTGGACTGGACTGGGCTGCAGCGGAAGACCATGGTTTCAATGGGCTGGGCTGAGCAAGTTGCTGGCCTAGGCTGCACGTTGAACCGAAGACTGCTGGACCGGATTCTGCTGGGCCCGAATGACTGAAAGCGTTGGGCTGAAGACACGCCGCTGGAGTTGGGCCGACTGGAGTGGCCGGCTTCGCTAGCTGAACGGACGAGGAAAGCAGCTTCGCTGGCGTCTTCGAGGGGCGTCATTGCATGAGGACGCCGAAGCAGCGAAGAAACGTGGCACCTCCGAAGATGATGGAGCGAACGGGCTGGTTTCACTCGGTGGTCAACAAAGTGGAAAGAATTTGCTGTTGTTGACCGTGAAGTTGCAGGCCGTGGACGCGTGGATGCAGAAGGCGGTGGAGTCTTCGTCCGGCGCTGCTTCCTTGGCTTTGGGACCGAAGTTGAAGACGCGAGGATCGAAGCTCGCTCGATGGGCTTCCACGCCGGTTTGTTGACCAGACACGGTGCAGACGCGGCCAAGTGGCAGCGTGAAGGAACTCGGTGGAGGCGTGCGTTGGAGAGTTGGGGGAATTCTGTGGGTTTTCGGTGGGATGGCAGAATGAACAAAATTGAAGCAGCTGCTGGCGTGAGGTGAGCAGCGAAGATGGAGTCAACGTCGTGGGCGTAAGGCTGAGAATTTTGACTCAAACGTGGCAGCTTCGGTGGGATTTTGGGCAGTTTGCTGGCGTCGTGGGGTCTTCGGTTGCCGAGAACGAACGAAAATGAAAGTGCAGGGAAATGAAATGAAAACGGGGCAGCGAAATGGGAGCTCCGCCGAAGAAGAAAATGAAAGAAGATGAAGCTGCAAGGAATGGGCAGAGACGTGCGAAGCTTGTTCCAGAAGTTGAGGGGAAGAAAGTCCAACTAAAATATCTATAATCATCATTAGAATGCCCCACTAGTCTTCAAGCTTATCTACTTGCTTTCCTCTAATACTTTCTTGCCTTTTATTTCCATGAATTATCCACTTTGATAGCAAATGTTGCACCCCCATGCCTAGTCCGAATTTCACTTTCTTAGCCTCAATTTCTTCACAAATTCTCCAAATCGAAGTCCAATTTCGATGAAGTAAAATCTCATTTCATTTTCTGCAAGTCCCCCGACACTCAAAAGCTCGGCTTAGAAGTCCAAATTTCCTTCAATTGAGCCCATCTGAATTTTTGCTAATTTTCCGCAACGACCAAATTGGTTTCCGTAAAATCTCGAACTCAACGAAATTAATCCCAAAGACAAGACGACATCCTATAATTGAACCGTAACATGCCCGAACATCCAATTTTTCGAAACCGAATTCCATTTCGTGGTTAAAATCAATCGAACGCAATTTTAGTCTAATCCGACCTATTGAGTAGCTTTTAGGGATTTTACTGCGATTATATCCCTTAACGACTTAAGTCAATATATTGGTTAACTCGTGAGTGATCAGTTCAGAAAAAAAGGACTATAGGCGCTCTGGCGAAATGTCCATTTCATATATTCGGAACGAGGTCGAAATTTGGGATGTCACAGAGTGGGTGTACAGTTTGGATAATTTAGAAAATTTCTATTAAACTGTCTTCAAAACATGTTTACAAATCCTAACCATGGATCCTCTAATGAATATGAAGTACGTTATCACTTCGGATGATCGGATAGACTCCTTTGCCTTTTGTTGTCCTTTACATTGGTATGAGATGTAGGTTGCCTTTTCAATGGGCCATTATAGATAATTTCGTACTCAAGTTCTAACTTTAATGAAAAATTCTAATTAAGGACTTAAAATGGGACTATTGTTTTTCAAAAAGAGTTTAAAATGTACTTTGTTTTAAATAAGGCCCATAGTGGCTAAGTTAGTTTCAAATAATGGTTCAAACTTACTAGCCCGCTAAATATTCACCGGAGAACATTTTTCAGTGACTCGAATAGGGGCAATTTAGTCAAAATCTACAATTGGGTAAAAAAAATTGAAAAAATTCCCAAATTGAATAGGATTTTTTATTTTTCACATTTTCTTCCTTCCTCTCCCTGAATGCTTAAGCATATCGCTCTTGCCTGATCCTTGTCGCTCCTCGCAAGCTTTGGTCTGCTGTTCGTCATTGTCTCTTCTTTCACAAGTTCATTTTCCACAAGTTCATTTTCCACAGGCTTTAAGTCGTCCGCAAGCTTCGAATTTATTGTCTGCAAGCTTTACTAACTTTCATCCGTGGTTAGTGTTGTTTATATTGGTGCAATTCGTCCCAGGGAAAGTGATCGTAGCTTGTTGAAAGAACACGTCGCCCAGATGCGGAATGTCGTGGAATATCACCCCGATGGCAGTCTCTCTTCCCAAACCTGAATGGCTGTTCCAATTACAGTCACGAAGCAATTCTTGTGAAATACCTGAGTTCCATATCCTCTCTTTGATGCTTCTTGGTCTATTCGTGCCACTACAATCCCAGAAGAAAAGAATTTCCATTCCCCCAATGCCCTTTGCCTTCAGATCGATCTAAGTGGCGAGGAGGGTTCTCACTCGGGTTAAAATTGGGATTGCTTCGCACTGCCATCGCTCTAGCAAAGGCTTTCTTTGGCCCTGTGGCTTTAAACTCCAATGCTGGGCTTTTCTCGTTGTGATCTATGAACTGTTTGTGCATCGTGCTCATTAGTGAATTTAACATTAAGATTAGTGATTTCTAATGTTTTGGAGCTGTGAGCACAGAAGCTAGAGCTGCGGCTTCTGGACATTGCAGAAAAGGAGGTCGGAATTCTTCTTTTTGTTGATTTTCTGGCATCCTTAAGTTAGTAATTTGACTTTTTATTGCAGGTAAGCTAGACATGGACTCCTCTGAGTACTGTTTTCGTGGTAATCAGCATGAGGCGGATGAATTCGTCATTGGGCTTCCTATATCTTCTGATGGAAAAGAGAATATTCTGTCTAATAAATTTTGCAACGTTGCTGGAAGACTTGCGGCTCGAGCTTTGGGGAGGTGAAATGATTGCATATGTTTTGTTGATTATTAGTTATATCTTGTACAAAAGATAGATTCTTCAATGAGTTTTTCATTTAAACTTGTTGTTCTATAGTTTGTTCTGGGGAGGTGTAACAAGTTTCTGTGCATTTTTTAAATGAGATAATCAAGTGTTAAAAAGGTGCTGCCTATATCATTCATGCTTGGACATTCCAACTTGAAGTGTCTGTATCTGCTATGGACTTACAGTGTTTTCTCGTCTATCAAGACTAAAACTATTGTCATTTTGGCCAAAACTCTCAGTCAACCAACATTCTCATATTATTCTTTATTGGACTCAAATGAATGCAAGAAAAAACCAAATTTGCACATCAATGAAACATCACAGAAGTAAAACTGACATACATTAATCCATATGATTATTTGAAAACGTCAGTTTACATCACCCCTGGAAAGAGCAACAACAGAATAGAAAGCAACATTGGATAATGAATGGTGCTTGGCACTTGACGTACTCTTAATTATTATGGCTAGGCCTTTGACGTCTGTATTGTCTTCAAAACATGCTTACGAATCCTAAGCACGAATATGCTAATGAATATAAAGAAGGTCATCACTTTTCCATTGTGTTTTCCTATATGTTGGTACGGGATGTGCCCCAAGTTGCCTTTTCGATGGTCATGTAGAGATACTTGCGTGCTTAAATTCCAACTCTAATATGGTGTTTTCCAAGTAGGTTTTTGTCTGCAAACAAACTCGAACAAAAGTCATTTTGTCGATCGCATCAAATGGGCTGACGAACATCTGTGAACCAAACATTATGAACACAAACTTGAACTTTTAATAACGTGTCTCATTCTCGAGTCGTATATGAAAATTCCACGTCTTTGAACTTTGTTATCAAATTCAATGACCAAAAAGAATAGCATGATGGGAACTTCCAATGTGACTAGCCAAAGCTCTAGCAATTTTTCTTTTTTGGCCCACACAAACTCCAGCATGAGAAGCTCGCATGAATGTTTAGGATTTGGCTTTCTCTCGCTTAATTTATGATGTTATATTCCAACAAAAATGTCAATATTCTTGTAATAATTCTATCAAAATGAAATACCCACCAAGAAGGGTTTTCGGGGCTCTAGGGTAAAGGGAAATTAGTCGGTAGAAGAACACCGCAAGTGCACTTGGCAAGGAGAGACATATAAATGCCAAAACTTCTAAAAAGTACACTTAAGTGCCACATTTTTTTTTTTGAAAATTGGACACCTAGGCTAGAAGAGGAAGAATGGAAGAGAAAAAAGAAAAATATATATGTCAACGCTTGCGCCTACGTCAGCAACTTCCGGGCAAAATCAGCTCGATTGACTCAATAGACAAAACATTAAAATGTTTATGATTCAATTGACAAATTAAAATGGTTTAGAACTAAATTGGTAAAAATACAATAGGTTTTGGACTTTTAGGACAATTTTCCCTTTTCCTTTGTTTAGCCAATTTTCACATCATGCTACTTAATCAATGAGTAAACTTCTTAGCCATTCGAGAAACGCGGTCTAAATCCTAAATCTTTTTGAAAAGTTGCAATATAGTCCCATTGAACATCATATTTTTCTTGATTTATTATTTTCAATGACCTTAAATCACCTACTGCCGAAACCTCTTTATAAGTCATCGCTTAAAGTGCTTGGCAATTTGTCGGCCACCATAAGTTTCCATAGTTTTGAATGTCACTAGTGGTTCATTCACCTCTATGGCATGACACATTACTCAAAAAGAGAAATTCACTTGCAAAAGTCCTAATTGGAGAGGGCATTCACCAATCCTAGTTATTGGCGGGTTGGAAGTTAGGCATAAATGCATTGTTGGTGACTTTTTGACTTATCAATTACGCCCACTTTCAGGGTGCAATCCAACAGGTACAACCTGCTATTGGCCCAATGTGCAATTCTTGTCTACTTGGAAAAACTCAAGTGCTTCCAAAGGTTCCGCCAGATGGAAGCGTAGGATTTGGTTGATTGGTTAATATAAATAGTGGCCCCTTTAGTTGAGCGTGAAGAACACTTCAGATTGACTAAGCTTCGTCTTTATATGGTTAATTGTTTTTTTTAAACACATATGTAGAAAGATCGATAATTGAGGACTATCCCATGTTCAAAAGCTGCGAGCTGTGAAATCGTGTCCATGGTCCACGCACTTGAAATCCTATCAATTTAGACCTTGCACTAGATATATAGATGATGCAACACACGATTTAAAAAAAAAAAAAAAAAACCGGAGAGAGAGAAAAAGTAATTGTTACTTCAATCAGCTCTCATTTTTTAATGATTAGGAACACAAGCGCAAAGGTCCAATCACCACTAGCTCTCTTAAGAACACAACACATTGAAAAATGGATTAATACAGGTTCGTTGTAGTGAAGGAAATGATTTACAGGAGATGGTTGGATGAATTTTGGTTCTTATTTATGTCTATTATGTTCTTTCTTTTGAAGGAAGATACATTTTTCATCTTTTCCTAACATAATTTTTATTACAAATTCGATTTTTTTAATTTCCAAAACTTCTAACAACATCAGTGCGATAGTGCCGATGGTGCGATGCTGATTGCTGAAAATTGACACGGGTCACTTTGTTAATGCCTTCAAAATGTGAGTAATTTAGAAGTATTATTTTTAGTAATTTCTTATTTGCTAGTTTTGTTCAAATTTATTTTATTTAAAATTGGTTCGTGTATTTTGGTATGTTATTTTCTATATTTAAGGAGAAAAGCTGTTAAGAATTGGAGTTTCAATTGGATTGGGCATGTGTTGGGTATATATTGCTAATATTGTAGGTCAATATCGGTTAATTTGGTTGGACCCTATTGCAACCCATTCAAACTAACCCAACGCACTGATTTGACGAATCTACTCCCCACTAAATAATAGAGATGTTAAAAAAAAAAAAAAAAATGGAGCTTGGCGTACAACCCCACGTTTGCATGTTGAGGCAATGTGAGACCTATTCCTAAAACCACTTTGATTAATTAGTTATTGGTGCATCGGAAGTTATGCATAAATTGCATTATTGGTGACTTGACCTGGCAATTATACCTAATTTTACTTTGCAACTTTAATGTGGTCCATTCCAGTATTATTATTATTATTATTATTATTATTATTATTATTTGTCATATTTTAACTCTCAACTCACTCTTAGCCTTTTACTCTATCTTTTACAGAGTATGTGAATCGAAATTCACATATAAAACTAAACGTCCCCACCCTAGCCCTCCTGAGAAGGTGGGGAATTAGACTCCCCACCTTCCCCTTCCCATGTGGGCAGGGTGACTGCTGAGGCAACTCCCAATATTATTTGGGTGACATTATTTCCACCCTCTTTATAACTAAATACACTTTATTTATAATATAAAAAAAAAAAAAAAATCACCCTTGATGGATTTTGTTAAAATATGTCTCGAGTTTAAGCCCAATAAACAAAAACCTAACGAGAGATTATTTATTACTTCTGGAAATAAGAATATTCCAAATTGGATATTTTACGGACGTTTGAAATCGAGCAATACATAAATTCTTCTAGGTCGTGAAATAAAGGGAGGGGCACACAACTTTATATTTCCCTGTTAATGCAGTCGGCCAAAGAAGTCAAAAGAGGAAAGTCCAATTGGACTTGGGTTGACCGAATATGGATGCAATTGGTTTCTTGATTCAGGATGGGATCGCGCGGAAGGAAAGAAAGTCCAAGTTAGACTTTTGGTTTGACCGAATTCCACTTAGATTTGCCTTTCTTTATCTAGTACGCGAATGGTTTATTTCTAACGATTTGTTGCACTTTTTTAGGGAGTGCACGTTCGAGCATAAATATATATTTTGTGGGTTGCTCCGTAATTGAGCAGGAAGAAATATTGAAGCGCCATTTCCAAGCGAGTGCTTGGCGTGGGTTATTTTGTGGGCATTGTTTGTAAATTATATCCAAAAAGATACAAGTATTCAAGCCAGTTAAATCTTATGAGTTCAAGATTTGTGTGTAATTTCATCATGAGATTAAAAGATTATTCAGCAATGAATCGCCTGCCAGGTGAGTTACTACCTGACTTCTTCACGAATTGGACTGAACTTTTTTCTCTGGAGCTCCGGAACAATTTTATCTATGGGCAAATTCTTCCCGAAATCGCAAGCCTGACCAAGCTCAAATACCTCTCTATGCTCAACAATTTGCTCTCAGGGATTATCCATCCGGAGGTCAGGAATCTCACTTCGTTGACCTATCTCGACCTCACCATGAATTAGCTTTACGGAGAGGTCCCCGAGACGATCTCTCGCCTTGCTAACTTACGGTGGATCTTTTTGTGCACGAACAATTTCTCCGGAGGAATACCACGTGATTTCGGCAAGTATGGCCCTTCTCTGAGCCATGTTTGCTTTTCAGACAACAGCTTCACTGGAGAACTGCCGCAAGATTTATGCAGTGGCTTTGCTCTTCGATATCTCGCCGTCGATGGGAATGACTTCACGGGGCCGCTGCCCGACTGCTTGAAGAATTGTTCGGGTCTAATGAGAGTCCGTCTAGACAGCAATCAGTTCACTGCAGATATGAGTGCGTTTGGAGTTTATCCGAATCTGGACTTTATAAGCCTCAGCAACAACCGATTTGTCAGGAATCTCAGGGCACAATGGGGAGAGTGTACAAATCTCACGAATTTGAAGATAGATGGTAACAAAGTTGCCGGCCGCATCCCACTAGAGCTTCAGAAGTTGTCTTAGTTGCGTGTCCTGACTTTGTACAGCAATGACTTGACCGGGAAAATTCCCGACGAGATGGGAAATCTATGGAAGTTGTTGAGCCTAAACTTGAGCAACAACCATTTGGCTGGAGATATTGCCATCTCGTTGGGGAACTTATCGAAGCTAAAAGAGAAGAAACGGAACAAAATCAAGTACCAAAAGAGAAATGGATTTGGCTGCTGCTTGGCAAGAAATTCAACTAGATAAAAGAGAAGAAACGGAACAAAATCAAGTACCAAAAGAGAAGAAATGGATTTGGCTGCTGCTTCGCAAGAAATTCAACTAGATAAAAGAGAAGAAACGGAACAAAATCTGCATTGAAATGGATGTTCAAGTACCAAAAGTGAAAAGCCAAGTGTGTCTGGGAAGGAAAAAATTCTTGGCTTCAACTTGGAACACGAGTTATAGCTTAAGCCTATATATCACAGCCACCAAAAACACCTGAACCTGTAGATATCCTATATGTACTGCTCCCTCTATTGCCAACTCTAGTGTCATAAGGCATGTAGTTCTAAAGCAAGATAAATTGCCTCTTACGACGAGAGAGAGAATCAACAGTAGGATAGGTAAGTTACTGATTTGTCTCAAAGACGATCTGCGAGTTTTATAGCATCAGCTGGAATGGAGTTTGGAGAATTAGATGCCGCATCGCAAATAACAGTGACAACTTGCTTTCTCACGTTCTCATCATAGTCCAGCAGTCAATCGCATAAGGCATCTAACAGTCAAATTAAAACATGTTGACAAATTTTAAACACAGATTGTCGTCAAAAATTTCACTAGTCACCCCTTACCAATTATTTGAGAAGATTAAGCTCTAGAAGGATTTCACAGCAGGAAGTTCTTGACATGTTCAAGCACAGACATTCTTACTTCAACAGCTTTATCAGTCAGCCTCTTCAAGAACTCTGAAAAGATTGGCTGGAAAGGCTCAGTGATAGCATGGCCTGGAGTGGAAAATAGGTCTCCAACTAGTATCACAGCTTGTAAACGAACTTCTAGCTGATCCGTCTACATATAAGAATGTTACAAACAGAGAAATTATCCCTCAATTTCCTATGAGGCTAAACCTCCCGAGTCCACAATGTAATACATTGTATCACTCTCAAATGAAAATCATGCAAATAATGTTACTCTACTGATAGTTCTTTTCTTAAGCCGTTGAACATAGAGAGTGTGCAGGTTCCTTTATATGTGCAACGGATCGAAAAGTTAATCCAAAAGCATAGTACAAAGTGACTACTTGAGCAGGCATCCCCGACAACGAAACGCTTGAATGAATTGATTCGTGCACAGCAGGTTTCTAGCCAAAAAATGAGTATGTAAAAAACACAAACAAGAGGCCGTAAGTCATGCATTACCACGAGATCTCCATTTAGATCTCCGTTTAGATATGGGATGACTCCTGACAATATCTGAGGAGCACATTGATATACATCACTTATAGCCTTGTGGTAGTCAATTTGATTATTCAAAGGCTTGCTATCTCCAGACATCAATGAAACAAGAAGCTGCTTTATACCCGGTTCAAGTTTTGCTTCACAGCTCTCTACAACATTCATCGCAAGCTTTCTAGCAGCTCCAGAGAAATCCCGAAAATGAAATTGCAAGAAAATCCATTCTACTCAAGATAGAATGCTAGGAAGATGACATGTAACAAGATACTAAACAGCAAGACAATCAGCTGCCGGTACTCACATTTTTGTTTTGACCTAACACAGACAGTAAAATCAGTACAAGATCCTTGGGGATATCCTCGAGAATCAACTCTACCATCCAAGCAATTACGAAGTGAAAATCACCTCTTGCAACGAACTTTAGAGAATCAAAAGACGACTGAAGACACAGGCATGAAGACGACTGCACGAGCCGATCTCAATACCAGAGCAACGAGGAGACCAAAAGGCCAGGAGAAGAAAGAAAATGAAAGAGCAGTGACACCAACCAACTAAGTAGAGTCCCCAAGAGAGAGTATACCTGAGGAATGACGAGTCGGAGGATACGACCAGTGGCGAGACAAGCGGAAGTGGTGGCGAGAGAAGCGGGAGGAGAGAGAGTGGAAGAAGACTGGGACGGCGAGAGTTGGCAGCATCGTCAAACGGAGCAGCAGTGGCATCAGCGGCGACGTCATGGGTCGTGACGGCGGCATCGAGGGTGGTGGGCAGCATTGGGTCATTGCTGGGGGCGTCGCAGCGTCGCCGAGAGGAAAGAGAAGGAAAAGTATCAGGGACGGGGAGAGAGAAGAAACATATTGAAATCAGGGATTTTGGGTTTAGGAACCCGATTCCGGTTCCCATCCCGGTTCCCTACTGCCGGGAAGAGAACCAAGAACCGCTGGTATTGAAAAAAATAGAATCAGGAATCCGAACCTCCTTCCTAGAATCGAGAATCAAATTGACCCACCAGTCCGATTCTCTGGTTCCTGTTCTATTTAGGAATCGTGCTCATCCTTAAATCCAATGAGTCAGTTACCTAATTCATTAGGCAGAAGCCTACCTACTAAAGCAGGGCCTGGGCCTGGGTTAACTTTAGAGGTCTTGTTAGTAATAAGCTTGACCCAACCATTTGGAGGGGCAGCCCAACCCACAAGCTTCTCTCTTTTCTACCTTTGAGGAGACAATTTATATTTGATCAACCGAGTCGATACAATGTGCTTAACATAATTTAGAATCAAGCATAAGGGTTCTTGGTAAGACAAAAATCCCTCTTAAATAATCCTTTATTCCCTAAGTTCCAGAGGTGACCAGTTATCTTGAACCCTAATTGATGAATCAAATAGATTTGTCATCAACCATCGGTATCGGTGTAGATGTTGGGTAAAGAACTTAACCCCGAATCTGCACATTTTCTCTTGACCAGAATATCTCCCCTCCTTTCAATTTCCTTGCCCTTTATATACATCTGTAATTTGGCTAGTTTCAGCAAAGAAATTTTTTCTGATTTCGATGAATACCACTAGCCTTTCTTCACCGAGTTCGTGCACCACATGGAATGAATAAACCAAGAAAATCCACGGCTTGCGTCATGTATTTCGTCTGATGCGAAACCGCATCAGTCCGTATCGTGGGGCTAAAAAATTGAAGCATGAGATTTCGAGCCTCCCATCTCATGGCATGTCATGTTGGTTCACGAAATAACTATGAATGCAACCGCTATATTGATATTTTTGTTTAGAGATTCCCTTTATTCAATAAATGACTAAGTGGAAAGATGAGAATTTAGGTGTGAATATTATGCCAACCCAAAAGGCCTATGTGACATCCTACATGGAATCGAGTTACATATCTCTCAAGCATCCCACCCTATCACGCATGGTTGATATAGCATTTTTGCCCATATTGGGACCCGTCAATCAACATAGTCCTATCTACTATAGCTAGGCTTTTGATGTTTGTATTTTCTTTGAAACATGTTTACAAATTGGGTAAATATTACGAAAAAACACAAATTGATACACAATAATAAATTTACCCCGAACTAATTTTTTTTTATCACAAAACTCCCCCAAACTAGTAAATGTAGGATATAATTACCTTTTGTTAACTTTTGTCAAATATTGTCGTTAAATTGCTGACTTAGATGCCAAGTGAACATGATGGGTAAGTCCACGTCAATCAATTAACAAATTAATACTATAAAAAATTCCAAATTGGTATATTTGTAATAAATTTACCCCAAATTGGTATACTCATGGCAAATTCATCCCAAACTAGTCTATGAACCACTAAAAACCCTAAACTAATACACACATGGCATATTTACTCTTCATTAGCTTCTGTCAAGTTTTACTATTAAATTTAGCAAGGACTATAGATCGTCTTTGTCTTCATTGAGTCCTTCATCGTCATCTTTGTCTAAGGTTGTGGAGATTGTGAACACCATTTAGCTAGAAATCTTAAGTAACACGTTTAGTAACTCTAGTAGCACTCTTGACAAAATGGCTTGACCAAGTACGGCTATCTAACCTTATCATTGCCTAATGTGACATCTCGTATAAGAACATTAACAGAGGATCAAGCCCTTTTGAGTTTCACTGAATGTTTTGGTCAATACTCTCTTTTCACGGTGAGCATTCTTTTCATAGATGTCATGAGATAATTGTTAGAATCCTAAATCCCATTCAAAAGAGACTACTGAGCATTTGACGTGACAACGTTTCTTGATATATGTAGGTCCATGAACGAAGCAATTGGACCAAGTTGTGTTGTACAATCAAGTTTATTTTACAGATTTCTCTAACATTGCCTCTATATCATCAATCCTAGAATTTTGTAGTTAATAAACTTAGAAAGAAATTTAGGTATTGATGTTATAGAGTCGATGCTAGAGGAATGTGAAAAATAAACTTGAGTGCAAATCACGACTCAGCCTAATTGCTTTATTCATCAACCTAGATTTATTAATAAAAGTTGTCACCTCAAATGCTCAATACCCTCTTTTGAATGGGATTTGGGACTCTAACAATTATTGCGTAACACCTATGAAGAGACACTATTTATGCTCGCATTGAAGGGAAAGTATTGACATGAGCTCAAGTAAAACTCTCGAGGGCTTAATCTATCATTAATGTTCTTACACAAGATGCAACATTAGGTAGTTTACGCCATCTAATGGTACTTGGTCAAGCCATTTTGTCAAGAGTACTATAGGAGTTACTAAATGTGTCAATAAAAAGCTCTCGCTAAATGGTGCTCACAATTTCAATGAACTTAGGCAAAGACAATGAAAAGGATGATGATCTAGAGTTTTCACTAAATTTAATGGTAAAATCTAATGGAAACTAACGGAAGGTAAATGCATCACATGTGTACTGGTTTGCAATTTGTGGTGGCTCAAAAATTAATTTAGAGTAAATTTATTACAAACGTACCAATTTAAGTTTCTCTTTTTTTTTTTTTGGTGTGTGCTATTAACCTATTAATTGATCCACGTGGATCCACTTGCATCCCAATTAGCAATTTAACAATAATATATGACAAAATCTAAAGGAGGATAAATATGTCATGCATATATTGGTTTCAATTTTTTTGTGACAATAAAATTAACTTGAGATAAATTTATCACTGATATAC
This sequence comes from Eucalyptus brandiana, assembly GCA_014182725.1. Classification (NCBI taxonomy): domain Eukaryota; kingdom Viridiplantae; phylum Streptophyta; class Magnoliopsida; order Myrtales; family Myrtaceae; genus Eucalyptus; species Eucalyptus brandiana. The sequence goes on along the minus strand of CM024668.1, from coordinate 8,159,782 downwards.
AAATTTGGGATTTTTGGTAGTATTATCCCTTATAAATTTCAAGAATGAATATTCTAGTGAATATAAAATACATCATCCCTTCGAATGATAATATAAAATACTTACTTGCTTCGTTTTCCTCTACATTTTTCGATGGCCCATGCAGCGATACGTGCGGGCTCAAATTCTAGCCCCAAAATGACTTTTTTCACAGTCGGATTTTTATCTGCAAGTCATTTGTGGATGGCGTCAAATGGGCTAACAAAAATCTGACCTCTAATACCATTGACATGGAATTTAACTTATTAAGGTCGGGTGTAGAAAAATGCCACCTCTTTTTAACTTTGTTGTCAATTACAAAACAAAAAGAATAGCATGATGGTGATTAGACTTCTCAAATTTTTTCTTACCCTTCATTTACTCAATATAGAGTATTCAAAGACGAAGACATTCACATGACTTGTTAATTGAATTTTCTCTGTGAGTCAGGGATCATATGATGGCAAAATTGAACCATTTTCTTTTAGAACAATTTTCTACTAATCTATTTATGGATATGAAAGGCCCAACTCCTATATTATTCTGGCCAAAAGAATTCGTAAAAATTTAAAAAGAAAAGGAAAATAATGTGATACCTGAGTGTCCCACCAAAAACCCAAAGCATTGCTTTACATCAAGACGTGGAAATATAGGCAACGTCAGGTTAGGACTACAGTTATTGCGCGACAGTTTCCTCAAAAAAATATACTAAAGTAATTCGAAAAAAGATAGATAGTTTTTCCTTCAATTGATCTAGAAGAAATCTCCCCATCATTTGAACTATTTTCTCCTAAATAGAGGAAGAGTGGGGCCTCACTATGTTGTCTGAACTTGTTAACTAATTTCCATATCACAGTAGTAAGTTTGGTGGGGTTTTGACGCTTTTTGCCTTTTGGGGTCGATTTTGTTTGAAAGAAAACTATTTTCGAGAAATTGTTTTTAGACTTTCTGGTTATAAATGATGGAAAACTAATCAATTTACGGAAAACATTCTCCATAGACTGAAAACTGACAAATTTAGATTGGGGGAAAAGCCACTTTTACATTTCTAGCAAGAAGAAAATTACTTTTCTTAAACCACCAAACAAATGAAAATGAGTTATTTTTCTCAAAAATAATTTCTATGGAAAATATTTTCCTTTATTAGTGAAACAAAGTCACCCTCAAGTTCTGTTTGTTTTATGGAGAATATTTTCATGGTCACATTTCCCATGACACGAATGAAGCCTTAGTTTAATTTGACCTGTCGGATTTGTTTAAATTAGATAATTTCAGGTTAACATAAATCCCAATGTAGAAACACGAGGCTTGTGATTTTAAATAATAAGGACTTCGCCTTTAGCTTCAATAGTGTCGGCAGAGCTCTCTGGTGCTCATTCAATATGTTTTTGTTAGGAACTTTGGCATCTCATATTTGATGAAGGATTTGCTCTTAGAGTTGGATCCATGCTCCTTCAACATATTTTTGTTGTCTCTGTAAGGCGATGATATTGGAAATGCTGATCCTCAACATGCACCTACCAAAAGGCAAAATCATAGCTATAGACGAAGATCTCAACTTGTGTTCATCACTAATGATGATGTGAGATTTTATGATCGGCTGCCAATTCTCTTGCTTTGATGCAGTACGGATCTATTCTACCATACTTTGATGATTCTTCTTGAGAGTTTGGATTGTTTTGCAGCTTTATAGGCTTGCTTTGTTATAATGATCTCAGGGATTATCAACATATCTTTTTCCATATCGTTTTAGAAAGGAATGAATTTTTTTTTTGGACAAAATATTAATATTCGATATGATATGTCCTCAATTGGAGATTTTATGAAATGCCCATGAGACGGTGAATGGTCAAGAGCCAAGAAATGGTCAAAATTCCAAAGCAAGGGAAATAATATAGAATTCCAAAGCTTATATAGAAACTTTTGATAATTCCTTGGTCAAAAAAATTTGCAATCCTCGTAGAAAACAATAAAAAATTCTTAAATTATGTCCATTATGACACATTTTTCTTGATTTTCTTTTTTTGCAACATAAAAAATCTCAAACTATGTCCATTGCGACATATTGACCCCAATCTTTTTTCTTGTGACATAAAAAACTTCAAACTTATACTTATGTGACACATTTAGCAATTTTTTTTTTTTTTTTTTTTTTTAAGTTTGCCAAATTTTTTCAACTTTCCTTTCCTACTCTTTCCTTATACTTCTTACTTTTATTTTTTCCTTTTTTCTCTATTTCCTTCTATCAATTGCGAGACCTTGGCAATAGTCAACGAGGGCATCCTGGCCTTGCCTAAGGCCAGCAACTTCCCTTGCCATTGCCAAGGCCTAGGTGATCGATTGGCCATTGCCAAGGCTCTAGCAACTGGTGGAGGGAAAATAAAAAGAAAAAAAGAAAAGGTAGGAAAGAAAAGAAAAGAAAGAAAAAAAAACGAATAAAAGAGAATAAAATCTAAAACTTTTTAAAATGTTGCAAAAATCATCCATGTTATCGACGAAGGTGGCCAACGTCTACATTAACGATTTTCAGCTAAAATTGATCGGAATGGCTATATTAGCAAATCGTTAAATTTTTTTTGACTAAATTAGTCATGGTACAATAAGTTTAAGATTTTTTGGATAATATCTCTAGTCATAAGTCAATCAAAATCAAGCAAGGATAATTAATATAATCAAATATGAAGCCAAACTTGAACTTGTACGATTAGGGAGAAAAAACATCAAGATTGGTTTTCTGAATCCCAAGAAGGTTGGGAAGGTAATAGTTTTATTCGAGGAAGTTTTCATCTGAAGTCATTTCCACACTATAAATGGCCTGGTTGAAAGTTTTAAAGGTTTAGTGGTGCGACTGGAAGTAGTGTGATAATTGAAAGATGCACTGGCCCATTTAGAGGGGACGCAAGGGACCACCATGCACTTCATTTGGCTATGATCATCCATCACTCAATTCAACCGTTGACTAACAAACAGATTCGATTAGAAAAGAGCAAATTGAACAAGTCAAAACTAAAGATATAATAGAAAAAGAGGAAATTCATTTGTGGCATAGATCATGACGGAATAAAAAAAAGAAGATAAATAAAATCAGACGCATCAACGTCGGGACGAGGGAAAAAGCACAACGAATCAACACACCACCTTAAGAGTGGTGAGCAAAACAGCACCAAAGGTCGCTAATAAGTAATTATTGACCCCCAAATTGACTTACATTTCTTGCGTGCAAGAGGGTGTTAGATATATTACTACTTATGATTACTATATAGTATTAGGGTAATTACAATTCATATTAATTACAACATATTCATTTATATGTAAATTGGCCAAAACAAACATCTCTTTTTTAGAGTGGATTATGTCATTTCTTGTTCGGTTGTTCCTAATCAAAGGCAGGCAACCAAGCTAATGTAAGCATAGAGAGTCAAGTAGAAGATCTTTTCTTGCTAATCTCTTAATTAACAAGGACCGATACTACGTATGTGCACATTTGTCTCATCGGAAAATTCTCCATTGAAATAATAATTTTTCTAAAAATAATCATTTGTGTTGCTTACAAAAAATATATGAACGAGAAATATTTTTGTCATCAGTGAAAATATTTAATTATAAACTGTCGTTGACAATGAACTTTAGTATAATATCCCAAAATGAGGGCAGAGGAAAACAACAAGGAATATATCAAATATAAAACATGGGGCCAATAATATTGCCACATATTATATGACGCAATTTCCCGGACACACTATTCGTTTATTTCCAGATAAATTAGTTTAACATCAAATAGGGTCCAACCAAATTAACCTATATTGATCCATTTTTATGTAATACAATTTTAGGGACTCATATCTATCACAAACCCAACACACTCCCTACCCAACTGGAGATTCAATTTTCAGCAATTTTTTTCCTTAAATATAGAAATAAACATACTAAAAAAACAACCAATTTTAAATAGAATACACAAAAAAAAATTGCCAAATAAGAAATTACTAAAAATAATTCTCCCAAATAACTCGCATTTTGAATGCATTAAGAAAGTGACCACTATTATTTTTCGGCAGTCATCGTCACACCATTAGCAGTCACATTAATGTTGTCAGAAATTTTGGAAATTAAAAAAATGAATTTAAAATAAAAATTATGTTAGGAAAAGATCAAAAAGGTTTTTTCCACCAAAAGAAAGAACATAATAGACATATAGAAGAACCAAAATCCATCCAACCATCTCCCGTAAAATATTTTCTTTGCTGCAACAAATCTAGTAATTATCCGTTGTTATATTCTCAGGGGAGCTAATTGGGTGATTGGAACTTTGTGTCTGTGTCTCTAATTTATAAAAAAAAAAAAAATGGAGAGCTGGTTGAGGTAATAATTACTTTTTTCTCTTATTTTTCAATCGTGCATTGCATCATCTACATATCTAGAGCAAGGTTTAAATTGAAAAAATTTCAAGTTGGTGGAGCATAGACGCGATTTCAAAGTTTGCATCTTTTGAACATGGCAGTCAATTATCAATCTTTCTACATATGTGTTCAAAGAAAACCAATTAACAATCCAAAGACCAAGCTTACTTAATATGAAGTCTTCTTCATGTTAGACCTTTTCAAAGGGGTGACTATGCATATTAATTAATCAACTAAATCATATACTTCCATTTGGAGAGGCCTCTAGAAGCACTCAAATTTTTCTAAGCAGACCAAAATTGCATTTTGGGCCAATAGCTGGCTGTACCCATTACAAAGTGGATGTAATTGATAAGTCAAAAGTCACTAAAAATGTGATTTATGCCTAACTTCCAACCCATCAATAACTAGGATCGGTGAATGTTATCTCGAATTAGGACTTTTGCAAGTCAATAAATACTTTTTTTTAGCAATGTGCTGTGCTGTATAGATCATTGTACCACTAGCCACGTTCAAAATTATGGAAACTTATAGTGGGTGACAAATCACTAATCAATTTCAAGCAATAACTTGTAAAAAGGTTTCAATAGTTGGTGATCAAAGGTTGTTGAAAAGGAAAAATCAGGAAAAAAAAATGATGATTGAGAGGACTATATCGTAACTTTTAAAAAATATCGAGGACTTGGACCACGTTTTCTAAATGGTTTAGAATTTCTAATGTAAATTTGTTTGAAATGCCTAAGCAAAAGGAAAAAAGAAAAAAATAAATAAAGAACGGACGAGTAGAAGATAAGACAATCAATATTATTTCATGTGTGAATTTACAGATGAAAAATCAAATCAAATATCAAAATATAAGGAAGATTATCAGGACAAGACTTGATGGGATGAAAGGCTACATGATTTTCCCACTATGATTTTTATGTTGAAAAAAGACTGCCTGTATATAAATATATAAATACATAATGGAGAATATTCAATTGGTCGGTTAGTAATTAATTGTACTGAAAATAGTTGCACTACATCTTTTCACTTTAAAGACCAGAGGACTCTTCTTAGGGGGCATTTTATTTGAGAGAATTATTAAAACATACCAATATTTTTGTTGCAAAACCTAACATCATAATTATGGGAGAAAAGCCAGATCCTATACATGAATGTGAGCTAATCATGCTGAAGCTTTTGTGGTTTCTTGTTTGTTTGTTAGAGCTTTGGCTATTCTATTTTTTTTTTCAATTAGATAATGAAGTTAAAAGAGTAGGACATTTTCCACACATCATGAGAACACGGCACCATATTAACAAGTTTGAACGAGTTTGAGTTCAAGTAAATGGTGCCAGTGCTCCAATATTTGTCAATCCACTTGATGTGGGAAGATTATCAAATTAATCTTAAAGTTATTGCACGGATGTCGAGTCTGTGCTAAATTTTTCAATTTACCAATGGTACTAATGTTTACGTGAAATTTTAATATAATTATTCTGCTTGAAATCTGCTTGAAATTGCCATCATAATAATCTAGTCATCGCCAATTAGCAATCAACATAGATTAATTTTCCAATCAGCAATCAACATAGATAAATTTTCTCAAAATGACATCATATTGAATTATTTTATGAATTCTGATTTTTTCTCCTTTTTTCCTCTTCTTTTCCTCTCCTTAACGTGTAACTCTTCATCTTCTTCTTTCAGGGAAACAAATCTGCCATAGGAATCGTGTACTTCATCTCCACCGCCATCTTTCCCGGTGTGTATACATATATTATTATCCTAATCAATTGAGTATTTACTGCAGTATTTTACACAAAGATTTAGAATTATATTAGCAAAATCAAATGGGGAGTGACTATACTAGCATTCGTACAATAGATATAAAATTGAATAGATATTTTCCCATTTGACGCCATCAACAAATGACTTCTGTTCGAGTTTGTTTGCAAAAAAAAAAAAAAAATTCCTATTAAAAAAATGTCATGTTAGAGTCACAAATTGAGTAATCAAGCTTCCCTACATGGCTCATCGAAAAGGCAACCTGGACACATCCAGCATCAATGTAAAGGAAACCAAACCGAGAAAGTATTATGTTGTATCATCCGAGTAGATAAGACAACATGGCATAGCTATAATAATTTATTCTTTTTGTACATACACCGGGGCGCACACCCACCCGCTCTTTCTCATTCATTAGAAGCTAAGTCAAAAAAAAAAAAAAAAAAAAAAAAAGCACCAAAGAAATATCATTGATTTGCACTATCACTTCAAATTATATTTCTGAGGACTCGATAGCTTGCTGATAGTTATGGAGCCCAAGGCCCCGGACAAGCAAGATTGACAGCGTGTGGATAATTCTTGTGCCACGAAACGCATGGTGGGTCGTGAATTGAGACTCATCCGCGTGCACGCTAGTGCCACTTTGATGATGAGTACCACTTCCTCAGCTAGTTGGCCGGTCGGAGGAGAAAGACGCGGGTCCAGCACATCTCTCAGGAGCAGATTTGGGTCTTCCAGCGATCTCGACGTTTGTGTCCTCTGTAGGGAAGAGAGAAGATCCCCTGGATGCTTCCCCATCATGATTTCTAGTGCAGCTATTCCAAAACTATACACATCGCATTTGTCTGTCACTCTCATCGTAACTGCTAACTCAGTTTTTCAAGAAGAATAAATCAATGATATGATCATAGGTATTGCACAAATTCCAAATTTTTGTGACACTTTGACACAAATCACTTTTCAAAACCTATACTTGTTAAAAATCTTGTTAGAATTATTCAACGAATGCAAATTCGAGATTATAATTAGAGCAATTTGATCAATCCCATGTAATATGTACACGTGAAATGTATGGTTAGATTACCAGGAGCCATGTAGCCATAAGATCCAGCCACAGTGGTCGATGAGTCGAAATTCAAGAGTTACGCTGTCCCGAAATCCGAAAGTCGAGGCTCGAAGTCCCACTCGAGCAAGATGTTGTTGAGGGTTATGTCCCGATGGACGATAGGCGGGAGCCAATCATGATGCAAATAGGCGATAGCATGAGCCATGCCTTGAACAATCCTCACTCTTGTACCCCAGTCTAGTTCAGTTCCTCCTTTTCCTTCATACAAGACCTTCGCCAAACTGCCTCTCTCCACAATCTCATAGACCAAGTAAATGCAACCCCTCTTGGAACAGAACCCGTGGAGCTTGATCACATTGCTGTGTCAGACCTCGGTCAAAATGCGGATCTCGTTCTAGAAACTCTGTTGGTTGACTGCGGGGACATCGCTGGATTCTGATACTTTGACATTTTTGACAGCGACGATTTGGCCGCTAGCCAGTTCGGCCTTGTAAACGCTCCTGAACCCGATCTTTCCAATGCAATACTTTTCGCTGAAGTTGTCGGTAGCCTTGGCAATGTCATTGAATGTGAACTTACCTTCCCTTTCCCAGATGATCGACTCAGATTTCTCGTACTTCATAAGACCATTAGTCTCTTCATTGAGTTCCTTGTTTCGCCGCTGAAGCGCTAGAATTACAGCAGTTAAAGTCACCAAAAGTTGTAAGCAGCAGATGCCCACAATCGCACCAATAAGAACCTTTTCCCTATGGTCAGCGGATTTACTGCTCGTTGCACAAGGAGATAATCCCGTCATGTATCCACACGAGCCTGGATTTCCGATAAAAGCACTTCCTGGTGCTTGTTGGAAGATGCGACCACTAGGAATCGCGCCTGTTAGCTCATTGTATGATAAGTCTATGTAGCTTGAACTAACCAAGCTGGTGAGAGCAGCAGGGATCGTACCCGAGAAGTGGTTATGCGAAAGATTGAGATTTTCCAGCTTCATGAGCTTTGCTAAATTGGATTGAAAAAGCGTGATACTTTATGTTTTCATCCTTTTCATATAATTACTCATTTAAATGTTAGACATAATCTATTTATCTATATTTGAGTTAATGCAAGTAAAATAAGGAGAGAATATGATAGGATTATAGAGTCAAGAGCCTTACAGTGGCTGGGAAAAAGGAGAGACGAATGAGGTGAAATATAATTAATACTACTTATGTATTAGTACATAATATTTTTTTTTGTGATACTTTAATTTCGATATTTATTTAATATTAAATTTGAAATATATTGGATTTTATAACAATGGGCTTCATTCATGAGAAGTACTTGGTTTTATATATACGGCACTCATTTCTATTACTATTTCTTACAAAGAATTAATTAATACAAGGCATTTATCCACATGAGACCCTTGTGATGAAGTTGAGAGAGATAGTTGCATTTATTGGTTCTCCCCAACCTTCATTTATAAATAAAAATGCTTGGTATAATAATAGTTGGACTATTTTAACTTTCGTTCGGTGCTCATTTGAGTACTATAATTTATTTTTTTTTGCTCATCTAAGTGCCACATCAAAGTAAAATTGATTATTTGAGTGTCATTTCCAGTAAATCATCCTACATGCATTTTTTTTAAAAATAATTTTCCATTCCAACGTGGATTTTTTTTATTTTTCATTTTTTATTTTTTATAAATCGTCCATGTTAGTGCTACCAATGTCAGATGGGACGGTCAGTGTCCATGTCAGATTTTTCAGCAGGGCAAATCTTTGATGGCACTCAAGTAAGCGAAAAAAATTATGACACTCAAATGAGCGCTGTATGAAAGTTATAGCTTGTGCTGTTCTTATCTTCACTTTTGTCAATTTAATTTTAAATCATTTCATTTTTTGCCAATTGACTTTATTCGACCAATTTTGGCTTAAAATTATTAACATGGTGCCAACCGTCTTATGTCGCACGACTAGGATGTGGACAATTTTTTAAATTAATATTTTAATATTTTTTGAATTTTATATTAATTTAATTTTTTCTTATATTATCTTTTCCCTATTTTCTTTATTCTTTATTCTTTATTCTTTTATTTTCTTATTTTAATTTTTGCTTTTCCCCTCCATCGGCCACTGCCAGGCCTCATTGACCTTTGCCGGCCTCAAGAGAGGGTGCGGGTTGCCCTCACCCGCTCAAGTGAGAGTGCATTGACTAGACAAATGCTTGTCTATTATAATTAAACAAGCAAATTTTTGTATACATGGATACCGGTTATTTCGACACCCGACCAAGAATCTTCAAATCATATCATCCTAGTATTAATCAAAGAATTGGTATTAGTAAGAAGTACTAGTAGTCCAAAGACTACTTTTGTGATTTCGATAAAACTTTTCTTAAAAAAATAACACGTGGCTATATACGCGGGCGAAATGACATGGAGGCAGCCCCGTAGGATTTTTCTTGCAACGTTGTGGGAAAATGACTAAGAGTCAAACATTTTTGTCACCGTAAGACTCCCGCTGAGTTCGTCACTTTCTCGAGGTCCTTGGTCTAAACTAGAACCCTTCGGACTATAAAAGAAGTTCATTCAGCTCCCTTATTTCTCATGAATTCTTGCTAAGTATGACAAAATCAACTCCAACCAGCCCTCTCTCCCTCTGCCTCTTCCTCTGTTTCATCTTCTCGCTTCCATTTCACGCCTCACCATCACCGACCACGAGGCGCAAGCTCTTGTCAAATGGAAGAACTCTCTCTCTCCTCCTCCTCCACCACCTTCTCTCGAGCTCATGGTCACTCACCAACATCCCCATCTCTCGCAACTGGACGGCATTGCCGCAACGGGGCGGGTTGGTCACGGATATCAGCCTCTCTGGCTCAAGCCTCAACGGCACGCTCGATGCGCTCGACTTCGCTTCATTCCCGAACCTGACCCGCTTTGACGTCAGCAACAACAATCTCGAGGGCCCAATACCGTCCTTGATCGGCAATCTATCCCAGCTCGGGTTCTTGGACCTGGCGGGAAATTTCTTCGAAGGGGCGATTCCTCACTCCATTGGACAATTGAGAAAGCTTGAAAAGCTTGATTTGACCCTAAACGAGTTGACCTCTTCGATCCCTTCTGAACTTGGGCTCTGTTCTAACCTCACCTTCTTAGCCCTTGCCCAGAATTCGATCTCTGGGGAGCTGCCTCTCTCACTGTCCAATCTGGTTAGATTGTCATAATTTGGAGCTTCAGAGAATCGTCTGTCTGGTGAGTTACTGCCTGAATTCTTCACGAATTGGACCAAACTTATTTCTCTGCAACTCCAGAACAATTTTCTCTCCGGGCAAATTCCGACTGAAATCCGAAGCTTGACCAAGCTCAATTGCCTCTTCATGTACAGCAATTGGCTATCCGGGAAAATTCCGCCCGAAATTGGAAGCCTGACCAAGCTCAATTACCTCTCCTTGGAAAACAATTCGCTCTCCGGCCCAATCCCAAGGATTGGGAGCCTCAAGAATTTGCTTCAGTTAGACCTCTCAATGAACAATCTCTCCGGGCAAATTTCACCCGAAATCGGAAGCCTGACCAAGCTCAATTTCGTCAACATGCGCAGCAATTTGCTCTCAGGGACTATTCCTCCGAGGTCGGGAATCTCACATTATTGACCGATCTCGACCTCAGCATGAACCAGTTTTATGGAGAGGTCCCCGAGACCATCTCTCGCCTTGCTAACTTACAGTGGATCTCTTTGTTCATGAACAATTTCTTGGGAGGAATACCATGTGATTTCGGCAAGTACAGCCCTTCTCTTATGTATGTTGCCTTTTCACACAACAGCTTCACTGGAGAACTGCCGCCAGATTTGTGCAGTGGCTTTGCTCTTATATATCTCATGATTGATGGGAATAACTTCACGGGGCCGTTGCCCGACTGTTTGAAGAATTGTTCGTGGCTAACGAGAGTCCGTCTAGAGCACAATGTCGCTGACTCGCAGATATCATGAGTGCGTTCGGAGTTTATCCGAATCGGTCTTTATAAGACTCAACAACAACCGATTTGTTGGGAATCTCACGGCACAATGGGGAGAGTGCACAAATCTCACGAATTTCCAGATAGATGGTAACAAAATTGCCGGCCGCATCCCCCCGGAGCTTGGAAAGTTGTCTCAGTTGCATGTCCTGACTTTGTACAACAATGAATTGACTGGGAAAATTCCTGACGAGATAGGAAATCTAGGGGAGTTGCTTAACTTGAACTTGAGCAACAACCATTTGGTCGGAGATATTCCCATCTCGTTAGGAAACTTATCGAAGTTAAATTATCTTGATTTGTCGAAAAATGCAATGAGTGGTAGCATACCAGATGAGCTAGCGAATTGCAAGAATTTATTGAGCTTAAACTTGAGCAACAACAATGTCGGGTGTCATATCGCCGGAGCTTGGGAACTTGTTTGTGCTACAAATTCTCCTAGACTCCGAGCCACAATTCATTAGCGGGATCAATTCCATCCAATTTAGCAAAGCTTACTAAACTGGAAAATCTCAATCTTTCCCATAACAATTTCTCGGGTACAATCCCACTCTCACCAGCTTGGTGAGTTTAAGCTCAATCGACTTATCATACAACGAGCTGACGGGTGCAATTCCTAGTGGTCGCCTGTTCCAACAAGCACCGGGAAGTGCTTTTATCGGGAATCCGGGCTTGCGTGGAAACGTGACGGGATTATCTCCTTGTGTGACAGGTAGTAAATCGACCGACCAAAGGAAAAAAGTCCTGGTTGGTGTAAGTGTTGGCATTTTCTGTTTACTACTTCTAGCAACTCTAATTGCAGTGATTCTAGCACTTCGGTGCCGAAAAAAGCTTCTCGACGAAAAGCAAGAGATCAAGCGTCTTAAAGAACACGAGAAATTTGAGCAGATCATATGGGAAAGGTTAGGGAAGTTCACATTCAGTGACATGACCAAGGCCACCAATGATTTTAGCGAAGAGTATTGCATTGGAAAAGGCGGGTTTGGGAGCGTTTATAAGGCCGTATTGGCCAGTGGCCAAATCGTCGCCATCAAAAAGCTCAATGCATCAGAATCCGGTAACATACCAGCAGTCAACCGCCAGAGTTTTGAGAATGAAATTCGCGTGTTGACTGAGGTCCGGCACCGCAATGTGATCAAGCTCCACGGTTTCTGTTCCAAGAGGGGTTGCATTTACTTGGTCTATGAGTTTGTCGAGAGAGGCAGTTTGGCAAAGATCTTGTATGGAGGAACAGGAGCAGGTAGGCTGGGATCGGGGTACAAGGGTGAAGATTGTTCAAGGCGTGGCTCACGCGATCGCCTACTTGCATCACAATTGCTCACCGCCTATCGTCCATCGAGACATAACGTTGAACAACATCTTGCTCGAGTCGGACCTCAAGCCTCGGCTCTCAGATTTTGGGATAGCGAGACTCTTGAATTCAGGCTCGTCGAATTGGACCACAATGGCCGGATCTTATGGCTACATGGCTCCTGGTAAGCCATATGATCAAAGCTAACTATGCATTTCGTGAGTACATATTTTTTTTGGAGTTGTTTAAATTTCTCTCTTTAACTTCTTGAATTTAGATTCGTCAAATAATTCTCACAAGACTATTTGAAAGAGCAGGTATAGATTTTGAAAAGTCGTTTGTGTTAATAATATCAAAGAAATTTGGAATTTATGTACCACTTGACATTATGATCAAAACATTGATGCATTGTTCTTTCATGAAAAACAGAGTTAGCAATTACGATGCGGGTAACGAACAAATGCGATGTGTATAGCTTTGGCGTAGTGGCGCTAGAGATTATGATGGGGAGGATCTTCTCTCTTCTTTATCAATGACAAAAACATCGACAATCTCGGAGGACCCAAATTTGCTGTTGAAGGATGTGCTCGATCCGCGTCTTCCTCCTCCAACTGGCCAACGAGCCAAGAAAGTGGTATTCATCATCATGGCGGCACTGGCATGCACGCACACGAGCCCCGATTCACGACCCACCATGCATTTCGTAGCGAGAGAATTATCTGCACGTGCTCAAACTTACTTTGAGCCGTTAGGCTCCATAACCATCAGCAAAGCTATCGAATCTTCAGGAGTAAAATTTTAAGAGATATTACAGATCAAATGATACTTTTCTGTCTGTCTTTCTCTAGTTTTTTTTTTTTTTTTTTTTTTGGGGAGTTTGCTCGTAATTAATGAGAAAGAGTGGGTGTACAATTTGGATAATTTAGAAAAATTTTATTGCACCGTCTTCAAAATATAAACACAAATTCTAAACACGGTGAACATTTTCCGGTGACTTGAATAGGGGTAATTTAGTGAAAATCTACAATTGGGTAAAAAAATTAAAAAAATTCCCGAATTGAATAGGATTTTCAAATTTTCACATTTTCTTGCTTCCTCTTCCCAAATGCTCATATTGCTCTCGCCTGATCCTCGTTGCTCCTCGTGAGCTTCAATCTGCTGTTCGCCATCGTCTCTTCTTTCACAAGTTCATCGTCCACAAGCTTTAAGTCGTCCGCAAGCTTCACGTCGTTGTCTGCAAGCTCTATTCACTTTCATCCGTGGTTCGTGTTGTTCATATTGATGCAATTCATCCAAGGGAAAGTGACTAGCTTATTGAAAGAACACGTCGCCCATGAGTGGGCATGTCGTGGAAAATCACCCTGACGGTAGTGAGGCTCTCTTCCCAAACCTGAATGGCTGTTCATAGTCACGAAGCAATTCTTGTGAAATACCCGAGTTCCACATCCTCTCTTTGATGCTTCTTGGTCTATTCGTGCCACTACAATCCCAAAAGGAAAGAATTTCCATTCCCACTAATGCTCTTTGCCTTAGATCGATCTAAGTGGCGGGAGGGTTCTCACTCGGGTTAAAATTGGGATTGCCCGCACCGCCGTCGCTCTCGCAAAGGCTTTCTTTTGCCCTCTGGCTTTACACTCCAATGCTTGGCTTTTCTCGTTGTGATCTATGAACTGTTTGTGCATCGTGCTCATCGGTGAATTTAACAGTAAGATAAGTGATTTCTAATGTTTTGGACATGTGAGCACAGAAGATAGAGCTGCGACTTCTGGACATTGCAGAAAAGGAGGTCCGAATTCTTCTTTTTTGTCGATTTTCAAGGCATCCCTGAGTTAGTAATTTGACTTTATTATTGTAGGTAAGCTAGACATGGACTCCTCTGAGTAATGCTTTGCGGTAATCAGCAAGAGGCGGATGAATTCATCATTGGATTTCCTCCATCTTCTGATGGAAAAGGGAATATTCTGTAATAAATTTTGCAACGTTGCTGGAAGACTGGTGGCTCGAGCATTGAGGAGGTGAAATGATTGCATATATTTTGTTGATTATTAGTTATATCTTGTACAAACGGTAGATTCTTTAATGAGTTTTTCATCTAAACTTGTTCTATAGTTTGTTCTGGGAAGGTGTAACAAAGTTTCCGTGCATCTTTTTAATGAGATAATCAAGTGTTAAAAAGGTGCTGTCTATATCATTCATGATTGGACATTCCAACTTGAAGTGTCTGTATCTGCTATGGACATGCACAGCGTTTTCTCGTCTATCAAGACTAAAACTATTGTCATTTTAGCCAAAACTCTCAGTCAATCGATATCCTCATATTATTCTATATTGGACTCAAAGGAACGCAAGAGAAAACCGCATTTGCACGTCAATGAAACATCACAGAAGTAAAGCTGACAAACATTAATCCATATGAATATTTGACAACATCAGTTTACATCACTCCTACAAAGAGCAACGACAGACTAGAAAGCAACATTTGATATTGGATTTTTGGCCATAGCGGTGCTTAGCACTTGATGTACTCTTATTTGTTATGGCTAGGCCTTTGGTGTCTATATTGTCTTCAAAACATGCTTACAAATCCTACGCACGAATATGCTAATGAATATAAAGAAGGTCATCACTTTTCCATTTTATTTTCTAATATGTTGGTACAGTATGTGTCCTAAGTTGCCTTTTTGATGGTCATGTAGAGATACTTGCATGCTTAAATTTAATACCAATGACATAAGATGCTTCACCCTTATCCTTCATATCAAAACTCTTAGAGAGAAATTGTTTTACCTCATATAACAATCTATTTATCATTAGTTGCAAGTAAAATGTCATCCGCATATAATACTAAGAAACAAATTTTGCTCCCACTAACTTTCTTGTATATACATTGATCCATGACATTCTTCACAAAACCAAATGAAGAGATGACCTCATAAAATCTCAAGTACCATTGGCGGGATGCTTGTTTTAAGCCATACAGAGATTTCTTAAGCTTGCATACCAAATGCTCACCAGCACTAGAGAAAAATCATTTTGGTTGTTTCATGTAAAACACTTCTTCTAGTTTTTCATTGAGGAATGTTGTTTTCACATTCATTTGATGTAACTCCATATCAAAATGAGCAATCAATGCCAAAATAATATGAAGATAATCTTTTTTAAATACAAGAGAAAATGTCTATGTATAATCTCCCTCCTTTTAAGCGAATCCCTTGGCAATGAGTCTGGCTTTGTATTTCTAAATGTTGCCTAATGAATCATTCTTAGTTTTAAAGACCCATTTATAACCAATGACCTTCACACCATCAAGCAACTCAACTAAATCCCAAGCCTTATTAGATGCTATGGAACTCATTTTTTCTTTTATGGCATTGTAACACAAATTGGATTTATCACAACTTATGGCTTGTGAAAATGTCTTAGGATCATTTTTAGCTCCAATATTATAATCAGATTCTTGTAGATATACAATGTAGTCACTAAGGATTGTTGATTTCTTAATTTTAGTAGACATTCTTAATGTTGCACCAAAATTCTCCTGAGGAGTTTCTTGTTCAACTGAAAGTTTAATAGTATCTGGTAATTGCTTAACAGTTTGGCCTACATGATCAATGTCAACAACTTATGGATTTTCAATTATTGGTTGTTTAATGGCCGGTTGAACTGAAGGGGCGTTATAAACAACCAATCTAGTACCTGAGGTGTATGGTTGAGTATTTGAATGATTTGCTTCAGGAACAAGGTTTCTGAATTGATCACTCTACTGATTAGGTCATTTTCAAGAAACTTAGCGTTTCTTGATTCCATAAACCTAGTAGTGTGAGAGGTATGGGACGTGTCATAACGATTTTGCCCTATAATCAGGACTCCTATGCTTATTGAGAATTTCGATATGGTGTTCCAGTTGATTGAGCTTAGTTGTCGCTCATGCTTTCATGTTGTCTGGGTTATAAACTATACTGACCTGCATGGTGGATCTGAGGTCAAGGTAAGGCTCTGTGATTGTATGATTACATGATTATGACACTTCTTGGTGTATTTCCCTCCTAATTGGGGTTTAGAGCTTAGACTTGCTGAGATTATATCTTACCCCGTTGTGGGACAACATTTATAGGATTGTCGTGTGGAGGACCTAGAGCCGAGAGGAGGTGATCGGAAGTGTAGGTCAGTTAGGACCTCTTCTTTTTGGAAGGCCAGTCTTTTGTAGTCTTTTGGCCATAAACTTTTGTACATGACTCAGTGTGAATATAAAAGCATGTTTGTTTGTGAATCTATTGTTCTGTTTTTCTATCCTGAGATGATTATTGTTAGGGGATTTACAATCCGCTTACGCATGGGCAATGAAACAAATAAAGGGTTGGCGACTAGTCCTTGGAAGTCGCAAATTTTATCGACCAAAGAGGGATAGGCATGCGCTTGGGGTTCGGGGCGTGACAGGTTTGGCACAAGTCAGTTACACATGAATCCTCGAAGCCACCTATCAGCCTAAGTTGTACCAAAATAGCATTCGGGTGAAATTGACAAGGCATGAGAATCCAAGATTGGACTTCGAATTTTCGGGAACATCCGGGATGGACTTTTGGATGGTGCTACTTCGACAGTTGATAGTGTCAGTTACGCCAAGTTTTTGGAAAAGGGATTTACGGACTGAGGAAGCGAGCCTTTGAGGACGTGGGCCGGGCAAGGCTAGTGTGGGCCTCGTGCCAAAGGTGGGACAACCACCACGGTAGACCCGAGACAAGCAAGTGAGCCCATCGGACCCAACCGACCAATTTACCTTCTGAGCCCATTGTCTAATCTTTAGCCATTTCGAGCCCAACCAATTACTGAGCCCATTCCTATTCATTTCCTAGCCCATTTCTTAGGCCCGGTCCTCATTTTCAGCCCAAGGGCGGATTGGGAAATGTGCAAAGTGAAGTGACCATTTTGCCCTTAGTTGATGTGAGCAAAAGTCAAGAGAAGAGAGAGAAGATGATGTCATGGGCATGGGGGCTTGAAGCAAGCATGTGAGGGCCTTAATGAGGCTTGACAACCAGCCCTCACATCACTCTCTCTCCCCTCCTTCAGCTACCCCTCAACCACACCCTTCTCTCCCTTGTTTCTCTCCTCCTTTCTTCTTCTGCTTTAGTTGACCTTTCTGCAAAAATCTGAGGTAATAGTTGCCTTCCCATGAGAATCATCGCTCGTGCCACCCACCACCATGCTTAGGAGGTCCAGTCCATACGAACGAAGGCGGCCGCTGTGGCATCCTAGAATTTCATGAAAATCCCTAAGTATGCCATGAGCCATGGATAGGCAATGGAAACACCGTTATTGTATTTTGTAGCCTTTTGATCCATGATTCGCAATAAGATTTATGGCCAAACTTTTAATGGATAAATTTTGGGAAAAAGAGTTCTATCTTTGGCCATATTTATTATAAGTTGGAACTTATGGATTTATGATTTCAAGTGTATAGCCATTTAATTTGCAATTTAGTACTTTGATTTAATAGGGATTTAGTTAGTTTTTAAGAGGGTCAATTCTAGATTTATTTAAGCTTGGGTCTTAGGTCCAAGAGTGTTGGGCCAAAGATGGGCCTTAATGGCCAGCCCATAAGCCCATGAAGGGCTGTTGTCGCATGAAGGAGGGGAGGGAGGCCGGTTTGCATGTCTCCCCCCATTTGTCTCATGGTGATGGCCGAATGTCACCCATGCAAAAGGTAATGATGGCTAATGATGAAGGAAAGGAAATTAGGGGGAAAAAGGTGGTTGGTTTAAGCGAGAGAGAGGGAGAGAGAGAGAGGAGGGTTCGTCCGAGAGAGAGAGAGAGGAGAGAAAGAGAAGGAAGAAAGGAAGAAGGGAAGAAGGAAGGAGGCCGTGCGTGCGAGAGGAAGGAGGAAGGGCCGTGCATCGCCACCCGTTGCCGCCGTGTCTCGCCGTTGTGCTCGCTGTTCGCTCGGTCTAGAGGCAAATGGGATCCGTTGATCTACTCTTACATGCTGTGCTTAGTGTGTGTGATTGAATGGTAACAATTTCGGACGTATAGAATGTGAAAAATTGAAGTTATGAGAGTGGTGCTCTAGCCTAGTGTACTGTTCTTGAGAAAAACAGCTCGACCTTGGATGTTCTAGTGACTTGCATGTGATGTTCTAGTAGAGTTTTGGCTTTGATCTCTAAATGAAAGTTGTAAAGGATTTCTTGGAGTATAACATACTCAAATTTGGGATAAAACAAACAAGTATAAGTGGGTGAAATTGTTATTCTTTGGAAAGACTGGATCTGGAAATTTCGGTACTAGGAACAGAAGTTTTAACCGCCTATACTTAATTACCTAGGGCGAATCTGACTTCGTTGCCTTAGTATTTACCTTATGGTCTTGGCTATCACATAGTAGAATTTCATAATTTTTGAAGGTCATTTGGGTATTTAATCGGAAATGTTTCTAAAACTGTGTAATCTGATGCATTCGGACTTGGTAATGTTGCAATACGTGGTCTATACCGTTTTGTATGAGATTATTTTGAAAAAGTGTTCTGCATGAAATATCTTTGTTTATGTCTTGCCTACAACATATTCAAATTTCGTTATTTTTGAAGTTCATTTGTCTATTTAACCAAAAATGTTACAAAAATTGTGCAAGTGGAATGGACAGAATTAGTAGTGCTGTGATGCGTGTTCTGTATTGAACTATATGGGAATCTTTTGGTGTAGTGTTCTTCATGAAGTATCTGCCTTTATGTCTTGACTATCACATGTTCGAATTCCATAATTGTTTAATGTCATTTGGGTATTTAATGAATTTTTTTTCTAAAACTGTACTACCTGGATTGTGCAAATATCAAAAGCTAAAATTGATCTTGTTGCCATTACATCATGTGCCATGTTGATATCGAGACACAAATGTGAATATGAATTATGATAAATGAGGATACCGTCGAAGGTGTGAGCCGACGATGCCCTGGGAGTGTTGGGATGCTCGGAGGTGAGTGCCGGATGCCCGGAGTGTGTGTGTCGGATGTCCACGGGAGTTTCGGGATGCCCGGAATGTGGGGGTGCCGGAAGCCTTGGAGGTGTGTGCCGGGGGATACCTCGTGATGTTGGTTGGGGTACGAGATGCCCGGAGGTGTGTGCCGGAGGTTCCTCACGATGCCGGGTTGGGTGCGAGCGATAGAATGTGGGATGCAAATTACTGGTCCCGGGAAAGAAAAATGTGATGACCCAATTGAAAGATAAAAAGTTGAAATTGAATCATGTATGGTATGGTGACATGTATGCATGGATGTATGATATAATATGGATAAGTGCATGGTGGTATGTGCACATAAGGCATGGATATGCATGAATGCTTGATGATGAGTGCATGGTTGTATATGCACCTATGGCATGATGGTATATGCATGAATGCTTGATGATGAGTGCATGATGGTGTATGCACATATGGTATGATGACATATGCATGGCTGCAAGGTAAGTTATACTTGGATGCATGAATGATATGTACTCTACTATGATGTTATGATTGTTCTGTTTGATGCATTGAGTAACTTAATGGATCTTTTACCTGCTGAGTGGTTGTACTCATCCCTTTAGGGACCAACATTTCAGAGTAGAAAGATGCCTCTCTCTCCGGTCACGCGGGGTACCTTTTACGGCCTTCCATCTGACGTGGAGGTCGATTGTACGGAGCTTGATTGTGTCACCATCCCTGGTTTGACGTTCATACAGGTTTGGGTGCTGGTGATGTATGATGTGAGCCTGGCTGGGGGCTCGGTCATCCAAGAGTTCTTGTCTATCCACATCCACCGTGACGAAGTGATACGGGGGATGTTGCCGCCGCCACCGCCTGATGCACCAAGATGGGTGTGATGGCCCGCATGAGGAGGGGGAGCTGACTTTTTGGGGATAGCCGACACTTGTAGATGGAGGGTTATGTTGGAGAAATCTATCCGGAATATTTTGAAGCTGACAAAACGTTTCTATCAGTCTAGTCTGGATATTTGCAAGCCTTCTGTTTAGAGTCTGAAGACTTTCAAGATCACCAGACTCAGCACTCAAGACTCAAGACTCAAGATTATTCTCATTGACAGTTCTTCTAATCCAGTGACGAAGGAATTCCAGAGCCGAAGTATTTGGTTGAAGATTTATTCCTATCCTCTGGAGAAGATCTCTTGGCTGGATAATTCTAACGGATTTATTCATTCGTTATCAAGATCGTTTGAAGATCCGATGATCGACGAAGTATTCTTGGAAGGTTCTATTTTTGGAAACCAAGATCCTGATTGTATGGGCGAACATGATTGATGGGCTATCGTCAAGTTCCTTTAATAGCTCGAATGATCTTCTTGATTGATTCCGTCCAACGGGTAGATTGGAGGAATTCCTTTGGAAAGTGCCAACGGGTATGATGGCATAAAGGAGTATAAAAGGAAGTCGTTCTAGCTGCTTTAGAATATGATCGATAGAAAAATTCCAGAGTCTGAAGCACATTGATTATTAGTCGATTCATTCTGAGCGAAATTGTACACACAGAGAGTGTCTATACTTAGTGATACCTTGAGCGAGTGTGGGAGATCATCTACACCGAGAATTCAAGGGAGAACATCGCTGTAACATCTCTTTGTTCATAGTGGAATCCAGCCAATAGGCATCGGTGCGAAGAGTGGACGTAGGCTTGAAATAAGCCGAACCACTATAAACCGCTTGTTCAATTCTCTCTTCTCTCAGTCTCACTTTGATTATTGTTTGTCTCATATCTATTAATTGTCCAGCATTGAGCAATTATTGAGAAAAATCCCGCATATACCTATTCACTTCCCTCTAGGTACTTAATCTAGCCATATCAGGTTATACATGATCGATGTAGGGGGTCGAGATCTCTCTTTTGAGTTGTAGCCAAGTTTAGCTAAAAGTCTTGGCTTTTTGGTTGTACCGACCCAAGATGTCCATCTTAAAAATGTAAATAAAAGTGGCTCGGCTTATGTTTTCCTTCGATGTGTAGTTGGTGTGCATTGTACCATCATTAAGAGAGTAGAGGGAAGGTGAGACTCATCTTTAAATTTTACTATGAGCTGCGCTAAACTCTTTAAAAAAAAAAAAAATGCCTTTGGACCTCGGTCCTTCTTTAAACCTCTTTATAACAAAGATATGTAACCGGTATTCATTAGGTGGAGCGATAGGTATCTGTGGCGACCTTAGCTATTTGGGGGTGCCACAGCTGCTCACCGGTCGGAGCCGCCGGCTGACCCGCCGGCCGACTAGAAGCCAGCGCTCACCGAACCACCTGGCAGTTTGCTCGCTTGCATTGTTTCACAATTTCAGCCATTTTTCTCCAATTCCGACCCTTCCTCCGCCCAGCCCAACCACCAGCCACTCCTCCTTGGGTGCCGCTAGTCGCCGGCAAGCCGCTTGCCGGAGCTCTGGCCGGCAAGCCGCTTGCCGGAGCTCTGGCCAACCCACCTAGCTCCTTTTCTCCTCAAGCAATCAGTTTTTCAGTGTTTCAGAGGGAAACGAAGGTTGTGGCTGCTATTCTAGCCCCGAGACTGCCTTGGATCATCGTGGTAGAGGTCCCCATGCGTCACCTTCATCATCGCCACCGCGTCCATGTCTTAGGCCTGCTTAACGGGTGAGTTTAGCTCTTAAACCTCTGTTTAGTGCTTAAACTTTCTTAGGGTTGGTTTAGTTATGACTAATTCTAGTTTAAGGGGTTTAATTGAGTTGTGTTAGCCCTAAGATAGGTGGTTAGAAAGATGGTTAAGATTAGTTTAGGCTAATCTTGCTTGTTGTTAATTAATTGTGCTTATGTGTTTAATTAAGCATGTTTTGCCTTAATTAATTGATTGTTTATTTTAATTAAGGTTTTGCTTAATCCCTGAATTTAATTTATTAATTATTGAATTCTGAAATTTCACTGTTCATAATACACTATTCATGCGATACTGTTCACGCGCACTGTTCACCCAAGAGTGAAAAATTGTCCAATTTCAAGTGCTTTGATCCTATGATGTGAATAGGATATGTCATTGCATAGACATCCGTCTGAATCATATGGTTTTCACAAAAACAAGAAAATGGTTTGTCTGAGGGATGCCAGAATGGACCGCTTTTATGAGAAAAAGGGTTTGAGGCTATATATGCAAGCATGTGTGCATTGGCTAATGCTCAAAGATAATAAGTGGGTTGTGGTGGTATGCTTGCATGATCACTAAATTGAACCGCCACCCCGACAGGAGTTCGAGGGGTGACAGTTGCAATACCCGCCGCCTCGGCAGGAGTTCGGGGGGTGATAGTCGAAATACCTGCTGGCTCGACAAAAGTCCGAGGGGGTGATAACTGCAATACTCGCCGCCCCGGCAGGAGTCCGGGGGGTGATAGTTGCAATACCCGCCACCTCGACAGGAGTTCGGGGGGTGATAGTAGTTGGGGGAGTCATAGGGGTGATAGTAATAATCGGACCACGTGTGGATGCAAGTGTGTATGAGAAGCATTGCATCATTGGTTCTGATTATGCATGAGTTGACCACATTGTTTATGGCACGCATGCATGAATCGATAACGTGCAAGGTGTGGCAATGGCCATGTGAAATCGCTTGTGATGCGACTTGTATGTGATTGATGAATTGCATCATCTCATGGCCATGTGCATTGTGTGTATTGTGCTGAGATATAACGTGCAGGATATGGCATACCGAGTAAGGTTGCATGCGAACCGACTATTTGATTGTTGGTTGACCCAGCTATTATCATTTGTTGGTTGCTGGTTATTGGTTGTTGGTTGCTTGTGGGGTGGTTCAGAAGAGATACTCCGAGTTAAGTTGGTGTTCTAACCGGAGCTTAAAGGGAGAACTCGCTGAGATTTTATCTGACTGGTTATTGTATAACCATTTTCAGGCCCTTAGAATGGTGCACCCGCTGGTGCAATGGAGAATCGTGCCCCCGCTCCACCAGTGATCGACCCGACGGAGCCTGAGTCCGATGGTTCTAAGTAATAGGGGTGCCAAACCCAAGGGTTCATTTTTGTATAGTTGGATTAACCTAGTCTAGTTTCTTTTTGGTCTGGCTTAGAGGATAGATCGGCCCTTGTGGTGGGCTTGTGAATTGGAAACAATCCTCCGTTGGTTAATCCAATGAAATTGTATAAGCAAGTAGTCGCTTTTGTTCTTGTTGTTCATCCCTCTATCCCTATTTGATTGTTTGATTGTCTGTTGGACTAGGGATGGTTTGTTTTCCGCTTGCGCATAATGAAAGATTAAAATGAATGGTCGTCAACGAGTCCTGGGACGTCACTTTCTATCAATCGTGAGGCAGGGATTGTCGCACGCTTGGGGTTCAGGGCGTGACACTGGCCATAGGTGAGGGATGGCGAGGTCAACCAAGTTGGCCTCTAGCAAAGATTGCCCTCATCAGGGCAAGTGAGGTTGAGCCTCACTAGTGGCAACCTCACCCAACGATATTGAGGTTCGCCCTCGCTAGTGGCCAGAGGGTTTGAGCTTCGCTAGAGGCTAGCCAGGTTGACCTCACTGGCCCTCGCCTCTGGTCGGTAGCTGAGGCCCAGTGATAGGCTAGAAGAGGAAGAAGGGAAGAAAAAAGAAAAAGAAAAGAGAATAAAGAAAAAAATCAATAAAATATTCAAAAAGGAATATTAATATATTATTAAAAATTATTTATGTCAATGCTTGGGTCCACGTTAGTAAGGTCCGAGCAAAATTGGTCGGATGAGCTCAATAAGAAAAATGTTAAAATGTTTATGATTCAATTGGCAAATTTAAAAATGTTTATAACTGAATTGGTAAAAATACAATAGATTTAGAGTTTTTTGGATGCCTCTTTTCTTTTATTTAGCCAATTTTCACATAATTTGTTACTTAATTCTAGAAAAGTATGTGGGCATTGTGACTATGTCAAGCCATTAATATTATATCGTCTCACCAAGTTAGAAGGACCAATCCTGTCGTTTTTGGAGCTTCCTCTGGCAAGTTGTTCGTTTCTTTTGATCCGTTCCTCTCAAACCAACCCAACTGAAGTTTCAAGCGACAAAATTGGCTGGTCTGCTTTTGAGAACGTTTCAAATGCGGCTTTAGAGTCATAGGTCCGAGTACTGATGACTATTGAATTGAGCATGAATAGAGTCAAAAGTGAATTTCTTTCATAATTCTACAAAGAAACGACCGAATTGTATGATAATCATCTTGCTCTTTGAATAGAGGAAAGGTAATGACCCTGAATGAGTTCTTGTTGGACCAGTCACCAAGGTATTATGGAAATGAAAGGACTCAGACTGATGAAAAATTTCACCAAATAAATGAATTTTCTCACACTTTTACCCAAAAAGAGACATATCTGTCTCTTTCCCACTTATCAACTTTGTCATTTTTCGTGGACATTGACCTACAACAGAAGCTTGCAATAACATCTATCTGGACTTCTTGCCCATCAGGGTCAAGTCTCACAATTTGGTTATATTAACCGAACATTTGTCATCAAGTTCTATTATTAAAGTTCAAGGTCTTCATCATCCTTTACATCCTCTTGCATCTAGACCTGAGTCCTGATCCTCCTCTCTCTCTCTCTCTCTCTCTCTCTCTGCGCACAAGCACCAGATTTGCAGGAAAAAGAGAATGCATCAGCCTCACCGTATCTTCCCTGTATTGGGCCTCGGTTTCTTGAATATATCAATCAACGAATAAACTTCTTAGCCATTCTAGAAACACGGTCTAAGTTTTGAATCTTTTTGAAAAGTTGCAAAATAGTCCTTTTGAACATCATTTTTTCCTGAATGTTCCTTTTCGACAACCTATAATCACCTTCTACCGAAACCTCTTTATATGTCATCACTTGAAGTGATTGGCAATTTGTTGGCCACCATAAATTTCCATATTTTTTGAACGTCGCTAGTGGTACGTTCATCTATCTGGCATGACACATTGCTCAAAAAGAGTACTTATTGACTTGCAAAGGTCCAATTTCTAGAGAACATTCACTGATCCTAGGTATTGATGGGTTGGCAGTCAGACATAAATGGCATTGTTGGTAACTCTTGACTTATCAATTACACCCACTTTCTGACGGGTATGGCCGGCTATTGGCCCAAATGCAATTCTGATCTGATTGGAAAAATTCAAGTGCTTCCTGAGGCTTCTCCAGATGGAAGTGTGGGATTTAGTTGATTGGTTGATATACATAATGACCCCCTTAAAAAGGTTGATCATGTAGAAGACGTCAGATTGACTAAGCTTTGTCTTAAAAAGGTTGAGCATGCATAAGACTTCAAATTGACTAAGCTTTGTCTTTAGATGGTTAATTGGTTTTCTTTAAACACATCTGTAGAAAGATCGATAATTGAGGATCATCTCATGTTCAAAAGCTGCGAACTTTGAAATCGCGTCCATGGTCCACGCTCTCAAGGAAAGCTGCGAACTTTGAAATCGCGTCCATGGTCCACGCACTTGAGATCCTACTAATTTAGACCTTGCTCCAGATATGTAGATGATGCAACACACGAGAGAGAGAGAGAGTAATTGTTGCCTTAATCAGCTCTCTTCCATCGATAATTTAGGAACAAGGGCGCAAAGGTCCAGTCACCAAAATTAGCTCTCTTAAGAACACATCATATTAAAAAATGGATTATTACTAGGTTCGTTGTAGCGAAGGAAATATTTTACAGGAGATGGTTGGATGAATTTTGGTTCTTCCATATGTCTATTATGTTCTTTCTTCTGGAGGGAAAAACATATTTTATCTTTTCCTAACCTAATTTCTATTTCAGATTCAATTTTTTTAATTTCCAAAACTTCTAACAACACTAATGCGATATTGCTGATGGTGAGACGAGGATTGCTGAAAATTGACACTAGTCACTTTATTATGGCTTTCAAAATGCGAAGAGAATTATTTTTAGTAATTTCTTATTTGCTAGTTCTGTTCAAGTTTATTTTATTTAAAATTCGTTAGTTTATTTTAGTATGTTATTTTCTACATTTAAGAAGAAAAGCTGTTAAAAATTGGAGTCTCGATTGGATTGGATATCCGTTTGGGTACATGTTGCTAAAATTATAAGTCAACATAAGTTAATTGGGATCGGACCCTATTGCGACCCATTCAAATTAACTCAATGCACCAATTTGACAAGTCCACTCCCAACTAAATAATAGAGATGTCAAAAAAAAAATTGGAGCTTGGCGTACAACCTGACATTTGCATGCTGAGGCAATAGGAGAACAGTTCCTAAAACCACTTTGATTAATTAGTTATTGGTGCGTTGGAAGTTACGCATGAATTGCATTGTTGATAACTTGGCCTAGCAATTATACCCATTTATAAATTAGACTTTTTTTCCTTTTTACTTTGCAACTATAATGTGGCCAAATGTTGCATCATTTACCATCCTAGTATTATTTGGGTGACATTATTTCCACACTCTTTATAACTAAATACACTCCGTTTATACAAGATAGGGAAAATCACCCTTAATTGATTTCACATTTATACATTTTCCCTCAATTGATTTCTTTTCCAATGTGGGTTCCCCCCAAATTTAAGCCCATTGTTGCTTAGATATTTAAAATCGGCATTTTCTTTGTCAATCCAACATGAATGAAATTAAGCTTTCATGAAAAATATTTCTATTACTTTAGGCATAGTTTCTATTTTACAAATTTTGTTTGTATGTAGGCTTTTCCGCATTTCTACGTGAAAATTGGTGCAAAAATTCGCTCGACGAAATGAAAAGTTCTAAAGATGTCTTTAATAAATAAAGTTGCTAACATATGTAGAAGAGACAAAAAGAGGGAGAGTAGAAAAGATAGGTTTTTGATGTGCATGATAATATTCACTTGAATGTGTTATCCTCAATTATGGTAAACGGATGCTACATAAACTAGAAAAACTAGAAAGAATAGGTCAATGTGTAAATTGGGGTCCACTACTTTAAGTTTCAATTGAATAATAAAGAGCAATTCTGTCTCTCTAATGCAAATAGGGGTAGATCTAGTCATATAAGTGTCAAAACAACTTTGCCCTGTTTGTAATTGTCAAACAAGAGGCCTACGGGGAGGAGCATCAGGAGCCACATGGCAAATCATGATTGATAGGTCTAAGTGAATCACGGCAACAATGTAATTGTGCAACATAATCTGAAGGAAATACACTTTTAATAAACAAAGCAAAATAAGTGATAAGTAAAGTCCCGGAATATTCACATCTCAAATAAGACATGGAAACTGCGCATCTAGTTTTTCATTGCAATTTGCCTTTAATTAGGAATTGTCAAACAATCTTTATATTAAATATAGGTAGATCCACATAATCCATGTAAAGCTAGACATGTAATGCAATATAATCGTATAAAAGACCAAGAGAATATGCGGATATAAATGTAAAGCCAAAATCCTAGCTACAAATTCTTATGGACTTGAGCTGGCTCTGATCAATATGTTTGAGATAGATCAATTTTTGCAATTATTTCAAAGCCAAAAACTGCTTTCTATAATTCCAAAAGGAATCGTTCATACCATCGACCTTTATGCAGTTATTCTTGGTGAATTTTCGTCCCGCTTTTTTTGAGAAATTCAATTAGATTCGAGTGTAGTCTATTTGATGTTCAAGTAGTTTAGCTGGAATAGATGAATAGTGTGTCTAGGAAAATTGCTCTCTAATATAATGCGTGACAATATTACTAGCCTCATGTTTTCTACTCGATATCGTCCTTGTCATTTTCTCAATTGCCCTCATTTCCCAAATTTTATACTAAGGTTCGTTGTCAATAACAGTTTATGTTTATATAGTTTCGTGATGAAGAAAATTATTTTCGCCAATTCATTTTTGTAAGCAGCGTAAATGATCATTTTTAGAAAAATATTCTCATAATTAATTTTCCTCCAAATAAATGTATGCATACGTATTATTGGTCTTTGTGAATTACAAGATTAGCAAGCAAAGATCTCCTAAAGGACTCTCTATGTTTACATTAGCTTGTTCACGCACCTTTACTTAATGATCAAACAAGAAATGACGTAATTGTGCCTATGTTACGACATGTTTCTAATTAAAATATTTAATAGGAGGACTGATTTAAACATTTGCCAACTTTCTCTTTAACTTGCATTCTCTGTTTATAGGGCGAGAATGCAATTCGAGTAAAATTACAATTAATATAGATTATAATTAACCTAATCCCATATAGTAATCAAACATAGTAGTGTATCTTAGCCCTCATTGCACGCAAGAAATGTAAAAGTCAATTTGGGGGTCAATTTATCCCTTATTAGCAGCCTTTGGTGGTGCCCACCACTTTTAAAGTAGTGGGTTGATCCGCTGTGCTTTTTCTGTCGTGCTGGCTTTGATGAGCCTTAACTTACCTAATTATAATTTTTTTTTTTATTCCGACGTGATTAATGGCAGGTGAAATTCCTCTTTTTTCTATTATATCCTTGGTTTTAGCTTTTTCAATTGGCTTTTTTCTAATCAAATATGTTTGTCGATGGTTGAATTGATTGATGGATGATCATTAGCCAAAATGAAGTGCGTGGTGGTCCCTTGTGTGACTTCCAAATGTCCTTTCCTTGTATTTTGAGAAAAGATTAGCGAGTTGTTCAATTTCCATCCTACTTTTTTATTGCATTACTAAATTTTTTAAATCTGCAATCAGATTAGCGAGAGCTCGAACTGGTCTCAAATGGAATCTTCAGCAGATAACCATGGAAAAAGTGCTCACTTCAATATCTTTTTTAGGTTCAGAAAACCGACCTTGACAATATTTCTTAACCATAAAAGTCAAGAGTTTTGCTACAAATTTCATGTTACCAACTATCTCTGCCCAATTCTGATTGACTTGTAGCCTTTTAAATCCATCTGTGTTGCTTGCAGTTTTTATCTCCCACCTAATTTACCTGCCTCAATCAACCTTTTAATGGCACAAAATCATCATTAACCACTTCTGATGATGCATAGTCCATCGCATGAATTTGAATAGATCCCTATCGGTTGATGCATAATCAAATGGCACGAAATCGAGATTCAACTCTTTGACACTAGAATTGGCACAATTAAACTGAAGGCAACAGTTTACCAGTGCTATAGGTATACTTCTGTAGCTTGAAAAATGACAATAGCACTTTATCATTCCAATTGACACCATAATCTTCTTTTTATTTGTTTTGCTAAATCACATATGCCGTATTAGGGGTGTGCAATCGGACCGGGTCAACCCGGTTCCCGGTTTGGCCCACCCGGAAAACAGGGTCGGGAACCGGTTCCGGTTGAAACCGGTCCGGAACCGGTTCCCAAAGTTCAGACCCTGTTTGAACCGGTCCGGGAACCGGTTCCGAGGGAATACCCACCCGGGAACCGGATCGACCGGACCGGTTTGGAAACCGGTTTGAGAACCGGTTTTTGAACCCCAAAACAAAACCCTAGTTGTTTCTAACATTTTATCTTTACTCTCACGCAGCACGCTCGTCGCTCTCAACCTCTCACGGTCTCACCTCCGCCGATCCATCCGAGCAGAAGCAGCATCGTCTTCCTCCAGATCAGCGCCCCCATCTTGGTCCCGACCATCCTCGCCACCCCGGCGCCGTCGGCCTCGCTGCTCGAGAAGGCTGGGTGCAAGACGATCGCAGGCCTCCTCGTCTCGACACCGGGGTCGACTCCTCACGGGTGGCCAGCACGGTGCTCAAGTCCACCCTCGTCGCGATCTTCACCATTGACAGCGTCCTCCTCCCCGCCGAGCTGTTCGGCAAGTCCCCGTCCCCCGCGCCAGCGCCGTCGCTGGTAAGCACGATTTTTGCTCTTCGTCGTGAGTTGCCGGCTAATTAGTTCTACTTACCCCCGCGCCGGTGCCGGGCGATGTTTGCTCTTTTGATTCGTTCTGGTATTTTAAGAAGATATTGATCCGTCAGACCGTTCTTGTATTGCGAATCTGGTGTTTTTTTTCTCGGTGGGACGAATCTTGAGAATTGATCAGGAGTTGAGCGAACGAGCGAATGAGCATTTGAGGTTATTGTGATGATGCGCATTCGCGATGGATGGTCGAGTGGTCACTGATGAATACGATGAGTTTGAACGGGCCATCTTCGCTGGTATTCTATTTTGAGGAAATGCTGAGAATTGTAATTCCAAGCAAAGAGCAAAGCATGTGAAAGTGAATGCTGTAAAGTTTGTTTGGTTAGCAGGATTCTCTTTTCAGAGATGTAACCAATTCTGTTGTAACTAAAAAGTTGGTTGATTTGATAGGAGAAAGAGATGACAGATAGAAAACGGACGGAGCTATTTTTTATGCCAGATTACCAATGTTTTCGGCCGACTAATTCTTTTTTAAACTGAGTTTATCGAAATTTACACATGTTTGGACATACTACTAAAGACTCAGATTTCGTCGATTCTTGTCTTTGACTATCTCGCGTGCTTTCAATTGGCACGAGTGCCTTGGATTTGAGCATCAGACAAAATGCAGGGTTGCTCTTTTTGTGGGCTGGCTAGGTCACTTCTTGCTTTCCTTAGTTTATAGGTGGCTGCTTTTTTCTCGGTGGGACGAATCACTGATTGGCGATATGTGACTTCATTTTTCGTTTTTCTATTGGCTGGGAATAAGTTTTGGGGAAAATTGAGGGGCAGCTTCTGCAATTGCCCGTGTGATGGTGCCCAATTTACCAATCTGCAATCTGCCACCAGTGATTATTTTTGAGAAATGATCTTTCTTGGCTCTTCTATTCCAGCGACTCATCGCTCCCGAAATCCAGTGGAAGCTAGACCCCCTGCGCTCCAAGTCTATCACCACCACTACCAGTGCTATTCGCCGGAGAGGAAGTGGAGCGGAAGAGAGATTTCTTCTTTTGGTAGGATTTAAAATGGTGTATTTCTGAGAAATCTAGTTCTTTAGCATTCTTAATTCAAAGTCCTCTGTGGTTGGCATAGAAAGTATGTTGGATGAATTTTTAACCATTATTTTTCTGGCCATGCAAAATTTATACTTTTGAAATCTTGTCACGGTTTGGCTGCAGGATGAGATGTTAAGACAGAGATTCATGGTTTATAATGGAGTTAGCTCAATTGATACGTCAGTAATAGCTACTAAGTACATGCCTATGTGTAAATGGCTTCAGCATACACTCCAAGCTCATGAAGTGATGATGCTGAGCACTGAGATTGAAGATGGGATCAGTTTAGATGATCGAGAAGTGAAGAATAGAGTTCCTTGTATAGCATTAGGTTGAGTAAAATTTTGGAGTTTTCCTTTGTGTATTTCGTCCTTTACTTCTTCAAGGAAAGTTAGATTGTATGCAAAGAAAAACGGAAAGGGAAAATCAAATCGTAGGTCTTTGAAGTCTTTCTCGATCTTTACTAGTTATGAGCAAACTAAAATCCTTTCTTGAGCCATCTGTTAAACTTGATACAGCTACTGCAGTTTACTAGCAAGGTGTGAAATGTGCACGTTCAGAATTTTTTTTTTTGCAAAACAGGTTCCAATATAAACAGGGTTAACCCTGTTCCCGGACCGGAAAAACAGGGTGGGTCGGGAACAGGGTCCAATGCAAACAGGGTAGGGAACAGGGTCCAAAAAAATAGAACCGGTTATAACAGGGTCGGGAACAGGGTCCAGGTCTAGACCCTACCCACCCTGGACCCGATCACCCCTATGCCGTATGGTATTTTATAAGCAAATTCAAAAAGAGGGTGATCTTTTTTTATTAAAAAAATGGCTTCCCTTGTAATGGTGGCAATCTTCAGTAGACTAGAGTTGATACTTGGCCAGTAGCTAGCATTTTATAACTTTTTCTTTATTGATAAAAGGAAAAATATCTTAGTATTTAAATTCCGTTCATTTCGCGAAAAACAACTTCCAAGTAAATATTTTTTTAGATTTTTTAGTGTTTGGCACACGAAAAAGAGGTTTTCTTGAATAGGGGAAAATGATTTTCATTTTTTGAAAGTGAGAAATCATTTTCCCTCTTCTTCCTTTCACCCAAACCAAGCATGTTCTCCTCCATGCATCCCTTCAATTAGTTTTTTCTTTTTATTTTTTCTTTTCTTTTCTTTCTTTTATTTTTAATTTTTAAATATTATTTTTTCTCATATTTTCTTTTCTTTCTTTTTTTCCTTCTTCCTTGGCCGCCGCCTACCGTGGCGACAATTGACAACCAACCACATGGCCAATGGCCGACAATCAACTAAAGAAGAAGGAAAATAAAAGAAAGAAAAGAAAAAAAAAACGGAAGTAATTAAAAATTTGATTTTTAAAAAAGAAAAAAAAAAAATATTATTAAAAGGAGTGCACAGAAGAAAAGAAAATCAGATTTTCCATATTAAACCACAGAAAATATTTTCCAATTTATTTTCAAATTTCAGTCAAACAACGAAAAATATTATTATTTTCCAAGAAAATGGCTTATTGGGAAACATTTTTCATAAATGACACATTTTTTTATGAAACAAACGGAGTTTTAGGGGAAAATTAATCATATGAACCCAACATGAATAGCAATGACAATGACAAAAGTGTACTTGAATCCATACATCATTGCCTCTAAAAGATAGTGTTGCAAAAAACATGCAATCAGACATAATAATAAACATTACAATAAAATGAATTGGATATTGGATTTATATGGTTCGACTTCCATGACCAATTCTGTAGGGAGAACAATATGGAAATTCCACTTTAGATTAAATGATACCATGAAAATTACAACCGTACTAGAATATTTCAAACACACTCGGTGTTTTACAACTCCTATTTACGTCCAATAACTTACATAACATTTAATCCTCACAACTCCTCGGGAACAATCTCTTGATTTCACAAAGGAACTCACAAATATTGTCACAGTGTAATTCATGAGCATGCTTGAACAATTGATTGTCGCACTCAGTAGTTTCTCTACTTACATATAGGCAAAAACCAATACCCTCCTGAATATATTCTTCACAATGTAATTTATCAGCATCCCACACAATGAATTATTATGGCCAAGAGTTCTTTCGCTCACTGATGGGCAAAAACTAATGCCCCTTAATATTTGAATATAAAAAAGCAAACTTTGTTTAGAGAATCTATTTAGATTGGGTTTCCTTTATAGGTGCACATTTGAGATATATTCACAACAATCTTCATATTGGCTTGATGTTTGAGTTAAGTTACAACTATTTTGCTTGAACTCGGACTTAGACTCTACCACTACTCTCCCACAACCCCTCATGGGCTCCTTTGTTGCCACAACATCTTTCAAGACTTAAGTCGCGCTTAAAATTCACTATAAAAGCGAGCCTCATAAGGTACCAACTCTACCAACACATTTAACTATCATATAAGAATTTCCAAACACAATATCCTCTACCATAGATAAGAAAAATCACCGTTGCATCCATATCTATTAAAGAATCAAAGATGCAACTTGTCAAATTTGCAGTTGTAATAACCACTAGCTTTACAAGCACCGCCTCACTATATGCATTGTCTGTGTCAGTTATGTACCAGATATTTAAGGAGTTTCTGGTTGCAACTCTACATTGAGTTGAGCACAAGAAAATTGTCTAAAAGGTTTTAAATTTATTGTACTTTTATCAGTTCAGTTCTTAATTTTTTCACCTTTTGCCAATTAAGTATATTTGATCAATTTTGGCTTAAAATCGTTGGCATGGTGTTGACCGTCTTACGTGGTATAGCCGGTACTAATATGGACAATTTTTAATAATATTTTGATATTTTTATGAATTTTATATTAATTACGTATATTTTTTTCCTTATATTCTCTTTTCCTTTTATACTTTATTCTTTTTACTTTTATTCTTTTTTCTTTTTCCTTCTTTTCCTTCACCGGCCACTGTTGGGCCTCGTTGAGCTAGGCCGGTCTCAGGAGAGGGCCTCCTTGAGGCCGTGGTCTCCAATAAGATCCAGATTCCCGCCTTCCTCCTTTTTAGGTCTGCCCGTTTTGAAGTTACGGTAAATTCCAGATCGTATCCGATTTGAGGGCGATTTTCACGAGCCAAAAACCCTCCCCAATGTCGGAATATTTATAAAAATTAGATTTTGTGCAGAGACCAAAAATAAATAGTGCAGATCTCCTCCTTTATTTTTAATGATCGTTTCGTTTCATTTGGTTATCGCACGTCCAATGCTTTCTTTTTGAGCTGCTACTCTCTCTCTCTCCCTCTCTCTCTGAGACTTTTTAGGGTTTTTGCTTCTCTGCGGTCGCTCGCCTGGGCTCGTTCTTCCCACCCCCCTCCTTTCCCTCCTTTTCCGTTTGATATTTCTGCTGGAGGCTCGCGAGGACTGAGATTCAATGAAGCGTTTCTGCAATGGGTGGCCCAGACTAGACAAATGCTTGTTTATTATAATTTTTCAACATCGATTTTTTTTTTTGAATTTTTTACTAATTATCCACTTTAGTGCCGACAATGTCATGTAAGACAACCGGTGTCGATGTTGGATTTTCCAGCAAAGCAAATCGCCAATAGTATTTAAGTGATTAATTTTTCAAGTTTGTAACACTAATGTAAGCGAAAAAAAATTATAACAATTAATTGAACATTATATGAATGTAATAGCACTTGCGCAGTTCTTATCCCTATTTTTGTCAATTTAATCCTAAATCATTTCATCTATTACAAATTTTTGTTGAAAATTGTTGACGTAGCATTAATAACGTGGTATGATTAGGACTAACATGAATAATTTTTGGATAATATTTTAATATTATTTTGAATTTTATATTTTTTTCCTTATATTTTCTTTTCCTTCCTTTCTTTATTCTTTTTCCCTTTTTTTTTTTCTTTCAATTTATTTTCCCTTTTTCCCTCTATCGCTACTATTGGGCCTCGTTGACCTTCGCAGGCCTCAAAAGAGGGTAGGGGTTGCACTTACCTGCTCAGGCGAGGGTGGCCTTGACTAGACAAATGCTTGTGTCACGGGCCGATCGATTGGGATCGTGACCGCGCGGCGACTCGGGCGAATTTGGACTACCCCAAGCCAAGCCTTGCTCGATCGAACGCTTACCTGCTCGTTTACCCGGATCATAGAGAGAGAAAGCTAGAGAGAGGAGCTCTGAAAAGGAAGCGGAAGCTTTGATATTACTGAAATGTTGGGTTGGATTACAAATGAAGGAGGACACCCCTTTTATAGTTGAGGGCCTCGGATTACAACCGTAGATCTCTTTTTATCCGGCGGGCGAGATCGCACCGCCTCAACTACCGACATAAGTATTGAGCTACCATCTACCGACATAAATGAAAGGAGACTTCTAGAATCAGGCAAAATGACGGTGTCGTCCTCCCTTGGAAACTTCGGGGAGAAGACTTGGTGGGAATCCGAGTGATAGTAGGAGGTCCACGGGCGAGTCGCGGTAGTCCTCCAGGAACCTCTTGGGTCGACTTTCTTTAGGCCCGTGACATTCTCCCCCACTCAATTGAGCGACATCCTCGTCGCTCTCAGCTTGGCGGGCAGCCTTGCGGGCTTTGGCACGAGCCTTTTTGTTCTTGTTTCTCTTCGCTCGGACGCTCGTGAACGAAGGGCCGCATCCTTCCATGATGAAGTCGGACGCACGCGGCTCGGTCTTTGGCTTGGACGGAGTGTACGGCGCGCACTCAACCTCGGGGAAGAGCGCTTGGATGGGCATGGCATTTGTTGGAGTAGGATCCAACTCAACCTTTGGCTTGACCTCGGACAGCTTGTTGATGCGCATGACGGCCTTCAAGCTCTTGTCGAGGCGTCGGATCGACGCGATGGTCTTGGTGTCGACCACCCCTTTGATCATGGGAATCATCGACGGGCACTTTTGGTCGAGGATCATCATGCACTTTGTCCTCATGTCAATCATGGCTCCCACACTATGGAAAAACTGCATTCCAAGGATGAGATCATAGTCGTCAAGAGGGATTACCTCGAACGCCATTCGGCCTTTCCACCCGCCAATCTTGACGTCCACGTCGGGTGTTGATCCTACGCCATGGAAGTCGCCCGAATTGATCGGCTTGTACGACTTCTCGGATGGCTCCACGTGAAGTCCCAAGGTCTTCGCAACCTCGGTCGACATGAACATGTTGGATGCGCCGGTGTCGACCAAAGCGTAGAGCGTTCGGCCACCCACTTCGACCTCCACAAAGAACATGTCGGTGTTTGGAGTGATTCCTTCTTCTTTGGTCGGCGATCGGGCTTGGGCGAGTTGATCATCCTCACAGCTCCAATCCGGATCTGCCGCTTATCTTCTTTGGACTCCTCCTTTTCTTCCTCGAGGGCAAGGAGGGCGTTGATTCGACCTTTCTTCGGGCACTTTTGGGTCCAGTGCGGACCTTGGCAAATGAAACAAGGAGAAGGCGGGGGTTGATCAAACCTGCTCGCGTAGTCCGTCGGTGGTCTACCCCTTTGGAAGGCTGGCTTGGAAGACCCTTCTCCCCATGCTTTGGCTCGGCCGCTTTGCTCATGCGCGACTCGGGAGTGTTTCTTCCAGCTTCATCCTCGCAAGGTCGATCCGACCTCCAATCTCTTTGTCGACTCCTTGGTTCGGTCTTGGTAAGGTCGATGAGCGACTCGGCTACGCTCGCCGCACGCCCCCGGGCTACTCACGTCCCATCTCTTGAGCTCGAGAAGTGCCCATGGCTTCAACCCATCCATGAACGCTCCGAGAGCCTCCTCTTCGCTTAGGTTGCGAATTTGGAGCTTGAGCTCGGTGAACTCCTTCACGTACTCTCGGATCGTGCCTCTTTGCTCGAGGCGATGGAGCTTGCTATGGGCTTCTTGCTGAGCGAACTCGGGGAAAAAGTAGTCTCGGAACTCTCGCACGAAGTCGTCCCATGTGCACACGGGATCGGCGCCGCGTTTAACCTCATCACACCTATTGCGCCACCAAAGCATTGCCGTATCAGACAAGAACATGGAAGCGGTTCGTACCTTGGTCGACTCGTCGTGCATGTTGACGGCGCCGAAGTATTGCTCCATGCTCCAGACGAAGTTGTCCACCTCCTTGGCGGATCGTTCGCCTTTGAATTCTTTCGGCTTTGGTACCTCAATTTTGGGCACCGCTTGGTTCGGCACAAAGACCGTTGGTGATGCTTAGTTTGCACAAGGCGAGCTCGGTCTTGAGCTCTTGGATCTCGGCCTTCATGGCTTCGACCTCGTCCCTGCGCGGAGCTTCCTCCTCGACCACTTGGACGCGCTCCTTCAACACATCGATCGATGCTTCAAGGGCTTCGTCCTTGTCGTGTAGCGGCGCGGTAGCTTCGTTGATGCATGACGTGAAATCTTCACGGAGCGAGCTGTCGACGTCCATGATCCGGTCTCGCACGTCGTCAAGACCGTCCATGAGTTCGCGCACGGTGCTCCGGACATTCGTGATCTTCTCATCGAACACAGCTACGACGTCCCTTGAGGCGTCTCTTTTCTTTCCACGACTGCAGTCCTCTTGGACTTGCACGGCCTCTCCAACCATGTCAGCTTCTTGGCTCGACATTCCTTCGAACAGTTGGTGCTCCTTGGTCTCTCGAACGGATCTCTCTTTTGCTCTGATACCACTTGTCACGGGCCGATCGATTGGGATCGTGACCGCGCGGCGACTCGGGCGAATTTGGACTACCCAAGCCAAGCCTTGCTCGATCAAACGCTTACCCGCTCGTTTACCCGGATCGTAGAGAGAGAAAGCTAGAGAGAGGAGCTCTGAAAAGGAAGCGGAAGCTTTGATATTACTGAAATGTTGGGTTGGATTACAAATGAAGGAGGACACCCCTTTTATAGTTGAGGGCCTCGGATTACAACCGTAGATCTGCTTTTTATCCGGCGGGCGAGATCGCACCGCCTCAACTACCGACATAAGTATTGAGCTACCATCTACCGACATAAATGAAAGGAGACTTCTAGAATCAGGCAAAATGACGGTGTCGTCCTCCCTTGGAAACTTCGGGGAGAAGACTTGGTGGGAATCCGAGTGATAGTAGGAGGTCCACGGGCGAGTCGCGGTAGTCCTCCAGGAACCTCTTGGGTCGACTTTCTTTAGGCCCGTGACACTTGTCTATTATAATTAAACAAGCAAATATTTGTATAGATGGATTCCAATTATTTTGGCACCTGACCAAGAATCTTCAAATCATATTTTCGAAGTATTAATCAAAGGGTATTAGTAAGAAGTACTAGTAGTCCAAGGCTACTTTTGTGATTTAGGTAAAACTTTTCTACAAAAAATAACACCTAGGATTTTTCAGGCAACGTTGTGGGGAAATGACTAGAAGTCAAACATGTGTTTGTCACGGTAAGACTCCTGCAGAGTTTGTCACTTTCTCGTGGTCTTTGGTCTAAACTAGAACCCTTCGTGCTATAAAAGGTCATTCAGCTCACTCATTTCTCATGAAGCCTAATAGCATCTTGCTAAGCATGACAAAATCAACTGCAACCTGCCCCCTCTTCCTTTTCCTGTTCCTCTGTCTCCTCTTCTTGCTTCCATTTCAGGCCTCACCATCACCGACCACAGAGGCGCAAGCTCTTGTCAAATGGAAGAACTCCCTCTCGCCTCCTCCCCCTCCACCTTCCCTGAGCTCATGGTCCCTCACCAACATCCCCCATCTCTGCAACTGGACTGGCATTGCCTCCAACGGTGGCGGGTTGGTCACAGATATCAGCCTCTCTGGCTCAAGCCTCAACGGCACGCTCGATGCGCTCGACTTCACTTCATTCCCGAACCTGACCCGCTTCGACGTCAGCAACAACAATCTCGAGGGCCCAATACCGTCCTCGATCGGCAATCTATCCCAGCTCAGATTCTTGGAGCTGGCGGTCAATTTCTTCGAAGGGGCAATTCCTCGCTCCATTGGACAATTGAGAATGCTTGAAAAGCTCGATTTGAGACTAAACAAGTTGACCTCTTCGATCCCTTCGGAGCTTGGGCTCTGTTCTAACCTCACCTACTTAGCCCTTGCCAAGAATTCGATCTCTGGGGAGCTGCCTCTCTCACTGTCCAATCTAGTCAGATTGTCATTATTTAGAGCTTCGCGTAATCGCCTGTCGGGTGAGTTACTACCTGACTTCTTCACAAATTGGACCGAACTTGTTTCTCTGAAGCTCCAGAGCAATTTCATCTCCGGGCAAATTCCACCCGAAATTGGAAGTCTGACCAAGCTCAATCACCTCTCCATGTACAATAATTCGCTCTCGGGGACTATTCCTCCGGAGGTCGGGAATCTCACGTTGGTGACGTCTCTCTATTTTGGCATAAACCAGCTTTATGGAAAGATTCCCGAGGCCATCTCTCGCCTTGCTAACTTACAGAAGATCTCTTTGTGCTCGAACAATTTCTCGGGAGAAATACCACGTGATTTAGGCAAGTACAGCCCTTCTCTAAAATCTGTTTGCTTTGCGAACAACGGCTTCACCGGAGAGCTGCCGCCAGATTTATGCAGTGGCTTTGCTCTTCGATATCTCATGATCCAAGGGAACAACTTCACCGGGCCGCTGCCTGACTGTTTGAAGAATTGTTCACGGCTAATGAGAGTCCGTCTAGACAAAGAAACCGTTCCTTTGCCGCAGATGTCACGAGTGCATTTGGAGTTTATCCGAATCTGGTTTTTATAAGCCTCAGCAACAACCGATTTGTCGGGAATCTCACCACACAATGGGGAGAGTGTACAAATCTCAAGACTTTGTAGATAAATGGGAACAAAATTGCCGGCCGCATCCCACCAGAGCTTGGGAAGTTGTCTCAGTTGCGTGCCATGACTTTTTACAGCAATGACTTGACCGGGAAAATTCCCGACGAGATGGGAAATCTAGGGGAGTTGTTGAGCCTGAACTTGAGCAACAATAATTTGGCTGGAGATATTCCCATCTCGTTAGGAAACTTATCGAAGCTAAATTATCTTGATTTGTCAAAGAATGCAATAAGTGGTAGCATACCGGACGAGCTAGCGAATTGCAAGAATTTACTGAGCTTGAACTTGAGCAACAACAATCTGTCAGGTGTCATATCGCCGGAGCTCGGGAACCTGTTTGCACTACAGATTCTCCTAGATCTGAGCCACAATTCACTAGCAGGATCAATTCTGTCCAATTTGGCAAAGCTTACTAAACTGGAAAATCTCAATCTTTCGCATAACAACTTCTCGGGTACAATTCCTGCAGCTCTCAACAGCATGAGCAGTTTAGGCTCTATAGACTTATCATACAACAAACTAACGGGTGCAGTTCCTAGCAGTCGCCTCTTCCAACAAGCACCGGGAAGTGCTTTTATCGGGAATCCGGGCTTGTGTGGATATGTGACCGGATTATCTCCTTGTGGGACGAGCAGTAAATCGACTGACCAAAGAAAAAAGGTTCTGGTTGGTGTGAGTGTTGGCGTCTGCTGCTCACTACTTTTGGCGATTCTAATTGCCGTGATTCTGCTACGTCGGTGGCGAAAAAATCTTCTTGACAAAGAGGAAGAGATCAAGCGTCTTAAAAAGCACGAGAAATCTGAGCAAATCATATGGGAAAGGTTAGGGAAGTTCACATTCAGCGACATCGCCAAAGCCACCAATGATTTCAGCGAAGAATACTGCATCGGAAAAGGTGGGTTTGGGAGCGTTTATAAGGCCATATTGGCCAGCGGCCAAATCGTCGCTGTTAAAAAGCTCGACGCACTAGAATCCAGCAATGTCCCAACAGTCAACCGCCAGAGTTTCGAGAACGAAATCCGCGTGTTGACCGAGGTTCGACACCGCAATGTGATCAAACTCCACGGGTTCTGTTCCACGAGGGGTTGCATGTACTTGGTCTATGGGTTTGTTGAGAGAGGTAGTTTGGCAAAGGTCTTGTATGGAGGAACGGGAGCCGCTGAACTGGACTGGGGTACAAGGGTGAAAATTGTTCAAGGCGTGGCTCACGCGATTGCTTACTTGCATCACAATTGCTCACCGCCTATTGTCCATCGGGACATAACATTGAAAGACATCTTGCTTGAGTCAGACCTCGAGCCTCGACTCTCAGATTTTGGGATGGCAAGACTCTTGAATTCTGACTCATCGAATTGGACCACAGTGGCCGGATCTTATGGCTACATGGCTCCAGGTAAGCCATATAATCAAAGCTAACTATGCA
The DNA here is from genome assembly GCA_014182725.1 of Eucalyptus brandiana. Classification (NCBI taxonomy): domain Eukaryota; kingdom Viridiplantae; phylum Streptophyta; class Magnoliopsida; order Myrtales; family Myrtaceae; genus Eucalyptus; species Eucalyptus brandiana. The sequence continues at coordinate 8,118,221 of CM024668.1, read as the reverse complement.
TTTTGCTTGTACATATTAGCATGAATTGTTCTCAAATTTGGATTCATCATATAATTCTCATCAGACTTTTTAAGAGCAAGTACAGATTTTGAAAAGTCATTCATATTAATAATATCAAAGAAATTTGGAATTTTTGTGCAACTTGACATTGATCAAAATATTAATGCATTTTTCTTTCATGAAAATAGAGTTAGCAATTACGATGCGGGTAACGAATAAATGTGACGTGTATAGCTTCGGAGCAGTGGCGCTAGAGATCATGATGGGAAAGCATCCGGGGGATCTTCTCTCTTCTCTATTAATGACACAAACATCAACAATCTCGGAGGACCCAAATTTGATGCTGAAGGATGTGCTCGATCGGCGTCTTCCTCCTCCGACTGGCCAACTAGCCAAGAAAGTGGCAATCATCGTCACAACGGCACTAGCGTGCACGCGCACAAGTCCTGATTCATGACCCACCATGCATTTTGTCGCGCGAGAATTATGTGCACACGCTCAAGCTTACTTGTCCGAGTGATTGGGCTCCATAACTACCAGCAAAGCTATCGAGTCTACAGGAATAAAATTTTAATGGATATTGCAGATCAAATGATACTTTTCTGTCTATATCTATTTTTCTTTTTAAGATTTAGCTTGTTATGAAGGAGAAAGAATCGGGTGTACAAAAAGGATAATTTGGAAAATCTCTATTCCACTATCTTCAAAACATGTTTAAAAATCCCCTCTATCCTCTAATGAATATGAAGTACGTCATCACTTCGGATGATCCGATAGACTACTCTCATGTTTTGTTTTCCTGTACATTGGTATGAGTTGAAAGTTACCTTTTGGATGAGCCAATATAGATAAATTGCATACTCAAGTTCTAATTTAAGGAAACAATTCTAATTAAAGGTTTGAAATATAAAGTGGACTTTATAAAATGGACTTTATTTTAAATAAGGGTCCCAAGTGACCAAGTCCATCTCAAATAAGGGCTTAAACTTCCCAGTCAGCCAAATATTCAATGATGAACATTTTCCAGCAACTAGAACAGGCGTAATTCGGTCAAAATCTGCAATTGGGTAAAAAATTTTAAAAATTTCCAAATTGAATAGGATTTTCAATTATTCATATTTTCTTCCTTCCTCTCCCCGGCTGCTTAAGCATATTGCACTCGCCCAATCCTCGGCCATGCCGCTCACCTGATCCTCGTCGCTTTTGCTGCTCGCCATTTTCTCTTCTTTCACAAGTTCATCGTCCACAAGCTTTAAGTCGTTTGCAAGCTTCAAGTCCGTCGTTCGCAAGCTCCACTCACTTTCATCCAAGGTTAGTGTCGTTCACATTGGTGTAGTTTGTTCAAGGAAAAGCAATTGTAGCTTGTCGAAACAACATGTCGCCCAGATGTGGACATGTCGTGGAATATCATACCGATGGCAGCAAGGCTCTCTTCCCAAACCCGAATGGTTGTTCCAGTTACGGTCACGAAGCCTGCTTCTCTGGCACGAGCATTCTTGTGAAAGATCGAGTTCCGCATCTTCTCTTCGATGCTCCTCGGTCTACTCATGCCGCTGCAATCACAAAAGAAAGGAATTTGCATTCCCCCTAATGCCCTTCGCCTTAAGATCGATCCAAGTAGTAAAGAGGGTTCTCCCCTAGGGTAAAATTGGGATTGCCTCACACCGCCATCGCTCTAGCAAAGGCTTTCTTTTGCCCTGTGGCTTCAAATTCCATTGCCTGCCTTTTCTCGTTGTGATCTATGAACTTTTTGTGCATCGTGCGCGTTGGTGAATTTAATAGTAAGATTAGTGACTTCTAAATGTTTTGGAGCAGTGAGCACAGAAGCTAGAGTTGCGGCTTTTGGACATTGCAGAAAAAGAGATCGGAATTTTTCTTTTTTGTCGATTTTCATGGCATCCTTTGAGTTTGTAATTTGTTGGGAATGACTGATCCCCGAAACACCGGATTCGACACTAAATCGAACCCCTAAATCAATGCGGAAGCGTAGCCCAAGAAAACGACACGTATCACCGATCGTAAAGCACACCACGGATTCGAGCGTACCTTGTTTGCCACGATTAGACACCGACGCCAATGGAGGAAGAGAATCCGGTCGAATCGATTTGATGAAGCCTTGAAGGGAAGAATTAGAAGCCGTATGCCTTGTTCTTCTTTTGAGAGAGAAAACGCGGGGAGAGAAAAGACGTGCGTAAGAATGAATCCAACCAACTTCTTTTCTCTCTCTTTTTATACCTCTCCCTTCCCACGGGCCTTATTCCCGTGGGCCGGGCTTTCTGGGCCCGGCTTGGGCGGACGGGGCCTTAAGCCCAATACCAATAAAAGCCTTCATCTCCCACTCGCACAAGGTGGGCCGAACAGATTCTCTTTACCTCTCTTCAACATTCATATCGGTGAATAATCCGTGCGACCAGATACTTTGAGAGCTCGTTGCTATACATCTCGTTAGGAATATATAGCAGCTCATAATGGGCGTCACACTCCGAGTAGATTTAGTATGCGTACCCTAGATCGATCGATCACATTTATATCTCTCTTGATCTCTTTTAAACATGATATATATATTGTATTCACAATTATAATTATCACAAAGACAGTCATAATTGGTCGACCGGTGAATACAAAACCACAATGTGATTTTCCAAAATCGATCTTCCTCTTTCCTTCAAACTCTCAATTTCAGTCCACTTGCTTTTCTAGAAATGCCCCATTAGATCGAATCATCCATGACCATTGGCAACACCCTAAGATAGCAAACACTAAATAGAAACCTTGAGAATAAGTAAGAGTCCTGAGGGGACTAAAAAATTGAGGAACTCTTTTCCTCAAGAGTCTCACACGTCATAAAAGTTGAGATCAAACTTTTTGCCACTCTTATTGGTCGTCACATGCATACGTAGTATGAAATACGTATTACGGTATTAACTCCTTTCCCATGGAGCGTATGTCTACACCTTTCAATACCGTACAGATGATAGTTAAGACATACACAATGTCTAACTTGAGTTCACGTATTTACTCAATCACAAAATTCATCAGAACTCTCATCTGGCATCTTAGACAGATAAAGTAAAATATGTGGGGTATTTTACTTTCGGACATCGTAAGAATTATGTCCTCATCTTAACACTTAGTTAAGGCAACATATATATTTTAAGCTTGAGCTCTCGATTATCACCTAGATAATAAGCTTAAAAACAGTTTCATCTCTATTTATCACACAAGAAACGAGGCGATTACCCGTGTGAGTGGGCTAATCTTATATCTGTCCGACATACTTCTCAAATAATGCACCGAGCATTAAGATGCATAAAGATCACACATAGATTCATAGGCATTAATCGATGAAAAACAAAATCTCATAAATGTGAACAACTCGGGAAATTACAATTCAAGTACATCGGACTCTACGCAATCCTAGAGATTTTACATGACCACAAAACACATCTCTAGGTATCGGCTTTGTCATAGGATCTGCTACCATTCTATGCGTAGATATGTACCGTAAGTTCACATCCTTTCGTGCAACCATATCTTTTACAAAGTTATACTTGGTATCTATATGTTTGGTCTTGCCATGATACTTTGGATCTTTGGTGTACGCTATAGCCGCTTGGCTATCACAATTAACCAATAATTGATTTGCAGCTTTCTCAATAACACCTAAATGATCCAAGAATCTCTTAAGCCAAACTCCTTCTTGTACCGCTGCGATAATGCCACGAACTCGCTTCCATCGTGGATAAGGCTATACACGTTTGCTTCTTACCGCTCCATGATATGGCGCCATTGTTCGATAAGAAAGCAAATCCGAGGTAGACTTCCTTTCATCTAAATCTCCTCCCCAATCGGCATCCGAATAGCCTTCAAGTTGCGGATCCTTTCCTTGATAATTCAACTTGAAATCGCGGTTCCCTTCGATACCTCGGTATTCTCTTCACGGCTTTCCAATGTCTTTGGACCCGGGTTGGATTGGTATCTACTCACCATTCCAACGCAAAACATATGTCGGGTCTTGTACACATCATAGCGTACATCAAGCTCCCAACAGCACTTGCATAAGGAACATGTTTCATTTGTTCCTTCTCTTGTGGAGTCCCTGGACACAGTCTATGGCTCAATCCTTCACCTTTTGCAATAGGAGTATCTATGGGTTTACGAGTCTTGCATACGAAATCGTTCAAGAACCTTATTTATATAGGTTTCTTGCGAAAGAGACAACGATCTCTTCGAACGATCTCTCGAAATCTTAACTCCAAGAATGTATGCAGCCTCACCCATATCCTTCATCTCAAAGTTAGAAGACAACCATCTCTTGACGGTACTAACCAACTCCATATTGCTTCCGGCAATTAGTATATCATCAACATATAATGATATGATCACAAATTGATCCTTGGATCTTTTGATATATACACAATGATCCTCATCAATCATTGTAAAATCATATGCCATTATGGCATTATGAAAACGTATATACCATTGTCTTGATGATCTTAAGGCCATATATCGACCTCAAAAGTCGACATACTTTTTCTTCTTGGCCTTTCACTATGAAACCAGCGGGTTGTTCCATATATATCTCTTCCTCTAATTCTCCATTGAGGAAAGCAGTCTTTACATCCATTTGATGTAACTCAAGATCCAGACTAGCCACTATTGCCAGAATAATGCGAATCGAGGTAAATCTTACTACAGGAGAAAATGTATTTTCATAATCAATTCCTTCCTGTTGATTATACCCCTTTGCCACAAGGCGAACCTTATGCCTTTCTATCGAGCCATCAGCCTTTCGCTTTATTTTGAGAACCCATTTGTTCCCAATAGCTCTGCGTCCTTTTGGAAGATCAACCAGTTCCCAAACTTGGTTTGATTCCATTGACTCCATTTCCTCTTCCATTGCATTAATCCATTTTTCCTTACTAGGGCACTTGAGCCTCATTGATATTTCTTGGCTCATCCTCATCTTGTGGAGCAACCATAAAAGTTTCCCCTTCAATGTCAAAACGTCGACGGGGAATACTTTGGCGACTTGTTCGCCGTATGGGAGATTGTACACTTTGCACATCATTCCCTGTTGTGCTCCCACTTGGATGAACTCCACTAATATCTTTATCTTGATCCAAGGTTTCAAATAGGGAGTTATCTTCCCTATTTCGCCCTTCTTAGGAAACTCATCCTCTAAGAATGTTACATCTCGAGATTCATATTCGTTATACTCCCACTTTCCCGCTCACCAATGAACACATACCCTTTCGAGTGTTCCGAGTATCTTATGAAAATACTCTTCTTTCCTCTGGGACCTAATTTCCCAAACTTGTGAGAGGACTCATGTGTATAGGCAGCACAACCCCATGGCTTAAGAAAACTTAAGTCCGGTTTTCTACCTGTCCATAACTCATATGGAGTGGAAGTAACTGATTTGGAAGGCACCCGGTTAAGTATATAGGCAGCAGTTAATAACGCATCACTCCAAAAGGTGATAGGTAAATTAGCATGCGCCATCATGGACCTAACCATTTCCGGTAGGGTTCGTTTCTTCTCTCCGCAACACCATTTTGTTGAGGAGTATACGGAATAGACAACTGTCTTTCTATTCCTTTTTCATCACATAATTTTCTGAACTCATCAGATAAATATTCTCGACCTCGATCGGATCTCAATGCTTTTATTTTCTTGTCTAATTGATTCTCTACCAGGTTCATGAACCTTTTAAAACAACTTATTGCTTCAGATTTATGAGAAATCAAATAGACATATCCGAATCGAGTATAATCATCAATAAAGGTGATGAAATAAACAGCCCCATGCCTTCCTCTCACATTCATTGGACCACGAGACATCGGAATGGATTAAATGCAAAGGAAATTCAGCTCTTTTTCCTTTTCCAAATGGTTTCCTTGTTGCTTTCCCTTCTAGGCAATGCTTACATACGAGCAAATCGACTTTTTCAATATTGCCCAACAAGCCCTCTTTGGCTAGTCTATTCATACGCTGTTGGCCAATGTGACCAAGTCTAGCATGCCACACACTCACATCATTATCATATTTATTAGGAGACGTGAGAAGGGAATAACAAATATTAGCATTAACATAATCAACATCTAATACAATAAAACCATCTAGAAAATAGCCACAACCATAGTAATTTGTATTCAAGAACAAATTCACATCTCTACTACAGAAGTTCATATTGAAACCTAATCTAACCAACACTAATACAGACACTAAATTCCGACGAATCTCCGGAGCATACAAAGACATCATGAAGGAACAAAGTGCGTCCACCGCGCATATTCAGTTGGCATGTGCCAATTCCTTTCACTTCAGCTCTGGAGTTGTTTCCCACATAGATCCACTTAGTTCCGGTAGGTACTCGTCGGAATTCCACGAAGGATCCTCTATCCTTCGCTACGTGGTCCGTCGCCCCTGAATCCACAGTCCACAAAGGATTAGACTCAGTTAAGAATACAGAACTTGACACATAAGCAAAGTTCTGAAAAGTACAAGGGGTGCTCACCTTCTTTGGCTCACGACAGTCGCGAGCATAGTGACCCTTCTTGTCACAAGGTTGTAGCATTTCACCCTTGCTAGCTTTTTCATGTGAGGACGTTTTCCTCTGTCATGTTGGTTAAATTTGGATTTCTTCCCCGAAGGACCAGCTTCTTCCTTACCTTTACCCTTATCAAACCAGTTAGGGCGCTTGCGCTTGGAGCACGAAGCTCCATTTGAGCTAGAACCAACATAATAAAGATCAGCATCTGGCTTAGCCGCCAACAGGCGGTCCTCTTCCAGCTCAAGATGACGCATTGCATCCTCAAATGTTTTGATATTTTCATTATGAGTCAGGTGCAACTTCATATGCTCCCAACTCTGAGGCAAGGAACGAATCACTGCTTGCACCTGCTGTTCATCTGTGAGGACATGGCCAGCGTCTCTCAGCTCAGTTATCATATTTGACATCTTTCTAAGATGTTGCTTCATGGTCTGACCATGAGGCTTCTTATAAGAGTCAAATCTGATAGTTAGCTGCCTCGCCTAGTCACCGAAGTATGACCAAACCTAGCTTCCGGTGCCTCCCACATTTCCTTGGCGTTGTCAAAACGCCGAAACTCTCGCATGACATCATTTTCCATGCTTTGCTCGCAACGTGATGCGAGCTAGAGAGTTCATTCTTTTCCACGCAAGAAAAGCTTCTTTGTCCTTTTTGTGCTTTTTCGGTGGGTCCCTCTTCGGGTTCTACCATGGTCATGACAAGAGCCTCAAGAGATTCTTGCTCTTCCAGCACATACTGGATTTTCATTTGCCAAATTTCATAGTTGTCTCCAGTGAGCTTTTCACCTTTGTTCAGCTCAGCAACTATGCTCTTTGTGGCTGAAGCCATTGATCTGAACACATCAGACAAATATGCACGAATTATTAATGCCTATCATTTATGCATCCCTATTTGCATAGACCCATCATATTAATGAATAATTTCAAGTAAGGCTTCAGAATCAAAAGGTCACTACGTTTCCAATCATCCTCCAAAAATCCTAACTTAAAATTATCATTAATATAATTGTCATATGCAAAATCAATTCTATGAAGTTACAAAAACTTCTATAACTACCCTCAGCTAATTACCCACAGCAACCAGCAATAACAGAAAGCAACAAATAATTGAATTCTAATAAAACAATAATGCTTTCAATCAATACAAATAGGTAGTAATCATTACATAATATGTCCACAAATCACACTTAACATATATCATTCAATACAACTAACACCAAGTCAGCACACGAACTGGGAAAGATCCTATTTTCTTCAATTTCTTGATCTTTTCCCTTGAAACAATACAAAGAATATTCATTTGCAAAATTCATTACAATTTTCTTATAGGAAGCGCTCCGTTGACATCCCATATGCGATTCAACACATCTTGCCATTCGGGTGGAAGAGTGTTTATGAAAAATCGCACCATCTCTGACTGTGACATAGGACGACCATTCCATATGACCTGTTGAATTTTCACGTTGACATCAAGGACGTGATCAATTAAGTCACCGCTCTCCCATCGATGATCAGTCAGCTCAGCTATCAGCTTAGACAGCCTTTCCTTCTGTTCATCGGTAACTGCGCGAATAGGTGTGCGCACCCTCAGGGGAGGCATTGTTCCTGCAACACATGCAGAACAAATAAGGGATTACATATAATCCTCATAGACTTAATTGAAAAAGAAACACATTCTTTTCCTCTTTTTTTTTTTTTTTGGTCAACGGTCAACGGTCAACGGTCGCCGGACCGGTCGGGCCGGTCGGGCCGGTCGGGCCGCTCGCGCGAACCGACGCACGTGCCGCGCGCGTGCCGGGCGACGTCACGCGAGCGTCGGCGGCACGTGCCGCGCACGTGCTTCGGGCCGTCACGCGCGTCGGCCCGGCACGTGCCGCGCACGTGCTTCGGGCGACGTCACGCGGGCGTCGGCGGCACGTGCGCGCGCGTGCCATCGTCGGCCGGTCGGGTCGGGTCGGAGGTCGGTTTGCGGGTCGGGTCGCCGCCGGGCCAACCGACGTCATTGCGGCGTCGGCGATGACGTCACCCCGGCGGTTATTTACCGTTGGGTGACGTCATGATGACGTCGGCACGCGTCGGTCCGCGGACCGGCGCGTGCCGGTTCGCCGGCCGGCGGCGCGCACGCGCCGATTCGCCGACCGGCGCGTGTGCCGCACGCGCTGGCGATCGAGCGCTTCCGGGCGCGTCGCGCCCACGCGCAGCGCCTTCCGGCCGCGCGTGTGGGCGCGTGCGGAGTCGCCCGGCGGCGCTCGAGGCATCTCCAGACTCGTCTCGACGTCGCCTTTCTCCCAGTCCTTTCAGAATTTGTTTTTGACATTCGAAAACTCATGTAAAAGGCCGAAGAAGTCTCGGGTGTCGGGATTATCGCCCGATCCGTACGGCCGAAGTCCTTTTTGCGAAAAATCAATCAAAAACACATCAAATTGATCGGGAAAACGTGAACTAGGGCTCGATACCAATGTTGGGAATGACCGATCCCGAAACACCGGATTCGACACTAAATCGAACCCCTAAATCAATGCGGAAGCGTAGCCCAAGAAAACGACACGTATCACCGATCGTAAAGCACACCACGGATTCGAGCGTACCTTGTTTGCCACGAGATTAGACACCGACGCCAATGGAGGAAGAGAATCCGGTCGAATTTGATTTGATGAAGCCTTGAAGGGAAGAATTAGAAGCCGTATGCCTTGTTCTTCTTTTGAGAGAGAAAACGCGCGGGAGAGAAAAGACGTGCGTAAGAATGAATCCAACCAACTTCTTTTCTCTCTCTCTTTTATACCTCTCCCTTCCCACGGGCCTTATTCCCGTGGGCCGGGCTTTCTGGGCCCAGCTTGGGCGGACAGGGCCTTAAGCCCAATACCAATAAAAGCCTTCATAATTTGACTTTTATTGTCAGTGAGCTAGACATGGACTCCTCTAAATAATGCTTCCGTGGTGATCCGCTGGAGGTGGATGAACTCATCATTGGGCTTCCTATATCTTCTAATGGAAAACAGACTATTCTGTCTAATAAATTTTGCAGCGTCGTCGGAAGACTCGCAGCTCAAGCCATGGGGAGGTGAAATTATTGCATATGTTTTGTTGATTATTAGTTATATCTCGTACAAAAGATAGATTCTAGTAAGTTCTTACCTCGGTACCGTTTCCTCCTTTGGCTCATTACAAGAAACAGGTTACCTACACAAGGCCTTCTACTCTCCTTTGGCAGAATTGCGAATGTGGCTCGTGTGTTTTGTAATTCTAAACCGGACTCTAGAGATCATCTATCTTTTGGGTGCCATGTCTCCTATGGCCTTGCTATCTTTTGGGCGGCAAAATGCAACCTCCCGTGGCACTATAGATCCTTTTCATGGATGGAAAATCTGCAATGGGCCATCGATCACATTTCTGGCAATGAATTCTATCAAATCATTGCCCGGTTCTCCTTCAGTGCTCTTTGCCATTTGATTTGGAAGACTAGGAACAATATCCTTTTCATGAACCAAGCCTTGGTTGTTCCGGCATTGAAGCAACATCTTCTCAAAGTCGTCAAGGACAAGGCTCTCATGTTCAATCATGTTGCGGACACTCCAAGAAATAGGAGGATACAATGCAGTTGGGGTCTTGATCCCTCTATTTTCATGCCCTAGGAGTCAGATCTCTCTTTAGTTTGTTTGAGGGTTGTTGCTGTTTTAGGCTTCCCTCGGTCGCTTTTACTCTTGGCACCCTTCCACTCTCGTTGACTTGTTCTATCACTGAGAGTGCAAGTCTTTTGGTGTCTTTTGGTGCCGAGATTTTTGTATAGTCCATTTGGTTAAAAGTCAATATACCTCTTATCTTACCAAAAAAAAAAAAAGATAGATTCTTCAATGAGTTTTTCATTTAAACTTGTTGTTCCATAGTTTGTTCTGGGGAGGTGAAGCAAGTTTCTGTGCATCTTTTTGATGAGATAATCAAGTGTTAGAAAGGTGCTGTCTATATCATTCATGCTTGGACATTCCAATCTGAAATGCCTGTATCTGCTATGAACATACACAGGAATTTTCTCGTCTATCGAGACTAAAACTAGTAGTTGGCCAAAACTGTCAGTCAACCAACATTCTCATATTATTCTATAATGGACTTGAAATGAATGCAAGAAAAAAACTACATTTACAAATCAATGAAACACCACAGTAGTAAAACTGACATACATTAATCCATATGATTATTTGACAACATCAGTTTACAACACTCTTACAAAAAGCAACAACAGAATAGAAAGCAACATTTGATATGGGATTTTCGGCCATAGCGGTGCTCAGCACTTGACGTAATCTTATTTATTATGGTTAGGCCTTTGATGTCTGTATTGTCTTCAAAACATGCTTCCAAATCCTAAGTACGAATATTGAAATGAATATAAAGAAGGTCATCACTTTTCTGTTTTGTCTTCCCATACATTGGTGTGGGATTTGTCCCAGGTTGCCTTTTCAATGGTCATGTAGGGATACTTGCGTGCTCAAATTCCAACTCTCATATGGCGTTTTTCCTAATAGGTTTTTTGTCTGCAAACAAACTCGAATAGAAGCCATTCTGTTGATCGCATCAAATGGGTTGACAATAATCTAAGGACTAAAACACCATGAGCATTAACTTGAACTTGTTAAAATCGTGTGGCGTTCTCCAGTCGTATAAGGAAATTCCACGTTTTAAACTTTGGCATCGATTTCAAAGACTAAAAAGAATAACATGATGGGAACTTACAATGTGACTAGAAAAAGCTCTAGCAAATTTTCTCTTTTGGCCCACAAAAACTCCAGCATGAGAGGCTCGCATTCTTGTCTAGGATTTGGCTTTCTCTCGCTTAATTTATGATGTTAGATTCTCCAACAAAAATGTTAATATTCTTCTAATAATTCTCTCAAAATGAAATACCCACCAAGAAGGGTTTTCGAGGCTCCAGGGTTAAGGGGAATTAGTCGGTAGAAGAATACCGCAAGTACCACAACTTGGTAGGGGGGACACATAAGTGCCAAAATTTCCAAAAGGTACACTTAAATGCCACTTTTTTGAAAAATTGGACACTTAGGCTAGAAGAGGAAGAATGGAAGGAAAAAAAAAGAAATTTTTTTTATGTCAATACTTGTGCTTACTTCAACGATTTTCGAGCAAAATTGGTTGGATGGACTCAATAGGCAAAACATTAAAATGTTTATGATTCAATTGGCATATTAAAATGGTTTAGAACTAAATTGGTAAAAATATAATTGCTTTTGGACTTTTTGGACAATATTCCCTCTTTCCTTTTATTTACCCAATTTTCACATAATGTTACTTAATCAATGAGTAAACTTAATAGCCATTTGAGAAACACGATCTAAATCCTAAATCTTTTTGAAAAGTTGCAATAAAGTCCTTTTGAACATCATCCACTGAAATGTCTTCATAGGTCATCACCTAAGGTGGTTGGCAATTTGTTGACCACCATAAGTTTCCATATTTTTCAACTTCGCTAATGGTACATTCATCTCTATGGCACAACCCATTACTCAAAAAGAGAAATTGACTTGCAAAAGTCCTAATTGGAGAGAACATTCACCAATCCTAGTTATTGGTGGGTTGGAAGTTAGGCATAAATGCATTGTTGGTGACTTTTGACTTATCAATTACACCCCCTTTCAAGGTGCAATCCAACGGGCATAGCCTACTATTGGCCCAATGTGCAATTCTTGTCTACTTGGAAAAACTCAAGTGCTTCCAAAGGTTTGGCTAGATGCAAGCGTAGGATTTGGTTGATTGGTTAATATACATTGTAGCCCCTTCAGTTGAGCGTGAAGAAGACTTCATATTGACTAAGCTTTGTCTTTAGATGGTTAATTGGTTTTCTTTAAACACATATATAGAAAAATCGATAATTGAGGGCCATCTCGTGTTCAAAAACTGCGAGCTGTGAAATTGTGTCCATGGTCCATGGACTTGAAATCCTATCAATTTAGACCTTGCTCTAGATAAATAGATGATGCAACACACGATTGAGAGAGAGAGAGAGAGAGAGAGAGAGAGAGAGAGAGAGAGAGAGAGAGAGAGAGAGAGAGGGGTAATTGTTACCTCAATCAACTCTTTTTTTTTTTTTTAATAAATTAGGAATACAGGCGCAAAGGTCCAATCACCTCTAGCTCTCTTAAGAGCACAACATATTAAAAAATGGATTAATACTAGGTTCGTTGTATTGAAGGAAATATTTTATAGGAGATGGTTGGATGAATTTTGGTTCTTCCATGTGTCTATATGTTCTTTCTTTTGAAGGAAGAACATTTTTGATCCTTTCCTAACTTAATTTTTTTATTACAAATTCAATTTTTTTAATTTCCAAAAATTTTAACAACATCAGTGCGATAGTGCTGACAATGCGACGATGATTGCTGAAAATTGACACAAGTCACTTTGTTAATGCATTCAAAATGGGAGTTATTTAAAAGGATTATTTTTAGTAATTTCTTATTTGCTATTATTTTCAAGTTTATTTTATTTAAAATTGGTTATTTTATTTGGTATGTCATTTTCTATATTTAAGGAGAAAAGCTATTAAGAGTTGAAGTTTTGATTGGATTGGGCATATGTTGGGTATATGTTGCTAAAATTATAGTTTAATACAAATTAATTTTGGTTGGACCCTATCCCGACTCATTGAAACTAATCCAACGCACTGATTTGACAAGTCTACTCCCAACTAAATAATAGAGATGTTTAAAAGAAAAAAAATGGAGCTTGGTGTACAACCCCACGTTTGCATACTGGGGCAATGTGAGACCTGTTCCTAAAACTACTTTGGTTAGTTAGTTATTGGTGCATTGGAAGTCACGCATAAATTGCATTATTGGTAACTTGACTTGGCAATTATACCTGTTTATATTGGGGATTGCATAATTTTTACTTTGCAACTTTAATGTGGTTTATTCAGTATTATTATTATTATTATTATTATTATTTTGTCTACCCTACCTTAACTCTTGGCTCACTTTTAGACTTTTGCCCTATTTCGTTGAGATTCACACATGAAACTAAACATATCCACCTCAGTCCTCCTGAGAAAGTGGGGAATTAAACGCCCGACCTTCCTCTTCCCATGAGGAAAGGATAGCCATTGGGGCAACTCTCCTTATAACTAAATACACTCTGTTTATACAAAAAACGTGAAATCACCCTTGATAGATTTTGTTAAAATATATTTCGAGCTTAAGCCCAATAAATGAAACCTTACCAGAGGTTATTTGTTATTTCTGGATATAAGACTATTCTGAATTGAATATTTTATGGACGTCTTCCAACAATACATAAATTCTTTTGGGTTGTGAAATAAAGTTAAAGGGAGGGGCACACAATTTTGTATTTCCCTGTTAGTGCAGTCGCCCAAAGAAGTCGAAAGTGGAATGTCCAGTTGAACTTGGGTTGACCGAATATTGATGCAAGTGATTTCTTGATTCAGGATGAAGTCGCGCAGAAGGAAAGAAAGTCCAAGTTAGATTTTGGTTTGACTGAATCCCACTTTGATTTGGTTTTCTTTATCTAGTACGTGAGTGGGTTACTTCTAACAAATTGTTGCACTTTTTCAAGGAGTGCGCATTCGAGTATAAATATATATTTTGTGGGTTGCTCCGTAGTTTGGGCACAGAGAAATATTGAAGCGCCAATGGGTTATTTTGTGGGTATTATTCGTGAGTTACATCGAAAAAGACATAAGCATTCAAGCCAATCAAATCTTATGAATTCAAGATTTGTGTGTAATTTCATCGTGAGATTAAAAGATTATTCAGCAATGAATTGTTGGGCAAAACACTGTGTACGTTATTGGATGTAATTGAGGCTTGGAAAACACCATGAGCATTTGAATGACTTGAGTGTGGTTGTAATTTATATGTATCGCTTGATTCATAGTGAAATTTGTTGCTATTCTCCCTGTGAAAATAGGTCTCTACCGCATAAATTTGGTGTTTGATTTATTTTATTGTTCTATTTATTTTACTGGTCAACTGCTTGCTTTTCTTAACAATTGGTATTAGAGCAAGGTTTGATTGAGTTGAAGTAAATTGATGGTGACTAAAGAAAGAAAAGTGAGAATCAATAAATTTGTTGGGAAAGATTTTGGTTTCTAAAAGATGCAAATTGAGGATTATCGCTATCAAATGAAACTGCACTTGCCTCTATCTGGAGAGAGGCCAGAGATGATGAAGCAAATTGATCGGGAATTGCTGGATAGACAAAAAAATTGGTGTTATTTGGCTAACGTTAGCTCGTAATGTTACATTTAACATCATGAAGGAGAAGATCATTGCAAATTTGATGATTGTCGGATATGTATGAGAAACCTTCTGCGATGAGCAAGGTCTACTTGATGTAATGTCTGTTTAACTTAAAGATGATCGAAAGTGCACCAATTGTTGATCATATTAGTGGATTCAATATAATTATTAGCCAATTAAGTTCAATTGAGACTAATTTTGAAAATGAGATACGTGCTTTGATTTTGTTATCCATATTGCATGATAGTTGGAATACTACTGTTAGTAATTCCTCTAAGTCAACAAGCTTGACGTTTGATGGGGTTCAAGATTTAATTCTGAGTGAAGACACTCGTAGAAGAGGATATGGTGAACCTCTATCTACTACTTTAGTAGGTGAAAGCAGTGAAAGAACTAATACATGTATTAGCGAGAGTAGCATAAACTTGAACATGCGTAGTTAGTCTAGAGCTAGTGATGACGTCTGTTGGATTTGTGGTAAGAGAGACATCTTAGAAGAATTGCCTTAAGTTGAAGAACAAGAATGGTAAGGGAATTATAATTGATCTACAGATGCTGTTACAGCTACAGCCATCAGTAATTTGAATAGTGTCGATTTTGTCTTGTCTGTTACTTATTAGTCATCATTTGACAAATGGATTATGGATTCTAGTTGTTTGTTACATGCAACACCAAATAAAAACCGGTTTGCTACTTATCCATGCACGAATGGTAGAAAGTGTAGTTAGGGAATAATGTTGAATGCGATATTGTAAGTATTGGTGATGTTAGAATCATAATATATGATGGTATTGTAAGGATATTGATTGGAGTGATACATGTTCTAGAGTTGAAGAAGAACTTGATTTCCTCGAGTGCCCTAGATTTAGTTGAGTGTCGATATTTTTCAAAATGTGAAGTTCTGAAAGTTACTCGAGATGCTTTGGTGATAATGAGAGCAATTAAGCACAATGATATGTATAAACTTCAAAGTGAGATGGCGACATCCATGTAAGCAATTTTTGGCTAAAATTGGTTGGATGTAGTCAATTGGCAAAGGGCGAAATGGTTTTTGACTCAGTTGGCAAAATTAAAAAGTTTTAGAACTAAATTAGTAAAAATAAAAAAGGTATAAGACTTTTTGGACAATTTTTTCTGTTTCTTTTGTTCACACAATTCCCATAATGTTACTTAACCAATGTGTAAACTTCTTAGCCATTTTGGAAACGTTGTCTAAATCCTAAATCTTTTTGAAAAGTTGCAATGTAGTCCTTTTGAGAATCAATTTCTTTTTCCCTAATTTTCCTTTCCAACAAACTTTAATCACCTACTACTGGAACCTCTTTATAAGTCATCGCTTAAAGTGAGTGGCAATTTGTTGGCCACCATAAGTGTCACGCCCCGAACCCCGAGCACGTGCCCATCCCTCTCTAGTCGATAATATTTTGCGACTTCCTAAGACGAGTCGCCGACCTTTTTCATTTTATTGCACATGCGGAAGCAAAAATAAATCCCCTAACAGTAATCATCTCGGGATAGAAAAAGCAGGACAACAGATTCACAAACAAACATGCTTTTATAATCACTTAGAGTCATGTACAAGGTCTATAATCAAAAGACTACAAAAAATGGCTTTCCAAAAATAAGCGATCCTAAGTGACCTACACTTCCGATCACCTCCTCTCAGCTCCAGGTCATTCACTCGACGACCTTGAAAATTTAACCCACAATGGAGTGAGATATAAATCTCAGCGAGTTCACGCTTTAAACCCCGATTAGGAGGGCAATACGCCAAGAGGCGTCCTAACCACACAATCATGCATTTAACATAGAGGACTTACCTCACCCCAGTTCTGCCCTGCAGGTCAGTACAATTCACATCACAAGGCATATAATCAATGCACATCACAATTGGAACACCTCATCAACTCAGTTAATCACAAGGGTCTCGATTATAAGGTCAAATCGTTATAACACATCCTATACCATGTCACATAGTTTTGTCTCATAATCAGACGCATCAAATTCAACCAATCATGCGTTCCAATTGTTAATTAAGCCACTTAAGGCACAACTGACTCCCATGTTCGGCTGTCTACTAGCATAGCTAGACAACGTCTCTTCCTTATTGAGCACGGTTATGTCTCATTGACGGCTTTCCCGAAGGAGCATAGACCCATAATCTACTACGACCTACTACCTTAATGCATAGGCAACCCGAAAAGGGATTTAGTAATATCTAGCATAATTGCTCGAGACGGGTTTTCTTAACCAACACACAACCAATCAATTTTGGCCCAAGACACTGCGCGTTGCACTCAAATGATTCAATTAAGATGGTGATCCTGGCCTATTTTCTTCATATTAAAAATACACAGTAAAATAGTCGTGTGTATGTACACGGTCAGATTAGATCTAGAAAATTCATAATCTCTAATTTAAAATCCCACTGATATAAAACCATTTTCGGTGTTAAAATCCGATACTCGGGATTTTCTAAATAAATACCGAAATTTACAATTTTTAGAATTAAATACTCGAATTTCCAATCAGTACTTAATTTGCAGAAATTAACACTCAATTGCAAAAATTAACCACACCATTGCAATTAGCACAAAATTCCGATCACTTATCCTATCCCGGCCTAATTTCTAGAAAAATAAATAATAATTAATTAATTTCTAAAATTAATTAAATAATTCAATTTAAATTCTAAAAATACCAACCTAGGCCAAAATTGCTAAATTAAATACCGATACGGGTCCAGAAAATTCCCGAACCCTTCTAGATAAATAATACCACTTATCTAGGCTTCACTTAATATAATCTAACCACCTAACATACATAATTGAATAATTAAATCACTAATTTAATCTAACTAACCACCTAATTCCTAATTAAATTAAATTAAACACCCCTTAAACGTCATTAGCCTACGAAGAAGAGTTTAGTGCATAAACTCACCGGTTTATTGCGGAAACCGGTTCACCGTGACGGCGGCCGAAATCCGAATTTTCAACGGCGTTGGCGGACACTCGAACTAGGCCAA